>CM076683.1:131996830-132596830 GCA_038501925.1 Xenopus petersii
GTACAAGTTAATTTGGCATTAAATAAACAATACATTGCAGCAATGAGTGATCAAGAGCCAAGTAAATAAGTACAAAGAATACATTTATAATTGTGCCCTAACTTTATCCTACAGGCAGAGAGTGCAACACTTTTTTGCTGCACAGTCATTTTTGGAATAGTGAAGAGACAGTTCAGAAACTCAGCAAGGTTCTAGTTTGTGGGTAAAAGTCACAAAGTTTGCATCATGTCAAACCTGATGGATCAAGATGCAATAATCCAATATTGTCATTTTTTTTCTTTCTGTCATTTCCAGAATATTTCCGTGAGAAGTGTCACTGGAGATGTTTACTGTGCCAAATCTGGCAGGAAATTTGCAGGTCAAATTCATGAAAAATTCATCATATCCGACTGGAGATGTGTCCTGTCTGGTTCTTACAGGTGAGTTGCATCTGGCCTTCTCATTGTTTATTATTAAAGTATCGGTATGGAACTGTTATCTAGAATGCTCTAGACTTGGGGTATTTAAGAAAAGGAATGTTTTCTGTAATTTGCCTTAAGTCTACAAAAAAAATAATATAAAGGGATTCAAAACACATCAGTTAATAGTGCTGCTCCAGCAGAATTCTGCACTGAAATCCATTTCTCAAAAGAGCAAACAGATTTTTTATATATTTAATTTTGAAATCTGACATGGGGCTAGACATATTGTCAGTTTCCCAGCTGCCCCAAGTCATGTGACTCTGATAAACTTCAGTCACTCTTTACTGCTGTACTGCAAGTTGGAGTGATATCACCCCCCCCAATAGCCTAACAACAGAACAATTGGAAGGTAACCAGATAACAGCTCCCTAACACAAGATAACAGCTGCCTGGTAAAGGGTCAGACTGGGGGGGCCCCTTGGTCCACCGGGACTATTGTCCAGGGCCGCTGTCCCCCCTCTGGACCACCTACTGCAATGCTTAGGAGTGCAAAATGAGCTGCGTGCATATGCAAATGGCGCTGCGCAGCGCCGCAAATTGTTCTTTCAAATGGGGGGTCACTGACCCCATAAATAAATCAATGCTCTGTAAGACTACACATATAGGGGTATATTTATCAAAGAGTGAAGTTAATAGTGAAGTTCCGCCACTAGAGTGAAATTCCGCCACTTTCCATTCATTTCTATGGGATTTTTAAAGGCGTATTTATCAAAGGGTGAACTTTCACTCTCACCCATTGATAAATACACCTTTCAAAATCCCATAGAAATGAATTGAGAGCTGCGGAATTTCACACTAGTGGTGGAACTTCACTCTTTGATAAATTTACCACATATTGTTAATGCTACTTTATATTACTCAGTATGTTATAGAATGGCTAATTCTAAGCAACTTTTCAATTGGCCTTCATTTTTGCTTTATAGTTTTTTTTAATTATTTGCCTTCTTCGTCTGACTCTTTGCAGCTTTCAAATGGGGGTCACTGACCCCATCTTAAATGTTCAGTAAGGCTACAAATGGATTGTTATTGCAGCTTTTTATTACTCATCTTTATATCCAGGTCTCTCCTATTCATATTCCAGTCTCTTATTCAAATCAATGCATGGTTCCTAGGGTAATTTGGTCCCTAGCAACCATTGCTGAAATTGCAAACTGAAGAGCTGCTGAATAAAAAGCTAAATAACTCAAAAAGCACAAATAATAAAAAATGAAAATCAATTGCAAATTGTCTCAGAATGTCACTCTCTACATTATACGTAAAGCTAATTTAAAGGTGAACCATCCCTTTAGCAAAATCTAGAGAGTCACAAGATGGATCTGTTTGTGGCCAAGAGCTGCTCCGTTTGATATTTAAATTGATATCTATCACATGATCAATATTATTTGCCAGAACATCAGAAGTATTGGGTGGGTGAGTTCCTTTGCCACAACATTATCTGTTGTATTTGTGCAGATGTTGGGTGTGAACTCAGACCAGCACCTGATGTCTTATACAATATTCTCCTTGTTATGACAGAGCAGAAAATGAAATCAAAAAAACAGATCTAGCCAAGAGTATCTAACAAGTACATTCACAGACACAGCTAATTTGTAATGAGTTTTATGTTGTACAGGTATGGGACCTGTTAATGCTTGTGATCCGGGTTATTCCAGATAATGGATCGTTCCGTATTTTGGATCCTCATACCTTAAGGACAGAGACACACGCTGCGTTTCGGGGGGAGATTAGTCGGCCAGCGATAAATCTCCTCTACTTCACTTTGGGCAACTTTGGAAAATGTATTGCTCTGAGTGCCATCCTGCTGGCGATTTTCATTGTAGCCGGCAGGGAATTCAGGGGAGGCAGTTAGGCGTGATTAGTCACCCCGAAGAGGAGATTTGTCGCCGGGGCAACTAATCTCCCCGAATCATTAAAAAATAATTGAGTCTATGGGAGATGGCCTTTCCGTAATTTGGAGCTGTCTCGATAATGGGTTTCGGGATAATGGATCCCATACCTGTATGTGTGTGCTTCTCTTTTGTCGTTTCCAAACTGGGGGTCGGAGCCCTAGGGGGGGCAATGCTTGGGGACGTCTTTGGGTCATTTAGGGTGAGACAGAGGGGTAAGTATCAGTGTTGTAAGCTAAACCATAACAAATATAAGACCATAAGGGGATGTTGCTACAGTCGCATGAAAAGCAGAACATTGGAATTCAGTGGTACTTACTCTTACTTACTTGGCCTCTTCCGCCATGCAAAGCACTTTTTGTTATGACTAAATAACTTAATTTTTGTCTCATCAGTCTAAAGCACTTTGTTCCAAAATGACTGTGTCTTGTCTAAATGAGCTTTTGCATACAACAAGCGACTCTGTTTGAGCTTCTTTCTCATCCCCCTGCCATACAGTTCTTTGTGCAAATTGCACTGAATTGTAGAACGATGTCCAGATACACCATCTGCAGCAAGATGTTCTTGCAGGTCTTTGGAGGAGATCTTTGGGTTGTCTGTAACCATTCTCAAAATCCTCTGTATATGCCGCTCCTGTATTTTTCTTGGCCTGGCAGACCTGAGTTTTACAGCAACTGTGCCTGTGGCCTTCCATTTCCTGATTACATTCCTTACAGTTGAAACTGACAGTTTAAACCTCTGAGATAGCTTTTTGTATTCTTTCCATAAACCAAGATTCTGAACAATCTTTGTTTTCAGATCTTTTGAGAGTTGCTTTGAGGATCCCAAGCTGTCGCTCTTCAGAGGAGAGTCAAATTGCAAATTTGCAATTGGTCACCTTAAATACCTTTTCTAATGATTGGACACACCTGCCTATGAAGTTCAAGGCGTAACCAATTTGGTGTTGCCAGTAATCAGTATTGAGCAGTTACATGCATTCAGATTATCACAAAAGGGTTCCCACATTTTTTCATATTTCATACAACTGCTTCACTAAAAATCTTTGTTCAGAAAACACCCCGGTACTCAGATGTTCCTGGGAAATGAAAGACTTACTATTGTTATCTTTTTTGTTGCAAGTGGAGTTAATTATTAAGCAGGCTGAGAGGGGTTCCCAAACTTTTTCCTATGGCTGTATATGTTGTCTGCAATTCATATGGTGTAAATAATGGCATTAGCATGTGATGCGCTGGGTGCATGTCAGTTGCGTGTTTAGGTGCAGCAGCCTATGGGAATACTGGAAGCTGCTCTTGAGCACAGGAATGTATCACAGCAGGCTAAATGGTGCATCAGTGCTAAGTGCAAGTTAGAAATATTGGGTACAGGAGCAAGTACCTTTATGAAAGGCTCTTTTTGTCTTAAAGTTTGTCCTACTATGCGTGCACCCCCATGTGAAGAAACAGAAAAATGAGGGGTATCAGGTAATTGATTACAATCACTGGGGGTCATTTATAAAGTTCGTGCAGCGCATATTTTTCGCAAATGGTTGTATTGCGCATGTGTTTTGCTGAGCGCTAATATATTGCACTGCTCTGCCCGTCTTTCCGGTTTTTGCGAATTCGCAGTGTGAATAAATTTTCGCAAATGGCGCGCAAATGAGACAGGAGTTCGCACGAGCGCACCCAATGTGCGAGGTTGTTGTGCGCGAAAATATCGTTAAAGTCACAGTTTGCAAAACTGTTTTGCGAATATTTTATCCACCACCAAAGTTGTGGCGTAATTGAGTCGCAGAGTGTGCGCATAAAGATTCGCAATTTGCAAATTGTGACATATTTATAAAGCCCCTTTAGACATTCGCATTGTGAATAAAAAATTCGCAATTCTGTATGCACCCTCTTATTCAGCTTTATAAATATAACCATGCGCAGGGCAAATATATTCACTTTGCGAACCAATCTGCCCTGCGCGAACTTTATAAATGACCCCGACTGTGTTGTGCTTAACATTTAGCACCCCAAATAATTTAATCTTTCCTACTCCTTTAAATTTCCCCAGCCAAAGGTGCTGGATAACAGAGCTCGCACCCCTGTTGGGGGTAACAGTAGTTATTGTTTTTAAAAATTGCCCCCTGCCAGTGCAGGAATACCCACACCGAGAGGGAGCTCCGGGTACAAGCGGCCATGTTGGGGCACACATATTCGCATAGGGAGAGAGTGCTGTGACTTATTCATTAAGTGCATGCGTGACATCAGAAGCGCATTATGCTCATGCGCAATGCATGACATGGCCACTTGCTCCTAGAGCTCCCTCCTCCCAGTGGTGTGGCCTAGCTTTGGCAGGGGGCAATTTTTTAGAAAAAACCTACCCCCAACCAGAGTGTGGGCTCTATAAGTTCACACCTTTGGTTGGGGATAATATTTTTGCCCAACAGGTGCCCTTTAAGCACTTTTGTTACTTAGACTCGAACCTTCTCCTGCTAAACCAATTCTTGAAGCAGTTCTATTAAACTTTAGACATGCTGGGATTAGGGATGAGAGAATCTGTCCCGTTTTGCTTCGCTGACATGGCGAAAAATTAGCAAAACGCATTGGAGTCAATGGATGAAAATAATATTGATGCGTGACAATTTTTACGTATGCAACAATTTTTTACATGCGCAACTCTTCATTAAAGTCAATGGGCGACAAAATAATTTCGATGCGTGACAATTGTTATGCGTGCAACAATTTTTACACGCACGACGCATGCATTAAAGTCAACGGGCGTCAAAAACACTTTTACACACGACAATGTTTTTTTTTTTTTTTTATATACACACGACAATGTTTACTCAAGCAACTTTTTTTGTAGAATCAAATTTTTCCACAACAAATTGTTGCAGGTGGCGAAGTGCCGCAATTCGCCGCAAATTCAGGCCTGGCGTATAAATTCACCATCACTAGTTGGGATAAAAGGCACTGGAAGATTTTTGTGTATGAGGACAATGTGGTGTTTAAGTGACTGAATCTTCTCAGACCCACCAGAGACACCGCCATCCTTGGTCCACCCTGGGCGAGTGTTGAATGTAATATCTGGAGCTTTCATTGCAGCAGCCAAAGTCACTAAGGGACAGTTTATACTGCCTGGGCCAAACCTTATTTGAATAAGAACATGTATTTAGGCGCAGTCACTTTGTAAGAGCTTGGTGCTCCTTCCAACGCAAGGGAGTTGCCATCCATTTACCTGGAAAAATCACCCATTGTGGTATCAGTCCTGCCACGTATATTTATTGCTTGTCAGACCTATGGGAGCTTAAAGGGTGATTCATATGTAAGGTACCGTGCTATTAAAAGGGCAAGTTAGAGATAATAATGTACTAAATGCTAATTCACCGTGAGTGTGCTTGTCATAGAATCAGCATTTAGTACATTATTATCTCTAACTTGCCCTTTTAATAGCACGGTACCTTACACAATGGAAATGGAAATGATCATAGGGAATACAGATTTATTAAGGATTATTTTAATCCCTTTCATTCGCCCCTGTTGTGCAGTTTTGTTCACTCTGGCTGCTCCCTGAGTCTGGGCAAGGGAGTTGGCCATGGGCTGATGAGTGGGACAAATATTGCAGCACTGAGCACACATTGCCATTGTATTGTTCTGTTCTGTAAGAACTAGAGATTGTGCAAGTAAGAATGGGTCTTTGAGTTTGGCAAATACCCAGGTAGTGTTGTCAGAACACCAGGAAAAAAGCCAATGAGCCCGAGCCTTCATGGCACCTACTAGTCCATGGCCCACTCCCCTGCCCAGACCCAGGCTTTCTCTCCCACCTAGAACAGGGGTCCTCAACCAAAAAAGAGCCACATTTTTTCCAAGGACCGGGGGGTTGGGGAGGGGGTCAGGAGGGATTGAGGAGGGGGTCGGGGGGGCAGGAGGGGTCCTAGTGGGTCAGGGAGTGGTCGGGGAGGAGGATGAAGGGGTCGGCGTCCAATTTGGGTGCGCCAGCATCCGATTAGTTAATTAATTGTTTGGTGGCCCAGTTCAGGACTGTCCGCGGCCCAGTTCTGGGCAGGGCCGCGGCCCAGCGGTTGGGGGCCCCTGACCTAGAAGATCAAGCAAAAGTTAAGGAGGTAAAGGGTATGAAATGGGTGGGTGCCCTCGGGGTGGGGGAAGAGGGCCCTTGAAGTCACAGCCACAGTGACCCCCAGATAGGGTTGCCATCTGGCCGCTATTTTACAGGTCTATTATGGTTGATCCCAATGTTATAAATAGGGAAAAAAGATAAATATATAGGAAGGCTGGTATTTTTTACAGAAAAGGTGGCACCTACCCAGGATGCCCCAGCCTGACCCTGTACCCAGGGCAGCTCTTTGTTACTCCAATGCCAACAGCTATTGGATATAGAGTAGACTTTATGACTCAGAGCTATATAACAAAAACCTGACAGCATTACAATCAAGTCAACAACCAAATATTCCCAGACCTCTTTTTGGCTTTCTTGGTTGTGTGATGAAAAGTCACATGATTTTCTGGATTCAGACTCAGGTTCAGTCAGGCACTTGGATTCAACCAAATCCTGCCGAAAAAAGGCTGAATCTTGGCGGAATACCGAACCGACTCCTGAATTTGGTATATCCCTAGACAAGACCAAACATAAATGTAATAAAACCATTGCTGAAGGCTGCGTCTGCATCTGACAGTCGTGACGCGTCGGATCAACACTGTGACGCCATCCGACAATACATTCACCTTATTTCCGTCACATGCGATTTGCTGCCGGCGTTTTGTAGCAGCGCGTCGGATCGCGATGAAAACGTCTGTGCAGTTCTACCATTAATAAGGATTCCAGCCCATCTTTCAGTGTTGTGAATCAGTCAACAGATGTTGAAAAAAACTGCCAGGAATTATTAGGAATTAATAGCACCCAAATTGTGATTTATGACTCCGCTAATCCTTATTTTATATTTTCTGGCACTAATTCTTATTTATTATCTACATCTTGGCAGGTTCATTTGTAGCCTGTGCCAGGACTGGGTGTAGCCTTTATGCACTTTTGCTTCATTTAACAACCAGTTTGCTTGTAGAATGTACATTATGTATTGCTCTAGTCTAGTCTCTCCAGTACCTTAGGTTTATTGGCTCTATCAGAGGTTACATTGGGAATAAGGGCGTCCAATTCAACTGTGTGGAGCTAGAGCATCAGTTGTAGACAGGGAATGCAAGTAATACATAACGTATTCACCTCTTCCAAGCACCACTTATAATATTTATATGGCTATAATATATTTTGGGAAGGGAGTGAGACTGTGGGATAGCAGGTATAGTAGGGAGAGATGGTGTCTATAGTAACAGTGGGATAATAGTCTCTGGGAAGGGAGTGTGATTCTGGGATAGCAGGTATAGTAGGTAGAGATGGTGCCTATAGTAACAGTGGATAATAGTCTCTGGGAAGGGAGTGTGACTGTGGGATAGCAGGTATAGTAGGAAGAGATGGTACCTATAGTAACAGTGGCATAAAATCTCTGGGAAGGGAGTGTGACTGTGGGATAGCAGGTATAGTAGGGAGAGATGGTGCCTATAGTAACAGTGGATAATAGTCTCTGGGAAGGGAGTGTGACTGTGGGATAGCAGGTATAGTAGGGAGAGATGGTGCCTATAGTAACAGTGGATAATAGTCTCTGGGAAGGGAGTGTGACTGTGGGATAGCAGGTATAGTAGGGAGAGATGGTGCCTATAGTAACAGTGGGGATAATAGTCTCTGGGAAGGGAGTGTGACTGTGGGATAGCAGGTATAGTAGGGAGAGATGGTGCCTATAGTAACAGTGGATAATAGTCTCTGGGAAGGGAGTGTGACTGTGGGATAGCAGGTATAGTAGGGAGAGATGTGCCTATAGTAACAGTGGGATAATAGTCTCTGGGAAGGGAGTGTGACTGTGGGATAGCAGGTATAGTAGGGAGAGATGGTGCCTATAGTAACAGTGGATAATAGTCTCTGGGAAGGGACTGTGGGAGAGATTAAGAGGAAGAATAAACATAAAGGGTTAAACAATGTTGCATTTCATGTTTTTTTTTATTGTGAATATAATTGGATATAATTGATGACAATATATTGCTTCTGGTTAATTCATTATTCTGAAACCCAATGGATAAAGCTACAAGTTAGGGGATGACCCCCTTAAACAAGTGCTACACAACCTGCAGCTCTCCAGATGTTTAACTAAAACCCCCATTTCCCTCAACAGCTTATTAAAATAGCATTTAGTAAATTGTTGTTACTGATACTGTATCTATAGCAGGGGAGTACAAACTGTGCTTCTCAGTGTCAGTATCCTGCTCGGTGCTTCACAGCTCCAGGTGCAAAGGCAAAGCTGACCCAAACTGCTGGAAGGCTGTAGGGATTAGTAAGAGTCTCATCTTGAATTCATATTACATTGAGCACAAATCCTGAAACCTGATGATTGCAGAATAAATTCACATTAAAAAAAGGATTTCCATTTAAATGAATGGTTTCTTGTGTTGATGCCGGAGGGCAGAGCGACACAAATGCCAAATAAACTGTCACTAGGATTATTCTGTATCTCTCATTCCATGTTCCTGCTTGTTCCTAATTACCAGTCATTGTGAGAAAGTATTTGAAGATCCTGTGAGCCTGTGTCGCTGATGTTGCAGTCGGCAGATCAGATTTTGGGATGGGTTTTTAGACAAAAATAAAGGAATTAACGTTGGACAAATATCCAACCTCTAGACATCCTAGATTTCTAGAAATTCCCTGGCATCCTATCTACTATGCTTTTCCAGTAGGCATCATGCACACTACCAACTCTCGTGCCATTCCAATTTGTAGGACTGGATCCAGATCCCAATGGGGTAGAACTGTGAACTTTCCTTTGACTTGAGATGGATCCAGATCCAGGCCTACTTATTATGACTATGATAGTAACAACCCTGGAGGTGATAATGGTTTGAGATACCCAATGTCAGAGATGAGGTTAGGGGGTGCTGTGGAGGCAGATGAGGGAAGAGTGAGTCCTTGAGGCAGGAGCTGTATGTGCCTACAGGACATGGAAAGGGAAGGGCAGGAACAGGGTGACAAGGGCAAAGGGTCAGTTCTGGACTAGACAGAATGAAGAGGGTGATGAGTCAGGGCAGGACGGAGCAGGCGTAGAACAGGAACAGGAGAAGACTGGATAGGACAGGGCTGAGCGGACGTGGAGCAGGAACAAGGACTAGAGCAGGAACAAGGTCAGGGATGGCAAGGTCGGGACAAGGCAAGGAGTCGAGCAAGGTACAGATCAAGGTTCAGACTAGGCCAGGAAAGGTACAAGGTAGACAAGGCAAGGGTAAAGGCTAGAGCATGATCCCAGCTAGGGTTGAGTGCTTAGGAAGGTCAATGCTCCGGTAAGGAGGGTGAGGAGGGCTGGCCTTTTATAGGGCAGGTTCAGGCTATTGCTGGGCTAGGGCTGCAAAGGCCAGGTAATAGATAGTAAGCCTGCCTGCCAGCTGTTCACCTTGTCCAAAGGTTACGGCATAGAGTCAGAAACCCAAAGGTCCCAGCAGAGCCTAACAACCAACTAGTATCAACTAAACATTTGGATCTTGTTGCAGGACTAAAACCTTTAGGTCATATACACTACTAAAACACATGCAAAATATATTCCAAGACTAAAGTAGGGAAGTTATTGATCAATGATCACAAATTCTCCATGGCATGGCCGGATTTCTTATTCCTTAAGGAATCCTAATTTTCAATCAGGTCAGGTACCATATAGCAACCAATGACCAGGTAAAATTTACTTGTCACCTGTCAATTCTCATTGTGGTTTTGTTTTCCTGGTTATTTTTTCTTTTCGTCCACTGATATTCCCACCACAGCAAGGTGTCACCATAATTGACCTTCTTCCAAGTTATTCCTCAGGACACAGGACACACAATAGTTTCTTTTCTTCACCCAAAAATTCTTGATCATAGACCTCTTTTGTATTAACTTTTTGTTTCCAAAACCATCCTTCTGTCTGTTTTTGAACTTCATATTCTTCATATAACACTCACTCCATTTATGTTCCATTAGATATCTCTTTCCTAGTGTGCTGTGGCTTTTGGTAGGATGGATGCCATAAGGCAGATGGTAATTACCTGGCACCATTACGGCCTACGTCCATCTCCACCACCTTAATTACCATGTCTGAATGATGTGTAAATTAGGAAACACTCGAGGGGTTGATGAGGGTGCACCTACATGGCTCCCCCCCACCCCTACCTTCCACATTGTAAATGCCCATTATGATTTGCCTAATTCCACATGCCGACGGTTTAGCTGCCTCCTTTGTAACAACGCCAGGCTCCGGCACACTGTGTGCATTACTATCCAGACACCTGCTCCTGCTATTAGTGCCTTAAATACATAATTATATATATATATTTTTTTATGTTCTTATTATTGAGTTATCCCACAGAGCTGTATAAACAAGTAGCCCTGAATTATATTCTTATATACCTGGAAATGCTTACAGAATTTGTTATGCACGCTGTGCCTGAGGCGCTATGTAAATAGACGTGTATCTATATATTTACTAGGGAATTATCTGTTCTCAATAGCAAGGTACACTTAGGCAAGCAAACTGATCTGGCGCCAGCCTCAGCCTAAAAGGGGGAATTATTCTTTTTGTATGCGACTGAATGGCCCAGGGAGATATTTGACTATAAATTTAATCTTTGTGTAAAGCTGGGGCTTTTCTTTGACTGATATGAGATTTTTTTGGGGGTTTTAGAATGTAGAATGGAACAAAGCTTCAAAAGCGGCTCCCCTTTATAACTGCTGTAAACTGCCATAGACCAGTTCTTTATATTGGACCTGTGTATCTCTGTGTTGATAAACACCTACATATTTTCCTTTGTATATGAGCAGCTGCTCCCACACAGCAAGTACTAAATAAGATTTGTCCTCCCTTTATTTATGTCAGCACATTGGAGACTTACTCATTAGGGAGCTCACATTGTCTTACATGGATAGAGCTAAAGGTCCTTCCTTTCTGCTTCTCTAGATGGTTTATTGTGCTGAGGGTATGTCTTCTACTGTGGGTTCCAAGACTGTGTTTATGGTTGACTCACAGTGGTGGTCTTCTCCTCCCAATATCCACCAGGTTTCGGACCAGACCCCCAAGTCAAATGCATCACTGCCAGGACGGTGCCACTTTTTGATCACATTACCACCAACTGTGGACACGAGAGATACATTCTAGGCCTCATTTTCTAACATGACCCAAATGCAAAGAACAAAAAAGTGGCACACGTCATCCCATTTTTATCACCAATGCAACATTTACCAGCACAAGTGGTATAAGGATAGAAGAGCACAAGTGGTAGTGAAACATATTTTTATGGGCATATTTATTTTAGTGCCTATCACTGTGCCTAGAAATAGTCATTAAATCATTCTGTTGATCCCCTTTAAATGCCCCATCAATGACCGCCTGGATCATTGGGTACACAGGGGTGTATATTATTGTCCTTCACTGATGTGCCCCTCTCTCCTGTAAGCTCAGGGCAAATAACTTTCTCTTAAAGGGCATGTAAAGGCAAAAAAATAAAATTCCATTTTTACTCTCTTTAATGAAAAAGAAACCTATCTCCAATATACTTTAATAAAAAATGTGTACCGTTTTTATAAGAAACCTGACTGTGTGCAGTGAAATTCTCCCTTCATTTACTGCTGTGGATAGGAATTGTCAGACGGTCCCTAACTGCTGAGCAGGGAAACAATCATACTTATGAACAGCAGGGGGAGCCCCCGCCTTACTTCCCAGCCATGCAGAACTCAAGCAGCTTTGTTTATGATGATCCCTAAGCAGCCCAGACCACACTGAGCATGTGCACAGTCTTAGTCTTGCAAAGATGTATAACAAAGTTACAAGATGGTGACCCCCTGTAGCCAACTTTGAAAGCATAAATTATTTGTTTGATTAGGCTTGTGGTGCAGTAAGTTCATGTTTATATTTAGTATACAAAATACAGCATTTCTAGCCTTATTCTATTTAAGACTTTACATGCCCTTTAAGAACAGATAGTTCCTAAGACTGGTGTCATACTGTTTGCCACTTGCATCACACAAGCCTAAGGGCTTGTGTGATGCACTTAATCACTTGTTCGTTTTGATGACTAGGAAACTTCATTGATCTTATGGTGCCAAATAGCAAATATAATCAGCTAATAAATATGTCAACAGCAGATTCATCTTTCAACTTCAGCCCAAACTAATTTATGGTGGCACAGGAATCCGGTCTTGTGCCGGAGAGTTCAGCAACTGGCAGAGAACTGGCTGCATCTCAATAGATTAGACTTTATCTCGATGTTTTGCCTATCCATCTTCATATGTTGGCTGCCTTTTTTAAGGCTCCTTCTTTCTACTGTGTATCTTAAAGGATAAGTAAACCTTTAAAATAAGTGAATGTAAAATTAACGAGGGTGCTATTCTAAGAAATTTTGCAGTGTGCATTCATTATTTATTTTGTTTTTATTCCAACATATTAAGGGATACATGTCCTGTTAACATTAATGAATTGTGTTACAACAGCGCCACCTGCTGGTCAGTTTCCCATCAGTCTGACCACCAAGTAGTCAAGGAAGTTGTCAGGAGAAAGAAAGAGGCTGCTCTGATGCTCTTCTGCTTAGGAAAGGTTTTTAATTTTTTTCCTAAGCAGAATAACATCAGAGCAGCCTCTTTCTTTCTCCTGACAACTTCCTTGACTACTTGGTGGCCAGAATGGTGGGAAAATGACCAGCAGGTGGTGCTGTTGTAATACAATTTATTTATATTAACAGTACATATTTCCCTTAATATCTTGGAATTAAAGAAAAATAAATAATGAATGTAAATTACAAAAGTGCTTTAAATAGCACCCTCGTCGATTTCACACTCACTTATTTTAAAGGTTTACTTATCCTTTAATGCTTTGTACTTTTATATATGTTGTGGTTTATATATTGTATCTTCTAAAATATAAACTTATGAATGGTGCTTAGTGATGTCATCATTATTATTGGTCCTTAGTGATGTCTCTATCACAGGGTAGGTTGGGGGTTTGTGGGTTTGTGGAGTGGTGGGCTCCGTCCAGGGTAATGGCAAATATAACACAGCCATCTGTTTAACCAAGATAATACACAACATTCAGGGGTGTTTTTGAGCTTTTCTAATATATTTTCTACTCTACTTTTCACAGCTTCACGTGGCTCTCAGGCCAGGTCCACAGGAACTTCTTGTACAAGTTTTCTGGAGTTGTGGTAGAGCTGTTTGATGAGGAGTTCAGGCACTTGTATGGGTCATCAAAGCCAGTCATGGGTTTGAAATCTCCAGCGCCTATGGCTCCTGTCCTGAGGCGGGAGGACAGTGGAGTGAGTGTTATGACTGATAGCACCCCGGAAAGCATTAACACCACCTCGGAACCATTCAGTAGTACATCAACTGCTAGCATCTCAAATGATTCTCATCGGCCCAAGTCTCCAGAGTCCACCACTCCAGTCCCAGCCTCTCCACCCAGGTCTCCTGTGACATCTCCGCTACAAAGGATGAATTCATTCCATGGATACCCTTCCCTGATATCTCCACCTCCTCAAAGCAGCTACCAGCCAAATTACTACCAAAGGAACTATGCTCCAGACTCCCCATCGTCCTTCTTTAATAATAACGCCAACATTTATAGGTCTTTCCGGATGAGGCAAGACAACTTCAGCACACCAAGGTTTAATCAAGGCTGGAGATTATTTTCTAGACCCACCATGACCTAGTTTCAGGACTGCCTTGACCTTCGGTAAAAACAGACAGTAAGAGACAATATATACTAAGATACTCAAACTAGGTACCCAGTGAAAAGACAGGATTAAAGGAGAAGGAAAGTCAAAAATGATATTAGGCTCCAAGTATTGCCAATGATAAGTATGTATCTGTGCCAGTATCCTTTCCCTCCTTAGTTTTTACATTAATATTTTACCAGCAATCGATGTAGAAATAAGTTTAAACATGTATAAATTGACATACCCTGTCTGCAGTCCAGAAATCTGTTAGAATAGGGCATGCACATGCGCAGAATGGATCTGCAGTGCCCTGTGCATGCGCAGAAAAAACCTCTGAGTTCCGTGGTTAGTACTGACATTTTCATCACGTGATCTCTGCTGACGTCAGCGCTGACCTCTCTGTAAGCAGCCAATAGCGCTCCTGCTTCCACGTTGCTAAGCAACTAAGGGAAGCGTTTTTATCTCCTGCGCTCGTTCTGCTTTTCATTCAGTCACTGTCAGCGAGTGAGCGAGCGAGCACAGAAGTTAAAGGGGAAGGCAGCCATCCAGCGAGCGGGTCTGTCTGTCAGAGGTAATTGCAGGATGGACTCCGTGCTGGCAATCAGATGCGTCTCAGATGCGTCTCAGATGACGTCAAGGGGTCACGAAGGGAGCGCATGCGCACTACCGATCAAGTGCAGGGCGGAAATGACACGACTAGGTTAAAATGGCGGCGCCAAACTATGACAAGCGCCACATCTTCGACATGAAAGTGCACGGATACAGCAGCAAAATGCGAATTTTAAATATAGCGTTTCAGGAGGGGGCATATTGATGAACCTAATGAAGTAGGAATACTTTTTTACTTTCCTTCTCCTTTAAGGATATCTCATAGTGCTGCAAGCCATACCATTTGTTCATACAATTCTTCATATTTTTTTCATGTTTCTGTAAACACTGTACACTGAGATATTTTTATAGCCTTTAAGGACATATGCTGGTGTGAGCAGATCCACCTGGAATAGTATGCAATGGTTTGATTATATTCTACTATATATTAACTAACTATGCTTGTAAACAATGGCACATTAAAGGTATTTGTCTACTGTATGTGGATTGGTGTTGTCTATTGCAGTTGCTTATACCCTTGCCTTCCTTGACTGTTCAACACTTAGGGGCACATTTACTAAGGGTCGAATTTCGAAGTGAAAAAAAACTTCGAAATTCGACCATCGAATTGCAGTAGTTCGATATTCGAAGTCGAAGTTTTTTTTATCGAATATGGCCATTTGCGAACGAAGTAAAATCGCTCGATCGATCAATTAAATACTTCAATTTGAACGATTTAATCGATCGAACAATTTTCAAAAAAAACTTTGACTTCTAAAAACTTAGCCAAATGTTGGCTATAAGTTCTAGGAGGTCCCCCTAAGCTAACATAGCAATTCGGCAGGTTTAAGGTGGAGAAGTGGCACCGTTTTTTAAAGAGACAGTACTTCGATTTTCGAATGGTCAAATATTCGAAGTATTTTCAATTCGAATCAAAGTCGAATTTGGCCTATTCGAAGGTCGAAGTACCACCCAGGCCTGTGCCACTGTAGCTACACCACTGTACAAAGTGCAGGGCAGAAAAAAAACATGGTGGTTTTCTAATAAACCATGGGAAGAGTTTAGAGGCTTAGGGACAGGGCAAACTGAAGGCTACTAACATGGCAAAGAACAGACAAAGTAACTGGGGCCATTTAAAGCAATTCCACTCGGGCCATTGCATCAGATTGTGGGGCTATTGTAGGTGCCACGTGTTACAAAAGAAAGAAAGGAAATCAGTTTTGCCAATGTAGGGATGTGAAAATCTTAGCCACCCTTACACATTACAGACAGGCACATCCCTAGTAATATGGACACCTCAGTGGGTCCTTATGGGGACCTTGTGCTTATGTCATCCCTGTAGTTCTCACAGTGGATGCTAGATGGCACTGTGGTATAATATAAAAGGGCTTGAAAGCCATGAGGTAGGGGCCATTGCTGCTGAACCTTTCCTCTGTTAGGCCACAGAGGTTAGGGTTGGTGGAACTCAGCCTGAGTATAGTGAAGTGATAGTTATACCCTTTAATAGATGACTCTAGGAGTGATATATAGGGTATGTAGTTGAGCAGCTCAAAGCTCCGACAAGGATATTAGAGGGATTAAGATCCCGGGTATTACTGACCCCATAGTAGGGCCTAAGTGTTAAGCTCAGGGAAGTATGAGTTTCTGAGTTCCACCTAAGGTAATCCTGAAGATTGGGGAAATACCTTCTAACAAGCTGCATTTCTCTTTACATGTACTCTTTACTCTTCAGAGAGTCGTTCTATGTTTAATACAGTGAGTATACCTTGTTACATTGATTGATCTATGTTTTACTCTATGTTCCATGCTCCATCGTGAACTCTGGTTTTGGTTAATAAACTCTGTTTATTGTTTAAGCAAATAAAACTACTGGCGCCCAATCTCTTGTGCATTACACACAGTTACAGTTACACTACACCCTGCCTCCACCCCGCTGCGAGGGCTTACCCCTGAGAAAGAGAGCTCATCTGTGGTATCAGCCACAAAGGAAAGTAGCTAAAACTGCCCTCACATCCAAGCAGTTTACTATAGCGCTACACCAACATAAAAGAAAACAAACTCTTTAAAAGCATAAATCAACCCACATTTTATTTCAAATTCATAAAGAGCTGGAATAAAAAGGCATAGCCACTAAATGATCATTATATAGGACGGAGATAAAGCTGATGCATTGAATAATGTTCCATATTCATCAGGGTGGGTCCATTATCCGACTATTTACTATCTATAAATAATGCATAAACATATGTAGATCATTTTTGGTATTGGAAGAGGTTGATCCCAGGTGGTTATATTAAGCTTTAAATAAAGAGAACACAAAGCCTTGGGGGCAGTAATTCAAGCCAAGTTTTATTTTTCTTTTAAATATATGAAAAAAAATAATAACATTTATTTCAAATATGTGGATAGAAAAATTATAGGAAAATGGAAAGTTCCAATTGCCCATAGTTTATCCATTAATGAATCTTATTACATTCCCCCAGTAGATCCCATTTTGGCTGATGATTGCTGTAAAGCAGATGTGGGTCTTCTGTTTGAGGAACCTCATCAAGAATACAACTGGGGGTGATGAACTAAGTGTGAGGAAAACTCACCCTGGTGGTCTAGTGGGCCGGCGGGAACGCCTGTCGCACATTCAGCGGGGACGCCTGCCACGCTGCTCTGCTTCATCCTAATGCAGGCTTTCTAGGGGGCCTGTGGCACAGTGGCGGAACTACCGGGGGAGCAGGGGGGTGCGTGTATGGAGGGGGGCGGGGCCCAGCTGCGCATCATGCACCATGGCCCTCCCCCTCTACTTACGGCACTGGCGTGGCGCGTACTTCCTCTTCTTAAAGGCGCAGTGACGCTGGCGTGTGACGTCAGCGTGCAATGGTGCCAAATTCAAACTGTATTTAAAGGGACTTCAGTACTGTGTTCATCGCCCGTTAATAGGTTCATGTCTGAGAGTTCCTGGGTGCTAATCCTTTTTGTTTTCTGTATCTGATTCCTATTTTGACCCCTACCTGCCTGACTAATCTGAATTCTGTGATCATGACCCCTGCCTGGTAAACGACTATTCTGAATTCCGTATTCCGACCCGTGCCTGTCTGACTCTTCTGATTGATATCCTGGTTTTGACCCTTGCCTGTCGGACTTCGTCTGAATTCTGCCTGCACCCACCCAGCCTGGTTTGACTATGTTTTCTTTCTGCTATTTGAACTGTGACTGTCTGCCCAAAAAGACTTTGCTAACGATCGTGCCCCTCTGCTCGTACAGAACCCTCGCTTGGCTCCTCTCTTAAATTAGAAGGAAAGCTCCAAAACAGTTTATTGCCAAGAGATTAGCCACAATAGTGAAAGCTAGAACGCTATATTTATTCTGCAGAATGCTTTACCATACCTGAGTAAACAGCTCTAGACACTGTCTCTGTTTGTTTAGGATAGAAGCTGCCATATAAGCTTGGTGTGACATCACTTCCTGTCTGAGTCTCTCCCTGCTCACTTACAGCTCTGAGCTCAGATTACAGCAGGGAGGGGGAGAGGAGCAAACTGAGCATGCTCAAGCCCTAGCCCTGGAGGTTAAGATGAAAACAGGAAGTCTGATACAGAAGCCCATGAGTACACAATAGAAGGAAAGAAATGTGGTGTTTCTTTTGACAGAGGACTCAGAGCAGCATTACTTTGAGGGTTTACTGGTGTATTTATATAGACCTTTCTGATAAAGCTTACTTAATTTTAGCCTTTCCTTCTCCTTTAATAAGACCTGGCGGCATCCAATTAGCCGAGGGCTCCTCCCGAGGTGAAAGGCGGCTGTTAAAGGCGGAAGCAAGAGCCTAGATCAGGGAGCCTAGCACTAGTTCTGGATTCTAGGGGCCGATCGTGACACTGTTGCATTGGGATTCTAGGAAAGTATGTGACCCATATAGGATTAAATAATAAAGTGAGTTTATACAATATATTCAATGTGCTTTTTTCAAAAATAAGTAACAGCCAAAACAGACATATTCCGCACAGTGACAGACAGTTGATGCAGATATTTATATTGACCAAAGATATGTGTCAAAAAGTGACTTTTTCCTTTAAGTTCTCCAAAGTGATTGATGTAGGCATTAACCATTAAGGGAGATGTTGCTAAACACAAACCAGATTTTGCTCTCTGGTCCTGGAAGCAATATTGTTCTGGAAGCAACAGGCAGGCCAGACAATCCTTTCAAGTGGTCCAGATTAAACTGAAGAAAGCGTCTGTTGTAGATCCTGTAGGTTTAGGATATACAGTATACTGTACAGTATATATACAGTATTTATAGACACACACTTTATTAAGTCTTTCAGTATAATTCCCCAGATGTGAAAGAAATCCAGCCTACCATGCACCTGGAGACAAATTAACCCCTCAGTCCCAGAATATGCATATTTTCCCAGGTGCACAAGAATTACTCCAGGCTAGACATTCATATCCATATTCATTTCCCACAAGCACCTTCAGGGGCTCAAAAGAGCTACAACTGAATCCATCACCTGGTCTGATTGTAACCTTATCACATGTAAAACTACATCTACCCAAAAGAGAGAAACTGGCCCTAGAAACATAAAGGAATTCTGTAGTGATTTATATGTGTAGTTTTTATTACTATGTGCATTGCAAATAATTCATTCTACTATTTAAGATTGTAATATTTCACTGTAATATTGGTGTCTAAGCAGCCATCTCAGGTCATTGTGCCTGGTCATGTGCTTTCAGAAAGAGCCAGCACTTCACAATGGAACTGCTTTCAGATAAGCTATTGTTTCTCGTACTTAATATAAATGAAGGGTTAATGGCTTGGTTGAGCTGGACTTGTCATTTCACTGTTTAGTGCTATCTACCGCCTTTTTAGCCATGCAGGGATTTTTCTTGTTACTTTCCCATTGTTCTGTTGATGGGTTGCTGGAGGGGGGAGGAGGAGCTTGATACCACTCCAACTTGCAGTGCAGCAGTAATGAGTGACTAAAGTTTATCAGAGTCACATGACTGAGGACACCTGGGAAAATAAAAACATGTCTAGCCCCACGTTAAATTTTAAAAATAATGAAAGACCTCTGTCAGATCCAGACACCAAGAATGAAGTCCAACATTATACCGAGCAATACAACAATACCGGATGTGAAATACGAGAGGAGAACTCATAAAGGTAGGTACCAAAGAACAACAAGCTGTGGCCTCATCATTAATGAATTGTTAGAAGGCTACTACACTGCTAAAAGGCCCCAAGGTCAAGGGTGGTCAGCAAACGAACAGAGTCAAGTAACAGGCGAACCAGGAAATCAGATCAGTGGGAACAAGGGCAGAAGTAGGAATTACTTGATAGGAACAGGAGCAGTGTCACAGGAGCAAAATCATGGGAACAAGGATTCAGGATCAGAAACAAGATCAACTTGAACACAAGAACCAGAGACTTGGATGAGGCTGAATGGCCAATGATCCAGCATCAGGATGTAAAGGAAGCAGGATTTAATGAGCAATTGCCCACAGCTTGGCAGTGGACATGGATCAGGTAATATTGACAGGGAGGAAGAGTCAAACATTGTGTCAGGGTTAGGTCTACACTACACTGTCTCCTGTGGCTCAAGCAGGAGGAGCAGGAGCCAATATACAACAGGTCCCTGTTTGAAACATGGAGTTCCTAACAACAAGTAGCAACAAGACCTGGGGTCATTTCCCCAAGGATTAAAACAAATGTTAGACACTCTTAGGACTGAGGAGCTTACACTGGCCATGAAAAATCCACCAATTGGTAAATAAGAGGCAATTAATAAACGTCTACTCCCATAATAGCCCATAAGCCAATTCTTACTAATCAAAAGGGGTTCTGATCACCTGAGACTCCCTTGTCAATTCTATTTATTTTAGATCAAGGCATTGCTTTTTGTCATTGATATTTGGTTTAGATCAAGATCATTATCTCCATGTTGGACCTTAAAGGGAACGTTGAGGAACTCAAAGCCAAGCTAGGAAGGCTCCACTCAACCACCCCAGTACCATGAACGCTAGACCAAACAAAACATGGAACAGGTTCCCTTGAAAAAGTGGTTCTCAGACTGTAGCCATGTTCTAGTCTAGAGAATAGATCAGGGGAATGTCTATTTATATCTCCTGGACGGTGAGCTTGAAGATGGAACTTGGGGTGAATTCTTCTTCGGATTTAGGTGGTTTTCAAACACTGGAAACCACCTAGTACCGAACTCAATCAACAAGAGCAAAACAAACTTTTATATTTAGTAGAGGCTTCTTCCAATTCATTCCAAACCATGTGTGTAGGGATATTTACTTATTATCAGGATCTCCCCACATGGGGCACAGTTGACTGGTGTGCTAATAATTGGGCCCAACCCCCCCAGATAAAGAGCCCTGCTACCTTAGTAGTAGGGGGCCCCTTATTAACTGATAGTGGCCCTGTGTTAATGGCAGTAAATGAAACTTATTTAATAACACCTTGATGTATTATGATGTTTATCAATCTAGTTATAACTCATTGCTTATTTACCCTTTACTCTTTATTAAAAAGACATATAAAGAATTATGAAAAAAGTTTACACCTTAAATCAAGGCCTGATTTACATAGTGGGCGCCCCTAGGCCCACTACCGTTTGTCGCCCCTGTCCCCTCCAGGGGGACAGTAGCAATGGGGATTGGCGCACGGGAAATTTAAAAAATGATTGTATCTCCAGCGCATCCCCAGTGTTTTTGAAACAATGTGGGTGTGGTTGGGCAGCCCCCCTAAAATCCTGCCGCCCTAGGCCCGGGCCTAGGTGGACTTTCCACAAATCCAGGCCTACCTTAAATATTTGGTTCAGTTTGGCATTCAAGCGCATAATATAAGTTCAGATAAGGGCAACTGATTAGCTGGTTATGAAGAAAGCTTGTTTATATGGGTTTGTTTTCCCCTAGATAATAGATCATCTATGATGAGACGATAATGAATGTGTATAAATATATATATATACAAGTTCGACACAAGTATTGCTCAAGGCAACTCCTTAATCCCCAAACATGAAGACAAACACATCCATTCTTTGTAATCGCAGAAAAGGAGATTTGCTCAAAATCTTGCTCCGCTTTTTCTGTCTGTGTTCAGTATTGATATATAATTCTATAAACTACATTATATTTGTCTATTTCCTTTAGAGTGTTAAAAAATTGGATATAGACCATTGGGGGCGCCATCTTTGACAAGTGGTCGATGCCAGGGGGTTTTGTTTTATACCAGCTGTAATATTTGAGATTCTCTTTCCCTGCCCAAGTGTCCTGGGTATAAGAGTGACCCTGTGCAATATTAGGAGCCATAGTCATTGTGTATCATGTAACTAAAAAGGTAAATGCAGCATATACATATGCAGACTACAGGGGTCCTATATAGAGAAAGATAGGGGGGCAATTAGTGGCCAGATTGTGGCCTCGGCTGGATAGGTGGGAGAACTCATTGTGCACCCAGAGCAGATCCCAAGAGCTCTAACATATGTGCATAACAAAACGATTTTCACTGAGCCCTACAATTTGTTTGGTGCGTTACCCATAATATGTGTGTGTGCATGGGATCATTCAGCTTAGAGGGGACATTGCTTGTGGCCCCTAGAACTGACGGGGCTCTATGCAGGAGACTAGGTAGTTTTGTGTATAATCCAGGGCTGTCAGTTCCTCTCACTTGCCCTCTGACACCTGCATCAGGTTTTGCAACATTTTCCTTGTAAAAGTGGAATATTTGGTAGGTGAGTGACATTTTCAGTAGGAGACAAGTTTGTGCAGGAGCTGAATATTTACTGTCAATGGGATTAGAAAAGCATTGCTCTCTGTATCTAGTGCCTAATCCTTTTGGGGTGCACTCACATTGCTGTCTGTATCTAGTGCCTAATCCTCTTGGGGTGCACTCACATTGCTGTCTGTATCTAGTGCCTAATCCTCTTGGGGTGCACTCACATTGCTGTCTGTATCTAGTGCCTAATCCTCTTGGGGTGCACTCACATTGCTGTCTGTATCTAGTGCCTAATCCTCTTGGGGTGCACTCACATTGCTGTCTGTATCTAGTGCCTAATCCTCTTGGGGTGCACTCACATTGCTGTCTGTATCTAGTGCCTAATCCTCTTGGGGTGCACTCACATTGTTGTCTGTATCTAGTGCCTGATCCACTTGGGGTGCACTCACATTGCTGTCTGTATCTAGTGCCTAATCCTCTTGGGGTGCACTCACATTGCTGTCTGTATCTAGTGCCTAATCCTCTTGGGGTGCACTCACATTGCTGTCTGTATCTAGTGCCTAATCCTCTTGGGGTGCACTCACATTGCTGTCTGTATCTAGTGCCTAATCCTCTTGGAGTGCACTCACATTGTTGTCTGTATCTAGTGCCTGATCCTCTTGGGGTGCACTCACATTGCTGTCTGTATCTAGTGCCTAATCCTTTTGGGGTGCACTCACATTGCTGTCTGTATCTAGTGCCTAATCCTCTTGGGGTGCACTCACATTGTTGTCTGTATCTAGTGCCTGATCCTCTTGGGGTGCACTCACATTGCTGTCTGTATCTAGTGCCTAATCCTTTTGGGGTGCACTCACATTGCTGTCTGTATCTAGTGCCTAATCCTCTTGGGGTGCACTGACATTGCTGTCTGTATCTAGTGCCTGATCCACTCGGGGTGCACTCACATTGCTGTCTGTATCTAGTGCCTGATCCACTCGGGGTGCACTCACATTGCTGTCTGTATCTAGTGCCTAATCCTCTTGGGGTGCACTCACATTGCTGTCTGTATCTAGTGCCTAATCCTCTTGGGGTGCACTCACATTGCTGTCTGTATCTAGTGCCTGATCCACTCGGGGTGCACTCACATTGCTGTCTGTATCTAGTGCCTAATCCTCTTGGGGTGCACTCACATTGCTGTCTGTATCTAGTGCCTAATCCTCTTGGGGTGCACTGACATTGCTGTCTGTATCTAGTGCCTAATCCTCTTGGGGTGCACTCACATTGCTGTCTGTATCTAGTGCCTAATCCTCTTGGGGTGCACTGACATTGCTGTCTGTATCTAGTGCCTGATCCACTCGGGGGGCACTCACATTGCTGTCTGTATCTAGTGCCTAATCCACTCGGGGGGCACTCACATTACTGAGATACACTACCATTACACAGATACTGTGTATGTAACACATAAAATACAAAGGGCAATTGTTTTCTTCATACACACTTCTGACTTTCATTTATTTGCCCCCTGAACTATTAGGACATTGCGCAGATTTGCTAAGAGCAGGAGTTAGTACAAAAATTGGGCCAATTTTCCATATTCTCCCCACCATGCATCATTTTCCCCATGTCTTCAGTATTCATCTATGGCAGGTATAAAAAAGCTTTCTTGAGTTCAAATTGTTGAACTGCAACTTGATTTCACACCCTGCACATTCCAATGCAAATAAAACCCATGGCCTTACACAGAAATAGGGCAGATATAAAAGCATATCACACATCCAGTTCATATTAATAGGCCGACCCTCATGCATATTCATTAGTATTACTGTCTGTTTGTAATCAGCAACTATTCAGGCCACAGGCCTTGCAGAACTGCACAGGGCACATATCATCATATAATACACAAAAGCCATGGATATCTTGTAAATTATATCCTTATAAACGGTGAGTTCTGATGTCATTTCTGTCACATGACTCACTAAAACTTGTGTATTATAATAAATAAAATATGTATTATAATAAATAAGGTACCCCCAGTTGTAAAATATGACGATGTATTTGTGTTTTTATATGGTTACTCCTCGGTAACTTATAATATCCTTATATTTTACAAGAGGGGGTACTTTATTCACTATATAATGTTGGCAAAACCACTTCCCAGGCAGGTCAGTTCATGTTTGACAGTAACTAAAGGTGTTGAATTTCTCCATCTACACTGCCATCTCTGGTTACACACAGAACTGCACCTCAGAGACATGGAAGATAGACGGATTCTGCCATGATTTTTATGATGTTGTTTTTATTTCTAAATGACACTCTTTAAACTGCAAATAATTCACTCTACAATATAAAATTTCATTCCTGAACCAACAAGTGTATTTAGTTGTAATATTGGTGTGTAGGTGCATCTCCGGTCATTTTGCCTGGTCATGTGCTTTCAGAAAGAGCCAGCACTTTAGGAGAGAAATGCTTTCTGGCAGGCTGTTGTTTCTCCTACTCAATGTAACTGAATGTGTCTCAGTGGGACATGGGTTTTTACTATTGAGTGCTGTTCTTAGATCTACCAGGCAGCTGTTATCTTGTGTCAGGGAGCTGCTATCTGGTTACCTTCCCATTGTTCTGTTGTTAGGCTGCTGGGGGGGGTGATATCACTCCAAATTGCAGTACAGCTGTAAAGAGTGACTGAAGTTTATCAGAGCACAAGTCACATGACTGGGGGCAGCAGGGAAACTGACAATAGTTAGTCAAAAGTTAGACATTTCTGTGGTTTTTATGTTTTATTACAGTTTTGCTAATGAAGGTGAATTGTCCTTTAAGCCGTAACAGTTTCCCCAAGGGACCTGCTTATCTTAAATTGTTACAATTGATTCTTTGCTTATCTTAAATTGTTACAAAAGTACAGCTGCCACATATTCTGGGCTCTCTGCCAAAAGCCAGTTAAGTTTTAGAAACGTTGTATCTTTTTCTGGCTGTTCAGCGCAGGAGATCAAATCAAAGTAACAATCTGGGACCAGGTCTGGACTGGTATTTAAAATAGGCCCTGGCATTTCAAGTACACAGAAGCCCAAACAGTCCTCTAGCAGCCCACTAAATAGTGACTGTCTATGGCAACTTACAGCCGCCCCTCTGGCATTTGCCAGAACCCACAGATTGGCAGTCTGGGCCTGTCCAGGACTGCGGGCTGAGCTGTCAAAAACGGGACTTTCCCACGAAAAACAGGACAGTTGGGAGGTATACAAATAGGATGCAATTGCTCCAGCTGCATTGTCCCAACACTGGCGCAATGGTGCTGGAATTCTAGGATAAAGCATTGCCTTATGGAAAAAAGCATGCACTTGAAATTGCACTTTACTCACTGCACGTGTAGATTTCAATGAGCCCTTATGTTTGTAACATATACAGTAGGGATGCACCATATCCCGGATTCAGCAGGATTCTGATTTGGCCGAATCCTTCTGCTTGGCCGAAACGAATCCGAATCCTCATTTGCAAATGCAAATTGGGGGCAGGAAGGGAAATCGCGTGACTTTTTGTCACAAACAAGGAAGTAAAAAATGTTTTCTCCTTCCCACCCCTAATTTCCATATGGAAATCAGGGATTCGGGTTCGGTATTTGGCCGAATCTTTCGCGAAGGATTCGGGGGTTCGGCCGAATCCAAAATAGTGGCTTCTGTGTATCCCTAATATGCAGCGTTGGACTGGGCTGGCTAGGCACTGGAAAAAAAAACTGGTGGCCCCTGGTTTTCTTGGCCCTGCAGAACCAGAGCTGCTCCCCTGTTGGACTGTCCTCTCTCCCACGAGCCAATCAGATTACAAGGGAGGAGGGAAGTAAGTGCCATCGCCGTGCAGTGAGGGGGGTGGGAGCGGTGCAAGGTTGGGCTCTTGAAGCCTGAAAGTCGCATTCCTGGTGGACCCTGGACACACGAGTCTAACCCTGAATACATAAACCATGATGGTCTGGCTCTGATTCAAAAGGAATATAAACCCCACCCCCACTTAGGCTGGCAGAGTCATCAACCCCTCTCACTCCATACTCCATTGTAAAGTGATGGATTCTGGGACTTGAAGTCCCTTTGCTTTTGTAGAAAATTAATGCTCCACCCACTGTGGAAAGCAGAGGGGCTTCAGGTCCCAGAATCCATCACTTCAACAAGGCGAGGGAGGAATTGCATTGTGAGCCTAAGGGGGTGTGGGGAACTGGTTCCAGGGGCCACAGACAGATTATCATGGTTTCCTTTCAATCAGAGGTATCAGGTTGGTCTGTGTAAGAAATATATATATATATATATATGGTGGTTCAGTTGTTGTTCCTGTACCTTTTTTACATGAACTAAGTGAGCTTGTGCCCAGAGAGGGGAATTTTTGCTGCTGTATTTGGCATGAAGTGTTACTATTAGTAGATCTCTCATTGGCCTCCAACATCTCAGAGGTGATACAGATTTGAGCTGTGCCCATGTCACTGGGTGTAAGTTGTGCATCAACACAGGGGCATCAGTTCAGGCTGTTTGTGAATGGAGACGACATTCCGGCCTTCATGTGTTTGGCCAGGTATATACAGTATCTACATGCCTCCTATATACGTGTGGTTATAAGGCTGAAATGTAAGGCATGTAGTTCACCTTTCTGTTAACTTTTAGTAGCTCATTCTAAGCAACTTTTCAATTGGTCTCCATTGTTTCTTTTTTTTATAGTTTTTGAATTATTTGTCTTCTTCTTCTGACTCTTTCGAGCTTTCAAATGGGGGTCACTGACACTGATTTCAGTGCAGAATTCTGCTGGAGCAGCACTATTAACTGATGTGTTTTGAAAAAAACATGTTTTCCCATGACAGTATCCCTTTAAGGTCTGGGCTATGACTGCTATAACATACAGGCCTTCACTCTGCCTTACTCTGTGTAATGCCTCATTATTGGACTATTTATATTAGCGTTTCAAGCTAATTCCCTAACTGATCCAAGACTGCGTGTGCACAAACAATCTTTTATTCACATTTTTGTGTGCACAGAGCAAGGGAGTGGGACTGAACCAATAATGAATCAATTATATAATTGCATACAATGTATGTGTGCACTCCACAATTTGTTGTATATGTGTTGTAATTTGCCACATAAACATACACACATACACACACACACGTACCTTTCAGGAGTCGGGTGCCCATGCTATGTAACTGGAGTTGTACCCCCAGGGCATGTTCCTGAGCTCCCAACATCTGGGGAGAGGTAAGGAGGGGGCAATTGGAACTTGACAACAGTCAGCTTTGCATTTTCCAGGTTCTTGTACAGAAACCTGTTTGGCCCTGTAGCCTGAACATCAATCACTTACTGACACACAAGGACCTGCAAACTGAAACTTTACTGCTTATTGTGCAACTTGCTTGATGTGTAGGGTTCCCTTCCCAAGCCTTGCCTCTTTGTTAGGTGTTAGGTTACTAACCTTATATATACATACATACACCTTATATTACTATATATTATATATACTTCATACTTAGTCAGCAATTTGAATGTACCCCCTACTGTAAATGATAAGGATATTAGAAGTCACTGAGGGGTTCTGTGACCATATAAAGGCACAAGGCTGCAGGCTGAGTTATACAGAGAACTCTGAGTATCACTCGTGTATTATAAGGGATAATGTACCCCCTACTGTAAATGATAAGGATATTAGAAGTCACTTAGGGGTTGTTCTGTGACCATACAAAGGCACAAGGCTGCAGGCTGAGTTATACAGGGAACTCTGAGTATCACTCGTGTATTATAAGGGATAATGTACCCCCTACTGTAAATGATAAGGATATTAGAAGTCACTGAGGGGTTCTGTGACCATATAAAGGCACAAGGCTGCAGGCTGAGTTATACAGGGAACTCTGAGTATCACTCATGTATTATAAGAGATAATGTACCCCCTACTGTAAATGATAAGGATATTAGAGGGCACCGAGGAGTCCACTGACCATATAAAGACACAAGACCTATATGCATGTATTGTAACAAGGAGTATATTATTCACTATACAGTACAGCCTGTGTATTGTCAATACATTACTGAAAGTTACTGTTCCTTTTATTACTCTCACATTCTCTGATGAATCTTAAACACCCTGGCTATCAAGGCTGAGATGCTCGGTCTATAGACTTTACCCAATACACATTGTTAATTGACTTATATTTAAGGAGATGTTCCCAGACCTGACAGAATGTGTTTGACATGATATGTAACGAAGTCCAACCTTCACTAACATTAATTGCAGCAGGGCTCCTGGATAAGTGACACATACAAGTCCTGTGCTGTGAAAATATTTACAACTCACCTTAGAGGAAAAAAATGCTTTTTTATGAGTTTTTCAATCAGACCAGTGTCTGGCTCATCTCAGTAACGTGAGACTTGTTATTAGTAACTCTATTTTTTCACTTGCTAAATACAGCTATGGGACCTGTTACCCAGAATGCTTTGGACCTGGGGTTTTCCGGATAACAGATCTTTCTGTAATTTGGATCTTCATACCCTAAGCCTACAAGAATATCATGTAAACATGAAATAAACCCAAATGGCTGGTTTTGCCTCCAATAAGGATTAATTATATCTTAGTTGGGATCAAGTACAAGCGACTGTTTTATTATTACGGAGAAAATGGAAATCATTTTTAAAAATGTGGATTATTTGGATAAAATGGAGTCTATGAGAGACAGCCTTTCCATTATTCTGAGCTTTCTGGATAACGGGTTTCCAGATACCAAATTCCATACAAGTACAAGAAACCACTGGAATTTTTTGGAAAATAAAAGTTGTACTGCACTATTCATACAACATGAAATCTGCCTGCTCCAGTCATGTGTAATCTGCCCCAAGACAGGGGTCACCAGTGTTGCCTAAAAATCAGTTACATTTCCTTCTAGAAAATACAATGTATTTAATGACAGACAAGAGGAATAAAATGCAGCATCATATGACCACTGAGCTGTGAAACTGATTCCAGCTTTTATTCTTGTGTCCCGTATGCCCCTCTCTCCTATTTCTAATTTAACAGACTTCTTTCTTATGAAGGTCCATATTCTGTGTATGACAGGACTTACCAAACTGATTAAAGGGATACTGTCATGGGAAAAACATTATTTTAAATGCATCAGTTAATAGTGCTGCTCCAGCAGAATTCTGCACTGAAATCTGTTTCTCAAAAGAGAAAACTGATTTTTTTTATATTTAATTTTGAAATCTGACATGGGGCTAGACATATTGTCAATTTCCCAGCTGCCCCCAAGCATGTGACTTGTGCTCTGATAAACTTCAGTCACTCTTTACTGCTGTACTGCAAGTTGGAGTGATATCACCCCTCCCTTTCCAACAACAGCCTGCCAGAAAGCAGTTCCATCCTAAAGTGCTGGCTCTTTCTGAAATCACATGACCAGGCAAAATGACCTGAGATGCACCTACACACCAATATTACAACTAAATACACTTGCTGGTTCAGGAATGACATTTTATATTGTAGAGTGAATTATTTGCAGTGTAAACAGTGTCATTTAGATAAAAATCATGACAGAATCCCTTTAATATATACACAGGTGAGGGATATTATGTGACAGAAGTAAAATACAGCAATTGGCCCAAGGACATAACTAGGGAGCAGATACACCTGTGTGCAGGTGAGAACATTCTCTACATTCTACATTTTTACAGTGGTCTTTGGATCTTCTTACAAATAGAAACCCACACAAGTCATATAGTGACCCCCTTCTCCCTCATACTTGAGTGTGGGCTTGGCAGACACCATGTTCAGAAGCAAGTATACTGGAAACCAGGGCCACATCAGTTTCTAGCATATAAGATGCTTTAGGGCAACCAGCACTAGGGAGCTTGGGAGCAGACCCGACCCTGACCCCACAACCCTGCTTAGGAGGACTGGAACTGGGGTACAGGGCTTGTCTGAGGGAAAATTTGCAGCAGTTTGGGGTGTGGACAGGGGAGTAACTACAGAGGAAGCAGACCCAGGAGGAATAGGGGCCCCGTGAGGTCCTAATTGATAGGGGTGCACCGAATCCAATAATTTGGATTCGGCCGAACACCCAAATCCTTCACGAAAGATTTGGCCGAATACTGAACTGAAATCCTAATTTGCATATGCAAATTAGGGGTGAGAAGGGGTAAGTATGTTTTACCTCCTTGTTTTGTGCCAAAAAATCACGAGTTTTCCCTCCCCGCCCCTAATTTACATATGCAAATGAGGATTTGGATTCGGTTCGGCTGGGCAGAAAGATTCGGCCGAATCCGAATCCTACCGAAAAAGGCAGAATCCGAATCCTACTGAAAAAAAACGTATCCCGAACCAAATCCTGGATTCAGTGCATCCCTACTAATAATAATTTTAATATACATTGGTCAAACAGGACAATCTCTGGAGAGTATGGGGGCTCTCAAATTATTTTTCTGTGGGGCCCAGTAACATCTACTTATGCCACTGGGTGGGGGGCCTTATGTTGACTGAGTGAGTTCTCTTTTTAAAGAAGACACAATCATTTCCTTGCCCAGTAGGTAAGACTCTCAGAAAATGAAGAGTTTCCTTAGGAGAGATGATTCCCAACAAAGAGACAAACATGGGTAGATTAACCCTAGCAGTTGCCCCAGCCTCACTCACCCATCCCCCACTTCTTTCCCTCGGTGCTGGGCTCCTTTTTATGTTTGTGCCCAAGGCAAAGGCCTGTTTAAAGGGATACTGTCATGGGAAAACATGTTTTTTCAAAACACATCAGTTAATAGAGCTGCTCCAGCAGAATTCTGCACTGAAATCTGTTTCTCAAAAGAGCAAACTGATTTTTTTATATTCAATTTTGAAATCTGACATGGGGCTAGACATTTTGTTAATTTCCCTGCTGCCCTCAGTCATGTGACTTGTGCCTGCACTTTAGGATGGAATTACTTTCTGGCAGGCTGTCTACTCAATGTGACTGAATAAGTCTCAGTGGGACTTGGATTTTACTATTGAGTGTTGTTCTTAGATCTACCAGGCAGCTGTTATCTTGTGTTAGGGAGCTGCTATCTGGTTACCTTCCCATTGTTCTGTTGTTTGGCTGCTGGGGGGGGGGGACAGGGAGGGGGTGATATCACTCCAACTTGCAGTACAGCAGTAAAGAGTGACCGAAGTTTGTCAGAGCACAAGTTACATGACTGGAGGAAGCTGGGAAACTGACAATATGTCTAACCCCATGTCAGATTTCAAAATTGAATTCAAAAAAATCTGTTTGCTCTTTTGAGAAACAGATTTCAGTGCAGAATTCTGCTGGAGCAGCACTAGTAACTGATGTGTTTCGAAAATGCGTCTCTTTTTGACTTAATTTAAGTATTTGAAGTTAAGGTCACTGGTCACCTTTTTTTAAGCGCATTTTGCATTTTAGAGGGATGAACCTTAGTCCCTGAGTAAGGTGAGAAATCTTCAGTAACATTCGAACCCTTCAACTTTTGGCAAGGAGATTTTACCTTCACTATATTATGGGGTTGATGGCTTCCATCTGCTCAATCAGTTACAAATCTGATGCTTTGCACCAACTCTAGACTAGGGATGGAGGAATCTGACTCATTTCGCATCACCAAAAATTCACGAAATGGCAAAAATTAGCTGGAATGCATTGGGGTCTATGGGAGACAACATTTTTTGGAAGCACTGCAATTCTTTTCACCCGTTATAGTCTATGGGGCAGATTTACTAAGGTGCGAAGTGGCTAACGCTAGAGACATTTCGTCAGTGTAGCCGCCTGCAGGGACATTGCCAATTTACTAACAGGTGAAGGGGCCAATTCACTAGTGAAACAGACCATCATTGGTGGTTATTTGCAGTTTATTGCCAGGCGACTTTACGATCTGGCGAAAAGACGTTATTCCGAAAATTCACTAAAATGTGGATTTTACTGAACGTTACCTCTTTCACCAGAGTTGACTTCGCCACCTCAGACCAGGCGAAGTGTAATAAATCAGCTAGATCTTCCTCAATCTTCTGTCACTTACATCAAATCCTGTGAGCTGAAAATGCACTAAAGTAAACAAAAAACACGCTGGTGACTTTTCCTTTTTTTAAGCGGGATTGCCTGCAAAAGTCCTAACTCAAACTTTTTTTGGGTAATCGGTTTTCCCCAGACATTTTCAAACATATGGAACATTCATTTTACAGGGCATTAGAATAACTCTCTTGTCTTTATTAAGGTTCCCTGGACATGTGTTTTTAAAAAGTGGAATTTATAAGTATTTGCCCCAACATTTAACATAAAGACGTCCATACAACTTTAAATTACCCACCCTATGCAAATTGACTTGAGCGCAAGATCACTAGCGAATTTTCGTTCGAAATTGGCATAGTCTGAGTGCATTTGCGCCTGGTGAAGTGTTACGATGGGTGCAAAACAGACAATGGCGAAAATTCGCTGCTTAGTAAATCTGCCCCTATGAGCATCGTTTTTGTTGCAAAACCTGGCAAAAAAATTCGCTCATCACTACTACAGTCAGGTATTTATGCTAAGCTAATGTAAGAGTATTCCATCCCTCACAGCTTATTCATGGAAGAGCATAACTATGGTGGAACCGGCAGTGCCTGGGCAGAGTAATAACCAAAACCACAATGATTGAGGCTTAGTCCTGTCTGACAGCCCATGCCCGGAGCTTGCAGCTTCTCTCTCTCCTTTAATCTCTCCAACAGCAGAAATATGTTGAAAGGAAACATTTTTAGGATTAACAAATATTTTTGAACTTAAACAAAGTAAGTAGAAAGAATGACTTTTTTTCTGGGAGAGAAACATTAAAGACAGTGACATATTTGTATAAACACGTGTGGATCAAAGCCACCATGTTCTCTTGCCTGTCACCTGCTCCCCTTATTAAAGGGCAATTATACAGATCGTTTGTGTTAAACAAAGAAACAAGACGTCTTACATCTGGTTTTAGGGTTCAGTTGGCTGGGATAGAAAGGCCATTTGCCCTGGGACCCTAAACCAATTATAGAATATTCTATTATGTTAGATAGGGCCCATTCCAGCTCTACCCTATATCTGTGCCTAATGTTGTGAAGAGGCTACAGCTCTTGCTTTAAATACACCCTACAGCCCTTGCTATATTATTCATATCCAGTATAATTACTAAATATTCTCTTGGACCCATAACCATGCCTCTTTGGCCTCCCTTAATCGAATGGGCAGCTGACCAACCAGTGCATGGAGCAAAGTGATCAACTTCCCAATCTGATTGGATTTCATGCAGATATTTAACAGGTTAGACAGAGAATCCCGACAATGAAACATCACACTGGACATTGAATATGTCTACAGCCAAACACTCTGCCCAGGCCCCCAACATGATTCATTAGTGGACCCAAAGACCAAGCATTTGGTTTAGCCCACCACTTAATTAATAAAATTAGGAAAATATACCCTCGTTTGGTGGCCTGGCCAAACGGGCAGACCTGGATCTGGATCTGGACAACACTGACGTGTAATATATAAGGAAATTGGAAGAATCCTATATAATAAACTTGAAGTGTCTCTGCGTCCAGTCCCTGTGTCCGTGGGATTGCGCTACTGTGCATGTGCCCCACGGACCGTCTCTGGCGAATGTTTGACTACATATGTTCTAGCGCCCGTTAATTTAACAAGCTTAATGTCTAGTGTTGTATATTTTCTTAAGAAGCAGAGTGTAAGGCTTAAGCTGGCCATAGACGCAAAGATCTGATCATACGAATCGAGGATTCGTACGATTTTCGGAACGTGTGTGGAGAGTCCCGACATTTTTCGTCCGGCAGAGATCGGTCGTTTGGTCGATCGGACAGGTTAGAAAATTTCTGTCGGCTGCCGATAATATCTCTGCGTGTATTGCCGATCGTACGATTTTCAGTGGGAGACTGTCACTAGCTTTGGTTGGACATAGATATCGTACGATTGTTGTCAGGGGCAGAACATTGCTGATCTGTTCTTTAACTAATCTGACTGGTAAGACTTTGATCTGAATGGTTAGTGGCGGGTCGGGAGATGGGAAAGTCCGATCGTACGATGATTCGTACGATCGGATCTTTGCTTCTATGGCCAGCTTTAGACTGCACATTATATTGCCTTGAATTCACAAAAGATTTGCGCCTGCCGAATATATTTGCCCATCACTGCTCTTGGGCTACTAACAGCCACTATGTCTCATCTCTTAATTGTTAAATATTTACAGACCTGGCCCTAACTAATTAGTAATCCTATTTTCGGCTATCCACCTGCCACTCACTGAGATCTTTTTCTACTGTTTGCATAGAGGTTGCTGAAGGACATCATAGGGCATAACTAGAGTTATTATTAGTTAAAAACATTTTTAGGGCTCTTACAGACGAGCGTTTTTACCCGCGCTCCCCTGCGTTCCTTTTTTCTGCGTTCAGCCGCAGGGGAGCGCAGGAATAGACGCATTACATTTTTTCCAATGGGGCTGTACTCACACAGGCGCGTGTAGGCGCCGAACGCAGGAAAAATGCAGCATGTTGCGTCTCAACCTGCATTCGGCGCCGACACGCGCCTGTGTGAGTACAGCCCCATTGGAAAAAATGTAATGCATCTATTCCTGCGCTCCCCTGCGGCTGAACGCAGAAAAACGGAACGCAGGGGAGCGCAGGTAAAAACGCTCGTCTGTAAGAGCCCTTAAGAAAAAATACTCTATTTGTAATTTCTATACTCTGCTAAATACAGCCCTGTGTGTGCTATTGTTCTTGTTTCTTTCTACTCCCAAACCATTTTCTAGGGGTTTCCAAAATAATGAAGGTTTAATGAGACTTTGCGTTTCTCACTTTTAATCACAGGTGCCGGTAGGTTCAGGGTCAGGGACAAAGACTAATTTCAAGGCTTCACGCAAGTATTTCAGTTTGACATGAATGTGCTCCAGGTATTTATACACACTTTGCCTTGACATGCAGAACAGGACATAGAGATTAAATGATGGAGAAAACATGGAATTCACTTCATTCTCTAATGGTCTAACCCTCTGGGCAAATCAGCATTTCACCACATTGCGCCACTCACATCTTTCTCTGAGTTTCTCTGAGTTCAGGTAGTTTTGTTCTCTTACTGCTGTTTCCCATCAGTTCCACAGTGGAGCATCAGTCAGAATAGGAGTAGGCCGAGGCAGAACAACAGTTATTTTCCCCAAATCTGATAAACTCAATAATTCCATTCTCCCTGATTTATAGGGGTTATTCACCTTTAAATTAATGTTTAATATGATGTAGAGAGAGATATTCTGAGACAATTTGCAATTGGTTTTCATTTTTTATCATTTGTGGTTCATTCAGCAGCTCTCCCATTTGCAATTTCAGCAATCTGGTTGCTAGGGTCCAAATTACCCTAGCAACCATACATTGATTTGAACAAGAGACTGGAATTGGAATAGCAGAGAACCTGAATAAAAGGATGAATAATAAATAGTAAAAATAACAATAAATCTGTCATCTTACAGAACATTTGTTTTTTTTTCCAGTGGAGTCACTGACCCCCATTTAAAAGCTTGAAAGAATCTGAAGGTAAAAACTATAAAAAAGAAAAATAGAACAGTTGAAAAGATGCTTGGGGACAGATCTACTAAAAGGCGAAATGACGTAATTTCGGGACTCCGCAGATTTACTAACAGGCGCTGGCGTAAATTCGCTAGTGAAGGAGACAGACTCTAGCGCTACTTGACACTATCAGAAGGGACATTACACTACTCAACCCCCCTAGACTTGCACCACCCTCCCTCTACACTCCCCAGTCTCTCCTGTGCTCCTTCACCCCTGTCACTGATGAGGAAGTCTCAAAGCTTCTGGCCTCCTCTCGCCTTACCACCTGCCCGCTTGATCCAATTCCCTCAAAACTTCTCCGCAATACCAATCCTTGTCTAATCAAAGCCTTAACTCTCTTAAATCTCTCGCTTTCAACTGGACTGTTTCCTTCTCAATTAAAACATGCTCTTGTCATCCCCATTCTGAAAAAACCCTCTCTTGATCCCTCCAATCTTGACAACCTCCGACCTATCTCTCTGCTACCTTTCATCGCTAAACTACTTGAGCGCCTAGTCTACAACCGACTAACCTCATTCCTCTCTGACAATAACCTGCTGGACCCCCTACAATCTGGTTTTAAGCCACAACACACCACGGAAACTGCCCTGACTCGACTAAATAATGACCTTTTAACCGCTAAAGCCAACAATCATTTCTCACTACTAATACTGCATTTGACACTGTAGATCACCCTCTCCTCCTCCAGTCCCTCCAGTCACTTGGCCTTCGTGACACAGCCCTGTCCTGGTTCTCTTCTTACATCACCAATCGTTCCTTCACTGTCTCCTACAATGGAGTATCATCTTCTCCCCTACCTCTTTCTGTTGGGGTTCCTCAAGGCTCTGTCCTGGGACCATTACTATTCTCCCTCTACACTTCCTCCCTCGGCAAATTAATAAATTCGTATGGTTTCCACTACCACCTCTATGCTGACGATACTCAGATCTATCTCTCATCAGAACTGAAATGGTTCTTTCCTCCAACTAACACCAGTAACATCCCGGAAGTATCCATCATAGTTAACAATTCCACTGTCACCCCCTCTCCCCAGGCCCGGTGCCTTGGGGTTATCCTAGATTCTGCCCTGTCATTCACTCCTCATATCCAGTCACTTATTAAATCATGTCACTTCCACCTAAGGAACATTTCCAAAATACGATCATTTATCACCCAAGACGCTGCCAAAATTCTTATTCACTCTCTCATCATATCGCGTCTAGACTACTGTAACTCTCTTTTTAATTGGCCTCCCCCTCCAGAGACTGTCACCTCTACAGTCCATAATGAACACTGCTGCGAGGCTCATACACCTCAGCAACCGCTCCTCCTCTGCCTCGCCATTCTGTCAATCCCTGCACTGGCTTCCATTACCTTTCAGAATCAAATTCAAATTACTGACACTGACTTTCAAAGCACTTCATAACTCTGCCCCACCCTACATCTCTGAACTCATCTCTATATACTCACCCACTCGCTTACTACGCTCCTCTACTGACCTGCTACTCAACTCTTCTCTCATTACCTCCTCACATGCTCGCATTCAAGACTTTGCAAGGGCTGCACCCCTCCTCTGGAACGCTCTCCCACTTTCTCCCAACCTTTCTGCTTTCAAGAAATCTCTTAAAACGCACTTCTTTCGAGAAGCCTACCCTCACTCTGCTTAACTACCAAACACAACACCACATACAGTACCACATTTCTCACCCACTTAATTCGATCTTGCCCACTCCCACACCTTGTGTATTACTCCCTTCCCTTTAGAGTTCATGCCTATGCATAGGGCCTTCCTCACCTTTTGTACCTGTATTGATTGTGATGTAAGTAACTCCATATGTTCTATGTATATAATTCGTGTGATGTAGTTGTATAATCACATTTACTTTACAGTGCTACGCAATATGTTGGCGCTATATAACTACATGTTAATAATAATAAAATAATAATACTTCGCACTCTAACGCCAGGCAAATTTTCGCCCTGGTGAATGGATGTAACTCCGCAAATTCACTAAGATGCGGATTTTACTGAACGTTACCTCTTGCGCCAGACTTGCCTTCGCCACCTCAGACTAGGCGACGTGCAATAGAGTAGATAGGACTTCCTTAAAAAAATATTTTTTAAAATTTTTCTAACTCCCAAAAAACGCTGGCGACTTTTCACTTTTTCAGGGTGATAGGCTGCAAAAGATCGAAAAATTTATTTAGGGTACCTGGCTTCCCCACCTACATTTCCTAACATATGGCACATAAACTATACACTGGGCTCATGTGTAGGGCAACATAACTTTATTTTATTTTATTAAGGTTCCCAGGTTTGTGTAGTGTAATGTATTTGCTGCTACATATACGTCCATTCAACTTTAACTTCCCGCCATATGCAAATTAGCCAATACTAGCGCAACTTCGCAGTGCTTGCCGAATTAACGCTAGCACAACTTTGCCATTGTTCGGCGCCCTGGACGCAACTTTGCATTTTAGTGAATTAGCATTGTCCTGGCTAATTTTCACCTGACGAAGTGTGGCGATGTGAGGCAAGCAGTCGCTGGCTAATTTCTGGAGGTTAGTGAATTTGCCCCTTAGAATTAGCCATTTTATAACATGCTAAACGTTAAGGTGAACCACCCCTTTAACTGACACTTTTAAGCAGCCGGCAGAAAGCTAGAAAAGCCCAAGTGAGTTTCTGGGGGCAGGAGATTCTACAAATACTGTATAGCAATTCACAAAATTAGGAGTTTTACACTGGTAAATAGCTTGTAGCGTTTTTATACAGTCAACCAATCAGAGAGTGATATATGTAACCCTATTGGGGTCACATTTAGTGATGGAAACTCCCGTGAAAATTCCCGTGTCAAAAATTTTTGGACGCCGGTCAGAAAAGTCGTTCGGCAAAAAATCGTCGTCCATCAAAACTTATTCAGACACCCATTGACTTTAACTCTGGCTTCAAAATTGATGCGAGCGTCTATTTTCGAGTTTCACAAATTTTTTGCAAATTTTTCACAGTTTCGGGATTTTTGAGGGAAATTCGCAAATTTTTCAGGGAAACAAGAGAAATTCGCCCATCACGAGCCACATTGTAATCATAATGCAGAGACTTTCTATGACCCACAAAACCCTGAGAACAGAAGCTGAACTTCCAGCCATGACATTATGATGGACGAAATATTCTTGATTCGGCTCATGAACTTCCGGCTGTCACTCATCGTCTTCTGTTTATATAAAACAACCATGTCGCCATGGCAACAGAGAGCAAAAAATGTCACTTTCCGATGAGATAAAGTTTCAGTTTAAATTCCAATGCAACACACGTGTTTGGCCAAAATATTTCACCGACACCTGAACATAAGTGCAATGAAGGGAAAATGCTGAACAAACAGAAAGTCTGGAAAGAATAGAGATGGACAGGGATGGGCGAATTTGACCCGTTTCGTTTCGCCAAAAATTCGCCGCCGACGAAATGTCGCAGACGCCCATTAAAGTCTATGGGCGTCAAAAAATTTGTCGCGCGTCTTTTTTTTTGACACACGTCTCCATATAAGTCTATGGGTGTCATTTTTTCGGCGAAACGAGGCGAAAAAATTCGCCCATCCCTAGAGATGGACTTAAATGGGAGTCACAGGGGGAGAGATTGAGTGCACTGAGAGGGGCACATATGGGATATTTACACTGTGTGACTGTGACACTTGCATAAACGTATTTATAGGGAAGGATTTGCCGCTCAATAGAACCTTGTTATGGCTCCTGTTTGTTTAACAGATTAAAAAGGAACTAAAGTTTAAAGGGGTTGTTCAACTTTCAAACTGTTTTTCCAGTTCAGTTGTTTTCAGATTGTTCCCAGAAATAAAGACTTTTTTCAATTACTTTCCATTTTTTATTGTTTTTTCAAAATTGAAGTTTAAAGTTTGTGTCTCTGGTGTCTCAGTCTGGCAACTCAGTGATCCAGGAGCGAGTGATGTGCAGGCCGACCCCGTAGGTCGGGCGGTTCGGGCCGACCCTGCACTCTTCTCTGCAGGTGGCGGACGGGTGCGGGTTAAGCCACCATCAAATGCCGGCATATGACTTCCGGGTTCTTCTTTTATAGACGCTGCGTCTGCTCGCCCCGCCCCTTTTGTGACGTCATCGGCCATGCAGGTCGGCGGAGGCCTATAAAAGGAGCATCTGAACTGTTACAATTTGCTCCATTTAGTTGATACAATTAGTTGATCCATTTCTCAGCAGCATCTGTGGAATATTAGCAACTATTGTATCAATTTTAACTGCTGCCTTTAATGAAACTCAGGGATTCTGCTCAGCAGGGACAAAGATAACAAATGTATCAACTAAATGTATCGATTTAGATCAGTTAAAGGCCATGTAAAGTCTAAAATAGAATAAGGCTAGAAATGCTGTATTTTGTATACTAAATATAAACATGAACTTACTGCACCACAAGCCTAATCAAACAAATCATTTATGCTTTCAAAGTTGGCTACAGGGGGTCACCATCTTGTAACTTTGTTATACATCTTTGCAAGACTAAGACTGTGCACATGCTCAGTGTGGTCTGGGCTGCTTAGGGATCGTCATAAACAAAGCTGCTTGAGTTCTGCATGGCTGGGAAGTAAGGCGGGGGCTCCCCCTGCTGTTCATAAGTATGATTGTTTCCCTGCTCAGCAGTTAAGGATCGTCTGACAATTCCTATCCACAGCAGTAAATGAAGGGAGAATTTCACTGCATACAGTCAGGGATTTTATTTTTTTTGCCTTTACATGCCCTTTAAGGGTAGAGGCACACAATGCTATTTGGGGGAGATTAGTCACCTAGCGACAAAGCACCTCTTCTTTGGGCAACTAATCTCCCCGCAATGCGTTCGTGCCAGCTAGAATATAAATCACAGACGGGCTGGCACTTGGAGTGCTTCTTTTTCCAAAGCCACCCAAAGTTGCCTCACGAGGAAACTTCGGAAAACGAAGTGCTCCGAGTGCCATCCCTCCAGCCATTTAGATTCTTCCTTGCGGGAATGCTTTTAGGGGAAATTAGTTGCACCAAGGAGAGATGATTTGTTGCCAGCCATCTAAATCTCCCTGAATCTTAGCGTGCGCCCTTACCCTTAAGAGTCGGCGACCCCCCCTGCCAGAGCTGCTTCAGGAAGTGAAAAATTAAACTTTACACTTCAATATTAGAAAAACTGTAACAAAATTGGAAAAAATCTTTATTTCTGGTGAACATTGTAAAACCAAAAAGTGTTGAACAACCCCTTTACCAATGAATTCATCTACAAATGCTACACCACAGGGGCCACGCATCAAGGGCAGGGTGAAAATTGCAAAGAACGGGTGCAATCTGCCATAATCTCTGTCACTGCACTATGCTCCTAAATGGGGTGCAGAGTCTCAAGTGTCTCTGATGAATACAGCATTATGTGCATTTGGCAGCACTGCATTCATGAGGGTTGGAAGGGGAAAGCATCAAGGACGAGCACTCCCAATATAAATGTATCAGCTTGCCTGGGTGCATTACATTTGTTGTCAGGAAGCACTCTGCAATTGATAACTGCCTGGGTGCTGAGTTACAGTTGAACAATACTAGGGAAGAAGTCGCTTAGACTGAAACGTTGATCTAACAAAAAATTATTTGTTGACTTTCACAAATCCTGCGAGTGCTGGACTTATTCCCTGGTATATTTATATAGATATATATATACACAAATATAGAAATATTCATAGAAAAATGCTGAAGCACTCCAGGATTTCACTTAAAAATAACTCATTAATGGATCCAATGAATACGTTATTTTTAAGTGAAATCCTGGTGTGCTTCAGCATTTTTCTATGAATGTGTATTTTTTTCTGAATTGCACCCAGGTTTGTGTTCCTACAAGTGTGTGCACTACTTCCTGCTTTTCAGCTCTCTTGGTTTCCACTGATTGGTTACCAGGCAGTAACCAATCAGTGACCTGAGGGGGGCACATGGGTCATACCTGTTGCTTTTGAATCTGAGCTGAATGCTGAGGATCAATTGCAAACTCACTGAACAGTTATGTCCCATGTGGCCCCCCTTATAGTCATTGACTCAGAGTTAGAGAGCTGAAAAGCAGGAAGTAGTGTTCTGGCTATTATGTTAGACATCCAGTCACTCCAAACATTACATTTTTGGCTAACTAACTATATTAGAAACATTTTCTTTTTTGCACAGCCTATCTATTTACCCAGTTTTTATGTTCACACTGAACTGTTCCTTTAACAGGAAACCTGTAAATGAAATAAGGTCATGTCTACTATCATATTCCTCATATCTACAGCCTGTAAAATGGATCTCCGGACTAACACTATTAATTTTGTGGAATAAATATATTTATTTTGTTTCTTCAATCTTTAGTCCTCCTTTGCTACACCAAATACATTTGAGTAAAATGTACCGTATATACTCGGGTATAAGCCGTCCCGAGTATAAGCCGAGGTACCTAATTTTACCTCCAAAAACTGGGAAAGCTTATTGACTCGAGTATAAGCCGAGGGTGAGAAATGCAGCAGCTTCTGGTAAGTTTCAATCAAAAAATGGAGGGTTTCTGCTCCCATTGGAGGTGCCGGCGTCTCGTTTTTGGATGCCAGCGACCATTCTTGGACGCCGGCGAATATTCTTGGAGACTATTCTTGGACGCTGGCGACTATTCTTGGGCGTGGCGACTATTCTTAGACGCCGGCGACTGTTTTTGTGCTTGACCCGAGTATAAACCGAGGTAGAGTTTTTCCACATATTTTGGGGGCTGAAAAACTCGGCTTATACTCGTATATACGGTAATAATTGTTAATCTATAAGCTTGTCTGCTAATGGATTTCTCAGCTCAAGCTCTATAGCCATCCAGTGGAGGCGACATTACTTGGATTCATAGCTGTTGGTCAATAAAAGGGTGACAGGCCACTATAGGAACTACTGCTGTAGACCCGACTCTACCCCATTTGTTGGCCTAATAGCTGTCCAAATATGTCTGTTGTGAGATCAACAAGGTCTTCGTCTGACCTTCTGGTGACAGGGCACTTAGATGGCTGATGGTTAGCGATGGGGGATTCTTGTCACTCTTTACTGCTGAAAGGAAAGGTTGTGGGAGCACTCCATGGCTAAATAAAAATGTACTAAAATATAAAATGTGAAAATGCTATATTCCATTAATTCTGTGCGCCCCGTGATTTATCTTATTTTTAAAAATAACTCCAATTGTTTTGTAAAGCGGGGGGGGGGGGGGGGTTATTATAATGGGAAGCCACTCGGAGCTCTTTGTTTTCAGAAGTCGTCCGAAGTTTTAAAAAAAATCCGCTTGCTGGTTCAGGAATGAAATTTTATATTATAGAGTGAATTATTTGCAGTGTAAACAGTACAACTTAGAAATAAAAACTACACCATAAAAATTCATGACCATTTAAGTAACTAATACAACAGTGACTCATACAGATTGTATCACAATTTGCATATGGACACTGCTTAAAGGAGAAGGACAGGCTAAAATTAAGTAAGCTTTATCAGAAAGTTCTATATAAATACACCAGTAAACCCTAATGCCGCTCTGAGTCCTCTGTCAAAAGAAACACAGCAATTCTTTCCTTCCATTGTGTACTCATGGGCTTCTGTATCAGACTTCCTGTTTTCAGCTTAAACCTCCAGGGCTTGGGCTTGAGCATGCTCAGTTTGCTCCTCTCTCCCCCTACCTGCTGTAATCTGAGCCCAGTGCTATGAGGTGATGTCACACCAAGCCAATATGGCAGTTGCTATCCTAAACAAACAGAGAAAACTTCAAGAGCTGTTTACCCAGGTATGGTAAAGCATTCTACAGAAAAATATATTGTTATAGCTTGCACTATTGTGGCTAATCTATTGGTAATAAACTGCTTCAGTAGCTTTCCTTCTCTTTTAACAAATTAATTTTTTTTTAACCAAACCAAAAACCAGCAGAACCTGTAGAAGTCACTGTTGTATGGGTTAATTAAAGAGATGTGCCATAATTTTTATGAGCCTATGATTAAGGGCAACATGCTCAAAATGCATCAGCCCACTGAATAAAAATGCCTTCCTCTATTCACTGGAGTGCCATCCTTGTTAGGGATGCACCGAATCCAGGATTCGGTTCGGGATTCGGCCAGGATTCGGCCTTTTTCAGCAGGATTCGGATTCGGCCGAATCCTTCTGCCTGGCCGAACCGAATCCTAATTTGCATATGCAAATTAGGGGCAGGGAGGGAAATCGCGTGACTTTTTGTCAGAAAACAAGGAAGTAAAATTTTTTTTCCCCTTCCCACCCCTAATTTGCATATGCAAATTAGGGTTCGGATTCGGTTCGGTATTCGGCCGAATCCTTCGTGAAGGATTCGGGGGTTCGGCCGAATCCAAAAAAGTGGATTCGGTGCATCCCTAATCCTTGTATTCAGAATAATTGTGATGAAAATGTGCCTGTTGAAGCGGTTACTTCATTGCATTGGAGAATCAATATTTTCACTGATGAAAGAGAATTTATGATTTTAATCACATTTTTACACCCTCCCCGAATGTTACATGGGAAAATGTCAGGACAACATTGTGACCTTGTGCAAATGATTTGAAAGTACAAGTTAATGTGCACTGATGAGTAACAGCAAACTGCCTATTATAAAAGCATTTAATTTCCAAATGTATCATTATTTGTGGAGCAGGTTTTCAAATTAACACTCGAAAAGAAAAAACGAACAATGTGCATGCCGAATCGAGTTCACCGGTTTTATTGGTAGCTGCAAGATTTCTATTAGCAGAGTTAGTTTGCAAAGCAGTGCTATAAAATCACAATAAACACCACTGGAAAACCCCTGCAAAAATCCATTTAGCCACCGACAGAATATAAAGTCGCTACACAGGGTAAAAACCATGATCCGATCTGGAAAAATGTTCAAACGTTTAATGTGAACGGAGCTCACAGAGCTCTACCGATAATGGGGTTTCAGTGGGAAATTCAAAAACGTTGTCTAAAGGCGAAGCGGCAGAGACAGAGAGCCGAGGATCTTGTAGTTCAGGGACATGTGGCTCTTCTTGTTCTGCAAAGCTAAAAGCGAATTCCAGAACAAAGGACACAGGCAGCAAAACTTGTCTCTCAAACATAACTACACTACACAAAAGAAAATGTAATAATGATAGAACAAAAAACGAGTGGTCATTGTTTTATCCGCTATTCTAGATCCCCACCCCCCACATAAAATACAACTATCCAAGACAAAAGAAAGAACGTTGTAAAAATGTATTAAAATCTGAATTGTACAGGTTATGTGCTGCCCACATAGTTCTATTTACAGTGAAGTCCTTGGACTGCCAAATAGTGACTTTGGCACATCGCAGAGTTCCGTCGCTTTCCAAAGTCGCCATCCTCTGTGTTTCTTGGTTTTTCGATAAAGAGAAGAGGAACACCACTCACAGTAACGGGAAGTCTGTGAATAAAATGGGAAAACAGGCATGCATGATTCAAGAACTACAAGACCAAAAGTAAAAGTCCATTTTCAAACTTGGGAGGGGTTGGGGCTAAGATGAGAGCAGGAGCAGGTCAAAAACTTCCGGACATGCGTCCTAGGGATGCACTGAATACACTATTTTGGATTCGGCCGAACCCCCGAATCCTCTGCGAAAGATTCGGGCCGAATACCAATCAGAATCCTAATTTGCATATGCAAATTAGGAGTGTGAAGGGGAGAACATTTTTGTACTTCCTCATTTTGTGACAAAAAGTCACAAGATTTCCCTCCCTGCCTGAATATGCAAATTAGGATTCGGTTCAGCTGGGCAAAAGGTTTTGGCCGAATCTGAATCCTGCTGAAAAAGGCCGAATTCTGAACCGAATCCTGGATTTGGTGCATCCCTAATGCGCACTACTATTTCCTTATAATACAGTATATTCAAGAAAAAGTGTTTGGGAGAGAAAATTACAATGTATCCAGCAATGTTCCCTCTAATCCCTTCTCGCCTATGTGCACAAAAAATATTTTGTAAAACTTGCAGAAAACTGTGCTGCAGTCACAATAAATGCAAAATTTGGAGTTTTCACACAAAAAACAAATACAACTTGTGTATGCTGACCTCAATATTTATGTGCGCATGTACGCTTAGAGGGAACATTGGTATCAGTACAGGGGATGAGATTTTGTACCATGTATGTTAGAACAGAAATACTGCTATACTACTATAGGGCCATGATATAATTCTTTATACTTTGCAGTGACTCGTACTATGGGGCATTGTATACCATAACCCCAAAGCTGATAGGTGAAGAAGGTGAAAGTATTTAGAAAAACTGCTTTAACTGACTGCAAAAAATTAGATGAATATATACAAAGTAGCTTAACTGCGTTACAGCAGGGGGGGTCAGAGGCCCAGAATGCAGGGTCTGCTGTATGGTTTCCCAACCTGCTGGGGGGGGGGGGCAAAAGGCGAATTTTCGCCGCCTAATAAATTTGCCCCATTGTAGGTCATCCATGGATATCGTGCACCGTCCAATATAGTTATCTTACAGATATTTTTTAACCTGTCCTGTCGATTAAACAACCGATCAACATTAAACAACAAAAATTGTCAGGACAATAATTCACCCACACAGTTCGAATATTGTTTTGTATGATTATATCTGCGCATGTATGGTCAGACATTGATTGGAGAGGTTGGATCCCATTGCCAAATATCACCATAAGCCATGGGCATATTCTATGGCTTACAGGTTTGAAGTTTGCCCACGAGATCCGATATTTGCCTTAGAGCTGGACAATTAGATCAGACTAAACTGCCATCCAACTGGGTTGATTAAACCAGAGCTTAAACTGGACCACAAGATAATGCTTGAACATATAAAGTGACTAATATCTGTAAGTAACAAAGTGACTGTTCATACGGATAAGAGTATAATTGAAAAGACTTAAAGGAATAGTTCAGTGTGAAAATAAAAACTGGGTAAATAGATAGGCTGTGCAAAATAAAAAATGTTTCTAATATAGTTAGTTAGCCAAAAATGTAATGTATTAAGGCTGGAGTGAACAGATGTCTAATAAAACAGCCAGAATCCAACTTCCTGCTTTTCAGCTCTATAACTCTGAGTTAGTCAGTGACTTGAAGGGGGGCCACATGGTACATTTCTGTTCAGTGGGTTTGTAATTGATCCTCAGCATTCAGCTCAGATTCAAAAGCAACAGAAATGACCCATGTGGCCCCCCCTCAAGTCTCTGATTGGTTACTGTCTAGTAACCAGGGTAACCAGTCTGTGTAAACCAAGAGAGCTGAAAAGCAGGAAGTAGTGCACTGACTGACATGTTATACATCAAATCACGCCAGCCTTTATACATTACATTTTTGGCTAACTAACTATATTAGAAACATTTTTTATTTTGCACAGCCTATCTATTTACCCAGTTTTTATTTTTACACTGAACAATTCCTTTAACATGTTATAGAATTACATATTCTTAACTTTTTAATGGTCTTCATGTTTACATTCATACTTTGTAATTTTTGCCTTCTAATTCTGCCTCTTCTTCCAATTTAAAAATATTTGGTTTGAGGTAGCGGACCCTGACAAACAAAATACTGTTCCTGTGTGAGAATATAGTTTTATTGCTATTCTAAGGGTAAGGGCGCACAGTCCCCGAACGGCCTTCCCGTCGGCTATAATGAAAAATCGCCAGCGGGCTGGCACTCGCGGTGCTTCGTTTTCCGAAGTTGCCTTTAGTTTCCTAGTGAGGCAACTTTGGTAAACAAAGTGCCATGAGTGCCACCCCTCTGACGATTTTTACATTCTAGCCAGCGGCAAGGCAGTTCGGGAGATTGTTGCCCAGAAGAAGAGGAGAATTGTCGCCCCGAATCTGCCTGTGCGCCCTTACCCTAAAACTCATCTTTTCTAGTCCTCCTCCTATTCATATTCAGTTGGTCATTCAAACCACTGCATGTTTGCCAAGGTAAATGGGACCATACAGCCAGGTAACTGCTAAAATTGCAACTGGAGGTGTTGAAAAAAAGACACCACTATAATTCAAAGATAATAAAATAATGACCAATTACAAACTGTAAGAATATCATGGTCTACACACATTATACACAGACTTTTAGCAGGGAAGAATTTGCCGCCCATTAGCATCCCAAAATGTGACGTTTTACAGGAAATTTATACCAGATGTTGGCAGCAACTCAAGTAATCCACACAAAGAACTCAAATCAACCATAAATTAAGTTATGTTTAGTAAAGTGGAATGACGCAGGGAATAAGTATTGAACACATGAAGAAAAAGAGGTGCAAAAAGGCATGGAAAGCAAAGAAACCTGCTGAAATCTGTCAGTATTTAGAAAGCAATAATGCCCCCCCCCATCAGTGCAAATTAATATCTACTGGTTTAGTCCTATTCTATGGCCTATAAAATGGTTTCTCATTACCAAAGTATCACACAAGAAGCATCTCATAATGGGTAAAAGAAAAGAATTTTCTCAAGACCTTCGCAAACCATACTCATGCCATTGATTACAGACGTATTTCTTCCGAGTGTTCCAGTGAGCACCATTGGGGTTATAATCCGGAAGAGGAAAGAACATCATATCACCCTAAATCTGCCACGGCCAGGTGCTCCTCACAGGATTTCTGACAGAGAAGTCAAAAGAATAATCAGAAGAGTTGTCCAAGAGCCAAGGATCACTTGCTGAGAGCTTCAGAGAGACCTTGAATTAGTAGGTACAATTGTTTCAAAGAAAACAATAAGTAATTCACTTAACCCACACGGCCTCTATGCGCGCTCACCACGAAAGACTTCAGTGCTGAAGAAAAAGCATGATGAAGCTCATTTAAAGTTTGCTGCACAAGATTTCGACAAGCCAATTAAATTCTTGGAGAATATCGTCTGGTCAGATCAGATCAAAATTGAACTTGGTGCGGGGCTGTTTTTCAGCACATGGCACTCGCAGACTTCATATATTTAAAGGAAGAATAAATGGAGAAATGTACTGGGGTATTCTTGATAAGTATAAGCTGCCACGATGCTGAAGATGAAACGAGGATGGACATTTCAGCAAGACAATGATCTCAAACACATGACCAATGAAGCTCTCAATTGGTTTCCGAGAAAGAAAATGAAGTTGCTTAAATGGCCCAGTCAATCACCTGACTTGAATCCAATTGAACATTTATAGAAAGAACTGAAGATCAGAGTTCATAGAAGAAGCCCCTGGAACCTTCAAGATTTGAAGACAGTTTGTGCACAAGAATGGGCCAAAATCACACCTAAGCAATGCACGGGACTAGTCTCTCCATACAGAAGGCGTCTTGAAGCTGTCATTGCCAGCAAAGGCTTTTCTTCTAAGTATCAAATAAATGTAAGTAAGCGTGTTCAATACTTATTACTTATTCAATACATTCCACTCTACTACACAATGATTTATGGATTTGTTTTGAGTTCTTTGATGTGTGGATTATTTGGGTTCTTACGGACATCTGGCGTAAATGTCAAATCAATAGTCCCATTAGAAATATTTTTACTTAGACAAACGTTGACAAGTTCAATACATATTTCCCTGTTGCATATGTACGGTATATATGTATGTATTTATCTATATCTATACATACTAGGACTATATATTAATATATCTCTACATATCTATATATTTATATACATAGCTATATATTTTTATACTATGAATAAACATTATACAACCCATAAAATGGCACATTCTGCATTAAAAGTAAAAATCTTCATATGCTTCACTGTGAAGTCATTTCTGTAAGGAGACATTTAGAACACTTGGCTGGGGGTGGGGGAGTACATCCACAACAGCTACTTCATATAAAAAAAGTTCCTGGCCCCCAAAAAGGTTTAGCTCCCCTTTAAGCCCGATAAAATGATTTACATCCACATATTATATATATATCCACAGATCCTACTTACATATCAATCATCCCTTTTAGAAAGTCTGCGCCTAACGTGTCTTGGGGGCTCCCAGGTATCACTATCATCAGTATCTTCATTCTCTTCCTCTTCATCTTGGTCATCCAGAAAGTCCTCATCTTCTTCCTCTTCATCGAAGGCATCCAGACCAGCATCCTCTCTTTGATGTATTTTTGCAAACCATTCCCTCACCTGCTCATAGCCCATGTGAGATTTTGCAACCAATTCATCGAGGTCTTCCTCATTAAGGAATTTGTTTGTCAGATAGTAGTCCTTTAGCAGTGCCTTCCCACTTTTTTGCTTTGGCACCGTTATCCTCTCCCAGTTATTTGTCCTTCTCTGACCCTTTGGACGACCTCGTCCCCTCCCCCTTCCTCTTGGTCTTCCTCTGCCCCTTTTTCTAGTGGAGGTTTGGCCATTCATAATGTTCTGGTTTTGCCCTTGATATTGGTAGAACCATTTAAGATTGTTATGCTTACACGCATACCTTGTGTCTCCGAACCATCCCACAATGTCACTTCTAGCAAGTCCAGTTTGTTCTGCCAGCTTATCATATTCGGTAGCAGATGGCCACTGTGAAACCACAAATGCACTTTTAAGGATGTGCAACTGTTCTGGGGACTTTTTTCCAAGTTTTACAGAAAACATTGCCCCTGACTTATTACCAATAGCATCACCTTCCAAAGAATTTGCGTTCAACTCTTCTTTTATAGTAGGAGCTGCAGTACTTTCATTAAGGTCACTTGCTTCCTCCTTTATACCTGTAGATCTCCTTTTCTCTGTGAACCAGGCATCAACTTCTCTTCTTGTTAGTTTAGTCTGAACCCTTAATTTGTTGACTTCCTCGTCCGTAGGTACAGAGTTTTTCAGAAAACTCTCCTCTAAAGCATCAAGTTGTTCTGGAGTCTTTTCCTTAAACTTCTGAGGTGTAAAATCTGGGAAAGGATTCCAAGTTTGCCTGCTGCGTTGCGGTGGAGGCACGAGAGTAGGAGAGTCTATGGTTTCATCACCAGAATCAAAAATCATGCCACCACCATCACTTGTGAAATGAATACCATGACTACCCTTTGAATTCCTTTGGTTGTATCGTGTATCACTAAACCATTTTTTTATCTCCCCTTTTGTGAGGCCTGTCAGTTTTATGAGGCGTTCAATTTCAGAATTATGTGGAAACTGGGTTTTTAAGTAGCTAATTTTTAGTGCATTCAACTGTTCCTTTGTTTTCTTTGAACGCATACCGCAATCACCACCCATCCCAGTCTGTTCTTGCTTAGGAATTTGAGGAGCAGGGATAGTCAACACCCGTTTTGTTTCTGAAGCCGGTTGGGTGGTGGGCAGTGGAGCCTTCTGCAGCTGGGCATGGTTTGGAACACCAGCGACAGTCAACGCTATTGGTGTGGTCACAGGTAATGCATTTGTGCCTGCAACCTGGGCGAGAACAAGACTTGGCTGACCTACTATTTGGCATGTTTGAAAAATAGAAGGCAAACCATTGGCACCAGAGGACAGCTGAGCAGGAATCACTGTAATTGTCTGGGGGACGGTATGAACTGTACCGTTACACTGCTTACGTCGTGCATCTTCCACTTCTTCAGGTGTCCAACTAACTCCGTGCTTGAGGCGTTGTGCAGAGAACCAAATTTTCACTTGCTCTTCTGTGAATTTGGTTTGAGAAGTAAGAAATTTAATTTCTGAGACTGTAGGGTAGGGAAAATTGTTGTAAGCACTGAGTAATAGGGCATTATTGTCCATCACAGCATTGTAGCTGGGAATGCTATTAACAGGTATTAAGACTTTAGAAACTATATTACAATTCTGTTGTGCCTGAAGAGTTGTGATAACTTGCGCAAGCCCAGACTGAAGAACATTAGCCGGAGTTACAACAGTATTGATGAGTTCTGGAGCATTAGTGATAATGTTATTAACGGCGTTAGCTGGTTCTAAAAGATGTGTAGGTGCCATTTTCTCTGTCTCTTCTTGCAGATTCACCTTTTGGTCACTCTCTCTTTTTGCATCGGTGTCCTCTACACTGTCATCACCTGCGTTTTGAGATACTGTGATCCGCTTCTTGTCAGACTTATCCTTCATTAGTTTCATGATTGGCGTTTTGCTAATTGATATTCCTGGGGAGTTAGGCTCATCCTGTTCCTGGTTTTCCTCTTGAACAAAACTGCCATCAAATGTTAAATCATTAACGGTTTGTTCAAAAATTGTCTGGTTGTTGCGTTTGACCATGGTTAACTTAAAGTTGTCTTCTCCAGGATGGTACTTCATGTTGTGCTCGGAAAGAGAATCATACCGCTTCGTTAGAAAGTTACACTCCACACAAAAATAGGAAGAATTTAGTACTACATTAGGGTGCTCTGAATCAACATGGAAAGTAAACATATTTAAATCCGGAGTCTGAAAAGAACAATATTTACATTCATAACCACCTTTGACGGTTATATTTTGCTGATTGTCTGAATCATTGGGGTCTAACACATCATCTTCACTTGAGGAGCTCTCAGGAGCAGTGTTTTCTACTGGCGTAGGATGAAGAGGCCTTTCATCTGCATCGGAATTCATTTCCAGATCAGGATCTTGCTCGCTTGCGAGCACCATGCATGGTGTTGTGGATTTCCGTTTACTTGCCATAGTGCAATTAATAGCAGTCTTCAAGAATGGTACAGGTGGGAATACCTGCTGTGGAAACACTCTCTGAAATGGCTTATTTGTAGTTCCAATTATGTTAAGTATTTTAACATATGATTTGAAGCTGTAGTGCAGTATTATTAAGTGTCATGATGGTGCAGGGTTCCTATAAAAAAACACAATCAATATTAATGATTAAAAATGCAGTTAAATTACTTTCCTAGGGTGCAACAAAGCTTACTGCATAGGGTCACTTTTCACCTGTAATCACTATTTGATTTTTAATCCTTGAAATTTCTGAACTCACTGTTGGGACCCCAGGATTTGTACAATGTAAACTGTGTATATGATCTAACGGATTGGCAATGTACGGAGTATTCCTGTACACATGGCATTAGGGGTTGAAATACTAGTCCATATTTGATGTGGCCTAGAAGTAATTATGGAATGGGGAAGAGCAATGGGTGACTAGATGCAAGCATTTATTGGCCAATCAGGTATGCTATCTGACAAACAACCCATGGGGGGGGGGGGTCAGAAACAACATGGTAACTTTTTTTGTTCCCACATTAACTGATACCCAAAGTAAATAGATATCAGTCAGAATCAGCAGATCACCATCCGAGGACCTGGAAGATGGATGCCGTGAACTCCGCTGCCAGAATCTGCGACGAGGGGTAATTATAAAATATGGGCCATTTCCCCAAGGGGGGGCGGTCTACGTGAGGTGGGGGGTACAGCGTTTTTTCTACAGGGTTTCCTTCTCCTTTAACCCTTTGTTTTGCACCTTCTCTGCTAGTGCAGAATACTCAAATACTAGACACAATACACAAGTATCTTTGGGATAAAATCTGGCCTGCCATATGCAGAGACGGTCAAGTGCCACTGATATCAAGAAACAGTAAGAGCCCTATTTGTTATGCTGTGTAAAACAGAAAAAAAACAGTGCAAAATAAATGGTGAATTTATCATGGTGTAATTGTAGCCATGCGAATGCCAAATTTGCTGCCGTTAATTTACATTGCTTCTGGGGGGAAGTTACTCTAAGAAAAAACAAATTTACACTGTTTTTTACACGACGAAGCCTGGCGACATGTGGTCGTGTATTATTGTGCTGTTTTTTTTTTACACAGCATAATAAATATGCCTATTAGTGTGACATTAGCCAGAGGGTTTAGCAGGGGTGTTTCTGCCATGCAGTAATGTGAGAATCTTTCCTCAGGCAGAAGTTCCCCACAAGTCACCAACGGTGCCAAAAAGCTGCTACTGATAACTTTAACTACAGTCCTGCATCGGGTCGGGTACCCGCGGAATACCTGCAATGTTTGGGACTTGCGCAGATTATTCTTCATCTGTCCAGTGTGAGGGTGCCCAGTGGGTCCCCGATTCTCTGCAGTGCGGGACTGCAGGTGGCCAATGCAGGGGAAAACAACTATAAATCCCAATGCCCTAATGCTTTAAAGTAGTCGATGTTATGTCACTTCCGGTCTGCGTGATGAACACTATGGGAATCGGATCGGGGGTGAAAATTTGTGAGTTTTGAAAGGCGGGTAAGCGGGTAAGACTTGGGGAAATCAGGGACAGGTCGGTTGTGGGTTTTATAAAAACAGACCCGTACTTTAAGAGCCGAACTTCTGGGTTATTGAAGCAGAAATTTGGCAATTGTCTTGATTAGCGACGCCTCGGACTGGGCCCAGCTTTATCTCTGGGATCACCCCTGGGCTTAAGCATGTGGAGGAATTAGCCACAAATTATCGACCTTCAGAGCAAATTATATGCACACACAGTTATGGATGGGACCTGTTATTCAGAAACCTCAGCACCTGTGGTTTTCTGATTGAGGGATCTTTATGTATTTACATATAACACATATATAATGCAAAAATATATATATATGTTTTCAGTGATCTGGCATTTTGTACCATTTGTGACCAAAATGTTTGCTGACTAAAAATCTTTTTTATGGGTAGGGTTGCCACCTTTTCTTGGAAAAAATACCGGCCTTCCTATATATTTCGCTTTTTTCCCTATTAATAACATTGGGATCAACCATCATTTTTACCAGCCAGGCCGGTAAAATACTGGCCAGGTGGCAACCCTAGTTGTGGGTAAAGTGTTTTGAGATCAGTCTATATATATATGTGTGTGTGGGGTAGGTAGGGTTGCCACCTGGCTGGTATTTTACTGGCCTGACCAGTAAAAATGATGGTTGATCCTAATGATATTAATAGGGAAAAGAAATCAATATATAGGAAGGCCAGTACTTTTTTACAGAAAGGGAGGCAATCCTAGGGGTAGGGACTAGTGATGTGTGGGCCAGCTGATACCTGCGGATCGGGCCGACCTTGTACCCCCCTTTCCGGGGTCGCGGGTAGGGTTGCCACCTTTTCCTAATTTTATTACCGGCTGGTAGGGGCGGGAACAAAAAGGGGCGGGTGTGAAAGCGATATGACGTGACGTAAAAAGAGGCAGGGCCGCGGTGCGGAGCTGTGTGATGTCAAAAAGGGGCGGGCTGCTGCACGTTGCTGTGAAGACAGAGGACAAAAGCTAAATTTTACAGGGGATTGGGGGCGGGCCGAGTGTTTTTTTTCATGGTATTACAAATTTACCGGCAGCTACATTGCCTGTAAATTTGTAAAACCGGCCCTGCCTTGGCAGGCGTTTTACCAGCTAGGTCAGTAAAATACCGGCCGGGTGGCAACCCTAGTCGCGGGTGGGTTGAGCTCTTCTGACCGCTCTCCCTGCCCGCAACCTTACAAAAGCAGCTTCCAGGTTGAACTTTTACAGAAGCTCGCCTCGACCCCTTTGTAACGTCATCGACGGGAGGGGCAATGCGGGTCTATAAAAGGTACCCGGAAGTCAGACCCGGGTGGGGTGTGAAAAGCCCGACCCGCACATCACGAGTAGGGACGAATCAAATTCTCCATTTTTTTGGGATTCGGCTGAATCCTGACTCCTTCGTGAACGATTTGACAAATGCAAATTGGGTACTGGGAGGACAAAAGAGAACTACACTTGTGCAACGAGCAGTTATTTTTTTTTCAGTTTTTCCTTGTTTGTGTGATAAAGTCAAGCGACTTTTAACGTGGTTCACCCAAATCTGAATCCTGTGGGGGAAAAAATGGCAAATCGTGAATTCAGTGCCTCCTTGGGGCGCGTAGGTGATTTGTGATGTCATTGCGTGATGTAATTTCCCAGAGAATAGTTTGTTTTAGAAGTCTGTGGTAAAGTGCCAGAGTTATCCTGTCACCTCAGAGCTGCATATAAAACAAGTGGGCAGCTCCTCTCGGAGACTTTTGTAGCTTGTACACCCCTGGGTAGACTTTATCTATTTGTGAGGTATTTGTGGCAGTCAGTGTCACCTCAGTACTAACCCTCAGGCTCAGCAGGAGAGCAGTTACTGTCCCACACACTCAGTGCTGCTGTGACTGATTAGGCAGCAACACAGATTCTCTGGCAGTGATTTCCCACGGGCAACAGACAGAACAAGGCCTCGACCCCGCTCGTAATCACTGCTCTGCGCCCACCCCCTTAGGCCTCCAGCTGAGCCCCGTGTATAGGGCGTGACTGGCAGCCGCGGGCCCTTGTCGCATTTACCTGATCCGGCCGTAAGTTCAGCGCTCGGCCGCCGCCGCCTCCTCTTCCTGCAGCGGCAGCACGGCGGCCATCTTTATCTCACAGATCCCGGAGACGAGGCACTAGGCCGAGCTGGGGGTAGAAGAACCTACGGCAGCCGCTTCCTGCTCTCACGCCCGAAAACCCATACTCATTTCCCTGAAGTAAAACGCCGTACCAATAAAATGATTGTATGCGGGGGGTTTACACTAAAAAAAAAAAAAAAAAAAGGGGACGGGCTCCACACACGTACGAGGGTCGGATTTTTTTTTTTTTGGCGGTAATTGGAGGCGGGGAAATTGTTTCTGTGGTAAAAATGTCTGAAACGGGACCTCCCCTCACGTAATTCCGCCTGCAAACAACGGGACAAATGTTTATCATTCGGCTAAAAAGAAAAAAAAAAACGAATTGTTACTTAGATCTGGTGACGTCATTGATTTGGTTAATTTAATTGCGTGGGAAATGGCCCCTTGGTAGGGAATGTAGGGTTGGATCAGATGAAACACACCGATATGTATTATACACTACATGGATACAATGTGCAGCAGTGCTACTACTGGCTCTTTCCTATAAACAACTGTAGATAACTAGGGATGCACCAAACACACTATTTTGGATTCGGCTAAAACCCTTGAATCCTTTGCAAACGATTTGGCCGAATACCCAACCCAAATCCTAATTTGTATATGCTAATGAGGCGCGGGAAAGGGAAAATACTTTTACTTCCTTGTTTTGTGACAAAAAGTCATGCTATTTCCCTCCCTGTCCCTATTTTGCATATGCTAATTAGAATTTAGTTCAGCTGGGCAGAAGGATTCGGCCGAATCCTGGATTCAGTGCATCCCTAATAATAACAACAACAGAGGTACCAATGTGCCACCTACACCTGAGCAGCAGCCATTGCACAGTGTGGCATTCAGTGTCTGACCACCCTAGCTGCGAGCTTCATCTCCTTCAGCGCTTCCCGCTGCCGCCACAAACACACCCCATACCTTACACTTCTTTTTTGCAGCTGCACTTTGGCAGCACTCACAGTTCTCAGCAGGAGAGGAGGTGTAAACCAGCAGGGGCCCACCTCATTTTTTTCCTGGTGTCCAGGGTCGGACTGGGTGGCCCACCGGGACTTGCTGTCCAGGGCCCCCCTCCGGACCCGCCTATCACGATGCTGCACAAAACTGCGCATGTGCACAGAGCCACACAGAGTTGTGCAGCACCCCAAATTGGTTTTTATTTTAGGACCAGATTAGAAGAGGGGGTCTGGCCCGGCAGGGACCCTGCTGGTGTCCCACCGGCCCAATCTGAGCCTGGGTCGAAACTGGGGTGGGCATGATGACATCAGAAAACTTTCAGTTGTCCAGCACACTTTGTACACTCAGGGTTTTTTCCTTTGTAGGGTGCCCGCAATGGAATGTGTTCATCCTCACATACCTTTAACTGTAGATATACAAAGATTGCAGCACTCCAGATGGATAATAAAACCGCCTTTATTCCAAAGATAGCATAGCGACGTTTCGGACCCACACGGTCCTTTCTCAAGCTAACAAAGACTCATTAGCACCACCCTTTTTATACCCTCAATCAACTAGTAATCACCACCCATAGGTGCATATATTAGAATTTAAACATACATATCTCTGGGTTTCTTATAATTTATACACATTACCAACATACGAAATTTCATATATTTCATCATAGTATGTAATAATACACTGATACATAAACGACCATCTATCCTTTTGTTCCTGTGTGGTCAATGAGATGATGTTATCTAGAAGATAAAGAGTATAACACAATTAAAACTAGTTTTGTTAAAAATGTTTTTTAAAATTCTGAAAAAATTAAATTAAAAAACACCATGTATCATATTTTATAGTACTGCACTTAGATCATAATCTTTATTCATTCCCCTAGGGGCTAAAGTCCCCAATCTATGAATCCAACCTGCTTCACATTTTAATAATAATTTTACTCTATCTCCACCTCTCCTTGGTTTTGGGATATGCTGTAAAACTTGAAAACGTAGTTGTGATACAGAGTGGCCAACCTCTGCGAAATGGCTAGCTACAGGACTTTGTTTGGCTTTGCGTCTAATATCAGACTTGTGTTCCCCTACCCTTTCCTTCAATTGCCTTGTGGTTTGACCCACATACATGAGTCCACAGGGGCACTTCAGGGCGTATACTACATATGTAGATAGACAGGTATGATACCCCTTAATCTTTATGGTTGTACCCTTATGAGGATGGTATATAGTGTCCCCTTTTAAACAGCTATTACAATGTTTACAGGACAGACAGGGAAAGGTACCATTTCTCCTTGTGCCTATAGTATCTTGTCGCAATGTTCTTTCAGGACCCACATCTGCCCTGACTAATCTATCCCTTAAAGATTGTGCCTTCTTATAGGCTATCCTAGGTGGTTTTTGGAATACATTTACACCGGGGAACTCTACCCCTAATATGTTCCAATGCTTACACACAATTTTTCCTATATATCTAGACAAGTTGTTATATTCACTAATAAAGGCTATTCTTTCCTCAGTGTCCTTCCTCTTCTTTGTGTTATTTCCTGACATTACTTCCCTTTTGCACTTTTCTAAAGTTTTCTTCGGATAACCTCTTGTTAAAAATTTATTTTCCATCTCATCCAACCTTTCAACTAAATTCTCCTTTTCTGACACTATCCTCCTCACTCTGGAGAATTGTGATTTTGGTACTGCATGTTTTATATGGGGTGGATGAAATGAAGAATAAAGTAACAACGTATTCTTATCAGTTGGTTTCACATATAAATCTGTTGCTAATCGCCCCTCCTGTTTATATACCAAAACATCCAAAAAATTTATATGTGTCAAGTTATACTGTAAAGTAAATTTTAAAGCTGGTAGATAACCATTCAATGTTTCAAAAAACGATATTAAGGTCGAATGTGGCCCCTCCCATATCATGAAGATATCGTCTATATAGCGATACCAAGTTTTACAATATTGTCGAAATTCTTGATTCTTATACACAAACTTTTCTTCAAATAAATCCACGAAAATATTAGCATAGGTAGGGGCCACATTCGATCCCATTGCGGTACCACAACGCTGTTCATAGAAGGTATCCTGAAACATGAAATAATTTCTCTCCAATATAACATTCAAAAGATTAATAATCAGACGCCTCTGTGCACCATCCCATGAGGGGTCATTATTGATACAATTTTCCACGGCCTCTAAACCACCAGCATGTGGTATATTAGTATAGAGGCTCTCTATATCTAATGTAACCAAATACGCATCCTCACCAATTTCTCCCAATTTTTGTAACTTCTCTAGGAATTGATTTGTATCAAGAATGAACGATTTATGTGTCTCCACATAGGGGCGCAATATCTTATCAAGAAACACTGCTAGGGGATTGAATACTGATTGTACACCTGCCACAATCGGACGTCCCGGTGGACATTGTAAATTTTTATGGATTTTTGGCAAGGTGTACAATACAGGTGTCACAGGATTAGACTGTTCCAAAAACACGGCCAATTTAGGTTCTATGACTCTATTGTCAACAGCATCCGTTAATAAACGTTTTATTAATTTTTGGATATTAGGGAGGGGATCAGTGGGTAATGGAACATATATTCTATTATCCAAAAGCATTGTCTTTATAGTATTTATATAGAATACTTTGTCCATAACCACTACTGCCCCTCCCTTATCCGCCGGTTTTATAACGATGTCCCTACGTTCCTGTAACTGTTTAAGGGCCATATTTTCTTTTTTGGTTAGATTGAAAGTCTTGCATTCAAACTCCCCTAGTCTGTATTGTGATTCCAAGTTACTTACATCATTTTTAACCATATTCATATACGTATCGATGCCCTTATAAATTTTGTTAGGTGTGAAATCACTTTTTACATGCAGATTAAACATAGATAGAGTAAATTTGTTCTCATACACATTGTCCATATTCTTATCTTTTCCCAGTTCATTTTGTGAAGTCCCAAAATAAGCCTTTAATTTTATTGATCTAAAGAAACGAGTTAATTCCAAATCTATTTCAAAGAAATTGGGCATTGAATCTGGGCAAAAAGATAACCCCTTCTGTAATATATTCAGTTCATCTTCAGTTAGTATGCAGGTCGATATATTTACCACCAACGTGTTCTTCTCATCCTTGTCCTTTGGGGCCGATTCTGTCTCCTTCCTTCGATGTTTCCGACCGCCCCTCCTTCTCCGTTTATTGGAGCGGTTGTTTGTGAGCCACCTAAAAAATCTGCTGATGCGACAGAGGAATCCGAGTCTGATGCTGCGCCACCCGTCTGTCTCCACTCCTTCTTATGATTGTTACGCGACCTACGGCCATACACACCCTTCCGGAAGCTGGAGTAATCGGACTGCGGCCAGCGGTATACATTGCCGCTTTCATAATCAGCGCCATCACGCTGAAATTTCTGGCGCTTCCGCATTTCCGTTTCGTCCTGGAAGTGACGTAGTGCGTCCTGCATCTTACTCCGTCCGACCTCAAAACCTTCCGGCGTCTCTAGGTTCCGCACCTTTTGTTCCACCGCCATTTTCTTTTGGGAAGATGTCGGTAGTTCCTTTTGGATGCGCTCCATCAAGGCCAATTCAAGGTCGAGTGAGCATTTATTAAGGATGGATTCCCAGCGATCTACGAATTCCTCGTCATCATCAAACATGGTTGGTCTCAAATTTGACCTCAAGCCACGTGGTATACGCCTTAATTTATAATATTCAGCAAGAGTTCTTAGGTGCAGATCTAGTGCAATGTGGCGTTTACATTCTTTCTCCCACTCACGATACAGAAAAATCACATCAGTTTGAGATAAAAAGTCCCTCTGTGCAGGTATAGCATTAATGATCTTTGTCGCCTCATTATCTGTATAGGCATATGTTGATAATTTCTGTGACATTTTTATCATCTGTAATAAGGTGCACGGACCAGATGAATAGTATCCAAAAAACTTTCAGTTGTCCAGCACACTTTGTACACTCAGGGTTTTTTCCTTTGTAGGGTGCCCCGTAGGTCGCGTAACAATCATAAGAAGGAGTGGAGACAGACGGGTGGCGCAGCATCAGACTCGGATTCCTCTGTCGCATCAGCAGATTTTTTAGGTGGCTCACAAACAACCGCTCCAATAAACGGAGAAGGAGGGGCGGTCGGAAACATCGAAGGAAGGAGACAGAATCGGCCCCAAAGGACAAGGATGAGAAGAACACGTTGGTGGTAAATATATCGACCTGCATACTAACTGAAGATGAACTGAATATATTACAGAAGGGGTTATCTTTTTGCCCAGATTCAATGCCCAATTTCTTTGAAATAGATTTGGAATTAACTCGTTTCTTTAGATCAATAAAATTAAAGGCTTATTTTGGGACTTCACAAAATGAACTGGGAAAAGATAAGAATATGGACAATGTGTATGAGAACAAATTTACTCTATCTATGTTTAATCTGCATGTAAAAAGTGATTTCACACCTAACAAAATTTATAAGGGCATCGATACGTATATGAATATGGTTAAAAATGATGTAAGTAACTTGGAATCACAATACAGACTAGGGGAGTTTGAATGCAAGACTTTCAATCTAACCAAAAAAGAAAATATGGCCCTTAAACAGTTACAGGAACGTAGGGACATCGTTATAAAACCGGCGGATAAGGGAGGGGCAGTAGTGGTTATGGACAAAGTATTCTATATAAATACTATAAAGACAATGCTTTTGGATAATAGAATATATGTTCCATTACCCACTGATCCCCTCCCTAATATCCAAAAATTAATAAAACGTTTATTAACGGATGCTGTTGACAATAGAGTCATAGAACCTAAATTGGCCGTGTTTTTGGAACAGTCTAATCCTGTGACACCTGTATTGTACACCTTGCCAAAAATCCATAAAAATTTACAATGTCCACCGGGACGTCCGATTGTGGCAGGTGTACAATCAGTATTCAATCCCCTAGCAGTGTTTCTTGATAAGATATTGCGCCCCTATGTGGAGACACATAAATCGTTCATTCTTGATACAAATCAATTCCTAGAGAAGTTACAAAAATTGGGAGAAATTGGTGAGGATGCGTATTTGGTTACATTAGATATAGAGAGCCTCTATACTAATATACCACATGCTGGTGGTTTAGAGGCCGTGGAAAATTGTATCAATAATGACCCCTCATGGGATGGTGCACAGAGGCGTCTGATTATTAATCTTTTGAATGTTATATTGGAGAGAAATTATTTCATGTTTCAGGATACCTTCTATGAACAGCGTTGTGGTACCGCAATGGGATCGAATGTGGCCCCTACCTATGCTAATATTTTCGTGGATTTATTTGAAGAAAAGTTTGTGTATAAGAATCAAGAATTTCGACAATATTGTAAAACTTGGTATCGCTATATAGACGATATCTTCATGATATGGGAGGGGCCACATTCGACCTTAATATCGTTTTTTGAAACATTGAATGGTTATCTACCAGCTTTAAAATTTACTTTACAGTATAACTTGACACATATAAATTTTTTGGATGTTTTGGTATATAAACAGGAGGGGCGATTAGCAACAGATTTATATGTGAAACCAACTGATAAGAATACGTTGTTACTTTATTCTTCATTTCATCCACCCCATATAAAACATGCAGTACCAAAATCACAATTCTCCAGAGTGAGGAGGATAGTGTCAGAAAAGGAGAATTTAGTTGAAAGGTTGGATGAGATGGAAAATAAATTTTTAACAAGAGGTTATCCGAAGAAAACTTTAGAAAAGTGCAAAAGGGAAGTAATGTCAGGAAATAACACAAAGAAGAGGAAGGACACTGAGGAAAGAATAGCCTTTATTAGTGAATATAACAACTTGTCTAGATATATAGGAAAAATTGTGTGTAAGCATTGGAACATATTAGGGGTAGAGTTCCCCGGTGTAAATGTATTCCAAAAACCACCTAGGATAGCCTATAAGAAGGCACAATCTTTAAGGGATAGATTAGTCAGGGCAGATGTGGGTCCTGAAAGAACATTGCGACAAGATACTATAGGCACAAGGAGAAATGGTACCTTTCCCTGTCTGTCCTGTAAACATTGTAATAGCTGTTTAAAAGGGGACACTATATACCATCCTCATAAGGGTACAACCATAAAGATTAAGGGGTATCATACCTGTCTATCTACATATGTAGTATACGCCCTGAAGTGCCCCTGTGGACTCATGTATGTGGGTCAAACCACAAGGCAATTGAAGGAAAGGGTAGGGGAACACAAGTCTGATATTAGACGCAAAGCCAAACAAAGTCCTGTAGCTAGCCATTTCGCAGAGGTTGGCCACTCTGTATCACAACTACGTTTTCAAGTTTTACAGCATATCCCAAAACCAAGGAGAGGTGGAGATAGAGTAAAATTATTATTAAAATGTGAAGCAGGTTGGATTCATAGATTGGGGACTTTAGCCCCTAGGGGAATGAATAAAGATTATGATCTAAGTGCAGTACTATAAAATATGATACATGGTGTTTTTTAATTTAATTTTTTCAGAATTTTAAAAAACATTTTTAACAAAACTAGTTTTAATTGTGTTATACTCTTTATCTTCTAGATAACATCATCTCATTGACCACACAGGAACAAAAGGATAGATGGTCGTTTATGTATCAGTGTATTATTACATACTATGATGAAATATATGAAATTTCGTATGTTGGTAATGTGTATAAATTATAAGAAACCCAGAGATATGTATGTTTAAATTCTAATATATGCACCTATGGGTGGTGATTACTAGTTGATTGAGGGTATAAAAAGGGTGGTGCTAATGAGTCTTTGTTAGCTTGAGAAAGGACCGTGTGGGTCCGAAACGTCGCTATGCTATCTTTGGAATAAAGGCGGTTTTATTATCCATCTGGAGTGCTGCAATCTTTGTATATCTACATGATGACATCAGAGGCAGACACAATGATGTCATGGAGCTATAATGCTGGGTCAAGGTTATTACATCACATATGCAAATGGATGGATTTCTGTCCAGTTTTCACAATGTTTTAAATGGGACAACGTTTTGAACGGACAGCCCATTGGCAAACTGAGATGTCCAGTTGAAACCCTACCTCTATTTTGCCCAATGAGTAAAACCAATCTTATTAGACTTATTAAAGACTACAGGTATGGACTCTATTATACAGAAATCAGTTATCCAGAAAACTCTGAAATACAGCAATATTCATTTAGAACAACTTATTTTTGATTGATTTGCTTATTTCTGTTTATTTAATAAGAAATTAACTGCACTTCATAAACTAAACCATGTCAAGGTGGGTGATCTTGGTATTTAATTGGTTTTCATTTGGCCAGATTAAAGGAACAGTAACACCGAAAAATGTAAGCGTTTTAAAGTAATGAAAATATCATGTACTGTTGCCCTGCGCTGATAAAACTGATGTGTTTGCTTCAGAAACACTACTATGGTTCATGTAAACAAGCTACTGAGAAGCAATGGCGGAAATTGAAAAACGGCTATATGGCACAGGTTAATAAATGGATAACATATAACACAATTAAGACAGACAGAGCTTATTTGCTATCTGCTGTGGAACCTGAACCTTTTCTCCTTCGAATGGCTGCCCCCATTGCTACACAGCAGCTTATTTATATAAACAATAGTAGTGTTTCTGAAGCAAACACAGCAGTTTAACCAGTGCAGGGCAACACTGCATTATATTTCTATTTACTTTAAAACACTTATTTTTTGACGTTACTGTTCCTTTAATGTTCGGGTTTCACAAGGCTGAAAACTGAACAGAAAGTGGAAACCTGAACAGGCTTTAGAAAAACCGAACTGTTCGGGTCAAAACTGAACAGGTGGCAACTCTAGTTATCTGCCAGCTTTCCTTATTCTGCCTCCTGTCTGTCTTTCCTTCCATCATTCTGCCTCAACCCATTCATACCAATCTGTCCCACTAAAAATCTCTTCATCTTTCTCTCTAATATTCTCATTCTATCCTTCCTGTCATCTATCCTTCTCTCACTCAATCCTCTAGTCTATAGACTAGGGATGCACCGAATTCCACTATTTTGGATTCGGCTGAGCCACCGAATCCTTCTCGAAAGATTCGGCCCGAATACCGAACCGAATTTGCATATGCAAGTTAGGAGTGGTAAGGTGAAAACATTTTTTTACTTTCTTGTTTTAGTACAAAAAGTCATGCGATTTTCCTCCCAGCCTTTATTTGCATATGCAAATTTGAATTTGGTTCATCCAGGCAGAAGGATTCGGTCAAAACCTGGTTTTGGTGCATCCTTACTATAGACGCAATATCTTCATGTCTATGTGCTTCATTGTATCCATACTTGCCCGTCATTGCAGGTCTACATATTACTCTATTAATTCCTATGCCAATATTACATTACCTGCAGTGTGCCCTCTTTTTTGTGAGTAACCTGCAGGTACCTGACCCACTGCATGACTTTGCCAGTCTATCCCTTACCTTATCTGTATGATGATATTTTCAACTCTCTCCATCTTTATATTTATTCCATCTATTCATGCCATAACACCTATTTCTTTCTATCCATACCTATTATCAAACTGCTTTTCTTGTTAATGTCATGCAACAAATACCGGTGTTTATCCTTCTCTTAAAGCATCTTTCCCACTTTCTATCTTATTTCATATATACAAATTATCTAACATCTATTTCTCTCCATATAAGACTTTCCAAGTACGACCAACAAACTAAGCCAATACTTTTGATAATTCTTCCCATTTAAGAAAATACATAAAATTCTAAAGCAGTAAAGAGGCACTTTTACATTAATGAATACTACATTGTAAAAACAAGCCCCTTCCTTCACTCTGTTTTAACTGTTAAACAGTTGAAGGTTTTTCACCTACCCCATGTTCTTATTACACGGATTTTGGCATAAAGAAAGACTTTATTTTGAGGACAATATACCATTTTTAGCACCAGTATTGTTAAAGTCTGATAAACTTTCACCACAGACCTTGTTATCTCGGAAGTTTAAAAGAAACTCATTCATTGGCAGACGTTTGTATTTACAGTTTTCCAACATTCGTACTTACAGGGAATCCATATAAAAGAGGGGATGAGGGCGATATACAAATATGAAAGTACGTTAGTATAAAAAGCAATTATTGCTTGTGTATCTGAAGATTACATTTTCAAAGAAAACATTTACAAGTAAATAGAACATTTATTTAAGCTGTATATATTATATAGGTCACATCTGGCAGGTCATGTGAGGTAAAATCCGTGTTTCATTTTCTGAAGCTGTTTATTTCATCTTCCATTTCCTGCAAAAAAATAAATAAATATAATGTCAAATATAACTTTTTTTTAGCTGTTTCAGAGTTCACCAGAAACAGACTTTAATAAATTGCTTTTTTTTTTTTTTTTTTTTAAATACAATTTTTACAGTTTCCTCTTGTAATGTACCTTTATTAACAGTGTTTTATCATAATCTTTACGATGTCTGTATATACACTGGCTGAGTAAGGCATACATCTTTTCCAGCTGAAATACATTATAGTCATTGCTTCTTGCTACAGCTTTGTCCAGAAGATTCTGCAAAAGGAAAATAAGGATTATATTTTTATTATACAAAAGATCCAGAGATCGGCTGCTCTATTTGTTCTTCAGTCAATGGGAGGATTGTGGCACCTTGACAGAAGCAGGCAAGTTATGCAAGACAGATCTATCAGGATAATAATGCTTGAGAAGTCAGAATAATTTAGACTTGCCTTAAGTTTGTGATGATCAACATACAAGACTGGGGTTGGTTCAGAAAGTATTGCCATGGCTTCTTCAGTGCTGACCAAATGCTGCTGTTCGACTTGAAGTTGTCTTCCACGGGTCATGTGCACAAAACGCACATCTACAAAGACATTTAGAATATTTACGTAAAGGTGAAATAAACTTCCAGTGCGAATACCCAGTGTACTTGGGTAACAGATACACACATAGACAAGTTTAAGGGGTTATTACCATCATTTTGATTACATTTCGTACTTTATTTCTAAATAATACTAGCCTAATAGTCTACTAGCAACCTATGGAGATTTCAATTTGAAACACCACTTCCTTGCTTTGCTTTGAGGGTCACTGGCTGGAAAAGTTCTACAACAGATTAGGTACCAGTGGGGTTATCTGCTGAATGGTAGGTATTCAATGGTGGTAGGACTTGTACACTTCAGGTTTGTGGTAGCATGTCTGGTTTCATGGAGGCCAGCAGATACGGAAGTTAAAATGTTGGTTCGGTAAGAATGAAAGTTGCTGCTTCAGGTTTCAAAAATCAGAGCTACGCATGAGCAGGAAATTAAGACTTGTGCACAAGGAGTATGGCAAGAGAGGTTCCTTATAGAGATTCAGTCAGCACACAGTTTCTTTGTTTAATAGGCTATTAAGCAAAAATAAAAATGGACTAAATGTGGTCACATTTCTCAGATTTATATGGAGGAGAAGAATATATCCCTTCTTAGTCAAGAGAAGTGAAGTCCCTAATAGCCCACAATTTCTAATAAACGAAGACTTAATGAAGAACAAAGGGTGATAATTATCCCCTACTAGTGTTTGTGTATTGTGTGTAACACTTAAACTAAATTGCTAATTCAGTGTTCCTTACTCCCACCAAATAGTTAATTACCGTATATTCTCGTGTATAAGCCGACCCGTGTATAAGCCGAGGTACCTAATTTTACCTACAAAAACTGGGAAAACGTATTGACTCGTGTATAAGCCTAGACACAACTACAGCCCTGTCTCCCAGCAGCGCACATTCTGCCAAAGCGACCCCCCCCAGCGATCAACCGGACTTCTTTGCAAAGCTGATGGTGACAGAGAATTGCCAAACGGATTACTGTGTGCATTGTCCCACTGTCCCACTACCATGTGCAGAGGGTGCGGTTTGATATTGCCATCACTGTTAATCTTTTGTATAACCAACAGAGGGCGCTGTGTGATATTGCAGTCACTGTTATTCTTTCATACAACCAACAGATGGCACTGTGTGATATTGCAGTCTGTTATTCTTTCATACAACCAACAGATGGCGCTGTGTGATATTGCAGTCTCTGTTATTCTTTCATACAACCAACAGATGGCACTGTGTGATATTGCATTCCCTGTTATTCTTTCATACAACCAACAGATGGTGCTGTGTGATATTGCAGTCTGTTATTCTTTCATACAACCAACAGATGGCGCTGTGTGATATTGCAGTCTCTGTTATTCTTTCATACAACCAACAGATGGCACTGTGTGATATTGCAGTCCCTGTTATTCTTTCATACAACCAACAGATGGTGCTGTGTGATATTGCAGTCTCTGTTATTCTTTCATACAACCAACAGATGGCGCTGTGTGATATTGCAGTCACTGTTAATCTTTCATATAACCAACAGAGGGCGCACTGTTATTCTTTCATATAACCAACAGAGGGCATTGTGGGATATTGCAGTCTCTCCCCAAGTGAACTGTTGGTATAGGAATGATTAAAAGTGACTGCAATCTCAGCTACTCCGACCCGCGTATAAGCCGAGGTAGACTTTTTCAGCACATTTTGGATGCTGAAAAACTCGGCTTATACGCGGGTATATACGGTATATAAAGTGCTAGTGCATTCAATTATTTAAATGAATTGGTTAACCTCTGTTGAGGCTTAAAATGGTAAGGTGTACAGAAATGTAATAGTCACTCAGTGCTGAATTAATAGTTTGTTAATAAACTGATTTGGGATTAAATGATATGTAAATTCTTTAAGAAAGCATTACTAGTGTGATACTACGATTTAGAACTGTGAAGGGTTAATAAATAATTTAAAAATGCATTAAGAGAGTGCTAAAGTGCCAAAAAATTAGATTACCCACTTCATCCAATTAAAAATGATCTAATTGCTCAGAAGTTAGAAAAGGAAAAATAGGTAGGTGGAGAAGTCCCGTGTAATCCAACTTGCGGGACCCCACAAAGTGGGAGAAGTCAGTGCTTCTGGGACTGTAGTCTCGAAAATGACCTTATCTAGCTTGTATTGAGAGCTAACTTCCTATAAAACCACAAATCCCAGAACACTTATAGCGAAAACAGTTAAGAAGAAAAAAAGAGAAGATCTCTTGAGCCAGAACAAAAAAAGGAGCAACAAATTTGCTTTCCGGAAAAACCCCCCCTAAGGTATCAGCTAAAATGGCATGAACCGTCTGTATAAAATTAAGGAGCCGACGCACGTTTCGCAAATAGCTTTTTCATAGGCAGTGCCTAGTGTTCTGGCTCAAGATATCTTATCTTTATTCTTCTAATCTGTTTTCGCTATAAGTGTTCTGGGATTTGTGGTTTTTATAGGAAGTTAGCTCTCAATACAAGCTAGATACATACGGTCATTTTCAAGACCACAGTCCCAGAAGCACGGACTATGCACTAACCCAGATCCCTTTCTTAGATCTATCCACAGATATTTTGAATTGACCGTTTTCTTTTCAACCAATTTCTCAGAAAACAGCCACGGGGGTTCATTAGTTGTATTTTTTGGACAGGGTCTACTATTTGAAATGATGCCACTGCAATGTGGATATGTTGGCTGGCATCTTTGGCCTTGAATTGAGATTTTAGATTTCATATGCCAGTAAAGATGGCCATAGACGTAACAATTACGATCTTTCTTGGAAAAGATCTTCGTTCGTTTCAACACACACGTATAGAGCTGAATCGGCAGATATACGGGAAGAAAAAAATAGAATTCTACCTGTATCTGACGATTCAGCATTAACAATGGCCGATGTTTGGGTCCCTTCAAAGGAACCCGATCAAAATTTTCCATCCAGCCCAATATCCAAGTCTTCTGCCGATATCGGTCGGCTCTTTTTCCACCATACACGCAACGAATATCGGCCAAAAATTTGTTTTGTACGATATTATGTGTGCGTCTATGGCCACCTTAATTCTGGCAATAGTTGGCACTAGTCAAACATATAAAACTGCATTATCATTTATCACAAACCAAAAACTGCTACAGTTTCAACTTTCTTTTGTATTTTGCCTGACGGAGGGGCCTTGGTGCTCCAAAAGCTTGCAATGCAGTTTTATCGTTAGTCAATATAGGTATAACTGCTACAATACTTTTAGTTTTTTATGCTATCACTACCATTTTAAAACAGTTGCTTGAAGAAAAAAAAAAATTAAATGTTGTAGTTTGTCAAAAAGATGGTTTTTACTCTGATTAGTGTAAAGCCCAAAGCCTGTTCTCAAACAAAATTCTGATTTGCCATAATCCTGTCATTGGGGATAGGATAAAATGTTGCAATTAAATCAAATGGGAAATGCACTGCTTATGGCAGATACAGGCACTCAAAGGTGGTGGCTTCTGAGAGCGCCACAGCATGCCTTAGGCAGAACATTTTTAAAGGAGAACTAAGGCTTAACTAAAGAAGTAGCTAGAAATGTTGTACATTATGTTTTGTGCTTCTGTACCAGCCCAAGGCAACCACAGCCCTTTAGCAGTAAAGATCTGTGTCTCCAAAGATGCCCCAGTAGCTCCCCATCTTATTTTCTGCTGATTCACTGCACATGCTCTGTGCTGCTGTCACTTACTGAGCTTAGGGAGCCACTCACAATATACAGTACACATAGAATAGAAATGTCACAATATAAGGCTGATTAGTAATTAATACAGATAATTACTACACGGCAGCACAGAAACCAGTGTAATTAGCATCAGAATTTAATAATCAGCAAACCTGTAGCATCAGCTTATATTACAGGGGAAGCTCATTTTCTGCTGGGTAATTAGTGACGAGCCCTGAGCTTAGCTTCTCAACAGCCAATCGGAGCCCACTGAGCATATGAGTGTCACAGACACTTTCCAAGATGGTGACCCCCTGTGACAAGTTTGAAGTCCTGGATCATTGCTGCTATTGACAAGCTGAAACTTTAGGCTGGTGCAACAAGTGCAGTATATAAAACATGGCATTTTTAGATAGTTTATGGGTTTAGTTCTCCTTTAAATCAATTGAATAGACAAATTGCAAGAGCTTGGACTACAGCAGTCTCCCATGAGAAGCTGAATACATACTGTATATATATACACATTTCATTGATGCTACATACCACCTAATTCGCTGTGCTCTACAGCTGGAGGCTCTTCAGGTGCTGTAGATTCGGGCTCCTTTGTATTAACAGTAGATGTTAATGTTTGCATTGGCAAGTTCTCAGCAGTATTGTCTGCTGCAGGCGTCTCATTCCCTGCATCAGCTGAAGAGTCCAATTCAATCTCTGTACGGTCAAGGCTTGATTCAGGATTTTCCTGGTCAGCCTCACTTTCAGCCTCTTCACTGTTTTTTTCATTTTTAAGCGATGGAAGCCTCTTTCTTTTAGTACAGTTACCCGAACTCCACCGGCTTTTTCTCCTGGGTTTCCTTTTAAATTGAGCTATAAAGGACATAAATGAAATAACCATCAACTTTTGCCTTTAGAAAGCAACAATTTTAAAATTGAAAAAATTCATCACACTCTTAGAAATAATTTAATTTCTGTTTTTCATGGTAATAACGTTTATATATACAATTTCCGGACCAATTCTTATATTAAATGAAAAGCCCCATTGCTTACACAGACCAGTTGCGAGCAAAGTCTCACAGGATATCTTGCTTTGCGCCTTACCCTGCTCCACTGGAGTCATTCAGGGTGATTTTTATTAATGGGTGGTTGCAGGCGGGAGTAGGTTTCAGAATACTACAGGTTAAAATTATCTTAAAGGGATACTGTCATGGGAAAAAAATTTTCTTTCCAAAATGAATCAGTTAATAGCGCTGATCCAGCAGAATTATGAGCTGAAATCCATTTCTCAAAAGAGCAACAGATTTTTTTATATTTAATTTTGAAATCTGACATGGGGCTAGACATATTGTCAATTTCCCAGCTGCCCCAAGTCATGTGACTTGTGCTCTGATAAAATTCAATCACTCTTTACTGCTGTACTGCAAGTTGGAGTAATATCACCCCCTCCCTTTCCCCCCCAGCAGCCAAACAAAAGAACAATGGCAGCTCCCTAACACAAGATAACAGCTGCCTGGTAGATCTAAGAACAACACTCAATAGTAAAAATCCATGTCCCACTGAGACACATTCAGTTACATTGAGAAGAAAAAACAGCAGCCTGCCAGAAAGCATTTCTCTCCTAAAGTGCAAGCACTAGTCACATGACCAGGGGCAGCTGGGAAATTGACAAAATGTCTAGCCCCATGTCAGATTGCAAAATTGAATATAAAAAAAATCTGTTTGCTCTTTTGAGAAATGGATTTCAGTGGATAATTCTGCTGGAGCAGCACTATTTTTTTCCCATGACAGTATCCCTTTAAGAATTAGCATGCAAAGCTACAAGTGTCACTTAGTGGCATATACAGTTGTGTTCAGAATAGCAGTGCGTTTAAAAAAAGTGAATAAAACCCTTTTAATAGCCTTTATTTCCATTAACTCATTCACTGTATAAACCGGAAAAAATTCTGCTCTTATCTGAATCACTGAACTAATATTGAGTTGCATAAGCAGTGTTTCTGCTGCACATCTGTGTTGTGCAGCCCCCAGGCTATTTACCAAACTAATGGCAGTAACATTAGCGACATTAAGACTGCAGGGAATCTCTGTGACACGGTACTTGGATGATCTCCTTCTGAAGGCCAGATCAGAAGAGAAGGCCAGGGAGGACCTACACAAGACAGTTCTACTTCTCCAGAACTTCGGGTGGACAATCAACTGTCAGATCCAACCTGCAAGCCATCAAATGACTTTTCTAGGTATAGAATTCAATACGGATACACAGTTTGTAAGCCTTCCTTGTGGCGTACATAAACCGCCAAGGAGGAACACAAAGTCAAATGGCACTGGCATAAGCCAGGCAGATTCGACTCTGGGCGGAACTCAACTCGGTGAAGCTATCGGCCATACATACTCCAGGAGTGTCCAACAAAAAAAGCGGACTTCCTCAGTCGGAATCAGCTGTTCCAGGGGAATGGGAACTACACCCAGAGGCATTTTAACAACTCGTGGTAAGCTGGGGAAAGACAAGCATAGACCTAATGACGTCCAGAATCAATCGCAAGGTTATCAAGATTTTTCGCTCGCTACCGAGACCCATTAGCAGCAGGGGTACATGCCATGACACAGCGATGGCAGTTCAATCTAGGTCTTCTCAGCACTCCAATGTTATGAGTACGCAAAAAGATCAAGCAGTCCAGAGCTATAGTAATAGCCCCATTTCGGCCGCAGAGGACCTGGTTCTCCAACCTTCAGGAGATGTCAGTGGTGCAGCCGATCCAGCTGGACTGCAGACCAGACCTTCTTCAGCAGGGACCAATACTACATCACAATATTGGACTGTTCGCTTTGAAGAGATGCCTATTGACGCATCCATCTGGCAAAGTTGAGGGCTAACAGAAGAGGTCATATCAACAATGCTTAAGGCCCTCAAGTAGAGATGCACCAAATCCACTATTTTGGATTCGGCCCGAACCCCTGAAACCTTTGTGAAAGATTCGGCCGAATCCCGAACCGAACCCCGAAGGGGAAAACAATTTTACTTTGTTTTGTGACGAAAAGTCACACGATTTCCCTCCTCACCCCTAATTTGCATATGCAAATTAGGATTAGGTTCGGCCAGCAGAAGGATTTGACCGAATCCATCTGAAAAAGGCCAGATCCTGGCCGAATCCCGGATTCGGTGGTAGCCTCGTGGGCATGGCGTAACTCTGCCTGCTTGGAGCAGATCTGCAAGGGGGCTACCCGGTTGTCTGTTCACACCTTTACCAAATTCTACAATGTTGATACATTCTCCTCTGCTGAGGTTTCCCTCAGACTTAAGATGTTGAAATTCGTAATAAAAATAACCTGGCAGCACCGTTCTATATTTGCAGTCATCGCACTGTTTTGGAACTGCTTTGGTAAGTGTCAATTGGAACGATAGGGAGAGAAACAGATTTAACAGTAACAAAAATCCTGTTTTGAAAGGCGTTTCCTCTTCAGCATAAGGCAACAAAACCTTTTCAAGTGATGTATTGAAACGGATTCTGGTATGGGATAAATAGGCCCAACAGCACAGTATGAGAAACATCCCCATATCATGATGCTTGTGCTACCGGCTTCACAATGTACTGTGGCTTGAATTCAGTGTCTGTGGGTCGCCCTAGACACAAAAAGAAGAACATTGTAGAATATTTAGGCCAGTCATGGTTTTCTTTTGCAAATTGTAAGCTCTTCAGCACATCTTTTTTTTTCAACAGGACTTTGCAGGGCTTCTCGCCGATAGCTTGGCTTCACATAGGCATCTTCTAATTGTAACAGTACTCACAGGTAACTTTAGACCTTTGACTTTTCTGGTGCTGATCATTGGCTGAGTCTTTTCCATTTTGGCTATTCTTCTATACTTTCTTTTTAATCAAAGGACTCTGTTCTTCAGAACAATATCTGGAATGAGCCATTTTCAGAGAGAAAATGCACTATACCCAGCAGGCACAACATTTGCTCCTTCCTTAAATAAGGGCAATAATTGACACCTGTTTTATCCCAGAATGAATGGTCTGAATAATTTAACTCCACACTGCTATTATTAGGAACCAGCTATTTTGAACACGGCTAGATTTTGAAAAAGCCTCAATTAATGATTCAATGACAGAATCAACAGCAATAGCTCTCAGCAAAAGAGCAGGCATATGTAACTAATGAATGGCGGAGGCAGAAGCTGTCCTTAAAGAACTTGCATGATGCTGTACTGACTGTTTTTAAATCATTAAGTTGTTTGAATCTGCAAGGCCCACAGTGTAATATAGTATTAAAATCATGACAGTATCCCAGCATAAATCTATGCTGATGGAAAAAAAATATATAAATGTTTTGTTTATGGAATTCCAAATCGTAAAAAAAAAAATAAAAAAAATAGTGATGCACCGAATTTACTATTTTGGATTCGGCAGAACCACCGAATTCTTAGAGAAAGATTCGGCCGAATACCAAACCCAAATTTGCATATGCAAATTAGGGGTGGGAAGGAGAAAACATTTTCACTTCCTTGTTTTGTTACAAAAAGAAACGCAATTTTCCTCCCCGTCCCTAATTTGCGAATCCTGCTGAAAAAGACAGAATCCTGAATCGAATCCTGGATTTGGTGCATCCCTAAAAAAAAAAATCCATGTGTAGAAAGTCCCCTGTCCAATGCATATGCTGCATGACCGACTGCATTCCGTAAACTACTTTTGTATTGACCCTTTTTAGGTTCTTTAAAAAGAAAAGAAAGTTTAGACCATATTTAAATGTCTGCAGGTGAAGAACGAGAAAGAAACGTACTTGGTGTGCTGACTGCCAAGGGTACTGCCGACTGCCCTGTCTTTTCAGTTTCTGCTTTCTTTCCATCTGTAGTGCCACTCTGTTTTGGTAGAACATGGTAATACGACGGTGCATATTTTGAAGCAGAAAAACCTTTTAAAGAGAAAAATTAAGTTATAATGTATTTTAAGACCTATTCCTGAGACTTTAAAACAAATATAAATGTAATCAGACCACTACAAAACATCTTCTTGCTTTTAAGTTATAATCTTAGAAAAAGTCTTTGCTGTGAATACTGACACACTATACCTCTCTATAATTAAAATAATACCAGAACATGTGATTTTTGTGTCAGATGATTTAGGCTGTGAATACACGGCCTATGTCTCAGGCAATTACTTTCACTTTCCATTCAGCACTTTCTACATGTCACTGCTCTCCACACATTCCCCCAGTTCTCTTAATTTAATTGTGTAGCCAGGACATGGGGATGGACATCAGGTCCCCTATTCTGGTGCAACAAGATTCTGAGATGATACAAGGCTTGTCTTAATAACAGTGTCCACAAAATGGCTCCTGCCTGCTTGTTATAATTATGAATTCCCAGACTGAAGGAAACAAGATCCAAAGTAATTAAATTTAAAGTTAATTTAACTTGACTAATGTGATAAAATAGGATTTAGAATATTTTTTTTTGAGTAACAGGTCCCCTTTAAAATGCCAGGGCTTATACGAAATCTCAATGTGGACCTGCCACTGTTTAAGTTTATAACTCTGCTGAGATCCCTCCATTGTGTGCTGGCCTGGTGTGTGTTACATATGAATCCAGTCCTACATCACTTGTTCTGGAGTCCCACAACTGACCGTCCCATCAGGGGAAGGTGGTGTGTATTAGAACTGATGACAGGACTTGTTAGACTTACACTGTACATGTTTAATGAACACAAGTCAGCAATTAACACCGGCAAGACAAACTGGCTATTTTATTGACTCTGGACACAAGGTTTTCGCTTAAAATGTCAAATAAAGTAATTTAACCTAAACCGCAAGGAGGGAATCTGCCGAAAGAACTGCTTTATAAGAAAGATTTTTGGATTAGGAAACTATACACATTAATCCTGCTGGGAATGGCAAATATGGCTTTAGTCAGATATTTACGTTAAACTCAATGACTTATGTTTATATATTTTTCTATGCCTTTAACTTTTTACACACTGTCTTGCATGGATTGCAAAGGCTTTAAGTACAGGTATGGGACCGGGTAACAAATCTTTCCGTAATTTGATCTTCATACCTTAAGGCTAAGGGCAGACGGGCAGTCGAATGGTGACTAATCACCTCTTCTGCGGGACAACAATCTCCCCGAACTGCCATCCCCCTACTTGAATGAGAAAAGTGCAGCGCAATACACTCGCTGTGCTTCGATTTCCAAAGCCACCCTGAGTTTCCTTGTGAGGCAACTTCAGAAATCGAAGCACCGCGCGTGCCATTGCGCTCGCGTTTTCTCATTCTAGCAGACGGAAGGCATTTCAGGGAGATTGTTGCCCCGCAGAAGAGGCGATTAGTAACCAGTTGACTAAAACTCCCCGAATCTGCCTGTCTGCCCCTACCTCAAGTCTACTAGAAAATCATGTAAACATTAAATAAACCCAATAGGCTGGTTTTCCTTCCAATAAGGATTTATTATATCTTAGTTGGGATTAAAGGTGTTGTTCACCTTTCAAACACTTGTTTTCAATTCCGTTGTTTTTAGATTGTTCCCCAGAAATAAAGACTTTTCCAATTACTTTCCATTATTTATTTTTTACTGTTTTTCCAAAACAAAGTTGAATGTTCCCGTTTCTGGTGTTTCAGTCTGGCAGCTCAGTAATTCGGGTGCACTGTAAATCGTTTCAATTTTGCAACATTTAGTCGATACATTTCTCAGCAGTATCTGTGGAATATTAGCAACTATTGATGAAACCCAGAGATTATGCTCAGAAGGGACAGATAAGAAATGTATCAATTAAATGTATCCATTCAGATCAGTTTACAGGGATAGCGACCTGCCACTCAGGGCTGCTTCAGAAGGTGAAAAAATGAAACTTTACACTTCAATATTAGAAAAACGGTAACACATAGAAAATAGAATGTCATTGGAAAAAGTTGTTATTTCTGGTGATCTTTCTGAAAACAACTAGTTGAACCACCCCGTTAAGTACAAGGTACTGTTTTATTATTACAGAGAAAAAGTAAATTTTTAAAACTTTGGATTATTTGAATAAGAGAGTTTCTGGAGTTTCCTTTCCATAATTCAGTAACAGGTTTCCGGGAAACGGACCCCATACATGTATTACATAAGTTTGAATATAAGTTATTTAAATTTTTTTTATATAATTTGTAACATGGGATACCTTTTATGTGATTATCTTCTTTATTTTTTATAGTTTCTGAATTAATTGCCTTATTCCTCTCACTCTCTCCATCTTTCAAATGGGGGGGGGTCACTTTTAAACAGCAAATGCTCTTTAAAGCTACACATAGTTATTGCTACTTTTTATTACTCTTTCTATTCAGGCCTCTCCTATTCATATTCCAGTCTCTTATTCAAATCAATGCATGGTTGCTAGGGGAATTTGGACCCTAGCATCCAGATTGCTAACACTGCAAACTGGAGAGCTGCTGAATAAAAAGCTTAACTGAAAAACTACAAATAATAAAAAAAACGATTACAAATTGTCGCAGAATATCACTCTCTACATCATACCAACAGTTAATTTAAAGGTGAACAACCCATTTATATGTTAATATGATCACCAATGACTGTCCAGTGTTTGTGGGTACTTGTCAGCCCCTGTCCCCGGTAAGCATTAGATTACTGAAAAGACCAGACTGTGTACTTCAGTGCATAATTCTGTCTGCTTTCTATTTACATGGTTAAGATTAGCCACCGATCTGGTAATCGGCTGTTGGGTCATTTGACCAAATGTGTGCAACCAATATTTCTATCAACAACTAATACCCCTGTTATAATGGACTGTTTCTATATATCTGGGTTTACATAGGTTGCATGGACATACATTACCTGCTTGTTGCACATTTCTTTATTATATTGTTCTGTGTGCAAACTAGACCACTGCTCATTCTCATACCTCTTTTCTTGCGAGATTCTTGGATTTCTTCACAAAGCTTTTCAAATTCTTCATCCAACTCTTCTTTAATTATTGCATAAGTGGCATCTTTGAGAGTGCAAGCTCGGTGCCTGATCAAACGATCTGAAGGTAAATGAAGAAAGTACTTGTTACTTTCTAGTAGACTTAAGCTGGCCACAGACGCAAAGATTCAATCGCACGAATCATCGTAAGATCAGACTTCCCCATCTCCCGACCTGCAACTAACCATTCCGATCAAATAAAGTAGTAAAAGAACAGATCAGCCGATGTTCTGCCCCTGACAGCAATCGTACCAAAGTTATGTCCGACCAAAGCTAGTGACAGTCTCCCACTGAAAAACATACGATCGGCAATACATGCAGAGAAATTATCAGCAGCCGACAGATATCTTTTAACCGGTCTGATTGACCAAACGAACAATAATGTCGAGACTCTCCACACACAGTCCGAAAATCATACGAAACCTCTATACGTAAGATTGGATCTTTGAGTCTATGGCCAACTAAAGTGCGTGAAGCAGTTAGAAGTAGGGATGCACCAAATCCAGGATTCGGTTCGGGATTTGGCCTTTTTGAGCAGGATTAGGATTCGGCCGAATCCTTCTGCCCAGCCAAACCGAATCCTGATTTGCATATGCAAATTTGGCACTGGGGGGGGAAATCACGTGACTTTGTCGCAAAACAAGGAAGTAAATGTTTTCCCCTTCCACCCCTAATTTATATATGCAAATTAGGATTCCGTTCTTGCCTAAATCTTTTGCAAAGGATTCGGGGTTTCGGCCGAATCCAAAATAGTGGATTTGGTGCATCCCTAGTTAGTAGCTTGGACAATGGGCAAAAGGGAATAACACTCACCTCCTGGATCTTTATCAGGGTTGTACTCTAAAGCATTGCTACATATGAGATCAATATCTTTTAAATATTCCTTGACTGTATGATATTTGTGCAGATCAATTTTGCTGATGACGGTAGAGAGATCCATTGGCTGTGCAATGACTGTCACATAATCAGGAACCTGCAAACAAAATTTTAAATCAACACTGCACGAAGAGGATGAAAGCAAATTCTCTACAAAACATACTCTTAAAGAGCCTCTAATATGGCACAATCACCATCAAAATGACATCAGAGAGGAGGCATAAAATTGATTAAAATGCATAACCTTGGCAAACAGAAAAGCCTGTGTCTGCTGCTGGAGAATTTCTGTAATGGCTATTTTATAGGTATACTTAGTAACCTCAATGAGACATTAAATAAAGGGCATATTTCACATAAAAAGGGTGTACAGCTCTAAGACAATTGTGAAATAAAGTATGAAATGCTATGTATCTGAACAAGTTGGATTTTTTTTTTCTTAAAGAATCAAAGCTTTAACACATTTTAAAATATAAAGATTTATTATTGAGTAATAACTTGCCAGACCATATAAATCACATTACTTTGTAAAACAGCATTACCTCCTCTAGATCCACAGGCTTTGTAAAAGCTCTGAAGCGTTTATCTATGGCAAGTCTGTGGGAGACATCCCTTAAAAAGAGTCTCAGCTCTCGCAGTGTGTTCTCTTCCTGCTCTTCCAGTTGTTTCAGTTCCTGAGCTGAGAGAGTGCGCGGCTCAGGTGGAGGAGCAAGAGGCAAAACCTCCAGTGCCTGCAGAACTAACACACAACAGTTCTTGATATATTAAGGGAATCACACGAAAGAGAAATGAAACAGAATAGCCAAAATGACCAACCTGCCTTCTTTTTAGAAACTGGAGCTTTGGCAGCTTGATTTAATAGCAGATCCTCAAAGAATGCCCTTCTTTCCTCTCTGCTTGGCAACTGAACATGAAATACTTCACCATAATCTTCCACAAAAAGCTCTTGCAACTGTGGAAAATAATTACGTTAAGAATTTCTATCATTTGTGTGAAGTAGTTGCAAACAATATAACACATATGCAGTTAAAGGAACAGTTCAGTATAAAAATAAAAACTGGGTAAATAGATAAGTGTGCAAAATAAAAAAAAAATGTATCCAATATAGTTAGCCAAAAATGTAATGTATAAAGGCTGGAGTGACTGGATGTGTAACATAATAGCCAGAACACTACTTCCTGCTTTTCAGCTCTCTTGCTTTCCACTGATTGGTTACCAGGCAGTAACCAATCAGAGACTTGAGGGGGGGCCACATGGGTCATATCTGTTGCTTTTGAATCTGAGCTGAATGCTGAGGATCAATTGCAAACTCACTGAACAGTTATGTCCCATGTGGCCCCCCCTTCAAGTCGCAAAATTCGAATATCGCAATTTATCATGTACAGTCTGTTTAAAAATTTGACTGACCATCATCTAAAACATGCCGAATTGCTGTTTTAGCCAAGGGGTGACCTCCTAGAACCCATTTGGTTCAATTGGTGGACTTAAAAAAATAAGAAAAAAAAACATTTTTTTTTTTAAACTTTGAAGCTTTTTTACACAAGTTTCTTACTCAAAAAAAGAAAAAATGCTTAAAGGGAATCTGTAGTCATTTAAAAAATTTTTTGTTTTTTGCATTTTTATAAAAAACACACATCCATAAACACTGTCTGGCAAATAAAATGTTAATCCACAAATCCATGCATAAGTTATTTTAGTTTGTATTTTGTCATGGGGGCTTCCATTTCTGCTCATTACACATTCATCCTGTGCTGCTCTAACAGCAGGCACAGCATTACCTGTGTGCTTGGAGGCAGCCACTCTGTAATGAAAAGCCAGGTCGCACTACGACATGAGAATCTAGCTGTACCCTCCCCCTCCCCTCTCTGCTCGTGTGTGATGTTTGGAGGAGAGAGGTCACATGGTTTGCAGGGAAGCAATTACTTTCACTTTCCTACGTTCTGCTCTACAGCTGCACTAGCAGCCCCTCCTCCCACAGACACTATCAAAGCTCCTGCCGTTCTGTAAGTTTGTTCTCTGCTTTCCTTTGGAGGGGGGAACTTTCTCTCCTTGCTGCCTTCCTAGTTTGTTTTACTGGTTACTAGATGAGGTAAAGGAGCTGTGAGTCCCCTCTGCTATCCACCTCACACACACACTGCGCTCCTTTCCTGCCTGCAATACTTCTTTTTTCATTAACTACTTACTGCCTCCTTTTCATGAGCTATTTTAACCCTTCCTAGACTTCCTCTTTTTTCTGGTTTTCAAGTATGTCCTCCTTATTTTATCCTTTTTTTCTATTCCTTGTCATCAGTCCTGGGAGTGTACTCCTGTGTTTCTGCCATTCATTTTTGTGTAAACAAATATAAAAACCTATCTATATAAAATATTTTTCCCAGTGTCCAAAATGAATTGTGTATATATATATATATATATATATATATATATATATATATATATATATATATATATATATTTATTTTTTGAAACGTAAGTGGGGGCAGTGATCACAGGAGTATCTTATTTCAGTCCTTCTGAAGTGGTGTCAGTGGGAGCTTATCTTGATTCCTGCCTATTGTTCAATTGACAGGCTCAGCAGACAAAGCGCTATTTACATTATAGCAGCTTGTAGGAGGGAGGGGTAATGACGTCACTCCAACTTGCAGTGCAGCAGTAAAGTGTGACTGAACTTTATCAGAGCACAAGTCACATGACCTGAGGGAAGCTGGGAAATGTCAAAATGTCCAGCCCCATAGCAAATTTTAAAATTAGATATAAAAAAATCCATTTCTTGTTTTGAAAAACGGATTTCAATGCAGGAATCCAGAAGTGCAAAAAGTTGCCCAGACAGCACCTGCCTAAAAAGGGCAGACTTGCAGCTAGCCCAACGGCCTCCAACTGCACACCACATACATGTTGTTCTTTTCCTGCATCAGGAGCGCCCATGTATGCAGGACTTCGGGGGTTATTATTAGGGATGCACCGAATCCAGGATTTGGTTCAGGATGCAGCCTTTTTCCGCAGGATTTGGATTCGGTCGAACCCTTCTGCCTGGCCGAACAGAATCATAATTTGCATATGCAAATGAGGGGGAGGGAAATTGCAGGACTTTTTGTCAAACAAGTAAAAAGTTTTCCTCCTTCCCACCCCTAATTTGCATATGCAAATTATGATTAGGATTCAGTTCAGAATTCGGCCGAATCTTTCGCAAAGGATTCGGGGGTACAGCCGAATCAAAAATAGTGGATTATACTATAAAATCAGAATTTTTAGTTGGATGGAAAAAGTCTGAATCCAAAAATACGGCATCTCAGGCCGAGGTTGTATGCAAGTCAAATTTGAGAAATTTGTATGAATCAAATTTTTGTATGATTTTCTTATGCAATGGAATTTTTTAGGAAAATGTATTGATAAATAAGGGGAAATAACCCGTGCAGATATGGTTGGAGTATGTTTAAAAAAAATAATGAAATAAATATTTAAATAAAAAGTACCTCATTTGGCAACTTATAATGATCCACATCACATGTTGCAAGGAAGAGAATAGGTGAAAACGAAGGGATGCTTTTCAGCAAAGTAATAAACGTTGCCTTCAGTATGTCACCGACTGTTTCCCACCATAAGTGAATATGTGGAATATACAGGATACTTGGGGCAGTTCTTTTAGCTTCTCGAAACAGCTAGATTCAGAAAGAAAATTAAAGTTTACCAAAAAAAAAAAAAAAAAACCACAATCTGAATAGAATGTAGAATTAAATATTCTCACGAAATAAATCAAGTTAATATTTATTACTTCCCCTATTACTTCCTTCACACTATGAGGCCACCTGTAGACATTCATCATACAGTGTAAAAAACAATTACACAGAAAATAAAGTGTAAAAAAAAAAAAATAAAAAAAAAGTTTATCAAGGTGTTATTTCACCCAAATGCCGCATTGGATGCTATTGTTTTACACCACTTTAGACCTGGCATAATCTATTAAAGGAGAACTAAACCCTAAATATGAATAGGGCTAAAAATGCCATATTTTATATAGTGAACTTATTGCATGAGGCTAAAGTTTCAGCTTGTCAATAGCAGCAATGATCCAGGACTTCAAACTTGTCACAGGGGGTCACCATCTTGGAAAGTGTCTGTGACACTCACATGCTCAGTGGGCTCCGATTGGCTGTTGAGAAGCTAAGCTTAGGGCTCGTCACTAATTATCCAGCAGAAAATGAGCTTCCCTGGCTGTAATATAAGCTGATGCTACAGGTTTGCTGATTATTAAATTCTGATGCTAATTGCACTGGTTTCTGTGCTGCCATGTAGTAATTATCTGTATTAATTACTAATCAGCCTTATATTGTGACATTTCTATTCTATGTGTACTGTATATTGTGAGTGGGTCCCTAAGCTCAGTAAGTGACAGCAGCACAGAGCATGTGCAGTGAATCAGCAGAAAAGAAGATGGGGAGCTACTGGGGCATCTTTGGAGACACAGATCTTTACTGCTAAAGGGCTGTGGTTGCCTTGGGCTGGTACAGAAGCACAAAACATCATGTACAACATTTCTAGCTACCTCTTTAAAGGTAATCAGCCCTGGCAAAACACTTATGTAAATATAAATAAATGTAAATATTCCATGATGGATAAACACTATTTCCCAATAGCATTTCCTACTTAATTTTACACTGGATTTTTACAGAAAGCGGCCACTGAAAATCAATAGACAACTTGATAAATATGCTGTTTATTCTTTGTTGCAATGTCTGGTGAGGTGTGGTGTATTTGATCCTATATTCTAACAAAGATGTAACAGATTAAACAGTGCAAGTCTTTACATGCTTAATTTTATAGAAGCAAACCAATAATCCCACTGTAGGCAAAATCTTGCTCACATTCTGCATATATTGGGTGCACAGTGGTTGTATGGCACATCTAAGAGGAATACGGCACAAAAACAAGTCATTAGCCAAAGTACTGTTACCTGAGCACAAGTTTCTTCAGGGGAGGTAGCGCCAACACCAAAAAGAACGGCAAGATCTACCGTGTATACAGTGAACTTTTCCAAGGCATGTATAGCTGCAGGAGCCAGATGGGTTCCTTGCCCATACCCCAATTTACCAGCCAGCAGGAGTCTAGGCCTATATGAAGTTGGATGATTACGTGCATTCCTGGGAAAATATATTTGTATACCGTGTTAGACATGCTGTTCTATAAATAAATGCTTAATAAAAAAGGCATCATCTGCTTTAAACACTCTTTAACTTAGCTCAATTTTAATTTGTTTTAAACCCACCTTGTCTTAAAGGAGAAGGAAAGCTACCAAGGCAGTTTATTGCCAATAGATTAGCCACAGTAATGCAATCTAGAATGCCATTTTTATTCTATTTATTTATTTTTTAAAAGGCCCAGACAGTAGAACAACATGTTAGAGTAGCATTGTTTGGTATAAAGTTATTTGCATCTTTGGGTTTAGAGCTCTATGGAGTTTTGATCACTCCAGGCACCTCCAAACCATCTCGAACTTATCAGTTGCCCCTCTTGTCTCGTAAGTGAGTTTGATCAGTGGGAGGGCTTCATCGACTAGTCTTTTCCAAAATGATGTACCGTATATACTCGAGTATAAGCTGTCCCAAGTATAAGCTGAGGTACATAATTTTACCTCCAAAAACTGGGAAAGCTTATTAACTCGAGTATAAGCCTAGGGTGAGAAATGCAGCAGCTCCTGGTAAGTTTCAATCAAAAAATTGAGGGTTTCTGCTCCCATTGGTGGTGCCAGCGTCTCGTTTTTGGATGCCGGCAAATATTCTTGGAGACTATTCTTGGACGCCGGCGACCATTTTTGCGCTTGACCCGAGTATAAGCCGAGGTAGAGTTTTTCAGCATATTTTGGGGGCTCAAAAACTCGGCTTATACTCGAGTATATACGGTATTTGTGAGGGGTTGGCTCATCCAGTGCATTATTATAGTTTTTTTGGCATAAAACATGAGCGTACGGAAACAAATTCTGGATGGGTTGGTAGGGATTAGAGCCTCAATACCCCTAAAAGGCAGACCTCTGGCCTTATTACTTGTGGTAAGAGACACCTATGACTAAGTACCAGAGGGTCATGTGGGGTCAAGTATGGACCATGTGATTTGTAATAATTTTTTATTTTTTTTTTAATTTTAACTACTAAAGGAGCCTTGGTAAAGAAAATTATTAATATTTATTTTTCTCTTTTATTACTTGTGTCGTCCCCAAATTCAGGTGTCTCCAGAACTTTTGTTTTGGAGGACAGTTCCACACCATGTGTATAAAGTTTGCTCCTGGCGCTTTGCAGCAGGGCAGAGATCACCTTGTCTCTTGACCATCTTTTTCAGTTTGACCGGGGTCACATAAGTTTGGAGGAGGCACTTATTTATAAGCCTGTCTCCGTTTGAAACCAGGAAGTCATACGCAGTGGCTACTTCCCATTGCTCCTTGAGACCAGGGATGGCGTCTAACCAGAGATTATGGGCTTGCCCAAAACGTGGTTTGACAGTACCCTGTAAATCTTTGTATAGTTTAGACAGGGCTGGTTAGAGTTTCATTAAAGGAGTCTGTTACAATTGATACAAGAGTTCCACATTCCACAGATGCCGCTGAGTGTGGAATCGCTGAGTGTATCGACTAATGGGCAGATTTATCAAAGGTCGAAGTAATGTGAATTTTTTTTACGCTAATAAATTTGAATTTTGAAATTTTGAATGTACTCAAAACTCAAATGTTATCTTATTTAAGAAAAAACATGAACGTCTAAAATTTGAACAAATGTTAATGACCTGAAAACTCAAATCGAATGAAACTCGATTCAAGTTTTTCTCAGAAAAAAACTTGAATGTCAGGAGGGCTATTAGCTAGGGACGCACCGAATCCAGGATTCGGTTCGGGATTCGGCCGAATCCTTCTGCCTGGCCGAACCGAATCTGCATATGCAAATTAGGGGCGGTAGGGAAATTGCGTGGCTTTTTGTCAGAAAACAAGGAAGTAAAAAATGTTTTCCCCTTCCCACCCCTAATTTGCTTATGCAAATTAGGGTTCGGATTCAGTTCGGTATTCGGCCGAATCTTTCGTGAAGGATTCGGGGGTTCGGCCGGATCCAAAAAAGTGGATTCGGTGCATCCCTATTAGCATCTTCAAAAGGGTCAACAGACATCTGCCACTGACTTGTAAATGAATTTGACAGGTTTTAGGTGGCGAATATTCAAAATCAGAAGTTTTCATGGTCGAGGTGTGCTAAATCTCACATTCGGGTTGGTGCTTTTAAATTCGATTTGAGAGTTTTGAAAAAAAAAAAAATAATAATTTGATTGAGACCAGGAAGTCATACTCTGTGGCGGTGGCATCTTCCCACTGCTCCTGATTGAGACCAGGGATGGTGTCTAACCAGAGATTATGGGCTTGATCAAAAGGGGGTTTGACAGTAGCCTGTAAATCTTTGTATAGGTACGACAGGAGTTTGGCAGGGCTGGGAGAGAAAAGAGTGGTTTCGATTCCCACCACCTTAATTCCCAGAGCTAGTGAACCAAATCGTGCTTCAAAGGCATGCCTGAGCTGTAGGCATCTAAAGAATTGTATCTGCTGGTTTGGAGATTTGTCTTGCATCTCCTGGTAAGTAAGAAATTGTCCCTTGGGAACTAGGTCACCCCGCATTTTGATGCCCAGTTTTGTCCAGTAAATTAAATCAGGTAGATTCTGAAGATGGGGGAGAGCCATTTTTATTCTTTAGAACGCTTTACCATACCCGAGTAAACCATTCTAAAATATGTTTGTTTAGGATAGCAGCTGCCATATTAGCTTGGTGTGACATCAATTCCTGCCCGAGTCTCTCCCTGCTCACTCATAACTCTGGGCTCAGATTACGGGAGGGAGGGGAGGATCAAACTGAGCATGCTCAAGCCCTAGCCCTAGAGGTTTAAGCTAAAAACAGGAAGTCTGATATAGAAGCCCATGTGTACACAATAGAAGGAAAGAAATGCTGTGTTTTTTGTTTTGTTTTTTGACAGAGTAATCAGAGCAGCATTACTTTCTAATCAAGCTTACTTAGTTTTGACCTTTCCTTCTCCTTTAATACGGTCTCCAGTAACAAGAGAATTCATTAATAAAATAGCTGAAGCACTTTTACTAAAATTTGGAATTAAAAATGAAGATTTGGCAATGACTTATTGCTAAACAAGGATAAATCAGATACATTTCATACCCATGCATAACAAGACAGCTCCGATGCATAAATACAAATGCTCAGAGGAATAATCTGTGCTAATTTGCTAAACTGCCTCACAACAAACAGCCTAGTTAATTAAAAACTGCCATTGAATTCCACTATACATTCAGGCATATGTTAAGAGCCCAACTTAGAAATCTTCAACTGTCTTCATATTATGTGCCATTTTATGAAATCATACTAACCCCCGATTTATACAAAATACTTACATATTTAGTTGAAGAAATTGACAATTTGGTTTGTTTGGAGTTTTATGAGGCAAGCCATTTTCAAAAACTGATGGGCCTTCATCATCGCTATATAATAAATCTTCATCCACCGGGTGACTTGAACGTTCTAGTAAAACAAAAGTGAATTCGCCACTTCAAACATCAACGGACCAGTTTATGATCTTAAATTCTAACCATGGATACGGTGATCATTAGAGAGATAAATGTTTAAAACTTTCCTAGCTAAACAATTTCTTAGAATTTTGACTTTGCTATATAAAACAATTTTTAGTCACCAAGATGCAAACCTGCAGGTATATTCCTCTGTCGTCTCAAGGGGGACACAGGGAACGATTGGGGGGTTGAGCTTCACCCTCTAGGAGGGGCGTGCCATGAGACTGGCTTAACCCCACACTAAACCAATCACATCAGTTTTTAAGTGTCCTACTTCCTAGGAGGATGGATCCTCTTCTACTCAAGAAGAATCGTTTTAATGGATGTTATAGGGGTGTTATCAGGTGCAGGGCTACCTGTCTCCTTTAGGTACACCTCCCTTGTGAGTAGGGTTGCCACCCGGCCAGTAAAATATCTGCCAAGGCCGGCATTACAAATTTACCGGCATAGTAGCTGCCAGTAAATTTGTAATACGATTAAAAGGAGCCCTCGACCTGCCCCCTGGAACTTACCTTTTCTTTTACTTCTTCTAGCGTCCGTGGCGTGGCCCCGCCCCTTTTGACGTCACTGCCTGGGTATCCAGAGCCATACAAGCGTGGTCTGAATCCCTTCTCACAGACATTCAGAACGGACTAACCAGATTGGAGCTCCTATCATCAACGTAATCCATAGCTGAGGCGTCCGCATACCTATGCGACGCCCCACTGGACGCTGCACAAATTACTGCATGTACATCTGCCCTGTCGGTTGCAGCTCGCCGAACTCTTTGGCTGAAGAACTGGACAGCGGATATCAGTTCAAAGAAGTCCTTAAAGGAGAAGGAAACTTAGTCGGCGCAAAAACCCTCCCCGCCCTCCCATGTGTTGCCCACCCTCCCTCCTCCCCCCTGGCCTACCCGTCCCGCTGGGCAAATGCCCCTAACTTGTTACTTACCCTTCTGCGCAGGTCCAGTCCAGGGAGTTCACAGACGACATCATCTTCCATGCAATCTTCTTCCTGCTTTGACCGGCGCATGCGCAGTAGGAGCATTTTGCCGGTACGATCTACTGCGCATGCGGCAAAAGTCACAAAGTGAAATCGGAAAACTGACTTTTGGCGCATGCGCAGTAGATCCATACCGGCGAAATGCTCCTACTGCGCATGCGCCAAAACGCCGGTCAAAGCAGGAAGATAGCGTGAAAGAAGATGTCGTCTGTGAACTCCGTGGACTGGACCTGTACTGAAACCATTTCTCAAAAGAGCAAACAGATTTTTTTTATATTCAATTATGAAATCTGACATGGGGCTAGACATTTCGTCAATTTCCCAGCTGCCCCTGGTCATGTGACTTGTGCCTGCACTTTAGGAGAGAAATGCTTTCTGGTAGGCTGCTGTTTTTCCTTCTCAATGTAGCTGAATGTGTCTCAGTGAGACATGGGTTTTTACTATTGAGTGTTGTTCTTAGATCTACCAGGCAGCTGTTATCTTGCGTTATGGAGCTGCTATCTGGTTACCTTCCCATTGTTCTTTTGTTTGGCTGCTGGGGGGGGGGTGATATCACTCCCAACTTGCAGTACAGCAGTAAAGAGTGATTGAAGTTTATCAGAGCACAAGTCACATGACTTGGGGCAGCTGGGAAATAGACAATATGTCTAGCCCCATGTCAGATTTCAAAATTGTATATAAAAAAATCTGTTTGCTCTTTTGAGAAATGGATTTCAGTGCAGAATTCTGCTGGAGCAGCACTATTAACGGATTCATTTAGAATTTTTTTTTTTTCCATGACAGTATCCCTTTAACCTCTCTTCCCAGCCCTCCGCAACGGTCTAATTTTCGGACTATCATCAGCCCCCAGGGTCTTCACCAAACTCATGGCTGTAACAGCAGCAACCCTAAGACTCCAGGGAATCTCTTTAAAACCCTACCTAGACAACCTTCTCTTTAAGGCCAGGACAAGTGAAAAGAGCGAGGAAGATCTTTGGAGGGCGATCACTCTCCTTTAAGACTTCGGTTGGACTATCAATTGGAACAAGTCCAATCTTCATCCCAGTTACCAGATGACATTCCTCGGCCTCGAGTTCAATACACTCACGCAGAAGGTGAGCTTACCGGTGGACAAGCAGGAGAAGATAACTCAGATCAACCTCCTACTTGATACCCAAAAACCTACTATCCACATGGCAATGAGAGTGCTGAAACTGATGGTCTCTGCCATCACAGCGTTACCATTTGCACAGATCCACCTACGTCCGCTCCAGGCCAACATCCTATGCGCTTGGAATGGAGCTCGCCTATCTCAGAGAATTTCGCTACTACCTTCAACAAGGCATTCTCTCCTCTGGTGGCTCAATCTGAACAATCTCTACCTGGGCCAATCCTGGGGCACTCCAGATTGGACAGTCATATCAACAGACGCAAGCCTACAAGGTTGGGGTGCGACATGTTACAACCTGTCCGTATAAGGTCTATGGTCTCCCGGGGAGTCCAAACTACCCATAAACATTCCACTATCCCTCTCCCACTGGTTACATCATCTCCAGACAAGTGCAGTTCGGGTACAAAGAGACAATTCCACCACAGTTGCATATATCAACCGGCAGGGAGGAACCCGTAGAAAAGCAGCATTAGCGGAGGCCCAACTGATATTGAGCTGGGCGGACTCCAACTCCGTAAGAATGTCCGCCATTCACATACCAGGAGCATCCAACACAAGGGCAGATTTTCTCAGCCGAAACTTCCTAGATCCAGGGGAATGGGAACTTCACCCAAAAGCATTTGCAAAGCTAACCAGTCAGTGGGGACAACTCCAGATCGATCTAGCAGTGGGAGTGGATGCAATGACCCAGTGTTGGCAGCTCGACCTTGCCTACTTCTTCCCACCTCTTCCCATGCTCCCCAGAGTACTAAAGATGATCAGGTAATCCCCTCTCACAGCAATTGTGATAGCTCCCTACTGGCCCAGGAGGACGTGGTTCTCGGAACTCTTCCTTCTGGAATGCAACATTCCGAGGGTGCTATCCTTCCAACAAAGGGGCATTGAAGGTCCAGGTGTCGGCACTGTCTGTTCTACTTCAGTCACGCCTAGCCATGGAGGATCCTGTCGGCACATTTCTGCAGGGAGTAGCGCATATTGCTCCTCCGTTTTGGCCTCCAACTCCAGGATGGGATCTTAATATCGTTCTAGAGGCTCTACTAGACCCCGCCTTTGAGCCTTTATGGACAATTTCTGAGGAATAGCTAACCCGGAAGGTAGTCTTTCTGGTGGCGATCTCATCTGCCAGATGAGTTGCGGAAATTAGTGCATTATCCTGTGACCCCTCCTTCCTAGTCTTCCACAAAGACAAGGCAGTTCTACGCACAGTTCCATCATTCCTCCCAAAGGTGGTGTCATCTTTCCACATCAATCAAGAAATTGTGGTACCATCCCTCTGTCCGGAACCCAAGAACGATAAGGAGAGCAGACTTCATAACCTAGATGTGGTAAGAGCGCTTCGCTGGTACCTGGATCGGTCCACGTCCTACAGACATGTCACAAATTCTCGCTACCCACCCTGCTGTGCTGGGGCTGCTTTGTTAAGATACACACAAGAACTCGCTGCGGAGCGCTGATAGGAACAATCAGGAGACAGTGTAATATCCATCCGGCTTTATTTCAACCCTTCTCCTCGATTGTTCCGATCAGCGCTCCGCAGCGAGTTCTTGTGTGTATGTTGGAGCCAGTTAGAAGTGACTGGCGTATCGCGAGAGCAGCGGTCGGCTGGGAGATGGGACGCACTGGGTGAGTTCCGCCATTACCGCATTGCTACCAATTCTGCTTCAAGACCCCATTCGTTCCCTGTGTCCCCCTTGAGACGACAGAGAAAACAGGATTTTTTGATACTCATCGTTAAATCTGTTTCTCTGTTGTCGATAAGGGGGACACAGGGCTTCCTGTCCCTAATATGTGTTGACAAGTTCGTCTGGATGGGAAAAAAGTTTCCTGGTTTACCAGTTCTGCAGTTATATGTTTTTATATTTTTCTATTCAGCAGTGTCTTTGGTACAAACTGTGATGTGATTGGTTTAGTGTGGGTTAAGTCAGTCTCCTGGCACGCCCCTTCATTTATCTAAGTGTCCTGCCTCCTAGAGGGTGGAGCTTAACCCCCCATTCGTTCCGTGTCCCTCTTATCGACTACAGAGAAACAGATTTAACGGTGAGTATCAAAAAATCCTGTTATTTCAAATAAAAAAATACTATAGCAGATCAGAGTGGGAAGTGCTGACCCAAAAAAAAAACCAACAAGCAAAATGAGGCCCCTTATAGGTACAGATCAGACTAAATCAACCCATATGCCAGGTAAATATTTGCATAATTTACATATGGACAGGCAGAAAAATTATACATATAGGGAATTCAGCTATTAGTGTTGCCCTAATAGCTGACCATGTCAGAAGTAACTGTTGGCGCTGATGTGCATATCCTTAAAACTATTACCAGCTTGAAGAGTTCTGGAGCGATAATATAAGAGACCATAGAGAACCCCTCTGCATAAACAGATCCCGCCCTTTCCCCATCTGCAGCCGGTTAGGCTTTTAGAAAAGGAGTAGCTCATTATACAAGTGAGACTTTTTTTCCTGTGTGAAATGAACTCTTGAAATATAAGAACAATCTATGCTTCCAAAGAGGTTGTTCAGATTATTCAGGAGAAAAACACCTTTTTGTGACAGTATTTCTAATACAGTGTATTGACGTGGGGAGGTACATTTATCAAGGGTCGAATTTATGCGAGTTTTTAAAAACTCCCCTAAATTTGAAATTCGACTAATCAAAATGTATTAATAAAATCGAATTTATCCAACTCGGATGAATTTAAAGGACCTGAAAATTTTAATCTAATTCAATTTCACTTTTTTCTCAGAAAAAAAGTGAATGTCAGGAAGGCTGCAAACATCTTCAAATTGATCCCTGGACCTCTCCCACTGACTTAAAACATCAATTTGATTTTTAATAACCAGTCCTGTTGGCAATACCCTAACTGGAAAGCAACTTCTCATATAACAAAAAGGCACCGAAATGCAACAGTGTAATTGGACTCCTACCAGATTGTTTTTCTTTCTTGATTCCTTCCACAGCATGAGGAAAAATTTTCATCAGAGCTTCCAAGACTTTATGAAGTGTGTTCTGAAGAAGTGGCTGGATTATTGGAGACAATGCTTGCCCAGGAGATACAACAGCTCTCTGGGAAGCTGGCACAATTTTCTGCATGGCTATAATAAAGTCTTTAGCAGTAATCTTAATAGAATGAACATCCAGTTGCAATTTTTCTGTTGTGGTGTATATCTGGGGATAGCGGCGGCGCAATGAACAAAGAGCTGCTTCTGCACACACAGACTTTATATCTGCTCCACAGTATCCTATAGGGACATGAAGAAACCGCTGTTAATAAAAAAAAAAAATAATGCATTTTGCCAATATCTTAACCAGATTGTGTCGCCTAGTCATGTTAGCTTTTATTTTTCTTGAAGGCGAACTAAATTAAAAATTTAACATAAGCTTCCTCATACTAAAGTAAAACTTTCTAAAATACAATCAATTACAAATTCTGTACTGTTTCTGAAATAATCAAGTTTATATTCACTATTCCTCTCTCACTATCTGTTTCTCTTCATTTTGTCTTCATGCAGCAGATGGGTGTCAGATGAATGATCCAATATATCTTATAGGGTGGCTCCCTTTCCTAGCAGATATATTAGAGCTCACTCAAATAGCACATTCTAGTACAAACAAAATAACTGCCTTTTGCACAAGTTCTGCATGTAGAGAGACAGGATTTCTTGTGACTTTAATAAGGTGAGCTCTAATACATCTTATAGGCAAAAGGAGCCCCCCTATAAGATATATTAGATATAACTGTTAATGAATATCTGACACCCAACTGCTGCATGAAGAGAGAATGAAGAGAAACAGATGCTGAGAGAGGAATAGTAAAGAAACATGATTATGTCAGAAACAGCACATCATTTTTAATTGATTGTATTTAGAAAGTTTCTTATTTCAATATGCTGAAGCCAATATTCATTTTCATGATAGTTCTCCTTTAAACCATTAAAGGCATCTTTACTGTGTGTAATCTGGACTATTTCAGTGAGTGAACATATTGCACAAAACATTTTTTCAATGCACCCTAAAAAGTATTTCCCTATGTAAATGTCAAATATGACATGAATTAATTTGTGGACAACAAAGATTTAAAAAAGTTAAATTGTCTTACCGACACATTTTTCAGAAAGTTCTTCCAAAAATATGTCTGATGGCTTTGGGTTCCATTCTTTTGTGTGAATCTTGAGAATCTCCTTTCTTGCCTTGCAACAGAAAAAAAATAGCAGAAAGATCAGTGAAACTATTAAAACAGAAAATTTGTAAAATTGTGAACAAGATCGTTACACTTTACTTTTCAATGTAGCAGTGTCAGAACCACATTTTTACAACTTCTTCCCAATACAAGGGGTGGCACTGGCTGTGGTGTCAGTGCTTAAAAAAAAAAAAAACAAAAAACACCCCTTGCACTAGAGTCCTGCTGCGGGTTGGGTACCTGTGGGTTACCCGCAAAAACCTGTGGAAACCAGCGGGTTGTTTTGGTAATGGGTATAGCCACCGGTTGGCGGTTCTCCGGGTTTGCAGGTCGCGGATCTTCTCAATAGCAAGTTTTACTCCTTTATTTCTGATCACGCCTACGTCTAATGTGGTCACTTCCGGTTTACAGTGACCGCTCTTCCTGTTTCACTCCTTTTTTTCTGATCACTCCAACTTCTAAGATGTCACTTGCAGTTTACAATGACAGCTCTTCCTGTTTTACTCCTTTTTTTCTAATAACGCCTACTTCTAATGATGTCACTTCCGTTTACAACAGCACTTCCTGCTTCTTGATGGTCAGTGGGTCGCGGATAAGCTACTTGCGGGTCGGTTAGCGAGTCCAAGCGGGTAAGTATGCGGGTTGAGTTTAAAAAATTGGTTCCGTGCAGGACTCTACCTTGCACTGTAATAGTATTATCTCATAAGGAGGAGTTCCTTTTCTACTTGTATAGTCATTATAAGCATTGCTAATATGTCAGGTTTATCACAATGCAACAATATATGTCGGGACAACAAAGCTTTAGCAGATTTAGCACATTCTGATTTCCCTATTAATCTACAAAGCTGTACCATAACAATTAACCATCCCATTCAAAAAATGAAAAAGCCAAAACAACCCCCATACTTTTCTCTAATTTGCATAATACACTTACATCTCTGTCAGGCAAGGAGAAAAGAAATTCTCTGTCGAAACGCCCTGGTCGTCTTAAGGCAGGATCAATTGAATCTAGTCTATTTGTGGCTCCAATTACCACAATTTCTCCTCGACTATCCAGTCCATCCATAAGAGCAAGCAAGGTGGAAACTATGGAACTAAAGGATATATAATGGGATTTGCTGAAATTTTTTTTAAAAAATGTTACAAGCACAGTCACCCTGGTTATACAAGAAAATCAAATACAGGTATGAGACCTGTTATCCAGAATGCTCGGGACCTGGGGTTTTTGCGGATAATGGATCTTTCCACAATTTGGATCTTTATACCTTAAATCTACTAGAATATCATATAAAAATTAAATAAACCCAATCGGCTGGTTTTGCTTTCAATAAGGGTTAATTATATCTTACTTTGGATCAAGTACAAGCTACTGTTTTATTATTGGAGTAAAAGGAAATCATTTTTAAAAATTTGGATTATTTGAATAAAATGGAGCCTATGGGAGACGTCCTTTCCGTAATTCAGAGCTTTCTGGATAACTGGTATTTTACAATATGGATATGAGCTTCTATTTGCCATCTAATGACAGTACAGTATACAAACAAATGTATGGGAGCTCGCTGTACAAAAAAATAAATAATTATATATATATATATATATATATATATATATATATATATATATATATATATATATATATTCTCAACAATTTAATGGAAAGGTACCATATACAGTTTATTGAAGAATGCTTATAGAATTAGATGTACCTGTGAATTTGATCCTGTCGACTGGATCTTACAGGTGCCAAGCCATCTATTTCATCAAAAAATATAATAGAAGGTCGCATTTGATAGGCCTATTAAGAAGAATTGTAAAATGTTACATTTCGATTCTAACAAACCCCCCAAAAAGAGCTACAGTAAAACATGATAAAATACCTGATCAAAAAGCAACCTAAGCTGGCGCTCAGATTCTCCAACCCATTTGCTTAGGCAGTCTGCACCTTTCCTCATGAAGAAGGACACTCTCTTATCACCAATACTGCATTCATTGGCCAATGCCCGAGCAACTAAAGTTTTTCCTGTACCAGGAGGCCCGTAGAACAGACAGCCACTGAAAAAAGAATATATATATATTTTGGTAAATGTATTGCTAAAAGTAGTGGTAATCAGACAAAAAAAAAAAATGATTCTAATGTGGGACTACCAGATATTTTGTCAAGAATAACCTTTTATTGTGTTTTGACTTTGGTCAAGTAGCAAAAACTGTTACTTGCCAAAGAAATGAAACCTAGAAAGTTGATAATATTGGGGGGGGGGGTCTATCTGAAAAAATCCTCATGATAAAGCCAGAGGATTCAAATTACCAGAGAACTAGGGCTTTAGCCTATATGTCTACGCACGGATGTATTTTACCACGCATTTCTCTCCTCTCTTCATTCTATTTTAATTAAATGTGGCCCCAAACCTTTAGGCTGTTCTGGGTCAAATATTTTCATTAGCTATCAAGTTCTGATTTTATCTCCTTACATTTTCTAGTATTTCTTCTCTGCTGTGTACATGGCCATTTGAGTTGTCCAGCCCTTGTGTCATAAGTTTGTCACATACAAATCACCCTGGTATATATATATTAAACAACTCATAAAGGAACAGTTCAGTGTTAAAAAAAAAAAAAAAAATGTAATGTATAAAGGCTGGAGTGACTGGATGTGTAACATAATAGCCAGGACACTACTTCCTGTCAGTGGCTATAAGGGGGGGGGCCACATGGGACATGACATAGGATTTTTATACTCCACGTTAAATCTGTTTCTCTGTAGTCGAAAAGGGGGACACAGGGAACAATGGGGTTAAGCTCCATCCTCCGGAGGCAGGAAACGATATTTAAATTAAGAGGGCGTGCCAGAGCAGGCTTAACCCCCCACACTGTACACCATATTCAGTTTGTTCCATAGCTGCGAACGGAAACTGTATAACATTAAATAACCAGCAGAACTGGTAACCAGGGGAGTATTCACAGAAACAAAACAGTCAAGCCGACGGGGGGGGGGGGGGCGCCCTGGGCCCCCCTTTTCGACTACAGAGAAACAGATTTAACGGTGAGTATAAAAACCCTGTTTTCTCTGCCGTCTCAAGGAGGACACAGGGAACGATGGGGACTTACCAAAGCAGTCCCAAAACAGCAAGGTGGGAGCGAGCCTAGACCGGTGCTATTTAGTGGATTACTGATTGTAACACCTTTCGACCAAGGGAGGCCTCAGCCGAAGAATAGGTGTCCACGCCCAAGAGGCCCCCACAGCTCGGGTGGAGTGAGCCCGAATCCCTTCTGGTGGAGTTCTTCCCTTTGCCAAATAGACCTGCTTGATTGTCTCTTTGATCCAAATAGTAGTCTTTAAAACTGCCTGACCTCTACATTGGCCTGAAGGAAGAATGAATAGAGACTGACTTTCTGAATGGCTTAGACCATTCAATGTACCACCCTAGTGCTCGGACTACATCCAGGGTGTGTATCCGGCGTTCCTTGCTATTCTTCGGGTCCGGACACAGCGATGGCACTACAATCTCTTGGTTCACATGGAGTGATGAAACAACTCTGGGCAGAAAGGTTGGGACCGTGCGGAGTACGGATTTATCTTTATGAAAGGGCAGAAAGGGTGGGTCACAGGACAGGGTGCTGAGTTCAGACACTCTCCGAGTGGATGAAACTGCCATGAGGAATACAACCTTCCAAGTGAGCCACGTATCGGAAATAGAGTTCATATGTTCAAAGGGAGAATCGAGCAGTGGTTCCAGAATGACGTTGAGATCCCAATCCCACCATCGGTGGAGGAGCTATATGAGCTCCTCCCTGCAGGAATGTGCGTATTGCATCTTCATTTGCCAGCCTATGTTGGAACAGGACCGACAGGGCAGACACCTGGACCTTGAGTGAGGTGATCTTCAGACCCAACTGTAATCCGTGCTGGAGGAATGACAACACTCTAGGAATGTCAAGCTCAGAGAAGGTAAGTTCAGCTGCTCTGCACCAGTTGGAGTAGGTGCACCACACTCTATGGTATTATACAGAAGCGGATGATTTGCGTGCTTTGAGCATGGTTGGAATGACGTCCTCTGCTAGTCCCCTACTCCGCCAGATGGATGCCTCAACGGCCTGGGGGTGGTATGGAAATAAGAGCGCTTGTCACCTACACAATGCAGTCACATGAGGGCCTCCCCCAGGCATAAACCCGGAGGTAAAATATGCCACTTACCCCTCACACTGGCCAGACCATCTGCTGTGTACTCGCAGGGATTTGTCTGGATGGTCGGTATAGCCTAAATGGCTAGGTTCTGACCCCTGCTGTTCCACTCGTACGGGGTTAGCCAACATAAAAAAAGTTGGGTATCCATCCTCCTGGGAGCAGGACACTTGTAAAACCGAATATGGTGTACAGTGTGGGGGGGTTAAGCCTGCTCTGGCACGCACCCTTAATTTAAATATCAAGTGTCCTGCCTCCGGAGGATGGCGATTAACCCCATCGTTCCCTGTGTCCCCCTTGAGACGGCAGAGAAAACTGTTCTGTGAGTTTGTAATTGATCCTCAGCATTCAGCTCAGATTCAAAAGCAACAGTTATGGCCCATGTATCCTAAGTCACTGATTGATTACCAGGCAGTAACCAATCATTGGAAACCAAGAGAGCTGAAAAGCAGGAAGTAGTGTTCTGTCAGATTACATTTTTGGCTAACTATATTAGAAACATTTTTTATTTTGCACAGCCTATTGACCCAGTTTTTATTTTTATACTGAACAAATCCTTTAAAGACCAATTAAAAGCAGATGAAACCATAACACATTAGGTAAAATGCTTACATAGCGCAAAACATGCAATAAAGTATTCCAAAATCTGAATTAAATAATTTCTGCAAATAATGCCATTTGTTATTTTACATTCTTCATAGAATCTTAGAAGACTCACCGAGGAGGTTGTATCTTAAATCTTTCAAATATTTCAGGGTAAAGTAAAGGGAAAACCACCATCTCTTTGAGAGCAGCAATATGTTTGGAAAGTCCCCCAACACTGCTGAATCTGACCTATAAGGCAGAAAAACAAAGTGGCAAAATACAAGACTTAATACAACTGTATTTACAAGGACCACGTCTAAGAATGGATGCATTTTTGGTAAAGGACGGCACCGTTGAAGAAGAATGAGGGTACAACTAGAGGGTGGCACTGGGCAAGCAACAAAATATAGCATTTTCATCATGGAAAAGCAGCAGACTGCAAAGGCTGTTTCAGCCAGCTAAAACTTACAGAAAGTGTTCTCTGAAAATCTGTTCTCTGCCATACTACACATGCACATGGCAAAGCCAGGGTATACTTTTATATGCAGAATCAGTTGATCTGTAAAGGGAGTAGGAGCAAATCCAGAGGTTATAGAGCTCTTTGGCTAGAACAGGTTCTGAACAAGGGATTCAGGCAGCAGGAAGTGATGTCAAAGTGCATAAACGTATTCAAAACTGATAACTTACAGTTGTATCTATTTGCATTGGATCCACATCTGCAAGGCTTGCTCCTATTTTCATTCTGTCTTTGTGAATTCCCTTCAGATCATCTCTTTGCAGATTAAGAGGTAGGCACCTTTGAGTGTTTAAGGAAAAACAATTAAAGGAAAACTATACCCTCAAACAATGTAGGTCTCTATAAAAAGATATTGCATAAAACAGCTCATATGTAAAACTCTGCTTCATCATCATTTTCATAATATACTTTTTTAGTAGTATGTGCCTTGGGCAATCATATATAGAAAGTTGTAGTATTTCTGGTCAGGTGATCTGAGGCAGCACAGAGACATCACAAAAATATTTACTTAAATATATATTCCAGTTTGCCAAGATACTTAAATATGTCACTTAATTTGATAAAAACTGTTGCTCAAGTATTCATTTTCAGGGTATAGTTTTCCTTTAAAATAAGTGTCACATTTCCAATCTAAGGATTTAATTGGCAGACTACAACTGGGACTACCTGAGAGAGCAAAGAACAGGGCTAATAAAAAGTCTAGGTGCGGTGGAAAAAGTAATTTAAATAGCTACTGCCAGGAGGAGCTTATTTCAAACATATGCCAGTAGTTCCAGGCCCTTGGATGTCCACAAGACCCCTATTTAAACAGGGACAAGTGAGGAAAACTGAGTAGTAATTAGCTGGGACATTGTCATGAGTCCCAACAGTCTTTGGGTGTACCAAGAAAGCACTGTCTAGTTACAAAACACCAATACAACTGTAGGCAGGCATGGCCTGGAAAAAAAAAAAGTCTGCTGGCAAACAGATATGGGGCACAAGAAAGGCAGCTAGATAGAACAGAGGGGCTGCACATATATTTTATGGAATCCTGATAAAGAATAAGGGGAGATTTCAGAGTGAGCGGAAAACCAGCCAGTGTATCAACCCTTTCCTGCAATTCAGACTCCTCTCTGGCAGATAGGAGACAGGGTAATGGTCCTGCTGATCACCTCTTCCCTTATTTAGGAAGCAAGGGGCAAGATTTAAGTAAAGGGAGCCCAAATAGGGAAGTGGAAGACTGAAATAAGTGGCTGTTAGTGAGTAGTAAGGAGGCAGAGTGCAAACGAAAATGTTCAGTTTGATCAAATATTCTGTAGCCCATCCCAAGGCGTGCAAAGGAGAAATGCGCATGGCATGAAAAACAAACTTCAGTTTTACCTGCTAACAGCTTTGTTGCGGCTCCGATTCATACGCCTCTCAAAATGTTGCTCGTCATCTGATGAAGAGGATGTAGAATCACTACTATGGATGGCATGCCTTCTCCTAAAGGAAGAAAAACATTTACTACAAAAAAGTTTTAAAACTTAAATAGTTGCTGAATTGTGCGTTAACACAGTGGAAAAAAGTACCTGTATAATTGCAGTTGCCAACTTTTTAAATAATTATATACAGTCATATGAAAGTTTGGGAACCCCTCTTAATTATTTGGAGTTTCATTGATCATTGGCTGAGCTTTTCAAAGTAGCAACTTCCTTTTAATATATAACATGCCTTATGGAAACAGTAGTATGTCAGCAGTGACATCAAGTTTACTGGATTAAGAGAAAATATGCAATATGCATCATAACAAAATTAGACAGGTGCATAAATGTGGGCACCCCAACAGAGATATTACATCAATACTTAGTTGAGCTCTTTTTGCAAATGCAACAGCCTCTAGATGCCTCCTATAGCCTTTGAGGAGTGTCTGGATTCTGGATGGCGGTATTTTTGCCCATTCATCCACACAAAATCTCTCCAGATCAGTTAAATTTGATGGCTGCCGAGCATGGACAGCCTGCTTCAAATCATCCCATAGATTTTTCATGATATTCAAGTCGGGGGACTGTGATGGCCATTCCAGAACATTGTACTTCTCCCTCTACATAAATGCCTTTGTAGTTTAGGGCCATTGTCTTGTTGGAATATCCAACCCCTGCATAACTTCAACTTTGTGACCGATACTTTAACATTATCCTGAAGAATTTGTTGATACTGGGTTGAATTCATCCGACCCTCAACTTTAACAAGGGCCCCAGTCCCTGAACTAGCCACACAGCCCCCCAGCATGATGGAACCTCCACCAAATTTGTTAGTAGGAAGCAGGTGTTTTTCTCAAAATGAGGTGTTCATCTTCTGCCATGCAAAGCACTTTTTGTTATGACCAAATAACTAAATTTTAAGTCTCATCAGTCTAAAGCATTTTGTTCCAAAATGACTGTGGCTTGTCTAAATGAGCTTTTGCATACAACAAGCGACTGTTTGTAGCGTAAGTGCAGAAATGGCTTCTTTCTCATCCCCCTGCCATACAGATGTTCTTTGTGCAAATTGTACTGAATCGTAGAACGATGTACAGATACACCATCTGCAGCAAGATGTGTCTTTGGAGGTGATCTTTGGGTTGTCTGTAACCATTCTCACAATCCTCCGCATATGCCACTCCTGTATTTTTCTTGGCCTGCCAGACCGGGGTTTTACAGCAACTGTGCCTGTGGCCTTCCATTTCCTGATTACATTCCTTACAGTTGAAACTGACAGTTTAAACCCCTGAGATAGCTTTTTATAGCCTTCCCCTAAACCATGATACTGAACAATCTTTGTTTTCAGATCTTTTGAGAGCTGCTTTGAGGATCTCATGCTGTCAAACAGTCAAACAGAAGCACAACTTGCAATTGGCCACCTTAAATACCTTTACTCATAATTGGACACGCCTGCCTATGAAGTTCAAGGCTTAACGAGCTAATCCAACCAATTTGGTGTTGCCAGTAATCAGTATTGTGCAGTTACATGCATTCAAATTAGCAAAATTACAAGGGTAGCCACAGTACTTCCTGGGAAATGAAAGACATACAACTGTTTTGTCTTTTTTGTTGAACGTGGAGTCAATTACGTATTATGCAGGCTGAGAGGGGTTCCCAAATGTTTTCATATGCCTATTGCACACCTGGATAATCTAGTATTTATTCCAAAGGTTTAAATTAAATTTAATGATATTAATTTAGGTACTTTGGGGTAACCCAGAAAGCACAAGGACATTATCTGAAGGGGTTAGAAAATGTATGAGAAACCAACATCAAATCCTTCATATTTCCTCAATAACTTTGGAGTCAAAAAGTTTAATAGCATGTTACTGATTAGTCTGTCTTATGTCTGATATAATGCCTAGAGGTGGATATTGTTATAATGAAACATGCTTGGTCTTTCTAGCCTGACAACGAATTGATGTGGTGGAAAATACCCAGATCGTCAAAACAGGAGCCCTCTTCCAGACGTCATGACGGGGGGAAAGGGGGTTGAAGAGTACACTAAAAACATTAACCGGATAATCAGGGCTTGGCCTAGTGAATCGTCCTATATGGCAGTTAAAATTATAACAAGGCTTATGAAGTTTCTTGCAGATAATGTGGTTTATAAACTAAAATATTCTAGACCGAAAAAAATTTTAGGAAACATTTTAGAGCTCACATGTGGTTAAAGAAGCAGACTGGCAAGTTACAGTGGTTCACTCAATAAAATGCTACACAGGCTGAGAGCACAAAAATAAAAAAATCTTTACATACCTATTGAGGTGCCTTTTGCAGTAAGGACTTCTTGGCCCAGCTGAATTAAAGCGACGATACCGTCTTGCTGGAGAAGCAGAGCCATCATAAAACATACCATGCTTCTTATGGCTCCTGGGTTCTGAAGTAGAGAAAAAAAAATCTTAAATAGCTTATAACAACTGTACCAAAACATCAGAGGCAGTACCAAAAAATGGTTTAAAAAGGATAAAGCAGTATTTATTTTAATTTCTGTTTCTGTTACTAAACTTCCATGCTGCCATTTATTGAACTGTTCATTTGCTAGGGTCAGTGACCCTTGCTTGTAAGCCACTGCGAGTTATGCAGCAAACCAGAGCTGCAGAGCACCTACATGAAAATGTGTCTATTAGTTATAAATGGAAAAGAAGATAGATTAGTGATATTGTGTTACTTAAGAGAACTAAAGAAGTAGGCTAGACATGGTATAATATATTTTGGGTTTCTGTACCAGCCCAAGACAACCACAGCTCAAAGATGCCCCAGTAGCTCCCCATCTTCTTTTCTGCTGATTCACTGCACATGCTCTGTGCTGCTGTCACTTACTGAGCATAGGGACCCACTCACAATATACAGTGAACATAGAATAGAAATGTCACAACATAAGGCTGATTAGTAATTGATACAGATAATTTCTACATGGCAGCATAGAAACCAGTGCAATTAGCATCAGAATTTAATAATCAGCCCTGTAGCATCAACTTATATTACAGACAAACCACATTTTCTGCTTGATGATTTGCAACGACAGCTAAGTTTAGCTTCTCACAGCTGCTCAGAGCCCACTGAGCATGCAAGTGTTGCACTTTCCAAGTTGGTGACCGCCTGTGTCAAGTCTGATAATTGCACCAGCCTAAATTTTCAACTTCTCAATAGCAGCAAATAAGTTCAGTATGCAAAATATGGCATTTTAAGGGTTTAGTATACCTTTAAATCGTCTACCAATCTTAGCTCCTTAAACTTGTAGGCTGGTGGAAAGCCTGAAAAGTGCCTCCAAAGAATGAGCATGTTCTATGACATTTCAGATGGCATTCTATTTTGTGTATAGCTGTACTCTAATTCAAGAAGCACTCAAGTTTACCATTACCTTGTTTTCTTACACCAAAAATTGATGAATGCAATCCTTATCCAAATGCCATTTAAGATAAGTTTCAGCTCATAACACATTATTCAGATACCTGCTAAGGGAGCCTGGTAGGGCACAACAGTTTTCCTCTGCCGCAATTCATAACGTTTTTGGTTATCTTCTTCTCCATCTTCATCCTCCTCATCTTCATCCTCATCCTCCTCTTCCTCATCTTCTTGCTCTTCCCCTTCTTCAGAAGATTCTATAAGAATGGATACACTGGTTCTGAAAACTGCTGCATGTGGGTTAATACACACACAACTGTAGTAACAAGTCTCCTATTCCGCTAGTCCAACATACTGCAGCTTTATTAGCCCTTTGTTAAGATTTGGCTTTACAATTTCATTCTTTCATAAAGCTTTACATGGGGGGAATATGACAAAATAGCACCTTCGAATGTAATATTACAAAACCAGCTAAGCTTGGATGGGTCAGGTTAAAGTTTTTGAACACTTCACAAGTCTCCCTCTACTGTTGCAACAAAGGAATGCCTGAACCTTCCATATCTAGACTGTTCATGTGCCACTGATGAGAGACTACACATTAATGGAAAAATCTATTCATGTGGAAAGATACACTGCAGATGTTATGTGACCTATTATGTGACCTATGCCAAGAGCAGACTTAAAGGGATACTGTCATGGGAAAAATTTTCAAAATGAATCAGTTAATAGTGCTGCTCCAGCAGAATTCTGCACTGAAATCCATTTCTCAAAAGAGCAAACAGATTTGTTTATATTCAATTTTGAAATCTGACATGGAGGTAGACATTGTCAATTTCCCAGCTGCCCCAAGTCATGTGACTTGTGCTGTGATAAACTTCAGTCACTCTTTACTGCTGTACTGCAAGTTGGAGTGATATCAACCCCCTCCCTTTTTCCCCCCAGCAGCCTAACAAAAGAACAATGGGAAGGTAACCAGATAGCAGCTCCCTAACACAAGATAACAGCTGCCTGGTAGATCTAAGAACAGCACTCAATAGTAAAAACCCATGTCTCACTGAGACACATTCAGTTACATTGAGAAGGAAAAACAGCAGCCTGCCAGAAAGCATTTCTCTCCTAAAGTGCAGGCATGAGTCACATGACTGGGGGCAGCTGGGAACTTGACAAAATGTCTAGCCCCATGTCAGATTTCAACATTGAATATAAAATAATCTGTTTGCTCTTTTGAAAAATGGATTTCAGTGCAGAATTCTGCTGGAGTAGCACTACTAACTGATGTGTTTTGAAAAATACATGTTTTCCGATGACAGGATCCCTTTAAAGGATAAGACATAGGAATTACCCCTTACCTCCACTTTCCTCTTGATTATCTGTGGTTTCCTCATCCAATTGTGCAGCACCACGTTTTTCCTTCCCCAGTGAATACATGTCAATGCTCTCCTGAAGGGGCGGACGGAGAGTCAATAGTGAATCAAGGAAACATTTACACACAATAAATCCCTGTTTACTACAAAACGTAACTTTAGATTTATATAAACACATACTTCAGTGTCATTGAAGACTGTGAGATCATCAAGCTCCCGAAGACGTCGGCGCCGCATTTTCTTCATGTGGTCCATCTTTTGCAGAACAGCTTCTGCTGTACTGTAATAATGTGTTTACAATAATTGTAAGCTTCACAGATGCTATTTCAGAATTTACACTAAAACCAGCAGTGGGAAGTTTAATCTTAGGAGAAAAAAAAGCCTTGAACAGTACAAGCTTTATGAAAACCAGACAACTACTGCTGCAATATATGTATTATTTCAGGGGCCTTCAAGTCCTTAAAAGAGAATTCAACCCGTAATAAAAAAAAAAAAACCCTACCCCCTACTCTGGGTAGAACCCTGGGTAGACCCCCTCCCCCCTCAGCCTACATGCCACCTGGGCAAATGCCCCTCATTTTTTACTTACTCCTCCATGCAGATTCTGGTCACAGGAGTTCACGGGAGCCATCTTCATTCTTCAGTCTCTTTCTCCGCTTGCGCAGTTGGAGTTAATTTCCGGTCCCGAACCAGTGTGCACGCACCGAAAGCCTCGAAAATGTTTGGAAATTTTTGTGACTTTCGCCGCATGTGTAGTTGTTCGGGACCAGAAACTTACTCCACCTGCGCATGTGCCAAAAATGCCATCAACACACGAAGATTACCAGAGAAGAAGAAGATGGCTGCCTTGAACGCTCAAGGCCAGAATATGCACAGGGGCAAGTAAAAAATTAGGGGCATTTGCCCAGGGGGGTGGGATTTTTTTTTTTAAACTAAGGGTTGAATTCTCCTTTAAATCAAGCTGAAAGTGAAAAATATACAAAACCATGTCAGAGGTGATTGTGGACAACTGACCCCCCCCCATTCCCTGTGCTCTTCATCTATTTAAAAGTTTTACCTTAGAAAAGTTCTAAGTCATAAAAGCATGTTAAACCAGTCACTTCAGAACGTGCACAAATTCAAAAAATTGGACACCTTAAACATGTGATGTACAGTGTTAAGAGGTTAAGACGTGATACAGAATAAGGTTATAGTTTATACAAGAACTATGCAATGTGCCCTTCATGGATACTTCTGATTAAATAAATTTCAGTTTGCTTGGAACAAGGCAATACATGTTATATTATTTTGTGAAAACTGTTCTAACTTACTTTGTTATGAGTTTATCAAACAGAACAGACTGATTAGTGGTGCTGTAAAGGCTTCTCCTGATCCTTCCACTCCGGCGAACTTCCACATCTCCATTCACTTGATGGGCAGCAGCCTTTTCTGTGTTTCTTGTTCTCCTCGAAGTTTCACAGGCAGAGGTTATTATTTCTTCTATTACAGAAAGATGAGGCTTTTCAGTTAATTGTATATTAAAAGATAAATGTGTTAAGTTACTTGAAAAACCTTATACTGACAACTGGCCAGAAATTAGCACTGATCCATACATTTCAAAACTAACCAAAAATCTCAAACTCAAGAAATTGACCAGTCTTTTTGCATGAAAAGAAAAATGTGCTGCTTTGATCACTTCTATCTATAACAAATATATATGAAATTCCCCTTAGATAATTATGCCCAGGTACACTTACTGACAGTTACTCTTGACACAGTAAGCAACCTATTAACCCTGTATGGGGCAAACACTATGGTTTCACTCAAAGGAAAAGTAACACCAAATAAAGAAAGTGTTTTTAAAGTAATGTAAATATGTTGTGTTGCACTGCATTGGTGTTTTTGCTTCAGAAACACCAATATTAAGTTTATATAAACAAGCTACTGTGTAGCCATGGGGGCAGCCATTCAAGCTGGAAAAGGGAGAAAAGGCACAGGATACACAGAGGACAACAGATAAGATTCTGTAGTATACAATGGAATTCTTCAGCACTTATCTGTTATCTACTGTATATCCTGTGCTTAAATGGCTGCCTCCATGGCTACACAGCAGCTTGTTTATATAAACTATAGTAGTACTTATCTGTTATCTACTGTGTATCCTGTGCTTGAATGGCTGCCCCCATGGCTATACAGCAGCTTGTTTATTTAAATTATAGTTGTGTTTCTGAAGCCTACATTTCAGTTTTACCAGTGCAGGGCAACAGTATATTTTCATTCCTTTAAACACTCATTTTTGGTGTTATTGTTCCTTTAATATCAGATCAGAGAGCAATCATACTTATCAGGCTCTGTGGAAAACCTTGGCCAAAGACCAAAATGGATTATGGATGCAGCTCACATTGTAAAATACTTGCTAGGACAAATATCCACTTGTTTGCGACCTGGCCAAACTAGGTGATCTTGCGGTGCATGATCAGCAAGGAAATAGTAAGATCAGCTGAACACATCTGTGCAATTTATATATGACCAGATAACTAGAGAAGGGAAATTGCAAAAGAATTAGCCTTTGTGCAGCCATATTAGAAAAGAGAAAAAAAAAAAATACACACGGATGATCAGTACCTCCATTACAGTTCCCATTCATGCTTGCATCGGCTTCTTGCTTTGCTACCCTTCTAAAAAAAAAAAAAACAAAAAAAGTATCACTACTTATTAAAATTCGTAAAACCGGTTTTGAGTCTAGCCCTAGCAAGCCTCAAAACAAACAAAAACAAACACACAAACTTGTAATTCATATTTTTTAATAGGGATGCACTGAATCCACTTTTTTGGATTCGACCGAACCCCCGAATCCTTCACGAAGGATTCGGCCGAATACCGCACCCTAGGGGTGGGAAGGAGAAAACATTTACTTCCTTGTTTTCTGACAAGTCACGCAATTTCCCTCCCTGCCCCTAATTTGCATATGCAAATTAGGATTCGGTTCGGTCGGGCAGAAGGATTCGGCCAAATCCTGCTGAAAAAGGCCGAATCCTGGCCAAATCCCGAACCAAATCCTGGATTCGGTGCATCCCTAATTTTTAACCCTTTAAGTGCCAGCAGAATTTCACATTTTGGTTACGCGAAATGCCAGACTTTTTTAAAACATTTGTGCTCTCTCACTTTAGTGGCATTTTCTGAGGGGAAACCTATAGTTTACCTAGGAAAACTATACATTGTTTTTTGTTGTCATGTATTTCCACCTCTTGCAAAAAGATTTATAGCTCTAAATACAAAAAGAAAAAATCCTATTTTTAACAATATATGCATTTATACCAGAAAAAAAAATTCATTTTACACATGAAAATCCAACTGGTTTGGAAAGGCTCGTGTTTCACGAACGTGCCAATACCAGATATGTATAGTTTTAGCCAGATTTAGGACATCTGTACAGCAAAAACTCCCGGCACTATATTACCGAATTTTGAAAGCAGAAGGCAGAAAACGGCATACTTTAGATTCAAAGGCCACAAAATCCTGAAACTGTAGGTTTACACCAGAAAACCATATATTTTTAGAAAGTACACATTCTGCAGATTCCAAAATGGGTAACTATGTCTCTCTACTCCTAACTACCAAACATCAAAGCTTGTCTGAACGTAGCGGCTTTTATAAAAATGTATCAAAATTTTTAAAAATCACTTCAAAGGTTTTATTTTGCTGCTCCGCATATCACACACTATATTAGATACCAAGAAAAAGCGCCCTGAATATGATTGCCGGGGGTCCACTGAACAGTTTGATCCCCATTGTGCATAGGTTTACCAAAGTACCTGGCATTTAGAGACCCCAATATGAAGTAAGCACATCCAAATTGTCCAGGACTTTACTTCAGCTACTGAAAAATTAACACATTGACTGCATTTGTTGTGGGGTAAAAACACAGAAAAATAGGTTTACCCCCCAAAACCATATATTTTTGGAAAGGACACATTCTACCGAATCTAAAATGGGTACCCATGCCTTTCTGCTCCAAACTACTGAGTTGCAAGGCTTTCCCAAAATTGTTGGTTTTGGTGAAATATCTGAAAATTGCCTCAAACCTTCAGCTTCCCAGCACCATATCAACCATGTATCATTAGGTACCAAGAAAAAGCACCCTAAACATGATTGCCAGGGGTCCTCCAAACAGTTTGGTGCCCATTGTTCATAGGTTTACAAAAGTACCTGGCATTTAGAGGCCCCAAAATGAAGTTAGCACATACAAATAGTCCTGTGGGTAACTTCAGATAATGAAAAATAAACACATTTACTGCATTTTTTGTGGGTTAAAAACACAGAAATATACGTTTACCCCCCAAAACCATATATTTTTGGAAAAAACACATTCTACCAAATCTAAAATGGGTACCCATGCCTTTCTGCTCCAAACTACTGAGTCGCAAGGCTTTCCCAAAAATGGCAGTTTTGGTGAAATATCTGAAAATTGCCTCAAAGCTTAAACTTTCCAGCATTGTAACGTCCATGTATCATTACCAGCATAAAGCATCCTAAATATGAATGCCGGGGGTCTACTAAACAGTTTGATACCCAATAAACAGATTTACCAAACTATGTGGCATACAGAGACCCCCAAATCCACATAGGGGATATGAATTTTCACGTATGACACTCTGGCTACTACAACATAAGCACCCAATGAGAGCCCCTAACAATACGGAGACCCTAGAAAACCATATATTTTCCGAAAGTACACAATCTGACAAATCTAAAGCATGTAAGGACATCTTTCTACTGCAAACTACCAAACCGCAAAGCAATCCTAAACATAACGCTTTTTATGAAATTTCTGAAAATAGTCACAAAGCAAGCATTTTACCCCATTATATACCCCACATTTTGCAACGTACCAGCAAAAGTCATCCTAAATATGAACGCCAGGGGTGTACTGAACAGTTTGACGCCTGATATGAAAAGATTTACCAAACTAGGTGGCATACAGAGACTCCCAAATGAAAATAGTACATATGAATTTTCACACACTGTATGACACTCCGACTGCTACAATACAAGCACCTGGTATGTGCATTATGCACCATAAGACCCCCTAACAGTATGGAGACCCTATAAACCATATATTTTCCGAAAGTACACATTCAGACGAATCTAATGCAGGTAATTACATCTTTCTACTGCAAACTACCAAACCGCAAAGCAATGCTAAACATAAGTTTTTATGGAATTTCTGAAAATAGTCACAAAGCAAGCATTTTACCCCATTATATACCCCACATTTTGTAACGTACCAGCAAAAGTCATCCTAAATATGAACGCCAGGGGTGTACTGAACAGTTTGATGCCTGATATGAAAAGATTTACCAAACTATTTTGCACACAGAGACCTCCAAATGGTTATATAGCAGACAAACTTCTCATGGTCAAAATGAAGTAACAAAGCAAAATGGTATAAAATCACTAAAATCCAACCAAACCGCTAAAATCAATGCTTTTTTTTTTCTTGCCTACTGTAATCAGCAGTCAGAATCAATGGTTGAATATTTTAGCATGGCCAAATAGGTTTTACAGACAGAAATAGGGGAACACCACCATCGCAAAGCTGAAAATGTAATAAAATGGCTAAACATGAACTAAAATTGCTAAAAATGCACAAAAATCACCAAAATTGCAGTATAATCACCAAAATAACATACAGAAGGTATTGCACAGTGCAACTAGCGAATACGCTATTCGCAATGGCAATAAAACAGTTTTTTTCAGGGAAAAAAAAACAGACGATGCGATAAAAACAAAAAAACAAAGACACAACATAGTGTAAGTGTGTATGTGTGTGTACACATAGCACGTCCATTGCACGTGCTGCTGCTGCCTTTGGAGCCCCTGGGCTACAGAGCCTCAGGGGCCACTCATTCCCTGCCTAGGCTTGATGCCTGGGGGCTGGGGAATGAGTCTGAACAGAGCAAGCCGCTCCTCTGTTCACAGAGTGCAGGCAGCAGCAGAGCACGTAGATTTCACGTGCCTGAGGCTGCCTAGGGGCCCCTGGGCGATCGCGACCCAGGGGCCCCTTGTTCTTCACCTAGGGAACCCGAGCATAGCACTTAGAACGGAGCGAGTGACTTTACAAGTCGCTCCTCCGTTCTGAAAGTGCAGGCAGCAGCAGGGCACATATATTGCACGTGCCTGCTGCTGCCTTTGGGCCCCTGGGCGATTGCGCCTCAGGGGTAACTCGTTCCCAGCCCCTGCTCGTTGCCTAACCATGAAATGCTGCAGAACGTAGAATCTACGTTCTGTGGCATTTCAAGTGTCATTCCCACAGAACGTAGATTCTACGTGGGGTGGTACTTAAAGGGTTAAGAAACCTATATGATAAGGAAAGCAAAGGACCATACAGAGAAGCTGCAACCCAAGGTTATGCATAAGCCCAGCTGTTATGGCACCTGAAAGGTGTGCTGTAAAGTGCAATAAATAAAGTACAGCCGTTATCAGTTACAAGAACTGATATTTTGTAAGCAACTCCTTAAATGGGTTGTTCGCCTTTAAATTAACATTTTAGTATAATGTAGGTCGTGATGTTATGAGACAATTTGATTTTAATTTTTTATTATTTGTAGTTTGAGTTATTTAACGTTTTATTCAGCAGCTCTCCAGTTTGCAGTTTCTGCAATCTGGTTGCTAGGATCGGAAAGGCCTGAATAGAAAGATGAGGAATAAAAAAATAGCAATAACAATACATTTGTAGCCTTACAGAGCATTTGTTTTTAGATGGGGTCAGTGACCCCGTTTGAAAGCTGGAAACAGAAGAAGAAGACAAATAAACTATAAGAAAGAAAAAAGGAAGACCAACTGAAAAGTTGCTTAAAAATAGCCATTCTGAATTATAAAAAAAGGTAACAAAGGTGAACCACCCCTTTAATGCACTTGCAGCTAAGGCATGAGGCAACAATGAACAAAATAAGTCTTCAAAACTAAATGTAGAAAAATGAAATGTATGGTTAATTTATTTTTAAGAAATCTGGTGTAATTTTAGGTACCATTCCAAGGATTATTAGATGCTTGTATGTGTGGCACATTTTTGAGTGTACAAAAACAAAAAAACCACACAGGTGGACACAAGGACAGTTTAAGAAAGGATAGCCAATATACGACGGGCCTCATAAACGGGCCAATATGCTGCTGACTATTGCTAATTCTTACCATGTATGTTTAAGAAATAGGTGTGTGGCCAAATTGGCTTCTCTGTGCAACTGGAGCCAAATGTAACGGAATATATATATGGTATTGAATTAGCATGTGAAACTTAAGTATCATGCATACTCGCTTCAAGGTAACACTAGAGCCAGAGCCTAACCGGATTTCTTAATTATCAAAGACTGAACTCTAAGATAGCACAGAAAATCAGACATTATAAAAAGGTAAGAAAAAAATATATACATTTGAAACCGGATTATTATAACCTATATACTCGAGTATAAGCTGAGTTTTTCAGCATCCAAAATGTGCTGAAAAGTCTACCTCGGCTTATACTCGAGTCAGTGGGCAGTAACTTAGATTGCAGTCACTTTTAATCATTCCTATACCAACAGTTCGCTTGGGGAGAGACTGCAATATTGCACAGCGCCATCTGTTGGTTATATGAAAGAATAACAGTGATGGCAATATCACACAGCACCCTCTGCACATGGTAGTGGGACAATGCACACAGTAATCCGTTTGGCAATTCTCTGTCACCATCAACTTTGCAAAGAAGTCAGGTTGATCGCTGGGGGGGTCGCTTTGGCGGAATGTGTGCTGCTGGGAGACAGGGCTGTAGTTGTGTTTAGGCTTATACTCGAGTCAATAAGTTTTCCCAGTTTTCGTAGGTAAAATTAGGTACCTCGGCTTATACTCGAGTATATACGGTAATCCATTATCCTTACATCGTATTAAACACAGAATACATAAACATTACCTTGTTAGCCTCCTGACTTCACGTTTATCATCATTCATTTCATTGGTTTTATCCAGGCTTTTATCTGAGCTGTTCTGAAGGTCTTCAAATTTACGCTTTCTTAAAGCTCTCTGACTATGGCTACTGACACCCTCATTTTCAGAAAAGGGACCCTAACAAATGAAAAATTGGTTAAAGGGATACAGTCATGGGAAAGAAATTTGTTTTAAAAAAAAATGCATCAGTGCTGCTCCAGCAGAATTCTGCACTGAAATCCGTTTCTCAAAAGAGTAAGCTGATTTTTTTATATTTCATTTTGAAATCTGACATAGGGCTAGGCATATTGTCAGTTTCCCAGCTGCCCCCAGTCATGCGACTTGTGCTCTGATAAACTTCAGTCACTCTTTACTGCTGTACTGCAAGTTGGAGTGATATCACCCCCTCCCTTTCCCCCCAGCAGCCCAACAACAGAACAATGGGAAGGTAACCAGATAGCAGCTCCCTTACACAAGATAACAGCTCCCTGGAAGATACAAGAACAGCACTCAATAGTAAAATTCCAGGTTCCACTGAGACACATTCAGTTACATTGAGTAGGAGAAACAACAGCCTGCCAGAAAGCAGGGTGCCACATGGGACATAACTGTTCAGTGAGTTTGCAATTGATCCTCATCATTCAGCTCAGATTCAAAAGCAATAGTTATGTCCCATGTGCCCCCCCCCCCCTCAAGTTTCAGTGGAAAGCAAGAGAGCTGAAAAGCAGGAAGTAGTGTTCTCGCTATTATGTTACACATCCACTCACTCCAGCCTTTATATGTTACATTTTTGGCTAACTATATTAGAAACATTTTTTACTTTACACAGCCTATGTACCCAGTTTTTATTTTTACACTAAACAATTCCTTTAAACATAGCAGTTATAAGTAAAACAACAAGATTTTCTAGAAGGTGCACAGATAAACCATATTGCATATTATTCAATTCCATAATGTAAAAAAAAAAAAAAATATATATATATATATATATATATATATATATATATATATATATATATATATATATATATAGATAGAGATATTATATATATATATATATATATATATATATATATCTCTCTCTATCTCTCTCTCTCTCCATCTCTCTCCATCTATACACACGTCATACTAATTTACTCCTCTTTCAACAAAAAAAGATAGAGTTATGTCTCATTTCCCAGGAACATCTGAGTACTGGGGTGTTTTCTGAACAAATATTTTTAGTGAAGCAGTATTCAGTTATAGCATATTAAATCAAATGTGAAAAATTGGCTGTGCAAAAATTTGGTACCCTTGTAATTTTGCCCCAAATTGGTTGGATTAGTTTGTTAAGCCAATCCAATCATGAGAAAATATATTTAAGATGACCAATTGCAAGTTGTGCTTCTGTTTTGACTCTCCTCTGAAGAGGATGGGATCCTCAAAGCAACTCTTAAAAGATCTGAAAACAAAGATTGTTCAGTGTCATGGTTTCAGGGGGAGGCTACAAAAAGCTCTCAGAGGTTTAAACTGTCAGTTTCAATTGTAAGGAATATAATCAGGAAATGGAAGGCCACAAGCACAGTTGCTGTAAACCCCAAGTCTGGCAGGCCAAGAAAAATACAGGAGCGGCATATGCGGAGGATTGTGCGGATGGTTACAGACAATCTTGGTGTATCTGTACATCGTTCTACAATTCAGCGCAATTTGCAGAAAGAACATCTGTATGGCAGGGTGATGAGAAAGAAGCCCTTTCTGCACTCACACTACAAACAGTGTCGCTTGTTGTATGCAAAAGCTCATTTAGACAAGACACAGTCATTTTGGAACAAAGTGCTTTGGACTGACAAGACAAAAAAAATTGTTATTTGGTCATAACACAAAGCTCTTTGAATGGTGGAATAACACCACCTGCTTCCTACTGTCAAATTTGGTGGAGGTTTCATCATGCTGTGGGGCTGTGTGGCTAGTTCAGGGACTGGGGCCCTTGTTAAAGTCGAGGGTCGGATGAATTCAACCCAATATCAACAAATTCTTCAGGATAATGTTCAAGCATCAGTCACAAAGTTGAAGTTGGGGGTTGGATATACCAAGACAATGACCCTAAACACACTTGGAAATCTACAAAGGCATTTATGCAGAGGGAGAAGTACAATATTCTGGAATGGCCATCACAATCCCCTGACTTGAATATCGTGGAAAATCTATGGGAGGATTTGAAGCAGACTGTCCATGCTCGGCAGCCATCAAATTTAATTGAACTGGAGAGATTTTGTATGAGAAAACGGTCAAAAATACCCACATCCAGACACTCATCAAAGGCTATAGGAGGCATCTAGAGGCTGTCACATTTGCAAAAGGAGGCTCAGGTAAGTACTGATGTAATATCGGTCTAATTTAGTTACGATGCATATTGCATATTTCCTGTTAATCCAATAAACTTTACGTCACTGCTGAAATACTACTGTTTCCATAAGGCATGTTATATATTAAAAGTAAGTTGCTACTTTGAAAGCTGAGCCAATGATAAACAAAACTCCAAAGAATTAAGAGGGGTTCCCTAACTTTTTCATATGACTGTATACTCATGCACATACATGATATGGCAAAGTGCTAACACATCCTAGGCGTCCCGCTGATCATTTTCTCCAATACACATTGCAATGAACCTAGATTAAAGTATGCCATTGGTAGAAAATAGTGGTTTCCCTGCTGCTAACATATACATTTGGATAGAAATGTCCAGAGAGACACAGTACACCAGAAGTCCATTAAAGGGGATGTTCACCTTCCAAATACTTTTTTCAGTTCAGTTGTTTTCAGATTGTTCCCAAGAAAAAAAAAACACTTTTTTCAATTACTTTACATTATTTATTTTTTATTGTTTTTCCAAAATCTAAGTTTAAAGTTAATTCCATCTGTGGTGTTCTGGCAGCTCAGTAATTCAGGTGCACTCTAAACGGTTACAATTTTGCAACATTTAGGGGCCGATTAACTAAATTCGAGTGAAGGATTCGAAGTAAAAAAAACTTTGAATTTCGAAGTGTTTTTTGGGCTACTTCGACCACGACTTCGAATCAAAGGATTCGAACTAAAAATCGTTCGACTATTCGATAGTCGAAGTACTGTCTCTTTAAAAAAAACTTCGACCCCCTAGTTCGGCAGATAAAAGCTACCGAAGTCAATGTTAGCCTATGGGGAAGGATATTCCTTCGATCGTTGGATTAAAATCCTTCGAATCGTTCGATCGAATGAATAATCCTTAGATCGGATTTTCTGCGTTAAATCCTTCGACTTCGATATTCGAAGTCGAAGGATTTCAATTCCTAGTCGAATATCGAGGGTTAATTAACCCTTGATAAATCTGCCCCTTAGTTGATACATTTCTCGGCAGCATCAACTATTGTATCAATTCTAACTGCTGCCTGTAACGAAACCCAGAGATTCTCCTCAGTAGGGACAAACATAAGAAATGTATCAACTAAATCTATCAATTTAGAAGTTTACAAGGTCGGCGACCTCCCCTCCCAGAGCTGCTTTTAAAGGTGAAGAATTAGACTTTACACTTATTAGAAACACGGTCACACATAGAAAATGCAAAGTAATTGGAAAAAGTCATTATTTCTGGCGATCTATCTGAAAACAACTTTGTAGGTGAACAACCCCTTTGAGATGATGTGCCGACTTCTACAACTTGGTGAGTAAAGAGAGAACTATGGCAAAAATGAAAATTTTATATAAACTTCAGGAATACTGAAATAAGAGGTTTTCTAAATATAATCAATTAAAAATGATGTATTCATTTCTATATAATCAAGTTTATCTTCACTATTCCTCTCTCAGTATCTGTTTCTCTTAAATCCAATAGATCTTATGGGGGGGGCTTCTTTCACCTAGAAGTTGTATTGGTAGACGTATTGGAAGATGTATTAGAGCTCATCTATTAAAATCACCAGACATCATGTCTCTCTACATGCAGAATTTGTGCAAAAGGCAGATATTTTGTTAGATTTTGTTTGTACTGGAATCAGTTATTTGAGTGAGCTCTAATACATCTGCTAGGAAAGGAGCCCCCCTATAAGATATATTGGATCTAACTGTCAATGAATATCTGACACCCAACTGCTGTATGAAGAGAGAATGAAGAGAAACAGATGCTGAGAGAGGAATAGTGAATATAAACTTGATTATTTCAGAAACGACGCAGAATATTTAATTGATTGTATTTAGAATGTTTCTTATTTCAGTATGATGAAGCTTATATTACATTTTCATTTTCGCGATAGTTTGCCTTTAAAGGAAAACTAAAACCTAAAGTTAAAAAAACCCTACCTCTTGCGCCGGCTATAATGAAAAGTCGCCTATGGCATGGCACACGCGGTGCTTCGTATTCCGAAGTCGCCCTAAGTTTCCTCGTGAGGCATGCCATAGGTGACTTTTCATTATAGCCAGTGCAAGACAGAGGGAAGGCGATTGGGGAGATTATTCGCCCCAAAAGAAGAGGTGATTAGTCGCAGGGCAACTAAATCTCCCCAAATCGGCCTTAAGGGTTAGGGCACACAGGCAGATTCAGGGAGGTTAGTCGCCCGGCGACAAATCACCTCTTCTTCAGGGCGACTAATCTCCCCTTACTGCCGTCCTGCAGGTTAGAATGAAGATCGCTGGCGAGACGGGACTCTGAGCGCTTAGTTTTCTGAATTCGCCCGAAGTTGCCTCACAAGGTAACTTCGGACGACTTTGGAAAACAAATCGATCAGAGTGCCATTCCGCCGGCAATTTTCATTGTAACTGGCGGGGTGGCAGTAAGGGGAGATTAGTCGCCCCAAAGAAGAGGAGACTGACGCCAGACGACTAATCTCCCCAAATTGCGTGAGTCTCTGCCCATAAAAGTTATGGGGCTGTAGCGATTGGAAAAAGGGAGCCAATAACCTTGTGGTCCAGGGGGTCCGTCTATGCAGGCGGTGGGGGGATAAAGGGGCTTCCCCCTAGCTTTGGAGAAGGGGAGTCTGAAGATCTTTTTTCACTGTTGGGCCTTTTGGCAGAGTGATGAAGAGATGGGACCAGTGTTGTTTCTTTTTTTATGGCTGCTCCACTTTGTTTTTTTGTTGTGTGACACTTGAAGCCCTTTGCTCAGGTATGAAGATAGAAACATATAAATAAAGAGGATCACGTGTTTGAATCAATAACTGGGGGGCTGACAGGTCTAAATTCAGAAGAGAAAGCGCTCAGTTACATTAATAGACGTCCACTGGGCATTATCTGAGTTCCTTTAAGGGCCCCTGTGTTGTTGGGGGTACAAGGACACAAAGTAACACGAGAAGTTCAGCCCCATAATAACACAGTGCACGCGAGTAATAAACACACACACAGCGGCCCTCCAGCTCCCATTACTTACTTCTGCAATCTCGGCCGTTCCGTTAAGGCCGGGGCTTCTCCGAGACCTCCGTTTACCCAACTCTGGTGACTCCTTCAGTGGTTCTAGACTGAGAAACTCGGAACTGGAATCGAGCAGAGACTCGTTGTCCCGGTAAGACGGCGCAGGACCGTTCGATGACCCCGCAGAGCTCCGAAGCAGCACCATGACCGCTCCCACCGCAGATTACAACCCCAACAAACGTATAGACCAGACGGAAGAACGATTCCAAATTCTGGCGCCACAAAACTTCCACAAGCTGACGCCAACCCGATCACCCGGATCGTATCCCTCCGCCGGCCGTTCAAACTATGGTTTTCGATCGCCTGCACCGAAACCCATCAATCAGTCAGTCAACGCAGCTTTCACGCTCTATTGTTACAACCCGTCCTACACACACGTCCATCGGCGGTTATGCAACACGTCACTTGAGGTACTACTTTATTCGGTTCCCGCGGAGGGACACTTTTGTTTTGGGGCGTTCGCCGTTTGCTTTTAGCGCGGGAACTGGAGGACGTGTTTTGATTGGCTGAGTTTTGCACACGTGGTCTATCCACAGACAGCTGGTTTCGGCGCACGCAAGGACCTAGTACAGGGGTTACTAGTTTCCTGGGGAATGTTTAGGCTGTAACACTAGGTGGCTTCCTTGTTATTGTGGCAGCTGCATGGAAGGCGGCAGTGTGGTGTTGCTGCACTGGTGCTGGGGGAGAGCACTATGGAGCAGGCAGCTGGTGAGCCATCTCCCTTTCTTGTGCGCAGTGACTGCCTCTATACCAGCTGCTACTGGTAAGCACTGGGGTCTCTCACAACTGGCCCTGTGGGTTTATGGGGTCCCTCAGGGGGTAAAACGGTACATTTTAGTAAACAACATTAATTATAAAGCCTTGTAGCTGTCACATATGTTTTCCAGTATGAGCTGTTTAGCCTGCAGCCCCTATGAGACCCTTCTTCTCCCCCCCTGTATAGATAATGCTTTGCAGACAGACTCTTGTACACACAGTTAGGCCCATAAATCTTTGGACAGAGACAACTCTTTTTCTGATTTGGGTTCTGTACATTACCACAATAATGAAACAACTCGGATGCAGTTGAAATGCAGACTTTCAGCTTTAGTTCAGAGGCTTGAACAAAAAGATTGCATAAAAATGTGACAAACTAAAGCCTTTTTTAAAGGACATGTAAAGTGTAAAATAGAATAAGGCTAGAAATGCTGTATTTTGTATACTAAATATAAACATGAACTTACTGCACCACAAGCCTAATCAAACAAATAATTTATGCTTTCAAAGTTGGCATGGCTGGGAAGTAAGGTGGGGGCTCCCCCTGCTGTTCATAAGTATGATTGTTTCCCTGCTCAGCAGTTAGGGACCGTCTGACAATTCCTATCCACAGCAGTAAATGAAGGGAGAATTTCACTGCATATAGTCAGGTTTCTTATAAAAAGGTACATATTTTTGAATTAAAGTATATTGGAGATAGGTTTCTTTTTCATTAAAGAAAGTAAACATGGGGTTTAATTTTTTTGCCTTTACATGCCCTTTAACTCAATCACTTTATGTTTATAGTATAGAATATCAACTAGGGCCACCTGGCCAGTGGTGTAACTAGATGTTATTGGGCCCCACAGCAAATTCATTTTAGGGACCCCAACTAGGGTTGCCACCTTTTTTTATATATTTATCTTTTTTTCCCTATTAATAACATTGGGATCAGCCGTCGTTTTTACCGACCAGGTGGCAACCCTACCCCCAGAATATCAGAGATTCTCCTGTTTTACCAATATATGTTGAAATCGCTCATTATTTGGGCCTCATGGGGCCGCTATACTTGTGATGTGCGGGTCAGGGTTTTCCTGACCCTAACCCTCCCTGCTGCAACCCACGCTTCCGGGGTCCTTTTATAGACCCACGCCAACCCGGCCTGCCGGTGATGTCACAAAAGGGGCGGGGCGAGCAGACGCTAGACTATAAAACCAGAAGTCTGATGCTGGCATTTGAAGGTGGCAGGCGGGGAGAGCAGGAGAAGAGCTCAACACCCGCCCGCCAGGAGCACTGCGAGGTCAACCCGAACCTGCCCACACATCACTACCCTATACCTCCTGCCCCCCCTCAGCCGCAGGGTCTGCTTCCTCTGTAGTTACACCTCTTCATCTGGACTATCATCATATGCCCGGGAGGCTTCTAAATAAGATTTGGGAAATATTAGTCCTGCAAGCCAGACTTAGGGTTTCCTGGCTGAATGACCATGTGTCACTTGGTCAGATATAAGGACTGCACTGATGGGTGACAGTTGCTACACACAGATGTAGGTCCATGCAATTCTGTGTCAGCAGATGACCCTAGTTATGGTCAGAAGCGGTTACCCTTTGACACAACTTGGAAGTATATGCTCCTATTGGTGTAAACCGTAAAAAAAAAATGTCTGCCTCCTTGGGGCTAACTCTTTCGGGCTATTTTGGAGGATGGTGTCAGATTGACCGATCACATGTATGCAGTTGCCTAGGTCAAATGTTAATGGGTGTGGTACAAAAATCTGTACGACAAGGAAGATTTGCCATGTTGAAAGGGAACACTGCACTGCCGTGACTTCATCTAACCAGATAAAACCTGAAGTTGTCTGACTTTTTCTTCTCGTTGAGATACATTGAATGTCGGATGGAGATGCAGGGACAGAACACACCATCTGACTTTATCTGATCCGACAATCTGATCTGACTTAACATTACAGCTATAGCGATCGGATTTTGTAGAATCCTACAAAGTCTTGTACTGTTATATGATGAGATTTTGGGGGTCAGATAAAATCTGACCCACAAAATCTGATTAATATCTCTACCTATGTGCTAATCTTGTAAGACACGTTAAATTGGGATATTGTCATGGGAAAACTAATTTTTTTTAAAAAATTTTTAAATGCATCAGTTAATAGTGCTGCTCCAGCTGATTTCTGCACTGAAATCAATTTCTCAAAAGAGCAAACAGATTTTCTTATATTTAAGTTTGAATTCTGACATGGGGATAGACATATTGTCAGTTTCCCAGCTACCCCCAGTCATGTGACTTGTGCTCTTATAAACTGCTGCAAGTTGGAATAATATCACCCCTTTCCTTCCCCCCCCCTCCAGCAGCCTAACAACAGAGCAATGGGAAGGTAACCAGATCGAAGAACAGCACTCAGTAGTAAAATCCAGGTCCCACTGCGACACATTCAGTTACACTGAGTAGGAGAAACAACAGCCTGCCAGAAACCAGTTCCATACACTTTCTGAAAGCAAATGACCAGGCAAAATGATCTGAGATGGCTGCCTACACACCAATATTACAACTAAAAAAAAAAATACACTCGCTGGTTCAGCAATTACATTTTATATTGTAGAGTGAATTATTTTCAGTGTAAACAGTGTAATGTAGAAATAAAAACTACATTATAAAAACATTATGCTCTCAGGCACCAATTACAAATGTCATTTTTGATGCTTAAAGGGCATGTAAAGTCTAAAATAGAATAAGGCTAGAAATGCTGTATTTTGTATACTAAATATAAACATGAACTTACTGCACCACAAGCCTAATCAAACAAATCATTTATGCTTTCAAAGTTGGCTACAGGGGGTCACCATCTTGTAACTTTGTTATACATCTTTGCAAGACTAAGACTGTGCACATGCTCAGTGTGGTCTGGGCTGCTTAGGGATCGCCATAAACAAAGCTGCTTGAGTTCTGCATGGCTGGGAAATAATGCGGGGGCCCCCCCCTGCTGTTCATAAGTATGATTGTTTCCCTGCTCAGAAATTAGGGACCGTCTGACAATTCCTATCCACAGCAGTAAATGAAGGGAGAATATTTCACTGCATACAGTCAGGTTTCTTATAAAAACGGTATACATTTTTTAATTAAAGTATATTGGAGATAGGTTTCTTTTTCATTAAAGAAAGTAAAAATATGATTTTATTTTTTTGCCTTTACATGCCCTTTAAAGCCACATGGACAATATATTATATTTGAAACATTCTTAATACAACACAGTTACTATCTCAGTCTCTAGATTTCAAGAACATCAGATAAGTCCTGATGAAACCCTTTTTACATTTTTTTTGTTGCCGTTTGTCTCCCAAAAGTGAAGAAAATATTTGGAAGCTCTGCGAGTACATCCGGGACCACAGACCTTGTCTTCTGGAACAGTTCTCCGCTGTCTTTATATCCAATGAAAATAAGATGGTAAGATGAAAGGTCAGCATGGATACAATGCTCAAGACCGATTGTTGATTGGTCACTCTGAGTAGCACATGTTAGTAAATGATCAGTCGTGTTTCACATGTGATGCACCAAGGTGCCGTCTACAGGTCCTGAGTTAGTGATGTGGAGAGTTTGAGTTGAGATACTGAGAGTTGTAGCTAGAGGGCTGCAGCTTGGGTAACCCTGATTTACTACAAATTAGGGATGCACCGAATCCAGGATTCGGTTCGGGATTTGGCCATACTCATCAGAATTCGGATTTGGCCGAATCCTAATTTGCATATGTAAATTAGGGGGGTAGGGAAATCTTGTGACTTCGTTACAAAACAAGAAGTTTTTCCATATTTGACTTTCTTGATCCTAATTTGCATGTGCGGGTTCGGTATTCAGCCAAATTTTTCACCAAGGATTCAGGGATTCGGCCAAATCCCAAATAGTGAATTTGTTGCATCCCTACTACAAATACAGTAGAATCCCCCATTTTACGTTTTTCAGGGGACCAGGAAAAAATAATGTAAAATCCGGGAATATGGAAAATCATTGAAATGTGTTAAAGCAACTTTTTCTTCAAGTACTGAAAGGATATAAGCACAGGAGTCAGTTTTACTTTGAGATACAATATTTAGTGGGTTAATAACAAGGGTTAAACATTGCAGTGTTAATGTTACACTATGGGGGACATGTGCAAGACTCTCAGTCACATACACAACCTAAAGCAATAAGTGATTGTGCAGGACTGTATAAGGGGCAGACTCATTGCAATTGGTCATTTACAGGCAGAACCATGGCAAAATAAACATCTGCTTAGTATTTTAAATCTCTTTATTTCACAAAATAATAACATACATATAGGGAAAAAAGCAGTAAAAAAAAAATGTCAAAATGCGGGTAAACTTAAAATCGGGGTTTCACTGTATTTTTAAAAAAATATCTCCAATACTATCCCTGGTGATCTGCCTTTGTGAGAATGTAGCTGCACCTGAATTCTAATATACATTAGTCCTTAGCAAGTTATTCTTCATGATATTATATTCCAGAGTTTGTCACATCATACCTTTACCTCTGTGTCTGTCCAGTCCAAAAATACAGGAGCAAAACCACATACAGGTATGGGACCTGTTATCTGGAAACCATTTATCCAGAAAGCTCTGCATTAGGCCTTCTCCCATAGGGGTATATTTATCAAAGAGTGAAGTTAGAGATCATCACAGTCCATTAGAGTGAAATTCCGCCTCTCTCCATTCATTTCTAGAGGATTTTTAAAGGCGTATTCATCAAAGGATGAACTTTCACCCATTGATAAATACTCTTTTAAAAATCCCATAGAAATGAATGGATAGAGGCGGAATTTCATTCTAGTATACTCTGGTGATCCCTAATTTCATACAGGATAAATAATGGATAACAGATAACATTATGTTCTACAGAGCTTATCTGCTGTGTAACCTGAGCCTTTTCTCCTTTGAATGGCTGACCCCATGGCTACACAGCAGCTTGTTTATATAAACTATAGTAGTACTTATCTGTTATCTACTGTGTATCCTGTGCTTGAATGGCTGCCCCCATGGCTACACAGCAGCTTGTTTATATAAACTATAGTAGTACTTATCTGTTATCTACTGTGTATCCTGTGCTTGAATGGCTGCCCCCATGGCTACACAGCAGCTTGTTTATATAAACTATAGTAGTACTTATCTGTTATCTACTGTGTATCCTGTGCTTGGATGGCTGCCCCCATGGCTACACAGCAGCTTATTTATATAAACAATAGCAGTGTTTCTGAAACAAACACAGGTGCAGGTCAATACTGCATTATATTTTTATCATTTTAAAACAATTTAAATTTTTTAACGTTACTGGTCCTTTAAGGTATAAAGATCCAAATTATGGAAAGATATGTTATCCGGAAAACCCCAGGTCCCGAGCCTTCTGAATAACAGGTCCCATACCTGTATTGACAAAGTACTATCAACGCCAACAGATTGATAATACTCTATTGTTCCTTTCAGATACCCATTTGGAAACAGAAATCTGCTAAAGGGGATGGGCCTGTAATATGGGTAAGTAGATCAGTCTTTGTCAAAAAATATATTCTTCTTTAGCTGATGAAACTTCCTTTTAAATGATGTCACATTACTTTTAAGAGACTCCTGTGTACAGGTCATATTGTGGGATATTGTTATTTAACCAGGCTCTTATTGCTTTTAGTTTAAATATATTTCCTACACCATGAAGTTGTGAAACTGCAACATGCTAGAAAACCCTCTAATTAGCAGAGCTGCAGCTGCTTTCCAAGAATGTCTCTCAAGCCACTAGTAGGATATTAGGTGGTCCATCCATGATTGATAGCACTGTGTGAACAAAGGTGCCTTACAATCTAATTACAATCTTAATATATATATATAATATATATATATATATATATATATATATAATCTTAATACAATTGGTGCTTATGTACTGCACACAGCTCTGTCCGGGAGAAGTGTGGTGGTAAAAATGCTGTTCTTTTTTTAATTAGATTGTAATAATTTGTATCCAGGGTCGCCATTAGCAATCACGTTGCCAGGGCCCCCTACAAGTTAAAAAAATTATTTATGACCATAAGTTAAAAAAAAAAAAAGGTGCCAGGGCCCCCATAAAAGTTTTTTTTAAAAATCATTGGTGGTCAAAAACATTGACTCCAGGGCCCCCTATGACTTTGTCTTTGGCTTCGGGACTTCAAGTTTGGCTCCTTTCGTGGCTTTGGGTCTTTTCGCAGCTTGAGGACTTCAACTTCGGCTACTTTCGTGGCTTCAGGTCTTCAACTTTGGCTCCCTTCCTGACTTCGGGTCCTTCGGGACTTCAACTTTGGCTGCTTTCGTGACTTCGGGTCTTTTCATAGTTACATAGTTAAATCGGTTGAAAAAAGACAAAGTCCATCAAGTTCAACCCCTCCAAATGAAAACCCAGCATCCATACACACACCCCTCCCTACCTTCACATAAATTCTATATACCCATATCTATACTAACTATAGAGCTTAGTATCACAATAGCCTTTGATATTATGTCTGTCCAACAAATCATCCAAGTCCCTCTTATAGTCATTAACTGAATCAGCATCACAACATCACCCGGCAGTGCATTCCACAACCTCACTGTCCTGACTGTGAAGAACCCCCTACGTTGCTTCAAATGAAAGTTCTTTTCTTCTAGTCTGAAGGGGAGGCCTCTGGTACGGTGATCCACTTTATGGGTAAAAAGGTCCCCTGCTATTTGTCTATAATGTCCTCTAATGTACTTGTAAAGTCTAATCAACAACAACCCCAACCTTGACAGTCTACCCTCATAATTTAACTCTTCCCTCCCTCTAACCAGTTTAGTTGCACTTAGTCTCTGCACTCTCTCCAGCTCATTTATATCCCTCTTAAGGACTGGAGTCCAAAACTGCCCCCATACTCCAGATGAGGCCTCACCAGGGACCTATAAAGAGACATAATTATGTTTTCTTCCCTTGAGTCAATGCCCTTTTTTTTTTTTTTATAAGGATGCACCGAATTCACTATTTTGAATTCAGCCAACCCACATTTTGGCGAATACCGAACCAAATCCAAAACCTAATTTGCATATGCAAATTAGGGGTGGAAAGGGGGAAACATTTTTTACTTCCTTGTTTTGTGACAAAAAGTCACAGGATTTCCCTCCTCGCCCCTACTTTGCATATGCAAATTCGGGTTCCGCCGGGCAGAAGGATTCGGCCAAATCCGAATCTTGCTGAGAAAGGCCGAATCCTGGATTCGGTGCATCCCTACTTTTTAATTCAAGACAGAACTTTATTTGCTTTAGTAGCCACAGAATGACACTGCTCAGAATTAGACAACTTGTTATCCACAAAACCCCCTAGATCCGTCTCAGTTAAGGAAACTTCCAACACAACATTTAGTGTATAATTGCATTTATATTATTTTTGAGAAAAGTGCATAACTTTGCATTTATCAACATTGAACCTCATTTTCCAATTTGCTGCCCAGTTTTCCAACTTAGTCAAATGACTCTGCAAAGTGGCAGCATCCTGCATGGAACCTATAGTTCTGCACAATTTAGTTTTCTTTTCGGTAATTCACCTTTGGCCCCTTTCGTGGCTCCGGGTCTTTTTGCAGCTTCGGCTTTTCTGCACTACGGCAGATACAGCATGGCTTAGGCGCTATCAAGGGGGACCTGGCTATTTAAAAAAGTTCTGCATAGCTACCCCCCCCTTTAAGGCCCGGTACAGTAGTACCCCCGTGCTCTCCTGATGGCGCTACTGCTTGTATTGATTTTCCATTGAAACAAGTTTTAATTGCCCTGCTTATGACAATCTGACCTTTTCCTTTAATGAGTACTAATTGAAAATGTGCAAAGAGTAGGGCATTCTATAGCAAACAGTTAACTTAAAATTATACCTTCAAAACAAATACTTAACCTACAGTTAATTTATATGATATGTGACCTAAAGAATATTACCATATTGGCATATATATATCCGTAAATATTACATGTATGGGCCCTGTTATCCAAAATGCTTGAGACCTGGGGGTTTCCAGATAATGGATCTTTCAGTAATTTGAATCTTCATACCTTAAGTCTACAAGAAAATCATATAAACATGAAATAAACCCAATAGGCTGGTTTTGCTTCCAATTAGGATTAATTATATCTTAGTTGGGATCAAGGACAAGTACTGTTTTATTATTACGGAGAAAAAGGAAATCATTTTTAAAAATTGTATTATTTGCTTAAAATGGAGTCTATGGAAGACTGCCTTTCCGTAATTCGGAGCTTTCTGGATGTGAAAGTGGTGCAGATCAGTATTGCTCTTCAATACTGAATCAATATACCTTCTCTATTCATCGTTATTTCCAGGATTATCATGTTATATTGCTACATGAGTCTGCAAGAGATGGGAATTTTGTTTATGATCTGGATACCATCCTTCCCTTTCCCAGCCCATGTAACACCTATATAAGGGAAGCCCTCAAATGTGACAGTAACATCCACTGTGATTTTAGAAGGTAAGATATATTTTTAAAAAATTATAGTACTTTCTCACACATTATATACAGTTAGTTTTTATGTTATTTTGTACCATGTCCAGTTACAATTTCAATAATGCTCATATGTAAATGAGTAGAGTTTGTGTCTAATCTATACACATTATTAGCCCACACCTTCCAGCCACATTAATACACATCAATTTGTTAGTTTATTCCAGAAAATAATTAAGTTTTTAATGAGATTCTATCATGATTTTTATGATGTCGTTTTTATTTCTAAATGACACTGTTTACACTGCAAATAATTCACTCTGCAAAATAAAATTTCATTCCTGAACCAATAAGTGTATTTCTTTAGTTGTAATATTGGTGTGTAGGCGCATCTCAGGTCATTTTGCCTGGTCATGTGCTTTCAGAAAGAGCCAGCACTTTAGGATGGAAATGCTTTCTGGCAGGCTGTTGTTTTTCCTACTGAATGTGTCTCTGTGGGATCTGGATTTTATTTAGTGCTGTTCTTAGACCTACCAGGAAGCTGTTATCTTGTGTTAGGGAGCTGCTATCTGGTTACCATCCCATTGTTCTGTTGTTAGGCTGCTGGGGGGAAGGGAGGGGGTGATGTCACTCCAACTTGCAATACAGCAGTAAAGAGTGACTGAAGTTTATCACAGCACAAGTCACATGACTGAGGGCAGCTGGGAAACTGACAATATGTCTAGCCCCATGTCAGATTTCAGAATTAAATATAAAAAAATCAGTTTGCTCTTTTGAGAAATGGATTTCAGTGCAGAATTCTGCTGGAGCAGCACTAATAACGGATGTGTTTTGAATAAAACATTTTCCCATGACAGTTTCCCTTTAAGAAAAGAATGATATAGGGATAATACAGTCACTTCAATTAAAATGCCTGGTTATTTATAATTACAAACACCTGCAAGTAAATACGGTCAGATGTAACTAATTGGTTAACAAAGACTAGTTAGGCAGACCCAGTGGCTGCTAGATTGGACCAGCAGTATATAAGGCCTATTGGTGGTCCTGGCTGGTGGAACATTTCAGCAAATGTAGGTAGGCAAAACATTGTGGGGAATAGGGTTGCCATCTCACCCCCTTTAAAACTGAACACACATGGAATCCACAGTTGGCATGGCTTATTAGCAATTCATTTAGATGCATGGCTGCACATAAATCAGTTCAGTCTGCAGCATGCATCTAAATGAATTTCAAATAAGCCATGCCGACTGTGGGTTCCGTGTGTGTTCAGTGTGTAGACTGTGCAAAATAAAAAAAAATGTGTCTAATATAGTTAGTTAGCCAAATATGTAATGTATAAAGGCTGGAGTGACTGGATGTGTAACATAATAGCCAGAACACTACTTCCTGCTTTTCAGCTCTCTTGCTTTCCACTGATTGGTTACCAGGCAGTAACCAATCAGAGACTTGAAGGGGGGCCACATGGGTCATATCTGTTGCTTTTGAATCGGAGCTGAATGCTGAGGATCAATTACAGACTCACTGAACAGAAATGCCCCATGTGGCCCCCCCCCCCTTATAGTCACTGACTAACTCAGAGTTAGAGAGCTGAAAAGCAGGAAGTAGTGTTCTGGCTATTATGTTACACATCCACTCACTCCAGCCTTTATACATTAAATTTTTGGCTAACTAACTATATTAGAAACATTTTCTATTTTACACAGCCTATCTGTTTACCCAGTTTTTATTTTCATGCTGAACTGTTCCTTTAAAGGAATAATATGGCAACCCTAGTGGGGAAGGGGGTCAACTAAAGAAATTGTGCTTTAAGGCTCAGTAGATTTTAGTGAAGCCACCGAAGCTAAGTGAAAAAGATTGAGAATGGAATAAGGCATCTCATTTCATTCTCAATATTTTAAGTTTATTTATCTTTAAGTAGCCCAGTGGCACTGGATTCCATTACTCGGTGCAGTACCGCAAACGTTCACTAGATGGCAGAAGGAAATCACCTCTTTATATGTATTTGCATTTATTTATTTAAATGTGGCTAGGTTTAATGAAAAATAATTGCTATTCAAAACACCAATGAGTAACCCCCTCTCACATTGAGTTACATATATACAGGGAGTCGTCGAGTTACATACACCCAACTTACATACAACTTATACATACAGAGGCTATTACAGTACTGTACTGTGGTTTGCTTGGCCTTTATTAGCAACCACCTGCCCTGATCCCCTCTGGTGTGTGTTGTCTACTGCAGAGCACAGAAAGGTAAAAATAAATACTATGTTAAGATGAACATCTGTCTAAGTTGCATCTAAGGAAAAGGAAATCATTTTTAAAAAATTTGGATCATTCGAATGGGAGATGGCCATTACGTAATTTGGAGTTTTCTGGAGAATGGGTTACCGTATAACAGACCCCATCCCTGTACTGCTGAGTTATTTAATTATGCTACCCGTGCAGTTCTAAACAAGCCAAATACTGAACCAGTTCAGAACCCTAATTTGCATATTGAAATTTCAGCTCAGCTGACCAAACTACAATCCTACAACAATGCATCGCCTGCAGTTGTCCAGATTTTTCTTATAGCTAGTGAATTTCAAAATGTGCTTGGATTCAGTGCAACCTTACTAGTAAAGCTGCATTTTGCTACTCTGCCTAACACAATCTAAGAAAATAAAATGTTAACTTAAACTGAACGTATTGTTACATTTAAATCATCTGCAGTTGTTTGCACTTTGTGTTCCGAACCTAGAAAGCTGCGTGTGGTAGGAGCGCATGAATTTCTGCAGACTTTTGCTTCTGATCGCTCACATATGAGAGACTTGAGTAGTAACTGGACGAAGCCTCCTCCTCCATATCCATGTATACAAACTGCTGGCAAGTACCCGGTGTTTCTTCATTACTTTACTCCTTATTCTAGATCAAGCGCAAAGTTAAAGGGATATTAAAGTGTTTAGGCTAAGTGCTGTATAGCTGAGTCTTCCCAAGGGACCTTGTGTTCTGGGATGAGCAACTTTTTGTAATTCACAGCCTTTCAATCCTCAGTGTAGCTTACAATCTACAGACCCTACAATGCTCACCATCTTCTTCTTTGGTATCTTCTTTTTATGGTAGCCGAGTTTGAAAATAGACTCATCCATAAAGCTCAGCCTTTTGCCCAGCTAAATGAAAACACCTAAGGTAGTATCCCCTGATTTTTAAGTAGGGATGCACCGAATCCAGGATTCGGTTCGGGATTTGGCCAGGATTCGGCCTTTTTCAACAGAAGTTGGATTCAGCTGAATCCTTGTGCCTGGCTGAACCGAATCCGAATCCTAATTTGCATATGCAAATTAGGGGTGGAGAGGGAAATTGCGTGACTTTTTGTCACAAAACACGGAAGTAAAAAAAAAATTCCCCTTCCCACCCCTAATTAGCATATGCAAATTAGGGTTCGGATTCGGTTCGGTATTCGGCCGAATCCTTTGCTTAGGATTCGGGGGTTCGGCCGAATCCAAAATAGTGGATTCGGTGCATCCCTATTTTTAAGCTTCCCTTTACACATTTTTTGGTGCCAGCCATATACTGTATAATGCATAATGAATTTCCCACAGTTTACATCTTCCTGGATTTCTCCTACTGTTACAATGGTATCCTATATTACGGTACATTAATGAGATATTTCAAGATACAGAATTTCAATGTAGCAGCTGTGTGTTCTCTCAAATGAATAGCATTTCCGAGCCCTTAAGGATTTTCTTTTTCTATTTAGAATCCACTATGAACTTGGACGATTTTATCAGCATGAACCCTGAAGTTGGATGGGGCACAGTCTATTCATTGGCAGCTTTTACAGAACGCTTTGGTGACACAACACTCGCAAGCCATTGAAACCTATTGTGAAAACTGCAATGCCCATTGTGCCCGAGGAAGTAAGAAGCCATTGTTCTTAAAGTTTCCAGTCCACATGATTAATTCATATCTCTTAGTGTTCCAGGGCAGAGTTGCACTTGGGTATTAAATTCAGATAAAAAGGAATTTAATACCCGTGTCTGCTGGATTAATCATCTTTTGATCACCTGAAGGCTCTGCTTTATATAAAACAATTCTCACCAGCATTGTCAGTAATTATTTTTTAAATGTAGAACTAAAGCTTAACTAAAGAAGTAGCTAGAAATGTTGTACATGATGTTTTGTGCTTCTGTACCAGCCCGAGGCAACCACAGCCCTTTAGCAGTAAAGATCTGTGTCTGCAAAGATGCCCCAGTAGCTCCCCATCTTCTTTTCTGCTGATTCACTGCACATGCTCTGTGCTGCTGTCACTTACTGAGCTTAGGGACCCACTCACAATATACAGTACACATAGAATAGAAATGTCACAATATAAGGCTGATTAGTAATTAATACAGATAATTACTATATGGCAGCACAGAAACCAGTGCAATTAGCATCAGAATTTAATAATCAGCAAACCTGTAGCATCAGCTTATATTACAGGGGAAGCTCATTTTCTGCTGGATAATAAGTGACGAGCCCTAAGCTTAGCTTCTCAACAGCCAATCAGAGCCCACTGAGCATGTGAGTGTCACAGACACTTTCCAAGATGGTGACCCCCTGTGACAAGTTTGAAGTCCTGGATCATTGCTGCTATTGACAAGCTGAAACTTTAGCCTCGTGCAATAAGTTCACTATATAAAATATGGCATTTTAGCTACTACCACTATATCTGCAAATATTGCAGAGGAATTGTGCTTAGTCAGGGCAAGTGCATATAGTGGCATAGATTAATGGTATGTTTATATTTGCTATTAGCAGATTTAGGGGGTTGTTCTTGCAGAACTAAAGTGGGACACCTAAGCTGCTATAGTTATATGCGATGTCTGTGAACAGGCTATGATCAAACTTAGGGGGCTGTTCCTGCTTAATTTTAGGGTACCAATGACCACATAGACTTCCAGCAGATGCATTACAGGCTGCCACAAGCTTGATTAATACCATACAACTGAAATGTTCTAATAAAAAACATATCAAAGATGGCTGTTTTGGTATGTGCATATTATTGCCAGGTTAGTGCTGATTACTAAATTTCAATTAATTGGTCAGCACCAATTGAGTTGTGGTTTGTTCATTTACAAGAACAAGAAGGGGGCTAGTAAAGTTTACCTCCATTGAAAAGCATACCTCAGGTGTTGCCATCTGTCCTATTCATTCAGCCCTTTTTCAGTTCCATATCTACATTGTAGTAAAAACTGCTGCATTAAAGGAACAGTAACACCAAAACCGTATCAAAGTAATTAAAAAAATATAATGTAGTGTTGCTCTACACTGGTAAAAGTTGTGTTTGCATCAGAAAGACCACTATAGTTTATATAAACAAGTAATAGTAGTACTTATCTGTTATCTATTGTGTATCCTGTGCTTGAATGGCTGCCCCCATGGCTACACAGCAGCTTGTTTATATAAACTATAGTAGTACTTATCTGTTATTTACTGTGTATCCTGTGCTTGAATGGCTGCCCCCATGGCTACACAGCAGCTTGTTTATATAAACTATAGAAGTACTTATCTGTTATCTACTGTGTATCCTGTGCTTGAATGGCTGCCCCCATGGCTACACAGCAGCTTGTTTATATAAACAATAGTAGTGTTTCTTAAGCAAACACAACAGTTTTACCAGTGCAGGGCAACACTGCATTCTATTTTTATTACATTAAAACACTTATTTTTTGACGTTACTGTTCCTTTAATCTATAATTTTATATATTTCCTGTGCTCACCACTGTCTAGACATGACCATCGGCAACCTCGAGGCCACAACCCAGGATTAAAGCCGTGTAAAAAAAAAAAGTCAATTCCTTTTTATACAGAGTCTATGATACATTGAAGACGAAAATAAAAGAAATTGTAATTGGAGCGAAATAATTCGCAGACCCTTAGGAATGAATGTTAAACATCGCAGAGAAGCAACTTGTTCTCACTGTACATGGGACAGCACTCTGTGTTCTGTAATTTATCCACAATTTGTTCACACTCATCCCACCGTGTCTTCACCTCACAGGACCTTATACCGTAAAAGAACTATGGACTGCGCTTCCTGTTAAAGGAACCGTAACACCAAAAACTGGAAGTGTCTTAAAGGAATGACAATATAATGTACTGTTGTGCTGCACTGGGGAAACTGGTGTGTTTGTGTGCATGCGAACCTGGACTGGGACCTAGAAAAGATCCAGGAAGAAGAAGATGGAGGGATGGTGATCTTACTGCCAGTTCCATATTTTTTGCAAACAGGAACACTGGCATGGAGTCTCCTGTAACAGACTAGAATCAATGGGGGGATACCTAACATGTTAGCACCCTCAGTAATTATACCTTTCGATCTCCTTTCAAAACATAAGGAAACTAAAATTCACTGCAGCCCTTTAGCAATAAAGATCTGTGTCTCCAAAGATGCCCCAGTAGCTCCCAATCTTCTTTTCTGCTGATCACTGCACATACTCTGTGCTGCTGTCACTTACTTACCCAAAAGACACAAGGCACCAAAATGAATCAAATCAGAGTTCAACGAATCCAGTGATCATGGAATAAAACGACTCAAGACAGGACCAAGTGATCCCTGCACGTAATTTTATTCTCTTACATGCAGCATGTCCATACGATGCAAACAAGTACATTGTAAAAAATACATTCCAAAATGTGCATCTCACAAAAGTGGCCTGCTATCATTGAACCAGATATACAGATAAATGACAGGAGTCAGCAGGGAAGAGGGAGAATTCACGCACTCAAACACTAGAAAATCAACAAAAAGCAACAAATCTGGGATCTTTAGACAAAAACATAAAATAAACACAAGAAACTTTTCTACTCACAATAGTTTTTCCGACTGCCTTTTATGTGGCATATGGGAGGGACATGTAATCAAAAACTGAAACCTCATATTAAGGGACAGATTTATGAAGCGTCGAATAGGAAATTTGAATTTTCAAATAGTTTTTTTTTTTTTTTTGTCAAAACTCACTAATTCGAATTGGGAATAATCCAAACTCTATTAGAATTTTGAGATTTATTCTAAGGCAGTGATCCCCAACCAGAGGCTCATGAGCAACATGTTACTCACCAACCACTTTGATGTTGCTTCCAGTGGCCTCAAAGCAGCTGCTTATTTTTTAAATCTCTGGCTTGGAGAAAAGTTTTGGAAGCACAGAGACACCATTTTATTCCAAGTAGAGCCTCCAGCAGTACATATGGGACTACCAAATAGCTCTTATTTTGCATCCTCCAGCAACTTTTTCATGCTTGTGTGGCTCACAAGTAAAAAATGTTGGGGATCCCTGCCTTAAGGGATGCATTCAATTTACCTTTGGTCGAGCTTTAGTTACTTGTGAGAGTATCACCATGATACCAGTGATTTCTACATAATGTTTTACTCCAGAACTTCTCATGCACCGGTACATTCTGCACTCTCTCTAAGCACGATATTGTCCCTCTAATGCAGTGATCCCCAACAAGTGGCTCAGGAACAACATGTTGCTCTCCGACCCCTTGGATGTTGCTCCCAGTGGCCTCAAAGCAGGTGCTTATTCTTAAATTTCTGGCTTTGAGGCAAGTTTTGGTTGCATAAAAAATAGGTGTAATGTCAAACAGAGCCTCCTGTAGGCCTTTTTCTTCTGCAATGACTAAGGAGGCTTAGTCCCAACTCATCTCCAGCCAATCCCTTTATCGATACACTTTCTGTCAATTTACGATGTTTAATCATTGGATTCCTTCGACATCCCCTTAGTTTATAGCCCATTATTAGAATGGCATTACCCTATGGGGAGCCAAAGCTTCCTTTTTTTTTTTAAGCAACCACACAATTTGGATCAAAGTAACTGTGTAAAAGTGCAAAGTTGGCTCTGTTTATAGTAACACATAATAACCCATTAGAATTTACAGGTCTGCTGTTGGGCAAATATAGAAGCAGGCTCTCCACCTTTTCATAAATTTGGCCCATAACCTGCAGGTTCCAGGCCATACGGCTAATACGGGTCTCCAGACTATGGAGTCAGTGAGGTTTGAACAAATCTGATGCATTTGGGGGGGGGAGTGTATGTTGTAAAGCCCTTGATCACAGTCACCAATTATATACTTACACATATGAAGAAGCTATCACCGACAATGGAACCTTGGCTCTATTAGTGGTATTGCACAAAATAATTACGCACAAACAAGTCACATATGTACAGCATATATACCCTCCATCCCGAGCAGCTCAAATACTTTCCAACCTCATCTCTATTTACATCTCCCTTATAACAATATTACCAACTATGAATGTTAAAAAAAGTGCTTTGTTACATATGAATTGTGCTGTTCATGTGATGATTGAGCTCTGGATTGAACTAATAAATGTTCAATTGCTTTAAGACACTGCAGGAAAAAAAATGAAAAAGCTAAAGTCTCTGATCCAAAAATGCCAAATATTATAAAGCATCAAAAGTTCTTTAGATACAATGCAATTGCACATTCTAGTGATTCCCTTTTGTCTGGAAGCATAGACTGAATCTGTTATAGGATAGAGTTATAATAAGCTCTGATTGGATACCTGGCTGCTAACATGGCTACACAGTGGTGACACTCTCCATCCAGATATACGTACCTATAAACATACTGGAACCTTTCACCATGGTAAAAAAAAAATTGCTTTACATGTGTGTGTGTCTGTGTATACACAAACACACACACACAAAGTGCTTTCACCATCCTGTTGTGGAGCAGCCCAAAGGTCTTCACTATTCCACAACAACTCCAACCATCCTTCTGACAGCAATGGTGAAAACTGTATAAGATCTGAAGAGCGTAGTATGGTCATCCATGAAATCCAGCGTGAATTAAAGACCACTCAGCCACACTTCACTTAAAATTATGGGTAGCTACTCTACAAACTCACATACTCAAAGACTTTCTACTCCAGGCTTAGGGAATCATTGCAGTGGCTGAAGAGAGTCGTTTAAAGATTACAGGTTCAATAAGTCAGAGGTAGAAACAAGTGTGGTGTATTACAAAGGTCTATGAAAAAAACTGCTATGGAATAGCAGAGCTACACAAGAAAGAAGAGTTACCATGATGCTGGTAAACTTGAAGTGTTGCTGGACCTAGACCATTCTACAAGGAAAAAAAAATGCAAAACACCAATTTCATAAACAGTCCAATAAAAAAAAATTGACCAGTTAGTCAACATGCTCCATCGCATCAAGGAAGCCATGTTACATGGCTCGCTTCAACAAAACCTTTTATTTTGGAAGTCAAGTTGAGTACTTCACTCCCAGTCATCCTTTCCAGAAGTCCCATTCCAATAAATCACCTTGCAAAACTCTTTGCTCGTTGGTTTTCCTCAAAGCAAGTTGTTTCCTCTTAATCAAACTGATCTCCGTCCCCATTCATTCTCCACCTGGTCTTGAGTCAAAGTCATTGGTGAAATATACAATATTTACATGTAAAGGTAATCAAGCTCAGCATGGAAATGTGTGTTGGAATCCAAAAGCAGTTCCCAATTTTAAGGGGAAAAAAAAAGCAGATTACGCTCTGCAGATCAGAACCGAAAGAGGTTGATGAAATCCTGTGGGGAGAGGCAGACGAGGCAGCTTTCTGGGTTATTGGCTGTGCAAGGGTGATCTGTGCCCTAAGGAAAGAACATAAAGCAACATGTGCCAAGTCTGCATAGGAGGTAGGTAGCAGGGCCAATGTCACATAATAAGAGTAATAAATATAACCTAGGCAAAAATTGAAGCTACTGCAGCCTCACAGAGCTGGGTTCATATGTTTGATTCTATCCAGGACAGGAGCTGAAAGGAATTTGTGTGTTCTCCTCTAATCTGTGTGGGTTTCCACCATGTATTTTACCATACCATACAGGCAGTTTTAACAGTCTCCTGATAAAATAAATTTGATAGTGACTTTAGAATGTAAGCTCCACTGGGGCAGGGACCCATGAGATAATGTATTCTCTATAACTCATTGCACAATATATCGACCATTGTTCATTAGTCATCTGTCCTGTTCATCTCCCAGGCAATTATTTAGAAAGATTGCCTGATTGCTAAGGTCATCTACATTGATGTGTCCTGTCTACGCTCCTGGTTCCTGATTCTGTAATGTACTGCACTGTCTGACTGGTATTCTTCTGGCCTGTTTATCCTGTCTATGCTCCTGGTTCCTGATTCTGTACTGCACTGTCTGACTGGCATTGTCACAGCCTGTTCCACGACTACTCTCTCTGTTCCCCATTCCTCCTGTATAGGTTGCGGTTCCCTTGCCTGCACAGAACTTTCCCCTGGTCCTCTCACGTTAAGTCCCAAAACCTGAAGCCAAAGGCAGCTGCTATAGAGAAGCGTGAGCAGAGACTGGGACCTTGGGGTTTGTTCTGGATTTTGGGATACCAAACGTGACACCTACATATAAATAACAAATTCTAAGCTTTAAAAAAACAGAGAATTCAAAGAGTAGGTTTATGAGCAGGACATTTTGGCTCACCTCCCAGGACAGAATGTGACAATGGCGACAAAGCTGCAGGGTCTGCCCATACTGCTCCCTCTTGGGGTAACACCGGACCAGCTTAAAATACATTTTCTTCCAGTCCAGATGTCCCTTGTCTGATAAGATGAGCCTTTTGCGTATCTAAAGAGAGAAAAGTATTGGTAACCACATGCTCCACACTGGTTTGTGTTGACAGCATCTGGTAGGAGTTCTAAGTCATTGCTAGGTTATGAGTGTTCTGTTACGGTCACTGAGGAATTAGGGGTACGATTGGGAAACTGATATGGTTAAGCAAATAAGATGAATATTCATAAAAAGATTAACTTCTTGGTTGATCGTTTACAGAAAGGTAAATATGCCGGATTCAGACCTAAAAAGCACTCAAAGTGGTGAGTCGTGTAGATAGCGAGACAGAACACCCAAAGCATTCCTCGACTAATTTGCCTTGCAGTCCTCAGCTGACCAAAAATTCCACCCATCATGATAAACATCTAAATCAGTGATCCCCAACCAGTAGCTCGTGAGCAACATGTTGCTCTCCAACCCCTTGGATGTTGCTCTCAGTGGCCTCAAAGCAGGCGCTTATTTTTGAATTCAAGGCTTGGAAGCACATTTTAATTGCATAAAAACAAAGTATACTGCCAACAGAGTCTCTTGTAGGCTGCCAGTCCACATAGGGGCTACCAAATAACCAATCACGGCCCTTATTTGGCACCCCAAGGGACTTTTTAATGCTTGTGTTGCTCCCCAACTCTTTTTACATTTGAATGTGGCTCACGGGTAAAAAAGGTTGGGGACCCCTGATCTAAATGGATATTGTTTGGGAATGACGACAGACTGCTAGTTTGGCCAGGAAAGGCGATATGTGAACCTAATGTAGTTGGCTTATTATCCATTGACAAGTATTTTTTAATGGCAAATGCAGCATGGCAGGATTCTATAGAGTTCTACTTTTCCTGGAACATGCAGTGCTGTCATGAATGACCACATACAATGCACAAGTAACTCAGGCCTTTGTTGGATGGGCTTCAGGAGGTGAATTGCTGACCAAACATTGTTCTTTTGTGCACACCGGTGTAATGTTACCTGCCGCTCTGTAAAGTGATACTGGCAAAGCTTTTTCCACAGCAGCCGGTCCTCACTGAGCACTTGCAAATCCGATGACACCTGTCCAAGGCAGACAATGTCTCTCCCATCTGCTAACCTCTGCATGATGTTCAGCTGAAGGCTCAGGGGCAGATCGGTTAAGGTCGTTCCCTTGAGAGAAGGCTAAAGATAGAATAAAGAACACAAAGACATGGGGAATGTGAAACCTTCTCTTTAGTCAGCCCTGAGAACAAAGGCAATTTCAGACTCTAATTTATAACAAGATTATCTGCTGGAATGTTCCGTGAGGTGCACCACAACCTGCTGCTAAAGGCTTGGCAACAGCATCCCTTGCCATCATTCTTTACAGTGAACCCAATCACCTTTAGGCAGCCCATTTCTACCTCATATCTAAGAGGAAATAAAAAGGAGAAGATACATTCTGGTCTTAAAGGGGATCTATCATGAAAATGTGATATAAGCGTCATCATACCAAAATAAGAAGTTTTCTAAGTATAAGCAATTAAAAGTTCTGACCTGTTTCTGAAATAATCAAGTTTATCTTCACTCTCCTCCTCTCAGCATCTGTTTCTCTTTATTCTCTCTTCATACAGGAGTTGGGAGTCTGAATGTTTGAATGACAGTTTAAGTCTAATACTGTCTTTGAGTGAGCTCTAATACATGTGCTTGGAATGGGAGCCCATCCCTATAAGATATACAGTATTGGATCTAACTGTCAATGATTATCTGAAACCCACCTGCTGCATGAAGAGAGAAAGAAGAGAAACAGATGCTGAGAAAGGGATAGTGAAAAGCTTGATTATTTCAGAAACAAAACTGAATTTTTAATTAATTATATTTAGAAAGTATCTTATTTCAGTATGATGAATACTATTATATTAAGGGGAACTATCGCGAAAATGTAATATACGCTTCATCATACTAAAATAAGAAACTTTCTAAATATAATTAATTAAAAATTCAGCGCCGTTTCTGAAATAATCAAGCAATCAGAGATCAAGCACCCTACATTTCCCATTGTTAAGCTCTATGCTTGAGCGCAGTCACATAATGCGATTTTACCAAAAAATCGGTCTGAATATGACCAAATGGGATCATTGCATTGGTCTTTTCTTGTGCATTGCAATCTTACTGATCCCCATTGTACTGATCGTGAAACATGGAGTCGCTAGCACCCGATAGCATTTCGATAATCAGATTTAGGAAAAAACCCTGCATGTCTGTGTGCCAAAGCAGTCATGGAGGGGTTGTTTATACAGAGTTCATTATCACTATTTAAAGGGGTACTGTCATGCATCAGTTAATAGTGCTGCTCCAGCAGACTTCTGCACTGAAATCCATTTCTCAAAAGAGCAAGATTTTTTTATATTTAATTTTGAAATCTGACATGGGGCTAGACATATTGTCAAGTTTCCCAGCTGCCCCCAGTCATGTAACTTCTGCTCTGATAAACTTTAGTCACTCTTTACTGCTGTACTGCAAGTTGGAGTGATATCACCACCTCCTTTCCCCCCAGCAGCCTAAGATATAGATAGCAGCTCCCTAACACAAGATAACAGCTGCCTGGTAGATCTAAGAACAGCACTCAATAGTAAAATCCAGGTCCCACTGAGACACATTCAGTTACATTGAGTAGGAGAAACAACAGCCTGCCAGAAAGCAGTTCCATCCTAAAATGCTGGCTCTTTCTGAAATCACATGACCAGGCAAAATGACCTGAGATGCACCTACACACCAATATTACAACTAAATACACTTGCTGGTTCAGGAATGACATTTTATATTGTAGAGTGAATTATTTGCAGTGTAAACCGTGTCATTTAGAAATAAAAACGGCACCATAAAAATCATGACAGAATCCCTTAAAAAGTAACCCAATGACCCTTCCATCCCAGCATCACATAGCAGGGGTCAATAACATTGCTGGGCTTGTGCTTTGGAAGTTTACACATCATACAACTTAGATCAGCCTCATCCGCAGCTCATTAACATTCCTAAATCACTGCTCACCCAGGGAATGTTTAAGAGGAAAGAGCATCTCTTATTCTCCCATTATCCTTAAGTCCTTCTGAACCAATTCGGTATTACTTTTCCTTTCTTCACTAATCAAGTCTGGCTTCTGCTAATTAAAGATGATGCACAGAATTCTTCCTAAAATTATAGAATGCCTTCTCTTGTTTTAGAGTTCCTACCTGTCAGACATAATTAGATTCCCTAAGGACTGATGAGTCCCAGAGCTAGAGCCATCACTAAGGGCCCAGCTGGGAGACCTAACAGTCGGCATGGCACCATCCTAAAGTAATAGTTAGCGATTACATTCCTTTACATTTCTAGTAAAACTTTTGGTAATTGGCACCTTAGCACTTAAGTACTGAATGAGATAACACCCAATTTACTCTCAGCATGACGATGTGCTTCCTAAAAACTGAATGACCGGGGGAGGGGACTCGTACGTGATATCAACAGTTTTATTTTGGGACAGGGCATAGCGATGTCTTTAACATGGTGAGAGTCAAGTATGAGCGACAAGTATTTATATACCTGGCTGGATTCCATCTTACCCTGGTGATCTGGATGTTGTTCAGCTGATGCTGCCAGTCAACAATAGTTTCCATCCTGTAGAACCAGACGTTAATGTTTCCAACCAGAACAGACTTGCCCACCCGTTGGACCAGAGTGCACAGGGACGTGTAGAGGGTGAGCAGCAGCTCCTTGATCAGGCGAATATTCTGCTGATCTTCAAGGACTGACAACAAATGGCATGAATTTACTTAAAGGGATACTGTCATGGGAAAACATGTTTTTTTCAAAATGCATCAGTTAATATTGCTGCTCCAGCAGAATTCTGCTCTGAAATCCATTTCTCAAAAGAGCAAACTGATTTTTTTATATTTAATTTTGAAATCTGACATGGGGCTAGACATATTGTCAGTTTCCCAGCTGCCCCAGTCATGTGACTTGTGCTCTGATAAACTTCAATCACTCTTTACTGCTGTACTGCAAGTTAGAGTGATATCACCCCTCTCCCTTTTTCTCCCCAGCAGCCAAACAAAAGAACAATGGGAAGGTAACTAGATAGCAGCTCTCTAACACAAGATAACAGCTGCCTGGTAGATCTAAGAACAACATTCAATAGTAAAATCCAGGTCCCACGGAGACACATTCAGTTTCTCAGGAGAAACAACAGCCTGCCAGAAAGCAGTTCCATCCTAAAGTGCTGGCTCTTTCTGAAAGCACATGACCAGGCAAAATGACCTGAGATGCACCTACACACCAATATTACAACTAAAAAATAAACTTTTTGGTTTAGGAATGAAATTGTATATAGTAGAGTGAATCTAGGGCATCAATAATGCATTTAAATGCAATTTTAGGGCTGTCTGGGTCAACATGGTCACACTAACTAAAACCTGATTGAAACAGTGTTTGTTGCCACCCAAAAAAAATGATGACGTGAGTTCTTACCTTTCTGGACAACCTTTTCCAAAATGTTCATGTAATTTTTCTGTGCGATGCCACTTAGGGACGTGAGCTGGGACTTAGCGATCAACTCCAGGAGCTGCAGAAACACAATCCATTCCGGTGGGTTAGAGTAAGAAAAGTCCACATCCCCTTTTGCAATGCCTCATTAGGATTAAAAATAATTGTATTGCACATCTGCTGCAATTCTGTATTCAAACAGAGGCCAATTCTTGGCAAGATTCAGCAGAGCATCCCAAACACTAGGGCTTCCCTCTTGGGTGAAGAAGAGGATGAGGCCCCACCTGATGGCAGTTTAGAGTGAAATATGGAGTTAAATGCTTATAGAGTTTCTTGGATATAGCTGTTACAGCCTTGCTTACCTAGATCTAGAACATTGGGGTATGATTGGGATATGGGGTATGATGTACTGCAAGAGGGGCACTAACCCAGAAAGTCACAGGACCTCTCTAATAGATGGGTGTAAACACATGGAAAGCAGTTGGTATTCTTCTATACAGAAGTGTTAATCCATTTCCCCAATAACAGCCCAGTCACTTGCAAGCAGCTGATCTGCAACACTTGTCCCTGTCGCTCTACTCTGTCACCGGGCAGATGACAGTTGCTAATCCTGACTCAGCATTACTCACGAGCTGCCTTTCCACTTTACCTGCCAACATACTGCCCGGAACCCATGCCCATATCAACTGATAGTAATAACAAACACACAGCACAATATCACTCAATACAATTGAGACCTTAAACCCTATTAAATTAAGTACAGAAACATGCGTTAGCTCAGGGGTCGCTAAAGAGAGAAGTTTGGAGGAAAATATTTACTTACATTTGGAAAAAAAGTTAATATTTTCCCTAAGAAGGTTCAATAAAATGGTTTGTTGTTCTAGTCTCAGTGAGCAACAGTCCTGTCCTGCTTTATGGCAGAGATTCCAGCTATTTGTTCACCTTCAAATTATCTGTTAGCATGCAAGTGAAATCCCAAGACAATTTGCAATTGGTTTTTATTATTTGTGGTTTTATTTATTTAATTATTTAGCTTTTTATTCAGCAGCTCTCCAGTTTGCCATTTCCGCGTGTGGTTGCTGGGTCCAAATTACCCTAGCAACCATGTATTGATTTGAATAAGAGATTGGGATATGAATAGGAGAGGCCTTAATAGACAGATGAGTAATAAAAAGCAGCAATAAATTAGGGGCAGATTTATCAAAGGTTGAGGTGAATTTTCCAAAAATTCGACTTTCGAGCTATTTTTTGTGTACTTCGACTAGGGAATAGTCCAAATCCGATTCGAATATCGACCTTTATTATGTACTGTCTCTTTAAAAATTCGACCGACCAGTCGCCATCTAAAACCTGCCGAATTGCTGTTTTAGCCGATGGGGGACCTCCTAGAACCCATTTGGAATCAATTGGTGGACTTTGAAAAATGAAAGTTTTTTTGGGGGGAAAAACTTTGATTCTAATATTTATCAAGGGTCGAATTCAAATTCGACCCTTGATAAATATGCCCCTAAATGTGTAGCCTTACAGAGCATTTTTTTTAAGATGGACCTCCATTTGAAAACTGAAAAGAGTCAGCAGAAGAAGGCAAAAAATGAAGGTCAATTGCTTAGAATTAGCCATTCTATAACATACTAAAAATTAGCTTAAAGGTGATCCACCCCTTTAAAGCCCACTGTTTACTCTCTCTCTCTCTCTCTCTCTCTCTCTCTCTCTCTCTATCTCTATCTCTCTCTCTCTCTCTCTCTCTCTCTCTCCTCAGAACAGATCAATGATCAGATTAAAGTGATATTTTATCATTGGAAGGATTAAAGGAGCCAGAAAGCAAAAAAAAAAAACAGATGTACTAGGGTTTTACTGCCCAATATGTGTCTACAAGAAGAACAGTCTCTGCGGAACAACTAATAGAAAACGAGTGCTTAAATAGATGTTCTTGGAAGGAGCGAGCCGTTCCACACAACATTTCTACACCATGAAGAGATAGGATCAGACTAGTGAAAATAAGTCTAATGGATGCACAAGTGTCCAATGAAAGATCTGCATTAATAAATTATGTTAATATAACATACGACTTCGAATTTACTTCGACTTTGATTCGAAGTAAAAATCGTTCGAATATTCCGACCATTCGATAATCAAAGTAATGTCTCTTTAAAAAAAATTTCAACTTCAATACTTCGCCTTCACACATCGAATAAAAATCCTTCGATCGATCGCTGAAATCCTTCGAATCGTTCTTTTGAATCATTTTTATTCGATCGCCGGATTGGCAGATTTGCTGAAAAAACTTCAAATTCGATATTCAAATTTCGAAGTTTTTTGTACTTCGAAATTCGACCCTTGATAAATCTGCCCCTATGTGTCAGAACAGGAAGTAAACATCTTTGAGTTAACTTTTAGTATGATGTAGAGAGTGATATTCTGAGACAGTTTGCAATTGTTTTTCATTTTTTATTTTTTTTGGTTTATAAGTTATTTAGCTTTTTATTCAGCAGCTCTCCAGTTTGCAGTTTCAGCAATCTGGTTGCTAGGGTCCGAATTACCCTAGCGACGATGCATTGATATGAATAAGAAACTGGAACATGAATAGGAGAGGCCTGAATAGAAAGAGGAGTAATAAAAAGAAGCAATAACAATAAATTTGTTTTAAGAAGGGGTCAGTGATCCCCATTTGAAAGCTGCAAAGAGTTAGAAGACGAAGGTAAATAATTCAAAAACTATAACAAATAAATAATGAAGACCAATTGAAAAGTTGCTTAGAATTGGCCGTTCTATAACGTACTAAAAGTTACCTTAAAGGTGAACCACCCATTTAAAGGATAAGTAAACCTTTAAAATAAGTGAATGTAAAATTGATGAGGTTGCTATTCTAAGTACTTTTGCAATGTACTTTTATTATATTTTTTGTTTTTATTCCAAGATATTAAGGGATACGTGTACTGTTAATATGAATGAATTTTGTTACAACAGCGCCACCTGCTGGTCAGTTTCCCACCAGTCTGACCACCAAGTAGTCAAGGAAGTTGTCAGGAGAAAGAAAGAGGCTGCTCTGATGTTCTTCTGCTTAGGAAAAGTTTGAGAAAGGTTTCTAATTTTTACCTCAGCAGAAGAACTTCCTTACCACTTACAACATGTTTATTATTATTCATAAACAAATAAATACTGGAGCAGTACATAAACAAAATTTCAAAAATTGAGAAGAACTTCCTTGACTACTTGGTGGTCAGACTGGTGGGAAACTGATCAGCAGGTGGCGCTGTTGTAACAAAATTCATTCATATTAACAGTACATGTATCCCTTAAAAGGGTTTTTTTTTCAAAATAGTGCTGCTCCAGCAGAATTCTGCACTGAAATCCAATTCTCAAAAGAGCAAACAGATTTTTTTATATTCAATATTGAAATCTGACATGAAGGTAGACATATTGTCAGTTTTCCAGCTGCCCCCAGTCATGTGCTCTGATAAACTTCAGTCACTCTTTACTGCTGTACTGCAAGTTGGAGTGATATCACCCCCTCCCTTTCCCCCCAGCAGCCTAACAACAGAACAATGGGAAGGTAACCAGATAGCAGCTCCCTTGAAGATACAAGAACAGCACTCAATAGTAAAATTCCAGGTTCCACTGAGACACATTCAGTTACTTTGAGAAGGAAAAACAACAGCCTGCCAGAAAGCATTTCTCTCCTAAAGTGCAGGCACAAGTCACGACTGGGGGCAGCTGGGAAATTGACAATATGTCTAGCCCCATGTCAGATTTCAAAATTGAATATAAAAAAATCTGTTTGCTCTTTTGAGAAATGGATTTCAGTGCAGAATTCTGCTGGAGTAGCACTATTAGCTGATGCGTTTTGAAAAAAACATGTTTTCCCATGACAGTATCCCTTTAAGATACTTTTTTTTTCGCAAAATTCATTGCCAGTGTTTTTCTGTTGGGATAGCCGACACCATTACATCCAAGAACATTCCGTCAGCAGAACATTCCTTGTCCTCTGCAGTGACTCAACATTAAGTTAAGCACAGAGATGCCTGGCAAGCCTCAGGTTACACGTTATTGATCCTTGAGTGTTTGGACTCACTGATGTGTTGTGTCCCTCCAGCACCTGCTGCACCGATACTGATTCAGGCCACTGTGATGATACATTTACACAAGGGCAGTATCTTATTCACACGAAGAGAACCTACAAATATTGTTTTTAATATCCTGTAACTGCCCTTTAGTCCTGTTCTGCCTCTAGGCTATAAATTGATCTTCTCTCTGGTTTCTAGGGTCAGTGACCCCAGCACAAATACTGATTGCAGTTAGTGTTGTTATGTTTATTACTTTATTTTCTATTTATCCTGCAGGCTGTGGCATGGTTTCTACCATCACTGACCCTAACAACCAAACGTAAGAATTGAAGAAACAACAGGGACTTGAAAACATGAAGAGCAGCTGCAAAGCGTCTGAGACAAAATACTAAGTAAATGAAAATTTCAGCTGAAATCATATTGGGGGAATTCCACAGCTGGGATGTAAATATACCAACTGGCTTTGTGGGAAACGCTTTCCAGACTTCACCTTTAGGGCTAGTCCAAACGTGGAGATTCGGGGAGATTTTGTCGCCTGGCGACTAATCGCCTCATCTTTTGAGCGACTATCTCCCCGAACTGCCTCAGCGTTTTCCCCCATAGGCTAAAATGAAAAGTCGCCTGCGTTAATGCACATGCGGCGATGCGTTTTCAATTGTCGCCCAAAGTTGCCTCAGTGAACGATGAGGCAGTTCAACGAGATAGTGGCTCAAAAGACGAGGCGATTAGTCGCCAGGCGACAAAATCTCCCCGAATCTCCTTGTGTGGCCTTAACCTTAAGGTAACAGAACAACCAATTCTAAGCAACTTTTCAATTGGTTTTCATTATTTATTTTTTATAGTCTTAGGGGCCGATTCACTAATTTCGAGTGAAGGATTCGAAGTAAAAAAACTTTGAATTTCGAAGTGTTTTTTGGGCTACTTCGACCATCGAATGGGCTACTTCGACCTTCGACTACGACTTTGAATCGAAGGATTCAAACTAAAAATCGTTCAACTATTCGACCATTCGATAATCGAAGTACTGTCTCTTTAAAAAAAACTTCGACCCCCTAGTTCGCCATCTAAAACCTACCGAACTCAATGTTAGCCTATGGGGAAGGTACCCATAGGCTTTCCTAAGTTTTTTTGATTGAAGGATAATCCTTCAATGGTTGTATTAAAATCCTTTGAATCGAACGATTCGAAGGATTTAACCGTTTGTTCGATGGATTATTCCTTCAATCGCTCGATCTGCGCTAAATCCTTCGACTTCGATATTCGAAGTCGAAGGATTTTAATTCCCAGTCGAATATCGAGGGTTAATTAACCCTCGATATTCGACCCTTAGTGAATCGGCCCCTTATAGTTATTTGCCTTTTTCTTTGCAGCTTTCAAATGGAAGTCGCTGATTCCCTTCTAAAAAAACAAATGCTCTGTAAGGCTACAAATGTATTGTTACTTTTTATTACTGATCCTTCTATTCAGGCCTCTCCGATTCATATTCCAGTATCTTATTCAAATTAATGCACGGTTGCTAGGGTAATTTCGACCATAGCAACCAGATGGCTGAAACTGCAAACTGGAGAGCTGCTGAATAAAAAGCTAAATAACCCAAGAACCACAAATAATAGAAAATGAAAACCAATTGCAAATTGTCTCAGAATATCACTCTCTACATCATACTAAATGTGAACAACCCTTTTAAGAGAATGTTGTCGGTCCCAGGGAGGATTACGGTAGTGACAAAAATGAAACGACAGGGCTGCCCGCCTGTATGCAATGTGATGACCCTGGACAATGGAATAGTAAAAACACGCAGGTGAAGGTTTACTTCTACAGGTTGGGGGTCTATGGGGTGATCCTTTAGCCTAAGATTTCCTTAAATGACAGGCCCACTCTTCAGACAAATTTTCCTCCGCCCTTCACTCACTCTCTCTATTCTACTCTCTTTCCATATCACCTTCTACTTTTTCTTATTCCTCTTCTTTGTCCTCATAAAGATATGGGGAGTGATCACACTATAAGCATCCAAGAAGGGCCCATGGACACAAGCATGGTATGTCCTGGTATGTCAGTGGGCCAGCCCCAGACACTGGTTGAAGGAGAACTAAACCCTAATAATGAATGGCTAAAAACACCATATTCTGTAAACTGCACAAGGCTAAAGTTTCAGCTTGTCAATAGCAGCAATGATCCAGGACTTCAAACTTGTCACAGGGGGTCACCATCTTGGAAAGTGTCTGTGACACTCACATGCTCAGTGGGCTCTGATTGGCTGTTGAGAAGCTAAGCTTAGGGCTCGTCACTAATTATCCAGCAGAAAATGACCTTCCCTGGCTGTAATATAAGCTGATGCTACAGGTTTGCTGATTATTAAATTCTGATGCTAATTGCACTGGTTTCTGTGCTGCCATGTAGTAATTATCTGTATTAATTACTAATCAGCCTTATATTGTGACATTTCTATTCTATGTGTACTGTATATTGTGAGTGGGTCCCTAAGCTCAGTAAGTGACAGCAGCACAGAGCATGTGCAGTGAATCAGCAGAAAAGAAGGTGGGGAGCTACTGGGGCATCTTTGGAGACACAGATCTTTACTGCTAAAGGGCTGTGGTTGCCTTGGGCTGGTACAGAAGTACAACACATAATATACAACATTTCTAACTACTTCTTTAGTTAAGCTTTAGTTCTCCTTTAAAGGGCATGTAAAGGCAAAAAAATAAAATCCCATTTTTACTTTCTTTAATGAACAAGAAACCTATCTCCAATATACTTTAATTAAAAAATATGTACCGTTTTTATAAGAAACCTGACTGTATGCAGTGAAATTCTCCCTTCATTTACTGCTGTGGATAGGAATTGTCAGACGGTCCCTAACTGCTGAGCAGGGAAACAATCATACTTATGAACGGCTTTGTTTATGACGATCCCTAAGCAGCCCAGACCACACTGAGCATGTGCACAGTCTTAGTCTTGCAAAGATGTATAACAAAGTTACAAGATGGTGACCCCCTGTAGCCAACTTTGAAAGCATAAATTATTTGTTTGATTAGGCTTGTGGTGCAGTAAGTTCATACTTATATTTAATATACAAAATAAAGCATTTCTAGCCTTATTCTATTTTAGACTTTACATGTCCTTTAAAGGCATAGGCCATATTGTTATCTTGCATGGATTAGGAGCGATTCATTTATATGCATACTTCATGGCTGTACGAGGCGGTTCTGTAGCGTGTAGCATGCATGTAAATGAAATGCAAATTAGTTGTGAACTATTTTGATTTAATAGGTGTTTGCCTTTAAACTGATGAAAACACCAGCACAACATGATGAAGCCTTGCTCTGCCCCTTAGTGTGATTGATTCAGTCTTTGGCTTTTGTGCTGTTGCCAGAGGCTCATGGGATCCTTTGCTTTGGATCAGTGTTTGGATAACTCACAAGCTTATACTTTTGCCAATGCTGCATTAAGACAATACGCAAATCATGTATTACTCAAGCCTGCCAGGACTAAAGGTAAATATTATTGCAAGGTTTTATGTTCCCCGGAGCCAAATAATCACATTTCGCATGATTTATATGCAAGCGCACGGAGACGCTGGGAATCACAGTAAAACAATAGTTATGAAGCTCAAGTTCTAAGGCTGGTGCACTCAGACGCCTGGTTTTGTAGCTACACAAACAAAGTTTTCTGCAGGTCACCTGTAGTAATTTCTACAGCAGGGTGAATATTAAAGGGGAACTTGCTTTGTGCCCCATCTGCCCAATACTGAGAGCCTGAATCACAACAGCCTTATACAGCACTACATGTTCAGGCTGAACAGCAATTGGCAACCTACTGTATGTCCATCCGAATGTTCAGGGCTGGATTTATATTGTGGGTGCCCTAGCCCCACTGCCATTCATCGCCCCTGTCCCCTCCCCTTCATTCGTGCACATGTGCAAATTTTCATCATTGGGTCCAGAGGGCTTGGAATCGGCACAAGGGAAATTTTTAAAAACGATAATATCTCATAGAGAAAAAAAGGGGGATTGATCAATGCACATTCCCTGCTCCCCTGTCTCATAGGTAGGGATGTACCAAATACAGGATTTGGTTCGGTATTTGGGCAGGATTCGGCCGAATCCTTGTGCCTGGCCGAACCGAATCCGAATGTTTAAAAGCATGTGACTTGTCATCACAAAGCGAGGAAGTAAAACATTTTTTAGCCACGCACTTCGTGTGAGCCTCTATTTTTTCCTCCCCCTCTCTGATTTGCATATGCAAATTAGGGTTCGGATTCAGTTCGGTATTCGGCCAAATCTTTCACAAAGGATTCTGGGGTTCGGCCGAATCCAAAATAGTGGATTCGGTGCATCCCTACTCATAAGTAATCCAATATCTATGCAAGTGCATGTTTTTACAACAACAGGGGTTTTTATTAACAAAGTTATGATCATACAATTGGTAAGCCATCATACCATGTCAAGGTAAACCCCATGTGGTGGTCCCTAACTATTTACCTCCAGTAATAGTATTCAAAGGCTGGCACCTCCCTGCATGGTAGTATTTCTTGGGATAAGTGTCTCCACCTGGACATTTGTTTCACTCAGAGGGTTTAGTCCTCCCTTGCCATTAGCTTTTAAAAACAAGAGAGAGATTGCCTAGACCACAGCATTGGTTTTACAGGCTTAACCCTCCCCGCTTGTGGCTTTTAAAGGAGAATTCAACCCCTTCTTAAAAAAACCCTACCCTACATAGACCCCCCTCCCTACTCCCCCCATGCTAGCTGCTACCCAGGGTAAATGCCCCCAACTTTTTAAATACCCCTCGGTGCAGATTCGGAGCATTGGAGTTCACAGGCGCCATCTTCTTCGGTAATCTTCTTGTCTTCTTCTGGCGCTTCGGGAATTTCCGTGACTTTCGGCGCATGCACAGTTGTCAAAAACCTGAAGACGACTCCAACTGCGCATTCGCCGATACGGAACTTACTTCCCAAAGAAGAAGATGGCTGCCGTGAACTCCGATGCCCTGAATCTGCACCGAGGGGTAAGTAAAGAGTTAGGGGCATTTGCCCAGGGTAGCAGGCAGCTAGGCTAGGAGAGAGGGGGGGGGGTCTATGTAATGTTGGAGAGTAGGGTTTTTTTAATAAGGGGTTGAATTCTCCTTTTAAAGAGGGAGACTGCCCAAACCAACACCATTTTTTAAAGGTGTGGGACTACCATTTATAGGGACGGGTGTAGGGGTACTACAATCACATGGAAGCTTGGCCTGCAGCATAACTTCTAGACTTCCGGCAGAATAACTGCTACAATACAAAATTCAAAAAAAGGGGAGCACTCCAAGGCTAATTAAAACTATATTGAAAACAACGGAAATACTACTGATCTGTCCAAATGAACTATAAACAAAGAAAAAGCAGGGGAAATTGATCAATGCACATTCCCTGTCCCATCTCATAATTAATCCAGTATCTATGCAAATGTTTACAAAAACAGGGGGTATTAGTTACAAAGTAATGATCACTTTTTCTCTGTTTTTTTTTAGTTAATTTGGTCCATTGCATTTAAATATATTTTTACTTCGCCTTTGTATCATATCTCATGTCAACAACCCAGCCTTGTGTCTTTTTTCTTACCACTTTACAAACACACACCATGCTGGGAAGGGACACTCACCCGAACCACATAGTTGAACTTTCTGGAGTCGTGGATAGCACTTGAAAAGTCCAAGCGATTGAAGGCTTCCCCAAGGGTACAGTAGCCGTGCCTCTAAAAACCACAAGAACAGGAATTAGATTGAGCGAATATTCAAATGACTGGGTGAAAAAAAAAACATATTAGAGGAGAAGGAACGGTGTTTTTACTTGGGGTGCCAACAGTTAGGCATCCCAAGTGATTGTATCTACTTATCTGACACACTGCACCAGCCCGGGGTTATTCCAGCGAGCAGCATACAAAAAAGGGATATCGGGCGCTCAAAAGGATTTCACAAATTAAAGTTAAAAGTATAATACTTATTGTAGATTCATTAAAAAAGGAACAATATATCCATTGGCCTGATACTCCTTTTTATGCTTCTGGTTTATTCACTCCCTAAGCTGAGGGGCTGCTGTACATAGACCACCTGTTCTACGTGGTGAGTGATCAACGTATTTTGTGTCCTGGGGGATTCTTCCAGCGAGCACCACAAAGCGATCCTCTTCTGCGCTCTTCAAATTTCCCAGGGCAGACGCATGCGCAGTAGAAAGAAATAGGCAACTTCTTTATTCAAGTTCAGCTTTTTCCCTTGACTGTGAATGCGCAGCCGTAAGAAGAAGAAGGAAGCCGACCGCTCCGTGGTGCTCACTGGAATAACCCCGGGCTGGTGCAGTTTTCTCCTGATAGGAGCACTGGCCCAGGATGTAAGTCAATACAATCACTTGGGGTACCTTTCCTTCTCCTTTAAAGGGGACTTGTCATCCTAAGAAATAATCCCAAATTATTTTCTATCATGTTATTAGCAAAATAAAATTTCCTTACACTATATTTATTATTTACATTTTCTTTCCTTCAGTCTTGTAATTACACAGTCACAGCAACCAGGCAGGAGCCATTTTGGGAACACTGTTATTAAATTGGTGGGTTGCCTTCAGACAACTAGTTGTTTTCAGATAGATCACCAGAGATAATGACTTTTTCCAATGACTTTCTATTTTCTGTGTGTGACCATTTTTCTAATTATTGAAATGTAAAGTGTCATTTTTCACCTTATAAAGGAGGGGTGGGGGGCTTAGTCACCGAAGGGGGGAATGAGAGGAGGGCAGTGACACATAAGAATTGCTGAATAGAAAGTGAAAGTAATTGACTCAGGCATAGAGACGGGGCAGGTAATATATGATTGACAGCTCAGATATTTAAACACCTTTATAACAGGTTTGGATGCTTTAATGGAAAAAAAGAATTTGGGTTTCATGTTTAATTTGCAAACAAATGGTATTATACCACTTTTTATGTTTGGGTGACAGGTCCACTTTAATACCTCCCGTTTATTTCTATTAAGAAGGGATAGTCCCAATTGTCTAACTCAGGTAGGATGGGGGGCCTGGAGGCATTGTTGAACATACCAAGGCACAAGTATCAATTTAAGGGTCACTTGCATTCATGAGTGAGTACAGAGAAGCAGAGAGCTCACATCACATTACAGAAGGAGAATCTTACCTCTTTGGTGCTCCCTTTGTGCACGTAGATCCATTTCTCCTGGTGGAGATCTGTTACAAAGATAACAACAGGTGCAAAGTCAGGATCTCATCCCATAATAACCTGGGCACAAGTGTAAAGGTCGCCATACACGGGCAGATAAAGCTGCTATCGGTCGTTTGGACCAATTTGACAGCTTATCTGCCTGTGTCTGGGGGCTTCCGACGGGTCTTCCCGATCGATATCTGGCCACGATATCGATCGGGAAGGTTTGATTTTTAACCGACCGACCCGTCGGAGCCCCTTGGCGCATCGTAATTCGATCGTTCGCCATACGGCCAAACGTTCGAATTACACCCGATATAGCCATGCCGTTAGTGGCATATCGGGGAAAGATCCGCTCGTTTGATGATGTCGCCAAACAAGCGGATCTTTGAGTCTATGGCCACCTTAATAGTCACAACCAATTTCTAGAGCAGGCACACAAATAAAGGCAATCTTCCCAGGCAGTAGAATTCAGTAAAAATATTTATTATGTTATCATAAGGATAATGATGACATAATAAATAGGGATGCACCGAATCCAATATTCAGTTCGGGATTCGGCCAAGATTCTGCCTTTTTCAGCAGGATTAGGCCGAATCCTTGTGCCTGGCCGAACCAAATCCTAATTTGCATATGCAAATTGTGGGGAGGGCGGGATTTCATGCGACTTTTTGTTACAAAACAAATTTTTTCTACTTTTTCCTTTCCCGCCCCTAATTTGCATATGCAAATTAGGATTCGGTTCGGTATTCGGCCGAATCTTCCAAGATGGATTCGGGGATTTGGCCAAATCCAAAATAGTGGATTCGGTGCATCCCTGTAAATATATTGTACTGAGTTCTAGTGCCTGGGGGAAAATTGCCTTTGTGTGCCTGCTGTACAAATTCCTGGTTGTGACCGCTCACCTTTGCTGAAGGCTCAGGGCACTGCACCTGGGCCTCTTCCACTACTTGGTGAGTTACTTTTACGTTGCTGGACCTTTTCTTCTCTGTTTATACAAGTGGAATAGTAACATATTTAACCTACAGCCTATGGCTAGTGATGAAAATCAACTACCTGGTAGGGATAGAGGGCTGCAGGCTGGACATATACTGTATGTAATGGGAGTAACACCCCCCCAAAGCATTCCCTGTGGTGGTGGGTGCTATTTAAATAACCTTGGCTGTTGCTCCCAGTGACCTCAAAGCAAGTGCTTATTTTTGAATTTCTGGCATTAAAGGGGTTGTTCCCCTTTAAATTTACTTATAGTATAATGTAGAGAGTGATATTCTGAGACAATTTGCAATTTTTTTTTATTCTTTGTGGTTTTTAAGTTATTTAACTTTTTATTCAGCAGCTCTCCAGTTTGCAATTTCAGCAATCTGGCTGCTAGGTTCCAAATGACCCTAGCAACCATGCATTGATATGAATAAGAGACTGGAATATGAATAGGAGAGGCCTGAATAGAAAGATGAGTAATACAACGCAGCAATTACAATAATTTTGTAACCTTACAGGGCATTTGTTTTTAGATGGGGTCAGTGACCCCCCATTTGGGATCCTCAGGAACTTTTTGCATTATGCTTATATTGCTCTTGACTTTTTACATTTGAATGTGGCTCATGGGTATAAAAGGTTGGGGACCCGTGACCCAGGGGAAGAGCAGCCCAAGGAATTCCAATGACCGGATACAAACAACATCTTAGTCCATTAATTGTCCATTTTTCCCTGAGCAGAGGCTGAACTTCTAAACTGATCATTTTAAAGGGCCACACACACACACAGATCACTTCATAGAGGAAGTTCCTGATACACATTGTGCTTTTAGAGCTACTTTAGAGTGTTTTGTTGGCAAGATAAATGTTTGCCCAAATCTTACCATAACTAGCCCTCTAGCTGTGCCGCTTTGAAAGTAGTAAAATGCTGTGAGCTTATGATCGTTGTTAGCAGAAAGTGATACTCACACTGTATCTTGGTGTTGTTGTTTAACAGATCCTTCCTCCTCTTTTTCACAGCGATATCGTAATTCAGATTATTCAGGACGTTCTCTTTATTATTCTCAGTGTTGCAATAGCTGCAGGAACAGCGAGGAAAGGACCGTTACTGATTGGTCTCAACACAGGGGGAATAATGACATCACCTCTCTTATCAGTGATCTTATATATCAGTACTTTGTGTTACTTATCCGTTATCCTTTATCAGAAATCAAGAAAAAGTGAGCATATACAGTTTGGCCCATAAATCTTTGGACAGAGACAACTTTCTGTACATGACCACAATGAATTTTAAATGGAACAACTCAGATGCAGTTGAACTGCAGATTTTCAGCTTTAATTCAGAGGGTTGAACAAAAAGATTGCATAAAAATGTGAGGAACTAAAGCCTTTTTTTAACACAATCACTTCATTTCAGGGGCTCACATGTAATTGGACAAGGAATGTAACTAGAGGGGGGCGGGCCCTGGTGAGGGACGCGCAGCGGGCCCACCTCCATATGCAATTTCCTGGCCGGATTCCAGTGGCGCGCGAGCTGCCGGGGGGCCCTGAGGGGATGCGGACCCTGGCCCAATTGCACCCTTTGCACCCCCGGTAGTTACGCCACTTAATTGGACAAATTAAAAAACTGAAAATAAAATGTTAATTTCTAATTCTTGCTTGAAAGCCCTTTGCTGGCAATGACAGCCTGAAGTGTTGAACTCATGGACATCACCAGATTCTGGGTTTCCTCCTTTTTAATGCTCTGCCAGGCCTTTACTGCAGCGGCTTTCTGTTGCTGTTTGTTTGTGGTCTTTCTGTCCCAAGTTTAGACTTCAACAATGAAATGCAGCTCAATTGGGTTCAGATCAGGTGACTGACTTGGCCATTCAACAATATTTGACTTCTTTGCTTTAATAAACTCCTGGGTTGCTTTGGCTGTATGTTTTGGGTCATTATGAAACGCCTCCCAATCAATTTCACTGCTTCATTGATAATGACATAACAAATGAATTGCCCAAACCTGCCCATGAAATAACCTTTGAGTCAATTGTCCAATTACTTTTGAGCCCCTGAAATGAAGTGATTGTGTTAAAAAAAAAGGCTTTAGTTCATCACATTTTTCTGCAATCTTTTTTTCAACCCACTGAATTAAAGCTGAAAGTCTGCAGTTCAACTGCATCTGAGTTGTTTTGTTTAAAATTCATTGTGGTCATGTACAGAACCAAAATTAGAAAAAAAGTTGTTTCTGTCCATATATTTATGGGCCTAACTGTATAATTAGGAAGTAGAAAAATTGAGCTCATCCGCATGGTTGTATTAAAAAATATCAACTTATAGCAACAGACGGAGTAATAAAGTATCACCAGACAGCTCCAGTGCTATCCCTTTTACCCTCAGTAACCCATTGAGTGCTTTAACACCGACATAGCTAAATTAAAATATAACCTTTATTATAACTACTAGATGAAAAACAAATGTTCAGCACCATCACACAACAAAATATGTTACAAACTCACTGCACATCAACATATATACTAAAAAAAACGTATGAGATGGAAAGTGGACGCACACTAATTTTCTGTCGGGCCCGTATGTGTTTAACCACTTCAATTTGGAGTGTGTTCAATAAATTTTGAGAGCCCCCCTATCTTCCATTCTTTCCCATTCGGCAAAACCCACCTATGCCGCCCTACGCATTTTGCCGTGTTACCGGCTTCTTTAGGGGCATAAGTGGTAGGGATGCACCGAATCCTTCTGCCTGGCCGAACCGAATCCTAATTTGCATATGTAGATTAAGGGTGGGTAGGGGAATCACGTGACTTTTTGTCACAAATGAAGATTTTTTTCCCCACTTTTTCCTTTCCTGGCCCCTATTTGCATATGCAAATTAGGATTCGGTTCAGTATTCAGCCGAATCTTTCACCAAGGATTCAGGGATTTGGCCGAATCCCAAATAGTGGATTCAGTGCATCCCTAACAAGTGGTGTGTGCTTGTTTATTTAACGATAAAATATGTTCACTTCGGTGTCCTTTCAGGCGCGGTACTTCCACCTATTATCTGCTACACTTCTGGTTATGCCGTATGCACGGAAATGCATCATCTGTCCGTTCCCATCGTAGACAGGAAGGTTTCACCGAATTAAAAATAATGGAAGGGAAAGATGTGAGAAAGGTTTCGATTGTTTTCCTAAGCAGAAGAACATCAGAGCAGCCTCTTTCTTTCTCCTGACAACTTCCTTGACTACTTGCTGGTCAGACTGGTGGGAAACTGACCAGCAGGTGGCGCTGTTGTAACAAAATTCATTCATATTAACAGCACATGTATCCCTTAAAATTTTGGAATTAAAGAAAAATCAATAATGAATGTACATTGCTTAGAATAACACTATCACCAATTTTACATTCACTTATTTTAAAGTTTTACTTATGATTTAATAAATCTGCCCCTAAGAGTTAACATAAAGTTGAACTATGCTTTTAAGCTCATGTTTCGCAAACCTGCTCCCTAATTACAGCTCACGTAACGAAGCAATAGTTATATATGTCAAGAGCCACATGACTTCCCGGAACGAGATACACAAGGACACTAATAAAGTGACGTCAAGTGCCCATTATTCACCCTCAGTGGCACAGTTTGTCCTTTAGATTCATGTGAGACTAAATCCTAATGTACAGGTCAGGCCACGGGACCTTTTCTCACAATGCACGTCCAATCAATAGAGCCCCTCTTGCCGGCAGTTCCTGGGAGATTCATGTGGATCTACTCTGCTCAATGTTAACATTTCAAAGTGTTACACTTAACATAAATCCGGCAGCTTTAACTACAACATGGTTTTGCCGCAGTCACTCCAGACCCCCCTAGTGTTTACCCCTCACAAGAAATATGGGACAAACAAACACTTAAGCTCAAACACCACACACTCACATTGGTCACATTTATCCACAACATGACTGACACTTAGAATTTGGCATGTGGCCAGCAACACTAACGAGGGTTCCGGAACTTTGTTTTTACAGAAACTACAAGGAACATATCCTGCTCCTTATTTATGTTTGTCCATGTGTCTTTCCCTGGACATTTGGGAAGCTGCACAATGAGAGGGAAAGTGACATCAAAACATCAGTTGTTTGACATCTCTGCCCATAATAGAACTGGGATACAGTAGATAACAGATAAGTACTACTATAGTTTATATAAACAAGCTGCTGTGTAGCCATGGGAGCAGCCATTCAAGCACAGGATACACAGTAGATAACAGATAAGTACTACTATAGTTTATATAAACAAGCTGCTGTGTAGCCATGGGGGCAGCCATTCAAGCACAGGATACACAGTAGATAACAGATAAGTACTACTATAGTTTATATAAACAAGCTGCTGTGTAGCCATGGGGGCAGCCATTCAAGCACAGGATACACAGTAGATAACAGATAAATACTACTATAGTTTATATAAACAAGCTGCTGTGTAGCCATGGGGACAGCCATTCAAGCACAGGATACACAGTAGATAACAGATAAGTACTACTATAGTTTATATAAACAAGCTGCTGTGTAGCCATGGGGGCAGCCATTCAAACACAGGATACACAGTAGATAACAGATAAGTACTACTATAGTTTATATAAACAAGCTGCTGTGTAGCCATGGGGGCAGCCATTCAAGCACAGGATACACAGTAGATAACAGATAAGTACTACTATAGTTTATATAAACAAGCTGCTGTGTAGCCATGGGGGCAGCCATTCAAGCACAGGATACACAGTAGATAACAGATAAGTACTACTATAGTTTATATAAACAAGCTGCTGTGTAGCCATGGGGGCAGCCATTCAAGCACAGGATACACAGCAGATAACACATAAGTACTACTATCGTTTATATAAACAAGCTGCTGTGTAGCCATGGGGCAGCCATTCAAGCATAGGTTACACAGTAGATAACAGATAAGTACTGCTATAGTTTATATAAACAAGCTGCTGTGTAGCCATGGGGCAGCCATTCAAGCACAGGTTACACAGTAGATAACAGATAAGTACTACTATAGTTTATATAAATAAACATATTTTTTCATATTTAATTTTGAAATCTGACATGGGACTAGACATATTGTCAGTTTCCTAGCTCCCCACAGTCATGTGACTTGTGCACTGATAAAATTGTCACTCTTTACTGCTGTACTGCAAGCTGGAGTGATGTCAACCCCCCAGCAGCCTAACAACAGAACAATGGGAAGGTAACCAGATAGCAGCTCCCTAACACAAGATAACAGCTGCTAATACTTTCTAATACTTTCACTCAGCACCTGGAAAGCAGACAGAACAATAAGAATATGTATCCCCACAGCAGAAGCATTAGTTGTTATGCACTCTGGCTGGGCAATGAGTCAGGTATTCAGGCTACTTGCCAACAGACTCAGGAGCCCCCACTGCAGGGACCTGACAGCACCCAAGTCACATGCTAGGCATAAATAATAAAAACAAAGTGTATTTTTCCAGCAGCTCAGATGGCAGCAGGGAGAAGTCGATCCCTCTGGAAAGCTCTCGGCCAAGTGCTGTTTACATTCCCTACGGATCAGTTTCACCGGGGGAAGAAGCTCAAGGATTAACAACAGGCACCGGAGCTCCCTTCCCACCTTGGGCACCTTGGCACTGAAGGGATCAGCAACGAGGATGGGAAAACAATGGGGTCGCAATAAAATTCCATATACTACAATGGGATATGGTTTAACTGTTTAATGCCAGAGCTAAATGAATGCCTTGTGGTGACTCTATTGTTACTGTTATTATTACAGGTAAGACTGTATGGAGGGGTTTGTAGAGCATCGTGGAGACTGAATAGTAACCCCTTGTGTGCCATGCTATATCTTTATTATAAGCATAGGGACTGCTGTAGGTATGTACTGTATGTGTGTGTTTGGGGGGTCAGACAATGTGACCACCCTGAACTATTAACCCCCTGTTTCCCAGCAGTTGTGGGTGGCAATGCAGAGGGATGTGTATATATTTGTGCTTCTCACTCACCTGTGTATATAGTGTATATATGTGTACCTCTCATTTACCCATGTACATATTCGTGCCTCTCACTCACCTGTGTATATTGTGTATATATTTGTATCACTCATTCACCTGTATTTATATTCGTGCCTCTCACTCACCTGTGGATGTCACTGATAAAATGACTGTGCTCCTCTAGAAATCTCTTCCAGCCATCCCCAGTCTTCACCCAGCTCTGCCCAGGGGACCTCCAGTCCTGTCCTAGGAAAGGCATAGTGGCCAATCAGATTGTGTAGGTACAATGTCTGTGCACTTTTGCTGCTCCAGCTGTTGCTGCTGCGATGTGCTCAGTGCTGTGTGTCTGACGCCTCCTTCCCCTGCTGCATTATTTATAGCTGGGGCTGCTGCCTTTGTTGCCGGAAATGTGAGACGCTCCTCCCCGGGACACGTGGCTTTTGTTTATCTGCTGCTGAGCATTGTGATTGCACAATCCCTATGTCAGTGATCCCCAACCAGTAGCTCGTGAGTAACATGTTGCTCTCCAACCCCTTGGATGTTGCTCCCAGTGGCCTCAAAGCAGGTGATTATTTTTGAATTCCAGGCTTGGAGGCAAGTTTTGTTTGTATAAAACCAGCTGTACTGCCAAACAGTCTCCTGTAGGCTGCCAGTCCACATAGGGGCCACCAAATAGCCAATCACAGCCCTTATTTGGCACCCCATAAACTTTTATCATGCTTGTGTTGCTCCCCAACTCTTTTTATTTGTGAATGTGGCTCATGGGTAAAAAAGGTTGCAAACCCATTGCCTACTGGGACTGCTATTGCCTCGGCACAATGTCACCCAGGGTTGGACTGGCCTGGTGGAACACCGGGAAAAAACTTGGTGGGCCCCTTCCGGGCCAGACCCCCTCTCCCAATCTCCTGGCCCTACAAAAAGACCATTTGGACCCCAAGCACTGGCACACGGGGGTGTGGAGAATCAGAACTGAAGCCTATATAGGTAAGTGGGGAAATCCACACAAAAACCATTAGTGGAATAAAACAACATTTTTGTGAATTGACACTACAATCTGTCTGGGTGCCCACTATAGTCTCTGCACTACTGCTTCTGACTCATGAAACAATGTAGCAAAAGGTACGGGGGCGTGAGCTGACCTGCTTCATTATTTCAAGAGTCAACCACAAAATAGACAAGTGATAAAATGTTTAAAGCTATTACAGTAGAACCCCCACTTTATGTTTTTCAGGGGTGTAAAATCCAGGAAAATGTAAAATCAGGGAAAATGTATTATGCCTAATATATACTGTAGGTGGGACCACAAAACAACAATGTAAAATGAGGGAAAACTTAAAATCAGGGGATGTAAAATGGAGGTTTCACTGTATATTGGAAAGCTGCTTAGAATTATTTTGTTTTTCAATATTTTTACATGGAAAAAATAATAACTAGAAAGGGGAAATCCACCCAAAATCCGTTAGTGGAAAGAAAAAAAATGTAAGCATAGCATTGCAATATACAGACATTCCCAAGTCATTTTTGTAAATGGACTTGCTGTTGACACTACAATCTGTCTGGTTGTCCGCTATAGTCTCTGCACTACTGGTTCTGACTCATGAAACAATGTAGCAAAAGGCACCGGGGAGCGGGGGGAGTGCAAGCTGACTTCTGCTACATTATTTCAAGAGTCAGAACCACAGTGATAAAATGTTTAAAGCTATTATATTGGAAAGCTGTTTAGAATTCTTTTTAGATAAAACAATTTTTACATGGAGTTTCCCTTTGACATGCAGTTTATTACAGTAAGCACAGCCCTGCACACCCTGCATCTTCATTAGGGTCTCATGATCACATATTCACTTATCTGCTTGTTTTGGAAATGTGACCCTTCCATATCCACAACTATAGAGCCCCAGATGAACTGCAGTAAACCACAATGCAAATGGCATTTACATAAACAGAAACGTGCAGTGACTTTAATGCAGAGTTGGAACTAGGAAAAGGCAGAAGAGGCACATGCTTAAATTGCAAAGGTGAAGTGGGCACCAGGCAATTACCTCTTCCACACGAATACCCTTAGTTGGGACCCTCCTTCCCTGCAAATAATTCCCTCTACAATATAAAATTTCATTCCTGAACCAACAAGTGTATTTAGTTGTAATATTGGTGTGTAGGTGCATCTCAGGTCATTTTGCCTGGTCATGTGATTTCAGAAAGAGCCAGCACTTTAGGATGGAATTGCTTTCTGGCAGGCTGTTGTTTCTCCTACTCAATGTAACTGAATGTGTCTCAGTGGGACCTGGATTTTACTGTTGAGTGCTGTTCTTAGATCTACCAGGCAGCTGTTATCTTGTGTTAGGGAGCTGTTATCTGGTTACCTTCCCATTGTTCTGTTGTTAGGCTGCTGGGGGGGGGGGGAGGGGGTTGCTATCACTCCGAATTGCAGTACAGCAGTAAAGAATTACTGAAGTTTATCAGAGCACAAGTCACATGACTGCAGACAGCTAGGAAATTGACAATATGTCTAGCCCCATGTCAGATCTCAAAATTAAATATAAAACAATCCGTTTGCTCTTTTTAAAAACAGATTTCAGTGCAGAAGTCTGCTGGAGCAGCACTATTAACTGTGTGTTTTTAAGGAGTTTTCCCAGATCCCTGGGGGTTCAGTGGGGGGGTGCTGTGTCCCAGTGGGAAAAGACAAATTAGCAGACGGATGTCTTTTACATTCATATGGGGGCCATGTCGCCCATTCCTTTATATCAGGAATCTTCAGAATCTCTTGGTTCAGCATTGGCCTTGTGGTCAAGTTCAGTTAGGCCCTACTTTGCCCAAAATAAATCCAGATATAGCAGCTATTCTCATACTCATTCTCATCCAGATATAGCCAAGCTTCCCAACCTGAATGTTACTTGGGTTTCTGGCTCTCCCCATTTACTTTCCTGTACTTTGGCCCCTTGGGGCCCCTGGGGGAGCAGGACCACTATTCAAAATTGTATGGACAGGACCATGTCATCCTTAAACACTGAGATTTCTGGCACACACACAGTTTACATATATAGATACACACAGTATAGATATATGGACACAATATATATATAGAGTCCATGGACACAAAGGGAACAGAACTGACAGCTTAGGAGCCTGTTCTTGAAGGTACAGAGTGCTGCTGTGGCCAAGCTTCACTTTGACATTAATTAAACACTCAGGTCAGGTATATGCGCATGTAGCAGCCAATCAGCAGTTAACATTTCTGGAATGCTGGGAGCTGGCGCTGAACTGCATCTAGAGGGCTACTGGTTTCCCAGAACTAAAATAATTTTAATTTAGCTTTTTGACTTTAGCAGGGATGCTGGGACTTGTAGTTTAGTGACAGATTGAGAGCCACAGATATAAGGTCTATGTGTGTATATATATATATATATATATATATATATATATACATATATATATATATATATATATATATATATATATATATATATATATATACAGTGTATATAAGCTCTCAGTGTGTGTGTAACCAGATCATGCCCCAATGTGCCTCTAAATATTTATAAAGACGCCAGGTCCTGGATTGTTTTGAACAGACACTTCTGTGTAACGAGAAGAAGAAGGAGGGGGAACTGTCAGTTTCTGTGTCTCGTCCCGTCACAAACCAATCAGGCGCTGCTTCTGGGCAAAACACAGCTTGATTGACAGACAGGGACCAGAGAATAAAGGGGAAGTCAGTAATGTGACATCCATTTGGACTGTAGACTTCTAGGTATAAAAGGTACAGTATTTTACTTTTCAGAGTGAAACATTGCCGGTGTGATGCTGCTCATAGCAACCAATGAGATCTTTGCTTTTGATTCTAACTGATGAAGTCTAATTGCTGATTGGTTGCTATGAACAACTTCACCAGTAATGTTTTACTCCAATGTTTATATAGATCTCATATGATTTTGAGATGCGTTTGTATTCCTGTTCACCTGGGTAGTTTTTGGGGGATACAGGAAGGAAAATGTCAGGACCGGGAGAACAGGATGAGAAAACCTGTTATCCAGAATACTTGGCACCTGGGGCTTTCCAGATAAGTGATCTTTCCGTAATTTGGATCTTCATGCCTTAAGTCTACTAGAAAATCCTGTAAACATTAAATAACCCCAATTGGCTGGTTTTGCCTCCAATAAGGATTAATTATATCTCAGTTGGGATCAATTACAAGCTACTGTTTTATTATTACAGAGAAAAAGTAAACTGTTTTTAAAATTTTAATTATATGGATAAAATTGAGTCTACGGCCTTTCCATAATTCGGGGCTTTCTGGATAACGGGTTTCCAGATAACGGATCCCATACCTGTATAAAGGTGGATTAATATAAGTGGAATCTTTAGATACATCACTGCTGTTCAGTCCCCTCTGAACATGATCGCTTCTGCCGGCACTAAACTAAACCATGGAGTTGCCTAGTTAAAGGGTTCAGTTGGTTTCAAATACTATTTTCCATTACTTTCTATTTGTGATTGTTTTTTTAATATTGAAGTTGAAAATGTGAAGTTGAAAAATCAATTTTTCAGCTTCTTATAAGTGATGTGCGGGTCGAAAAAACCTTGATGTGCACCCCACCCAAACCCGCACCTGGCTTCCCCCCTCTATTTATAGACCCAAACCCGCACTTGGCTTCCCCCCTCTATTTATAGACCCAAACCCGCACTTGGCTTTCCCCTCTCTATTTATAGACCCAAACCCGCACTTGGCTTTCCCCTCTATATTTATAGACCCAAACCCGCACTTAGCTTCCCCCCTCTATTTATAGACCCAAACCTGCACCTGGCTTCCCCCCCCCTCTATTTATAGACCCAAACCCACACTTGGCTTCCCCCTCTCTATTTATAGACCCAAACCGCACCTGGTTTCCCCCCTCTATTTATAGATCCAAACCTGCACTTGACTTTCCCCCCTCTATTTATAGACCCAAACCCGCACTTGGCTTTCCCCCCTTTCCCCCCACGCTGCTTTTTCGGGAGATTAGTCGCCCAGCAACAAGTCGCTTCTTCTTTGGATGACTAATATCCCTAAACTGCCTTCCCGCCTGCTAGAATGTAAATCGCCGGCAGGATGGCAGTCAGATCAATTTGGCTTTCTGAAGTCGCCTGAACTTGTGAGGTGACTTCAGAAAACGAAGCGCTCTGAGACACCAACATTCAACTTTAAACCTTAATTTTGGAAAAACGGAACGTGATTGCAAAAAGTCTTTATTTCTGGTGAAAAATCAGAAAACTAGACTGAAAAAAGATCTTGTAAGGTGGACAACTGTTTTAATGCCCAATGACATTACAGCTTGCCTTTAGGCATATTATTTAGATTCAGGCACATAAGCAAAATGTGATTTGAAAAGCAAAACATTATTATACACTGGCATCAAAACTGTCTTGTATTTAGGGTGCAATTCCTAAAGCCCTTCAGCAATTATTGTGCTACAACTCCCTGTACCCACTGTTTCTCAGCAGCAGCCACAAGGTCTAAATACACTCTCCATTTGTATTGATTTAACGCCTGTTTTTAGTGATCCTTCATCTTATTGCATTACCCCGGGACCCTGCTTCTTCAAGCCTGTAATCTTCCATTAAAAATCTTTCAGACCTTTAAAGGAGAACTAAACCCTAAAAGTGAATATGGCTAAAAATGACATATTTGATATAGTGAACTTATTGCACGAGGCTAAAGTTTCAGCTTGTCAATAGCAGCAATGATCCAGGACTTCAAACTTGTCACAGGGGGTCACCATCTTGGAAAGTGTCTGTGACACTCACATGCTCAGTGGGCTCTGATTGGCTGTTGAGAAGCTAAGCTTAGGGCTCGTCACTAATTATCCAGCAGAAAATGAGCTTCCCTGGCTGTAATATAAGCTGATGCTACAGGTTTGCTGATTATTAAATTCTGATGTTAATTGCACTGGTTTCTGTGCTGCCATGTAGTAATTATGTGTATTAATTACTAATCAGCCTTATATTGTGACATTTCTATTCTATGTGTACTGTATATTGTGAGTGGGTCCCTAAGCTCAGTAAGTGACAGCAGCACAGAGCATGTGCAGTGAATCAGCAGAAAAGAAGATGGGGAGCTACTGGGGCATCTTTGGAGACATAGATCTTTACTGCTAAAGGGCTGTGGTTGCCTTGGGCTGGTACAGAAGTACGAAATATAATGTACAACATTTCTAGCTACCTCTTTAGTTAAGCTTTAGTTCTCCTTTAATGACACCAGTGCTCTAATACATCTGATGCAGATCAGCTCATATCAGCCACATTGCATCACCCCTTCCCAGATTCATGATGGCAGCTGCCGTTTGACTTGAATGCCCTTGTTGATTTCTTGCCACCATCAGAAGTGTCAGGGGATTGACGTACCCAACAGATATGATCCCTGTTATCTATAAGAATTCTGATTTTCTGTACATGTTCACCATGGGAACCTTATTTATAGGCTTACAGTAGAAGCTGCAATTTATGTTTTTTTCAGGGGACCAGAAAAAAAATTGTGTAAAATCCAGGGAAATGCAAAATCAGGGAATAAAATAAATTTATTATACATTGGTGGGACCTCAAAAAAACGGTGTAAAATGAGGCTTCAAAGTATTTGTTTTTATTTATATAACACGGAGCAGCCATGATTGATCCAATGAGGTGACCTCATTTACAGATTTACAGTATTCATCGTAAATTGTGTTCTATTGTACCTTGTTTTAAAGGGAAACTAAAGCCTAAGACAAAACATGGATAGTAATGCAGTGTTTTATATAATGTATTTACTGTAGCAGCCAAGGCCGGATTTACATAGTGGGCGCCCCTGTCCCCTCCCCTTTATTTGTGCAAATTTTCATTATCTGGACCAGAGCAATGGGGATCGGTGCACAGGAAATTAAAAAAATTATTATACGGTATCTCCAGCGCATCCCCAGTGTTTATAAAATCAATGTAGGTGTGGTTGGACAGCATGCCGTTCCCTAAAATCCTGCCACCCTATACACAGCTAGTAATGGGCGAATTTGTCCCGTTTCACTTCGCCGAAAAATTTGCGAATTTCCCACGAAATTCACATAACATTGAAAAATTTTCAAAACAAATTTTGACACCCGTTTCTATTTTGATGTCCGTGACTATTTTGATGCCCAAAACAATTTGACGCACGCCTATTCTATCCGAATGCATTAAAGTCAATCGGCGGCAGAATCATTTAGATGAGCTTCAGAATAGTCGCGGGCGGTAAAATTGTCATGGGTGATGCAGCGAATTTTCGCTGCAGTTTTGCGAATTTATTTGCCGGTGTCGAAACGTGAAAATTTGCTGCGAATTTGTTTCTGGCAAATTTATTCGCCCATCACTATACACAGCAGCTCTCCATCTTGGATCTTGTTCGGCCATTTTTTCTGTGTCAGTGGCACCGCACATGCTCAGTGGGCTCTGGGCTGCTGGTGAGAAGCTAAGCTTAGGGGTTAGCGGAAATCATTCAAGGAGTTGTTCAACTTCAAAAAACTAGTTGTTTTCAGATAGATCACCAGAAATAACAACTTTTCCCAATTACTTTCTATTTTGTATGTGTCACTGTTTTTCTAATATTGAAGTGTAAAGTGTCATTTTTTTACCTTCTAAAGCAGCTCTTTGAGGGCGGGTCGTTGACCCTGTTAACTGTTCTAAATTGATACATTTAGTTGATACATTTGTTATCTTTGTCCCTGCTGAGCAGAATCTCTGGGTTTCATTACAGGCAGCTGTTAGAATTGATACAATAGTTGCTTATACTCCAGAGATGCTGCTGAGAAATCGGGGAGATTAGTTGCCAGGCGACAAATCTCCTCTTCTTCGCGGGGACTAATCCGCCAGCTAAAATGTAAATCGCCTGGGGGCAGGCACACGGACCGCTTCATTTTCCGAAGTCGCCCGTAATTGCCTCACGAGGAAACTTCGGGCAACTTTGGAAAACAAAGCACTCTGTGTGCTTGCCCCCAGGCGATTTACATTTTAGTCGGCGGAAGGAATATCGGGGAGATTAGTCCCCACAAAGAAGAGGAGATTTGTCGCCTGGCGACTGGCCCGTGCGGCCAGACACTTAGGGGCATATTTATCAAGGGTCGAATTTCGAATTGAAAAAACTTCAAAATTCTAATTCGAAATGACCAACCTAAATTAAGTCAAAGTTTTTTATGGTCGAATAGGTCCGTTTTTTATTGAGTAGGTCTGTATTCGTCCGAATTCGAATCATACGAATCGAAGGAATAGTGAATTCAATTGAATTCGATTAGAAGTTTTTCCCAAAATAAACTTACATTTTTCAAAGTCCACCAATTGACTCCAGATAGGTTCTAGGAGGTCCCCCATAGGCTAAAACAGCAATTCGGCAGGATTTAGATGGCGAATGGTCAAAGTAGAATTTTTAAAGACACAGTTCATAATAAATTTTGATATTTGAATTTTTTAATTTTTTTCAAATATGAATCAAATTTGGACTATTCCCTAATCGAAGTTCAAAAAAATAGCTTCAGAAATTCACCTCGACCTTTGATAAATCTGCCCCTTAGAGTCTGCACCTGAGTTACTGAGCTGCCAGACTCAAACACCAGAGACACCAACATTCAACTTTAAACTTAAATTTTGGAAAATAAACAATGGAAAGTAATTGAAAAAAGTCTTTATTTCTGGGGAACAATCTGAAAACAACTAAACTGAAAAAAAGGGGTTTGGAAGGTGAAGAACCCCTTCAAAATATTAGAAACGAGTTTACCTCTGTAAGGGCTGATTATAAAAGAATTTTGATGCAGACTGCTCTGATTTCTATGCTGCCATGTAATGTGATATTGAATGAATTACTCATCAACACTGTCTTGTAAATGTTATATTTATAAATACTGTATATTATGAGTCAGTCCTTAAGCTCAAGTGAATCCCAAGGAGTAGCATTTCCAGCCTCATTCCTTCTGGAGCTTTAGCGAATTAGCGTTGTCCTAGCGAATTTACGCCTAGCAAAGTTTTGCGATGGCTGCGAAGCCGTCGCTGGCGAATTTTCGCCGGTTAGGGAATTTGCCCCTTGCAAGTCATATTTTAGTTTAACATACATGGCACTTAGAAGGTTAATGAACAACAACAAAAAACTGTATATCATTCAAAATTCTTAGATAAATCAGTATAATGTCCTGTTAACTAAAGAATATTGGTGACGTTCCATTGTTATTGTCTCAACATATACATAGAAAGCTGTATCTAGACAAAGCTGCCAGGCTTCCAAAGCAGAGATGCTGGAGGTTGCTGAGAATTGAGAGAGATTGAGCCAGATCTTGACAGAGGAAAAGCTGCTTCACTGCCAGACTTGATCCATATTTGGCTTTATGTGCCACAGAGAATTGGCAGAAGGCTTCTCTTTATACAATAGAGAGACACAATTGTTGCATGGAGCAGGCACACAAAGCACAATAGGGGAATGTATTTTTTTGTAAGATCGATCTCCCAAAGTTTTCATGTGAGCATTCCGTTTAATATCTCATACGTCTCTTGTTAATGCCGTCATCATATTGATGGCTCTGTTCATTTGATTCCTCTGTACACAAAACAGTGTTGTTCTGTATGATGTGTGTGACAGAGAGAATCTGGCACCCTGATTCCACAATTAGAAATGGACTGTGCCTAATTTTAAGGGGTGGTTCACCCAGGGTCGGACATCTTTCCCCACGGTCTACATGTGGCTCTGCTATCACCATCATGCCATATTGTCTCTTTCTTGCCCAACTGTCTCTATCTTGTTCTGCTGTCTCAATCTTGCTCTACTCTCACCATCTAGCCCAACTGTCTCCATCTAGCCCAACTGTCTCCATCTAAGCCCTACTATTTCCATCTTGCCCTGCTGTCTCCATCTTGCTCTACTCTCACCCTCTAGCCCTACTGTCTCCATCTTTCCCTGCTGTCTCTATCTTGCTCTACTCTAACCATCTAGCCCTACTGTCTTCATCTTGCCCCATTCTCACCATCTAGCCCTGCTGTCTCCATCTTGCTCTACTCTAACCATCTAGCCCTACTGTCTTCATCTTGCCCTATTCTCACCATCTAGCCCTGCTGTCTCTATCTTCTACTCTCACCATTTAGCCCTGCTGTCTCTATCTTGCTCTACTCTCACCATCTAGCCCTACTGTCTTCATCTTGCCCCATTCTCACCATCTAGCCCTGCTGTCTCCATCCTGCTCTACTCTCACCATCTAGCCCCACTGTCTTCATCGTGCCCTATTCTCACCCAGGGGCGATCCTGGCCCCTCCGCCACCTGAGGCAGCAGCAGTTGCTGCTGCCCCCCCTCCCCAGGAAATTCGCTCTTAAAGTACCAGGAGCAGCATTTTTGCTGCCCCTGGTACCTAGTGGGGTGATGCCGCCTGAGGCGACAGCCTCAACTTGCCTTATTGGCGAAGCACCCCTGTTCTCACCATCTGGCCCAGCTGTCTCTATCTTGCTCTGCTCTTACACTCTAGCCCTACTGTCTTCATCTTGCTCATCTAGGACTGGCTACAGCTGTTTTTTAAAATGGCATCAGCAGACAGATGTGCCACGAGCCTGGTATTTGTATCTCAAAGTACTATGTGTAGATCAGAATACTGTACCTTCCTGGGTTCACCTTTACGTTAATTTCTTTAAGTATGTTACAGAATGGCTCATTTCAAGCAACTTTGCAAATGACCTTCATTTTTTCATTTTTATTGTTTTTGAAATTTTTGCCTTCTTCTTCTTACTCTTTCCAGTTTTCAAATGGGGGTCACTGACCACATCTAAAAAAACAAATGCTCTCTGAGACTACAAATGTATTGTTATTCCTATTTTTTATTACTCATTAGTTTAATCAGGCCTCTCCTATTCATATCCCAGTCTCTTATTCAAATCAATGCATGGTTGCTAGGGTAATGTGGCGCTCAGCAACCAGATGGCTGAAATTACAAACTGGAGAGCTGCTGAATAAAAAATTAAATAACTAAAAAACCACAAATAATAAAAAATTTAAACCGATTGCAAATTGTCTCAGAATATCACTCTCTACATTATACTAAAAGTTGATTTAAAGGTGAACAACAGCTTTAACAGGCTTTTATGTTGCCGCTTGATAGAAATAAGGATAGACTAAACGGAATTTTCTTTGTCGGGGTCCACTTAGGGTTGCCACCTGCTCGATATTTCACCAGTACAATACCAGCCAAGGCCAGAGCTGATATTATAAATTCACCGCCAATGTACTCCAGATCCACCCCAAATCTCTCCAGGCTCACCCTCTTCTCGCTTAACTCAAATATTCCCCTCTGATGGCAATCCTTCCTGATGCCATAGTCCCATCCTTGATGGTCAAATACAAGGGGTCCTCTGCTCTCAACCCATTATCAATATATTTAAGTCATTGACCTTCCCTGATGGTTTCAAAACTACACCCTTTACATCACAGACCAATCCCCTCATAAACCTGGACCCACCCCAGTTGGAAAAGTATTTACCTTAAGGTGGCAACCCTAGGTCCAGTAAGGTCTGGGCCCACCTAGATATCCTTTGGTTCCCTTGTAGGCTTCAGGGAGAGTTCTTCCCATAAAAAGACCATGTGGAGCCTCCACTAATTAGGGCTGAAGTAGAGCATGATAAGGAGTAGGACAACATAGATTAGTGAGTCCTAGGTAGCCAGTGGTAGAGCTGGATCAAGGAACTTTGGTGCCCAGTATGAAGATGGCAATCTGCGCCCTCCCACCTGCAGCAGGTGCTGATGAATCCATAGGGAGAAGTGTAAGTTAGAACCATGAACACAATAGTAGACATTATATAAAGGTGTGAAACACTGTTATTGATAGTTCAATGGATTTGCTCACTGAAAATTTTCCAGTTTGAGCCTTAGTGGGCACCTCTGCTGCCAACTTTTAGTTCCAACGTTGGTCACTGGACAGTCAGATCTAGAATAGATTCCCTGAGAAGTCAGACTTCTCCAGTGCAATTCTCACTTATGAAACGTCACCTTATTTTAAGTTTGTGGTCAGTGGAGGATGTAGACAATGTTCATGGACAAACGTCATCTTATTTTACAGCTGCCTTCTTGTGCATTACCTTGCACCTTAGCAACCCTACGTGATGGATGCTGTTGCTTAGTCAGAACATGTTGGTGAAGGTGACGGTCAGAGACACACACACATGTGACCCCGTATTGACCAAGAAATTCTCAGTAGATTTATTTGCGGTCTGGGAATGAGGCACAGTTTGTAACCTCAGAGAATTCTGAGCACACGAATAGACCGTGCAGCTGACTTGAACAGCTGAGTTATTAAGCTACCAGCCAGACACCCTGGGACTCTATAACACTGGAAACAAAATTTCCATCGATTTAAGCTTCAGATGAAATGATTCTGTAAATGACAGTTTATTCCCAATCACCACCAGCCTCCAGAACTTAATTATAATCTACAGCCTCCACTGTAGGAGCAAAACAGAGATATCAGGGCTCTTTCCCCGAAACCAGCTGAATCATTTATTTATGTCTCTGTATGTATATACACACACATAAACAGCACATAACAGACGCATTAGTAATACATGTAAAACCAAGTAAATAAAACAGATTTGTTGATTCCCTTTACTTATAAATAAACTGTACTCCGGGCCAAACCACTTTACATCCTCATCTTGCTACTCTTTCCTTTACGCCTGAAGATCTTGCCCGTCGGATGAGCTCTGTATCTGGGATCTACACAAATAAGTAACAAACACAGTAATTAAAGCCCAACAGATGTTGGTCAAATGTTCCCAGTTCCGATCAAATCTCCCTAATAATGAATTTCCTCAGTTAATCTAATTGTCTACAGTCCAAGCTACACTGTCTTAATCTGACCAAGATTAGAACTGACAATATTATCCTTTATGTATATAGTGCCAACATATTCCAGACTGCTGTACAGAAGTTATATATCATCCATGTCAGTCCCAGCTCCACAGAGCTTACAATCTAAGTTTCTATAACCAGTAGGGTATCTAATTCAGTGGCCCACCACCCAGCAACTGCCGCATTGTGCAAAGAGTCACATGTTGGACAACACTGCCCTCTTGTCCTGCCCTTGCCATATTGTCCTATTTTCTTTTTTCCCTGCTATTACCATCTTGCTTCACTGTCTCTCTCTTCATCTAGCTCTACTGTCACTGTCACCATCTTTCCCCACGGTCTACATATGGCTCTGCTATCACCATCTTGCCATATTGTCTCTTTCTTGCCCAACTATCACTATCTTGTTCTGCTGTCTCAATCTTGCTCTACTCTCACCAACTAGCCCAACTGTCTCCATCTAGTCCTTCTGTTTCCATCTTGCCCTGCTGTCTCCATCTTGCTCTACACTCACCCTCTAGCCCTACTGTCTCCATCTTTCCCTGCTGTCTCTATCTTGCTCTACTCTAACCATCTAGCCCTACTGTCTTCATCTTGCCCCATTCTCACCATCTAGCCCTGCTGTCTCCATCTTGCTCTACTCTCACCATCTAGCCCTACTGTCTTCATCTTGCCCCATTCTCACCATGTGGCCCTGCTGTCTCCATCTTGCTCTACTCTAACCAAACCATCTAGTCCTACTGTCTCCATCTTGCTCTACTCTAACCATCTAGCCCTACTGTCTTCATCTTGCCCCATTCTCACTATCTAGCCCTGCTGTCTCTATCTTGCTCTACTCTCACCATCTAGCCCTGCTGTCTCTATCTTGCTCTACTCTCACCATCTAGCCCTGCTGTCTCCATCTTGCTCTACTCTCACCATCTAAACCTACTGTCTTCATCTTGCCCTATTCTCACCATCTAGCCCTGCTGTCTCTATCTTGCTCTACTCTCACCATCTAGCCCTACTGTCTTCATCTTGCCCTATTCTCACCATCTAGCCCTGATGTCTCTATCTTGCTCTACTCTCACCATCTAGCCCTACTGTCTTCATCTTGCCCTTTTCTCACCATCTAGCCCTGCTGTCTCTATCTTGCTCTTCTTCTCTTACAATCTAGCAGCCCTACTGTCTTCATCTTGCTGTAGTCTTGCCATCTAGCCCTGCTGTCTCCATCTTGCTCTACTCTTACCATCTAGCCCTATTGTCTTCATCTTGCCTGATTCGTACCATTTAGCCCTGCTGTCTTCATCTTGCTCTACTTTCCCCATCTAGTCCTACTGTCTTCATCTTGCTCTATTCTTACCATCCAGACCTGCTGTCTTCATCTTGCTCTACTCCTACCATCTAGTCCTACTGTCTCCATCTTGCCCTACTTTCTCCATCTAACTATACTGTCTTCAACAAACTCTTCTGTTTGCATCTTGCTCTGTTTTACCTGATGTAGCCCATTTCTGGAATCTTTTTGCTACAATACAATTCTGCGCAAAGAATCACATTTTATGTTTGGGAAATTCAGTATTTTGTACTTTTTTCATATTGACGGTACACCCAGTCTTAAACCTTTTTAACTATGTTTTTATAGGACTTTAATGACAACTCCCACTAGATTCAAAAATGATCAAGCTCATATAACAGTACAAATATTTCTCAATGAGCTCTATACAGACCATACTTATTTCTCTAATAAAGGTTGCTTTCTGCTCTGAGAATTTGAGGAATGGGATGCTTTACTTTTTTTAATACATAAACCACAAGAGATTCCTTTAGAGCATGTCATTTCTCTGCTCCGTGAGTTTACTGCAAAACATATGTGGGTAATGGGCAGTGTTTAATGGATCATATGTTTCCACCGGCACAGTTTAAAACCATTTAGCTTGCAAAATTATCTTTTATACTGTATATTTATACTGGGCTTGGACCTCTATATGCTTTTCCTGAATGATTTAGGCTTGTTCACACTTATAGCTCTGGGGTTTTGTCACTGCTTTCCAGCAAGAGATCCAGGGCTCATACATGACACCAGGACTGGCTACAGCTGTTTTTTAACATGGCGTCAGCAGGCAGATGTGCCACGAGCCTTGTATTTGTATCTCAAACTACCATGTGTAGATCAGAATACTGCACCTTCCTAATGTTTCAGCTGTGCCATGGAATGTAAAAATCATACACATTTCAGATCCCGGACAGCAAACTGAATGGCCAAGTCATAGATTATTAAGTAAAAGTTCCTCTAGCAAAGAAACGGCAAAACTGAGTTCCGCTGTGCAGGTTCCAGTGCAAGAGCAGAACTGAGTTTTGCCATTTATCTGCTAGAGGAACTTTTACTTGATAATCCATAACTTGGCCAATCAGTTTGCTGACAGTCAACTGATTAAGGGAAATGATTGCTGTGTCAAGTAGGCTACCATCGCTGGGCCCTTTCATTTTCCATCTGTTACCTTAAAGCTAGTTTGGTGTTTTGGACACTAATGTAACGGATGGAAAATGAAAGGATACAATGGTACCCTCCTTGACACAGTAGGGTCATCCATACTCTTTTTTTCCCTCATTCTTTTTCTTCTGCCTGTCATTTCCCTCATCCTATCTCTTCTTTTCCTACTATGTTTATGCACTCTTCTTTTTCCACTGATAAGCAGCAGCCTTGTATCCCACTGTTTATGGGATAATGTAAATTCTTACAAATGATTGTTACAAAAAAGAACGACTGATTAAGTGATAGGGTCTCTAATGCTGTACTTGCACATGCCCTAGACTAGAGTGCTAATTGTGATGGTGGCCCTGTTTAAAGGAAAAATATTTTATATATTTCTGGACATGAGGTTCAGCTTTGAACTCCTTGCAGTGCATTCTTGTAAAGGAGCTGGCATGGATTGTAAGTGAGCTAGTTGGTTAAGATTACAGGACTACTAAAGCCTCATGCTACTGATGCTACATCTTAGTAGTGGTACAGTCCAGCTTCAGCCTACCAGGAGATTCTCTAGTATCCTAGTGGTGGTACAGTCCAGCTTCAGCCTACCAGGAGATTCTCTAGTATCCTAGTGGTGGTACAGTCCAGCTTCAGCCTACCAGGAGATCCTCTAGTATCTTCATGGTGGCACAGGTCAGCATTAGCCAACAAGAGATTCCCTAGTGTCTTAATGGTGGCAATGTCCAACCTCAGCCTACCAGGAGATTCTTTAGTACCTTAGTGGTGGTCCAGTCCAGCTTCAGCATACCAGAAGATCCCCTAGTATCCAAATGGTTGTATAGTCTATCCTCAGCCTGCTAGCAGATTCCCTTGTATTCTAGTGGTGGCTTTTTCCATCCTCGGCCTACCAGGAGATTCCCTAGTATCCTAGTGGTGGTACAGTCCAGCTGCAGCCTACCAGGAGATCCCTTATTATCCTAATAATAGTAAGACAAAACAGAGGCGCCAAAAGGATAAAATTAGCTAAAAACACTTAAAAACCCAATGGGTAATTCAGAGGAGGTAGTAGTGAACTTACCTCCTCCAAGCAGACACCAACGAAAGTGGTAATTTTCAGTAATAGTTTATTCACAAAACAGTATTGCAACGCGTTTCGCAGGCATTTCCTGCTTCATCAGGCAATGTGGAACGGGAGCAAAAACAACTAAAAACACAGAGACAGGCAACACATTATTGTATACGGCTGTTCGAATTATGGGGAAGTGTAGATACTGAGTGATGCCCTTGGGCCAAGTATATGGGGGGAAGGGGAAACAAGGGGAGGAGAAATAGTTCACAGCATGGGGAAGCAAGTGCTGATGGACATGGGGGATAGGCTGCTGGTATATATTATCTAAATTGGAAACCAAGTATCTGGGTGGGAGACATAATAGGAGACATAAAATAGTAACATTTTACTATTTATATAACAGTTACTATTTTATGTCTCCTATTATGTCTCCCACCCAGATACTTGGAAATGCCTGCGAAACGCGTTGCAATACTGTTTTGTGAATAAACTATTACTGAAAATTACCACTTTCGTTGGTGTCTGCTTGGAGGAGGTAAGTCCACTACTACCTCCTCTGAATTACCCATTGGGTTTTTAAGTGTTTTTAGCTAATTTTATCCTTTTGGTGCCTCTGTTTTGTCTTACTATTATATCGAGTCCACCCCGAGTGGAGGGGTATCATCCCCTTTTTCTTCTTCTACAGAGAGCGATGTCAGTGGGATCAGGATAATCTCCCCACCTGCCTATACAGTGGTTGCCTATCGGTAACCCTGGTTTGTGAGTATTAACTTGTTTACTCTACCATTACTCCCTGTAAAAACATATTACACTATTGGGGCTCTTGGTGTTCCTTTTTGTCTTCTTATTATCCTAATGGTGGCACAGGCCAGCATCAGCCAACAAGAAATTCCCTTATATCTTAGTGGTAGCCAGGACCACCATCAGAAATCGCACGGCCCCATACGATATAATTTCCTCGGCCCCCTTGGCTGCGCCGGCCGCAAGATCCAACTTCAGGTCCACCCTCCCCACCTCACAGGTCCGCCCCCACCACACAGTAAAAAACCCAAAAAAATATATGAGAAAAAAAATTGGTGGCCAGGCCCCCCCAACTTTATAAAAAATTGGTGGCCAGGGCCCCTTAAACGTCCATGCCTTCCCAAAGTCAGCAGCTCTCAGAAAGATGGGGGGCCTGGCTAATCAAGTAAGTGTGGTGTGGCCAGGCCCCCCTTACCCTCGGGGCCACAATGGGCAACAAGAACAGGGCTAGCCAATAGAACTTGGACTGGCACTGAACAGGAATAATACTGGAGGGGTAGAGGCATTACTGTTTTATATTTTGGACCTACTAATATAGTGGGAAATAGGATATTAATTTCCCTTGATTGTGTTGAACTATAAAACAAAGCAAGGAAAGAACTACTGAGAAAAATGTGGAAAACAAATGAATAAAATAAGAAAACAGGTTAATTTTACTGCTGCATTGCAGAAAGACCCAACAAACCTTCATACGATAAAAATATTATGAGTCAGAGTCATTAAATGATAGCGATTAAGTCTATCCTTACGTTGACCGATTAGCCTCAGTTGGTCCCTACTGGCCACTCTAAGCAGAATATTACATTGTATCGCGAGTGCTAAAAGAAAGAAAGTGCAATATATTGAGACAAATGATTCCGCTAGTGAGTTGGGGGTGAGACGGGACCCAGAACAGCTGCTTTGCAATCACTCACTTCTGTGGCCTTAAATGCACTTGTTCCAAATGTTTCTGGTTAAACCCGAGGGCTCTCTTTGCAAAGGCTCAGTAGCAACATCACTGCACTTATAATGCAGATACAGACTGCTTAACCCATGCAGTGCCTCATTTAGTCTTCTGGGAAGTTTACATTTTGCTTTGCCCCCAAGAGCCACATCCGTGAAATCCACAGTTAAACTGCCACCCCAGATCATGGCCAGGCCCTAACTGGCAATCTGTGGGTTCTGGCAAATGCCAGATGGGCTGCTGTAAGATGCCATAGACAGTCACTATTTGGTGGGGGGCTGTTTGGGCCTCTGTGTACTTGAAATGCCTATTTTGAATCCTAGCCCAGACCTGCTGGCTTCTCTTTTGTTTTCCAGAAATAGTCTCTTACATTCTCCCGTCTGTCTCCGGGCAGGGCAAGGAGAAAGGTACTAAGAGATACATACCTCCCAACATTTTGGAAATAGAAAGAAGGACAAACATTTTTTGACCTTGAACATGTTTATTTTACAAAATGTGTCAGGGTATGAAAGTTTGAACACATTTCTGTGTTTTTTTATGTGTTATTGCGGTTTTGCTAATGAAGGTGAATTGCCCTTGAACTTGAACTTAAAGGGCATGTAAAGGCAAAAAAATAAAATCCCATTTTTATTTTCTTAATGAAAAAGAAACCTATCTCCAATATACTTTAATTAAAAAACGTGTACGGTTTGTATAAGAAACCTGACTGTATGCAGTGAAATTCTCCCTTCATTTACTGCTGTGGATAGGAATTGTCAGACGGTCCCTAACTGCTGAGCAGGGAAACAATCATACTTATGAACAGCAGGGGGAGCCCCCGCCTTACTTCCCAGCCATGCAGAACTCAAGCCGCTTTGTTTATGACGATCCCTAAACAGTCCAGACCACACTGAGCATGTGCACAGTCTTAGTCTTGCAAAGATGTATAACAAAGTTTCAAGATGGTGACCCCCTGTAGCCAACTTTGAAAGCATCAATTATTTGTTTGATTAGGCTTGTGGTGCAGTAAGTTCATGTTTATATTTAGTATACAAAATACAGCATTTCTAGCCTTATTCTATTATAGACTTTACATGCCCTTTAACCCAAGAATTAAAAAAAGCCCCTACCTAGTAAGCAAGATAGTCCCCTCTCCCTACTTCCCCTCGTTGAGTTCAACAGGTCTAAAAATGCCTGTAAAATTTTTTCCACCTAACAGTGCAGAGTAAGGGCAGTGGAACTTATGGGGGCGCCATCTTCCAGATCGCGAGTCTTCATCTGTAACAGAGCACCGTACCGGCACATGCGCAGTGGGAGCAGCCTTCCTGAGAGTACCGACAAAAGTACGGGAAATTGTCGAAGAGGACTTGAAAAAATTTGAAGAGGATCTGAAAAAGTCTGAAGTTTTGGAAGATGGCGCCAACAAGCCCTGCTGCACTTTCTCTGCACTGTAAGGTGGGAACGTTTAACAGATATTTTTTCAGACTTATTGAAGGGGAAGCAGGGAGGGGAGACTATCTTGCTTACTAGGTAAGGGCTTTTTATAATTTGGGGGTTGAGTTATCCTTTAAGCTGCAAGTCACAGATTCCCCAAGAGACCCGCTTATCTTAAATTGTTCTAATTTTTTCTTTGCTTATCTTAAATTGTTATCTAAGTGCGAAAAAACGCGACAATTGGAAGGTATGGAGATGGATTGAGATAAAATGGGGTATGCGAACTGATTCCTTTGTTCTAGAAGAGTAAATAGGAGAATTTAATTGTACATACCTACATTAATACTAAGTACCAGTGGCATAACTGACAGCAATACCACCTGCAGCTATAGGGTCTACTTCCTTTGTAGTTACGGCCCTACTAAATACCAGTTATACACGGTGGAATGTTAAATTACAAGTAATGGCTACGAGGTTATCATCACTGATACTGGGTTACACATCTTTCATACTTCAGTTTATAATGAATGGGAAGCTATACCTTACTCATACTCTATTTATTCCTCGGCACAGTCCAGTAACTACATAGCAAGCAAGGCTGAACGGCAAGATAAGTCTGTCAAGTTCAACTTTTGGCTGGGGCCACATGGAAGACTTTTCTGCAGCAGTCATAAATTTCAAGAATTTCCATGTTAGATAGTCGCTATGAATGCTAGAATGTTTCTGTACTGTTATCATTCTAGCCAAGCTGCAACAAAGTCATGCAGACACTGGCAAACTGGTACTACTTCATACCTCCTACAATTTGGGAACCAGAAAGAAGGACAAAAAGATTTGGGCCAAAGCGCGGTGACATTTTGTGACCATGGCAATTTTGTGACCCCACCCCCTAATTACCATGTCCATTTTACAAAATTTGGCAGGTTATGAAAGTTTAAAGGGATACTGTCATGGGAAAAAAACATTTTTCAAAATGAATCAGTTAATAGTGCTGCTCCAGCAGAATTCTGCACGGAAATCCATTTCTCAAAAGAGCAAACAGATTTTTTAATATTCAATTTTGAAATCTGACATGGGGCTAGACATATTGTCAATTTCCCAGCTGCCCCAAGTCATGTGACTTGTGCTCTGATAAACTTCAGTCACTCTATACTGCTGTACTGCAAGTTGGAGTGATATCACCCCCTCCCTTCCCCCCCCAGTAGCCAAACAACAGAACAATGGGAAGGTAACCAGATAGCAGCTCCCTAACACAAGATAACAGCTCCCTGGTAGATCTAAGAACAACACTCAATAGTAAAATCCAGGTCCCACTGAGACACATTCAGTTACATTGAGAAGGAAAAACAGCAGCCTGCCAGAAAGCATTTCTCTCCTAAAGTGCAGGCACAAGTCACATGACTGGGGGCAGCTGGGAAATTGACAAAATGTCTAGCCCCATGTCAGATTTCAAAATTGAATATAAAAAAAATCTGTTTGCTCTTTTGAGAAATGGATTTCAGTGCAGAATTCTGCTGGAGTAGCACTATTAACTGATGTGTTTTGAAAAAACATGTTTTCTGATGTCAGGATCCCTTTAAACAAATTTCTTTGGTTTTTTTTATTACAGTTTTGGTAATGCAGGTGAATTGCCCTTTAAGCTGCACAGTTTCCCCAAGAGACTTGCTTATCTTAAATTGTTACAAATGTATCTAAGCGCACCTGCCATATATTCTGGGCTCTCTGCCAAAAGCCAATGATATTTTAGAAACTTTGTTTCATTTTCTGGATGTTCAGTGCAGGAGATCATAGAGAAAGTCGGGGCATTTCAGTAACAATCTGGGACTGTGGGTTGAGCTGTCAAAATTGAGACTGTCCCGTGAAAAACGGGACAGTTGGGAGGTATGCTACCCTGCCAGACTTCATGGTGACCACACTGACCAACTAGCTGCCCTGTGGCAGTTCTGAGTGCATTCTATTGCTTTGGGCATCAGGTATGATGTTATAGGTGAGGTGCCACAGAACCAGCAGCTAAAACTAAATTGCAGCCAGAAGGGCAATGGCCAATACTGAGCCGAACAGCAAAATGTGACCTGCAATTAGTTCCCCCCAACAAAACTGTCCTTGCAGTTCTAGGAAGTTCACTAGGAAGAGTCTAACTCTCCCTCTATAACAGTTTCTTTAGCCTGCAGTCTGTACATAATGTTCCACCACTTCTCTGCCCCCAAAAGTACAGGCAGTCCCCGGGTTATGTACAAAATAAGCACTGTCGGTTTATTCTTAAAGGAGAACTAAAGCTTAACTAAAGAAGTAGCTAGAAATGTTGTACATTATGTTTTGTGCTTCTGTACTCGCCCAAGGCAACCACAGCCCTTTAGCAGTAAAGATTTGTGTCTCCAAAGATGCCCCAGTAGCTCCCCATCTTCTTTTCTGCTGATTCACTGCACATGCTCTGTGCTGCTGTCACTTACTGAGCTTAGGGACCCACTCACAATATACAGTACACATAGAATAGAAATGTCACAATATAAGGCTGATTAGTAATTAATACAGATAATTACTACATGGCAGCACAGAAACCAGTGCAATTAGCATCAGAATTTAATAATCAGCAAACCTGTAGCATCAGCTTATATTACAGGGGAAGCTCATTTTCTGCTGGATAATTAGTGACGAGCCCTAAGCTTAGCTTCTCAACAGCCAATCAGAGCCCACTGAGCATGTGAGTGTCACAGACACTTTCCAAGATGGTGACCCCCTGTGACAAGATTGAAGTCCATTTTTAGCCACTTCCATTTTTAGGGTTTAGTTCTCCTTTAAAGGAGCCACAATCCATCGTGCAGCACTCAATTTCTCCTCCCTGCCTTCTATAGGAGATAGCCAGGGTGGAGAAATCGAGCACCGCACGATGGATCGGCACCCTGCCGACATTTCAGCACAAGCAGAGAATTGTTAAGTTATTTCTTAATAAGGACTTTGCAAATTTAAAGTTAAAAGTGGTGTTTTTTTTGTTAAGTAGAAACAACTTTTTGTTTATATTTTTTTATGCTTCTGGTCCTTTAAGTCGCTGACTAACTCAGAGTTAGAGAGCTGAAAAGCAGGAAGTAGTGTTCTGGCTATTATATTACACATCCAGTCACTCCAGCCTTTAAACATTACATTTTTGCTATAACTATATTAGATACACTTTTTTATTTTGCACAGTCTAACTATTTACCCAGTTTTTAATTTTACACTGAAGTGTTCCATAAAATACTTGTGTAGCAATATAGCAACAAGTCCAAGCAAACTGCCTCCTGTTGCATGGTTGCTATGGATTATGCAACCTGCTGCAAACTATGCACCTGTTATTATATTCCTCTCCCACATTAAATAAAATGTTAGATGTTGCATCAGACTTCTCTGTTCATGTTGCTCGGTTATAATAAGTGGGCACAACACAAAACCAAGGGTGGCCACCTGCTGCTGTAACTCTCTCAGGGTTTCACCATCAGACCCTTCCCTTGCCCCCATGTTTTGTAATGAGATCTTTGACCTAATGCCTCCTGTTCTGTATAAACTTGTACAGTCACACGCAGGACATGTGCTGTCTTAAATATAGGTGGTCCGGATTGTTTCCACCAAGTACAGATTACTTCTGAGCGCACTTGTGTTTATGGAGCCCTGTAAACGTTCCCCGTGCACTCTGGTGCCCCCTGGTGTATTGGAATTTGCTGGCATTTCAGGTATATTGTTACTCCAGCAAGGGACATTAATAAAATTCATCATGGCAATAATTTAAATAAGTAAAATGATCATCATAATGCATGTGAGTGGTTTCATATGAATCAAACTTCAAGTGATGTACAGAATATACTGAGGATTAAGGATGCACCGAATTCGGGGTTTGGATGAATCCAAGCACTATTTGTACTAGGGATGCATCGAATCCAGGATTCGGTTCGGGATTCGGCCAGGATTTGGCCTTTTTCAGCAGGATTCAGAGTCGGCCGAATCCTTCTGCCTGGCCGAACCGAATCCGAATCCTAATTTGCATATGCAAATTAGGGACGGGGAGGGAAATCACGTGACTTTTTGTCAGAAAACAAGGAAGTAAAAAATGTTTTCCCTTCCCACGCCTAATTTGCATATGCAAATTAGGGTTCGGATTCGGTTCGGTATTCGGCCGAATCTTTCACAAAGGATTCGGGGGTTCGGCCGAATCCAAAAAAGTGGATTCGGTGCATCCCTAATTTGTAGGGTATGAATTCGGACTAATCCTTAGTTTCAGCTGATCCAAATTAGAACCTCAAAAGTAACTTCAAAGCAATGGAATTTTTTTCACATGATAGTTTTTTTTAGGCATTTTGCTCCAATTTGAATATGCAAATTACAGTTTAGATTCAGTCTGGTATCCAGTTGAAGCTTTTGCTATGGTTCGCTTTTTGGGCAAATCCAAAAAATGATGGGAAAATTATGAACTTGGTCAATGTTCCCTCTATTTTCTTCTTGACTGCATAGAAAAAGTGGCTTTTACATGCACGATGTCCCCAGAGAAGTGGGTGGCTCAGAATCACAAGTCTGTGCCTTTTTGGGGCCCCCTTATGTGTTTGCCACAAGACTTCTGACTAGTGTGCCCTCTCTCTGCCCCTTAATGTTTAATAGATAGCTTGGAACTCAGTGCACTGTTACCAAACAGGGTTGGAGTTATACAAATATGAGACTTGAATAGACCAACTCTTAGATATCAGAATGCCCCTACAGTGTTGTCTCTCTGGTCAAAGGAATAACTTGCTATGGCAGGTAGAGTCCTGCAGTGGGTCGGGTACCCGTGGGTTACCTGTAAAAACCTGCGGAACCCTGCGGGTTGCGGGTAGAAGTTCCGGATGCGGGTATAGATGCGGGTCAGTGGTGCTGCGGGGTCGCGGGTCAGGCCATGGGTCTTCTCAATAGTGATTTTTACTCCTTTTTCTGATCTTGCCTACTTCTGATGATGTCACTTCTGGTTTACAATGACAGCACTTCATGATTCTTGATGGTCAGTGGGTCGCGGGTCTGGGTTGCAGATAAGGTACTTGCGGGTCGGGTAGCGGGTCAAAGTGGGTAAGAATGCGGGTTGCGGGTCTGGGTTTCGGATTGCAGGTTGCGGGTACGGGCCAGGTACGGGTTCCAAAAAATGGACCCGCACAAGACTATTATAGCAGGAATAGGGGAGCAATTATTGGCCACTAACTTTTTTGGGGAGGAGTCACTATTACATCACCAAAGGGTGGAGCCCGCCATCCATAACTGGCAGGCCACCATTGGGGGGGCACAGGGGGTACATTTGTTCTGGGCCTAAAGATCTGAAGCGCAGAAGACCCTAAGCCGTGAATGGAGCCGAAGCCGCAACAAGACCCGAAACAACAAAGACCTGAAGCCACAAAAAGACCCAAAGTGCCAAAGACCTGAAGCCAAGAAAAGACCCGAAGCTGAATTCCTGAAGCAGAGAAAAGACCCGAAGCCATGAAAGGACCTGAAGTTGAAGTCCTAAAGCCGTGAAAACACCGGAAGCCACGAAAGGAGCCGAAGCTGAAACCCCAAAAAGACCTGAAGCCACCAAATGAGCCTAAGGTAAGTTCCACTGAATACCAATGTGTTTTTTTTTTAAATTTTATTAAACCCTGAACCACCAATGCATTATTTTAATACTATATACAGGCTCCTGGCCACCAATGTTTTTTCTTAACTTGTAAGGGGGGCCAAGGCTACCAATGTTTTTTTTTTATTTAATGAGAGGGGGGGCGCACTGGCCACCAATGATTTTTTTTTAACTTGTAGGGGGCCCTGACCACCAATGCATTTTTAAAAACTTTTATGTTGGACCATGGCTACCAATATTTTTTTTAACTTATAATGGGGTCCTGGCCAAAAATGGCTTTTTCTAACTTGTTTGTGTATGTGTGTGTGGGGGGGGGGGGGGATTACCATTTTTAGCACTCTATGTGGCCTTTTTACTGTGGTGTGGGGTGAGCGGAATCTGGGATGGGTCTTGGGGGCTGGGCTGGGGTGGGCAGGGACCAGGGGGCCCAAAATATTTTGTCATATGGGGCCCCATGATTTTTGATTGTGTTCCTGATAACTGGGACTCACATTCTTCACCTAAACCAGCCCAACCTGTATTTTTTGGGTCAACCCATCCTTCACTACAATGTAACATACAAAGTTCCAGCATAGAATGGACTGTACCTTTTGCTCTGGGTTACTCCAATTTCAGCATCTACCTTTCTTTGTTAGTGGACAGGAAGTAAGAAAGCAAATGTTACTCCCACCAGGAAATATATTTTGGAATGTAGGAAGGAAAAATAATTATGATTTTTTCATATTTAAAGGAAAATTGCTTGACTTGGCTGGTTTTCAACCCAACTTAATTATTGTCAGAGAAATCATGTCTGCTCCCAGTGATATGAAAAAATACAGATAAATAAGGTTCCCTGTGCAGAATAACTGACACCATGATGTACTACTGAAAATCAGAACCTAACGTCTGTCAATTAATATGGAATGCTGCCCTTTTAACCCAAATCAACCTTTCCCAGCCCTACCCCATGTGTTTTCTGGCCCTCCGGCCTTGGACCTGTCCTTTATTGCTGAACATGAGCAGAGAAAAATTCCATTTGTTTAATCACCTCCAGGAATGGATTTGAATGTTTAAAAATTCTTGGAGACCTTCTGGGATGAATTCCAGCCCTCGTTTCATGATCTCACTTTCATAATAACTCTGGCTTCTTCAATTATAAAGGCTACGCAGCTTTACAGCAGAAAAATGAGTCTGCGTTAGGAAAACAACTCAAGGATGACATTTATAAAGAAAAAGTAAACTTCAGATAAAAGAAAGGATTAACAATTTTATATCTTGTGAAGGAGGTGCCAATTTACTCTCTCTGATCATTGTCTTACTCATATGGATTTATATTCTGTACTGCTGGGTTTAAAGGGAATGTCAATCCCAAAAATATTGTTTTGACTAATAGTAGAAAAGGTAATTCTAAGCAACTTTGCAACATATATTCATTAAAAGCTTTCTCTGGTTTTTAAGTTATTTGTATATGTATTGCTATTAAAATCAACGTATGTCCTTTCTATTCTCTGCCCTGTTGGTCCAGTCTGTTGATACAATGTAAGACAAAGCAGCTGATTGACAGACCTGACTTTGCTGCTGGGGAAATCAGACTTTTGCAACATTGTGTAACAAGTAACAACCAGGAGTTAAGCAAATTCTACTTTCAATAGCAATTGTTTTTACAAATAACTTTATAAGCGCTGACATTTTTAAAAAATGTATATTGGAAAGTTGCTTACAATTATTTTCTTTTATTAGGCAAATTTTTGTTTTGAGGTTGACTTGCCCTTTAATGTATTGGTTGCTACATTTTGAATCCATATGGGGATATGTAAAGGGCCGGATTTACATAGTGGGCGCCCCTAGGCCTGCTGTTGTTTGTCCTCCTGTCCCCTCCCCTTTATTCACGCTAATTTTTGGAGCAATAGGGATTGGTGCACATGAAGTTTTAAAAAACAATCATATCTCCTACGCATCCCCAGTGATTATGTACCAATGTGGGTGGCAGGCCCGGACTGGCAATCTGTGGGTTCTGGCAAATGCCAGAAGGGCTGCTGTATGGTTCCATAGAAAGTTACCATAGAGTGGGCTGGTTGAGGGCTGTTTGGGCTGGTAGGAGACTGTTTGGGCCTCTGCGTACTTGGAATGGCAGGGCCTATTTTGACTCCCAGTCCAGGCCTGGTGGGTGGGGTTGGGCAGAATGCTGCCCCTTAAAATCCTGCCTCCCTAGGCCCGTTCCTTGGTGGCCTTTCCACAAATCCTGGCCTGGATATGTACTAAAAGGTGCCACGTTTTCTAGTGGTGTAATCACCAATAGCAACCAGTCAACAGGTACAGTAAAATTTACCGGTCATCTGTAAGCAAATTTCTATTATGATTGTCAGGGTTCTCTTAGGGCAATAAGGCCCAATCAAGAGCAGTGACTATGAGGGTCCCACACAGCTGCATAGCTGAACTCTGCACCCCCACCCTCTTCATTGTCTCAGTTGATGCTATTGTGACGTCACTCCCCAGCTTGTACCAGTTGAAGCTGCCTGGAGACGAGATGCCTGGGTATCGCTGATGATATTCTGTTTGAGACTTAGAGTGGGTAGCTGTGTCTGTCATGAAAGGTTTGGGGGTCACAATGTGCCATAAAATGCTTGGGGGCCACAGTATTTTACAAAATATATGGGGTCAAGAATGTGCTATTGAATTCTGGGGGCCGCATTGTTTTGACATTTTTGGGGGCTAGCATGCAATGTACCATAAAATGATGGGCGACAATGGGACAAAGAAGAGAGGCAGTGTCGGACTGGGACACCAGGGGCCCACCCAAAAACTTTGACCAGGGGCCCACCAATTAATCTTAGACCAGGGCCCACGCTTCCTCTCCTCAACCTCTATTCTCCTAGTCTCTTTTCTTTACATACTATAATCTATTTTTCCAACTATTTAGCCTCGTTGTTCTCATAAAAATAGGGAATGGCCATGAAATAGGCTAAATGTTGAGCAGCATGAGGGGCCACTTACACCTGGGGCCACCTGGTGGGCCAGTCCAACACTGGAGAGAGGAACAGCCTGCCAGCCATCAAGACCCAGTGGTGGGGTGGGGGTCCCACTGGAATGGTCCAAATCAAGCCCTGCAGGTGAATAGATTGGTCCTGTTGGTTGCTATGGGTTACTGTACATTTGTGCCTTTTATTCCATATGGGGCAACTGTTTCCGATGCTGTAAATGCTACAAATTGGCTGCACTTTCCCTTCACTGGCAAGTGATTTCCACTCTCTCCTCTGAATATGAACATATGCAGGTATGAGATCCTTTAGCCAGGATAGCTTGTACTTGATCCCAACTAAGATATCATTAATCCTTATTGGAAGAAAAACCAGCCTATTGGGTTTATTTAATGATTACATGATTTTCCAAATTATGGAACGATCCGTTATCCGGAAAAGTCCCAGGTGCCAAGCATTCTGGATAACAGGTCCCATACCTGTACATACAAACACATACATACAAAATATACATACAAACACACAGCACGTGTGCGTGTTTAATTTTTTATAGAAATCACATAAACTCAAGTGAGAATTATATTTTGTGAAAATAAAGAGATATTTATACCCTAATTAGGTAGCTATTAAATAAACCTACCAAACTGGCTCATATCTGAGAATATTGCCCTTTTACATCTTTTCCCTTGAGCCACCATTTTGTAATGGTCTGTGGGGCCTTGATCACCTGACAGGAAGTAATGCAGGTGCTAACAGGAAGCTGTAGAGTTATAGTAGCAAAAGGCGTTGCTCTTCCATTTTATTGCAGAGTCTGGTCAAATAGCATTTGTACCCAAGGTGCTCAGCTCCATCCCCATTGCTCCCCTGGGTCCACAAGGCACCTACTGTTCTCAACACCCACCCCCGGGTGCCCAGTTCACACAGTGATCGATCCCATCTGCACATTCCTTATGATCAGTCCCATTAAATGGGATCTTCACCAAAAATAGGGTTTTTTTAAGCATAATGAAAGAAAATATTCTAAACAGCTTTTCAATAAACATTAATTACACATTACTGTAACATAAAGTTATTTGTAAATGTAATTGCTATTGAGAGCAGAATTTGTTATATTGTTTCCGGAGTCAGAACAAGTAGTGCAGAGAGTATAAATTCCATAGCATTTCCATATAGAGAATAACGGTGAAACCATTGAGAATGTGCATTTGATGTATATGAGAAGATTGCTTGGAATTACATTTACTTTGTGAAAAGTACACACAGGGTCGGACTGGCCCAACGGGACACTGGGAAAAAACCTAGTGGGCCTCCTGGCCCTCATGGGCCCCTGCCGTGCCAGATCCCCCTCTCCCAATCTCCTGGCCCTACTAAAAAAAACAATTTGCGGCATCTTTTGTGAATGCGCGGCGTCGCAGTAGGGGGTCCGGAGGGAGGCCCTGGACAGGAATCCCTGTGGGCCCTGGGCTCCACAGTCCGACCCTGAGCACATATCTCTTTAATGTTTCACTGTAACAAAATTGGCCAAGTGAATTGAAATGCCACTAAACAGACCCAGCGGTGAAGAGGCATTGAGAATAAAAAACAAAATGTACTGTCTTTAAGTTGTATAGAAATAAAACGAAGCTGTTCCGTAACAGAGAACATCTCACCAGGAATAACCTGACAGCTAAACACTGTTCTTTCATCTAAATATAATCTATGTGTTCCCTGCAGTCTGGAACTTGTTCCTTCTAGTGAGCAGCAGCTCTTGGGAAAGGCTTGTGAGACATTACACTGAGCAGCTGGGTATTGGCAAATAGAGGGGCAGGAGTCTGTAACATTGATCAAGTTCTGCAGGGATCCTCAGAGGGACAAGCACGTTTGCACTTCATGTGAATTTCCCCCTGTCAGTTCTGTCTATTAAACAGACTTATATAGGACACTGAACTTGAATTGTAAGGGATAAAAAGACACAAGGCTGCAGGCTGAGTTATACAGGGAACTCTGAGTATCACTCATGTATTATAAGGGATAATGTACCCCCTACTGTAAATGATAAGCATATTAGAAGTCACTGAGGTGTTGTTCTGTGACCATATAAAGACACAAGGCTGCAGGCTGAGTTATACAGGGAACTCTGAGTATCACTCATGTATTATAAGGGATAATGTACCCCCTACTGTAAATGATAAGGATGTTAGAAGTCACTGAGGAGTTGTTCTGTGACCATATAAAGGCACAAGGCTGCAGGCTGAGTTATACAGGGAACTCTGAGTATCACTCATGTATTATAAGGGATAATGTACCCCCTACTGTAAATGATAAGGATGTTAGAAGTCACTGAGGGGTTGTTCTGTGACCATATAAAGGCACAAGGCTGCAGGCTGAGTTATACAGGGAACTCTGAGTATCACTCATTTATTATAAGGGATAATGTACCCCCTACTGTAAATTATAAGGATATTAGAAGTCACTGAGGGGTTGTTCTGTGACCATATAAAGGCACAAAGCTGCAGGCTGAGTTATACAGGGAACTCTGAGTATCACTCATGTATTATAAGGGATAATGTACCCCCTACTGTAAATGATAAGGATATTAGAAGGCACTGAGGGGTTCTGTGACCATATAAAGGCACAAGGCTGGAGAGCTGCAGAATAAAAACCCAAACAACTCAAATACTACAAATAATAAAAACATGAAAAACAATTGCAAATTGTCTCAGAATATCCCTCTCTACATCATAATAAAAGTTTATTAAAAGGGGAACAACCCAACACCTCAATATTCAGGCCAAGATTTGTGGCTAGGCCACATAGGCCCGGGCCTACGGCGGCACATTTTTGGGGGCGGCATGCCGCCCAGCCGCTCTGTGGGGAGCCTGTGCTCCCCAGTGCACCGGCGCTCGCACTCTGGCACTTTTGCGCCAGCGTGTGGTAGTGCGGGTGGGCGCTAGGACCGCGCGGAGTGCACGGCCTAGGAGCGCCCGCCCAGCGAATCCGGCACTGTCAATATTGAGAACATTTTCGTATTATTCATGCACAGGGATCCCAATGTATTTGGGTTTGTTGTCCTTTAGGGCAGAGACACATGCTGCTATTTCGGGAGATTAGTCGCCCAGTGACAAATCGATTCTTCTTCGGGCGACTAATCTCCCTGAACTGCCTTCCCTCCAGCTAGAATGTAAATCACTGGGTGGATGGCACTCGGGTCTCTTCGGCTTTCCAAAGTCGCCCCAAGTTTCCTTGTGAGGCAACTACGTGGACTTCGGAAAACAGAGTGCCATCCCACCGGCGATTTACATTCTAGCTGGCGGGAAGCAAGTTTGGGGAGATTAGTCGCCCAAAGAAGAATCGATTTGTCACTGGGCGACTAATCTCCCGAAATAGCAGCGTGTGTCTCTGCCCTTAAATGAATCAAAACCAATTATGACTTCTCAGTATCCAGCAGAAACATCTCTGTTCTCTTCTGTTACTTTCCATTCCCTCTTGTTTGTTACCCACTTTCCCTTTCTCCCTCTTCCCTACTCTGGAGAGAAAAATATTTATTATTTCTGTACTTTGATTCTAAACTTCATCTCTTGCCCCATAGACGAATAATTCTTGCTACAGCTGGAGAGGCATTTTTACCAAAAAAAGAATAAAAAAGCCGTGCCAGGAGATAATTTAATGAAGCATCGCAACATCAAACAACTGCTTCATTCTTCAGGAATTGCAGACATTTTTGGGACATTAAGTATAATGATCCAGTTCACTGGGTTTTATATATACAGGGTGGTATCTTGTCCTAAAGGGAGTCAGCACATTTGATAATAGCATTTATTCATAGGTTTAAAACCTTTTAAAGGGATACTGTCATGGGAAAAAAAACATTTTTCAAAATGAATCAGTTAATAGTGCTGCTCCAGCAGAATTCTGCACTGAAATCCATTTCGCAAAAGAGCAAACAGATTTTTTTATATTCAATTTTGAAATCTGACATGGGGCTAGACATTTTGTCAATTTCCCAGCTGCCCCAAGTCATGTGACTTGTGCTCTGATAAACTTCAATCACTCTTTACTGCTGTTCTGCAAGTTGGAGTGATATCGCCCCCTCCCTTCCCCCCCCCCCCCCAGCAGCCAAACAAAAGAACAATGGGAAGGTAACCAGTTAACAGCTCCCTAACACAAGATAACAGCTGCCTGGTAGATCTAAGAACCGCACTCAATAGTAAAAACCCATGTCCCACTGAGACACATTCAGTTACATTGAGAAGGAAAAACAGCAGCCTGCCAGAAAGCATTTCTCTCCTAAAGTGCAGGCACAAGTCACATGACCAGGGGCAGCTGGGAAATTGACAAAATGTCTAGCCCCATGTCAGATTTCAAAATTTAATATAAAAAAATCTGTTTGCTCTTTTGAGAAACAGATTTCAGTGCAGAATTCTGCTGGAGCAGCACTATTAACTGATTCATTTTGAAAAAAAATTTTTTTCCATGACAGTATCCCTTTAAACATGTGTAAATAATATACGTACTTTGGCCTATTCACATGTAATAAAAGTTGATTCAGTATAAAAACTATAAACTGTTGGGTTCATGATGTTCTTCTGCTTAGGAAAAAAATAGAAACCTTTCTCACATATTTCCTAAGCAGAAGAACATCAGCCTCTTTCTGACAACTTCCTTGACTACTTGCTGGTCAGACTGGTGGGAAACTGACCAGCAGGTGGCGCTGTTGTAACAAAATTCATTCACATTAACAGCACATGTATCCCTTAATATCTTAGAATAAAAACAAAATAAATAATGAATGTACATCGCAAAATTTCTTAGACTAGCCCCCTCATCAATTTTACATTCACTTATTTTAAAGGTTTACTTATCCTTTAACAAAAGCTGGAGGGCTTGCTGTCCATGTATATATATATATATATATATATATATATATATATATATATATATATATATATATATATATATATATATATATACTGTGTGTAGATTTATATAACAATTGTTATACCATATATTATGCTCTTGATTTTTTCACCTACAGTTTTACACCCAGTGGGCCATTTTTGATGCTAGAGGCCCAGGCCAGAACAGGTGCCCTCTGAATCTCCTTTTAAACAAGTGCAGAGCAGCCCTGACCCTCTCCCTCCACGTTTTTAATAATTGTGTTTGTAACCGGCTGTAGATTAGGCAGAAAGTCTGATGCCGCACTGGGGAGATCATTGTCCTGGCAGCTGTTTTTGTTTTGCTTCAGGCCTCAGAAGAAGCCGCACTTGGCCAACATTCCTTGGATGGAATCTGTGAGGCCCGGCCAATGGGAATTCTCATCAGTGACTTTATTGTATTCACATTGCAGCGGGGCTCTATTCCTGTGCTTCACTTATCAAGGCTCCTGTAACAAGTGCAAAGTACAAAACTGTATCCATTCCAATGCTATACACAAAGTTACCTGCACCTATACATGCGCCTCTATTAAAATGCACCTTGCACTTAAAGGTGGTACCTTTTATATACCTCCCAACATTTTGGAAAGAGAAGAGGGACAAAAAGATTTGCTGAGCGAATTTGTCGACAATTTTTTTGGCCATGCCCGTTTTTATGGTCACAACCCCTAATTACCATGTTCATTTTGCGAAATTTTGTAAAATTAACATGGTAATTAGGGGGTGTGGTCATAAAATGGGTGTGGTGAAAAAAAAATGTTCGCCGCACTATGAAATCTATGAAAATATTTTTGTCCCTCTTTATGTTTCAAAAATGTTGGGAGGTATGAAATCAGTGCATGGTTGCTAATGGCATTTGGACCCTAGCAACCAGATTGCTGAAATTGCAAACTGGCGAGCCGCTAAATAAAAAGCTAAATAACTCAAACACCACAAATAATAAATAAAGAAAACCAAATGCAAATAGTCTCTGAAATATCATTATCTACATAATACTAAAAGCTCAAAGGTGAACATCCCCTATAAGCGGCCCAGATCCGCTCCCGCGTGCCTGGCAGTAAAAAGGTCCGCCAAGATGGTATGGGCAAGGGGGGGGCAGAGGGGGATTTGCCCTGGGTGGGGCCTTGGGAGAGTAGCGGAGGGGATGGGGGTCCTCTAATGAGGCTGAAATCACAAAGGGATTGTAGGATGTAACACTGCAGTGTGGGTGATCATTTGCTAATTTTGCACTCTGCACTTGATTTGTTAATGAGCCTGGTACAGTCAAAGTGCCAGCCAGGAGCACATGTGTTGAAAGCAAAGAGCATATGATTTCCAGTATTCATGCTCCTCCAGTGGGTCAGTCTGACGTCAGCAAGTGAAACAGCCAGACATGGCGCCCATTAACCCCTGCTGCTTAACCCAGGGACAAATAATTAGTCTAATATAATCCAGCACTTAGGGGGTTATTTATAAAAATCCAATTTTTTAGCTTTTTTAAATAAAAAAGTCCCACCAAACTAAAATCCACGATTTACACTTATTTATCAATAAAAAATCATGCAAAAAATCAGATCAACAAAAACGGCAACTCTTTCGGATTGTCACACGAAAACCGCAACTCTTTCGGATTGTCGGGCGAAAAATCTGAATTTTTTGGATTGAACCCCCAAAAAGTCTGAACTTTTCATGAAATTGGAGGAAAAGCCGAAATGTTTGGATTATTGTCTGAAATGCAATGTACGTGCTGAACTTCTCAGCTTTTACTCCTTATCACAGCTATGAAGCTAGGGTTGCCACCTTTCCATACGGCTGAGACCGGGCACGTGGGCGGGCCTGTGATGTCAGTGAGTGGGGCCATGACATTGATGGGAGTGGTCGTGCCATCAGGGGGCGGAGCTATAATGTGACGATCGGCGAGTGGCCAATCGCCGTGTCAATCAAGGGAATCCAGCGCCCATTTTCCTTATTTGGAAAACCGGGCAGGAAGTTTTGATCCGGGAAGTCCTTCAAAATACCGGGCTGACCGGGTCAAAACCGGAAAGATGGCAACCATATATGACACTCAATAGGCCAGTGGGAGCAGACTTCCCTGGGTTTAGTATAAGTGATAAAGAAGTTGTTCACCTTTGAGTTTACTGTAAGTATGATGTAGAGAGTGATATTCCGAGACAATTTGCATTTGGTTTTCACTTTTTATCATTTTGGTCATTTTTTAAAATTAATTTAACTTTGTAATCCACAGCTCTTTGGTTTGCAATTTCAGCATTCTGGTTGCTAGAGTCCCAGTTGTCCTAGCAATACATTTATTTGAATAAGAGACTGGAGTATTAACAAGAGCGAGTCTGAATAGAAAGATGAGTAATAAAAAGGAAAAGTAACAATAACAATACATTTGTAGCCTTACAGAACATTTGTTTTTTAGATGGGGTCAGTGACCCCCATTTGAAAGCTGGGAAGAGTCAGAATAAGAAGGCAAATCATTAAAAAACATAAATAATTAATTGAAAAGTTGTTGAATTGGTCATTCTATAACAGTTTCCATTTTACCAATATTTATTGAAGTTGTAAATGAATTAGGGTTCAATGCTTCATCCATAGCTAGTAAAAAAACAACCTCTTCCCCAGCCTCTTACCAGCGAGGAAGGGGGAAGCAAGTCAGATGGGATGTGGGCAGGGTGGAGGTGGGGTGGGAGGATGGGGATCGGAGTATGCCAGGCCCCTCTGAAGATTTTTTGGTAGGGGGCTCTGGTCATGCAACTGGAAGTTTAGAACTCTTTTGTCTAATGTAAATGAGATGGGACACAATGCAGTGTTAGGCACCCATGGTCATACAGCCTGTGGGGTAGCTTCCCTTGTGATGTCCATGTTTCTGTGTCCAGGTCATAGAACTCAAATGAATCCGAATCTTCAATGGTATTATCCGCGGTCAGACAGCGACCCCCTGTAACATAGAGCTTATTCTGTAGGACTGTGGCACCATGGTGCGTTCTTCTGTCCTTCATGTCTGCACATTTCATAAACTTGTGCTGCTTTATAAGCAATGATCCTCTTGGTGTAGCCTGCACAAAAAAACAGCAAAAGCTTTCAGGATTTAAGGTTTGTTTTTAACTCTGTGTTTCCAGTTGTTTTAGAAAAACAGAAAGAAGGGGAAACTATAGCCCTTAAGGGTGGTGGCACGCGTAGTGTTCCGGGGTCATTAGTCCCCCAGCAACTAATCTCCTCTTCTTCAGGGTTGGCACTTGGATCGCTTCGTTTTCCGAAGCCGACCAAAGTTGCCTCATGAGGAAACTTCGGGTGACTGAGGAAAACCAAAGCAATCCAAGTGCCATCCTGCTGACGATTCACATTCTTGCAGACGGGAAGGCATTTTGGGGAGATTAGTCGCATGACAAAGAAGATATTTGTCGCTAATCTCCCCGGAACGCTACGTGTGCCACCACCCTAAGATGTTACAGGCAGAGCTAAATTAGTGACCTTGTAGATCTTGAGGTAAAAAATGTGACTAAACCCCTTAGTCAAATATTTTCAATATATACAATTAAAACAGATAATCTATACAGAGCCTACAATCTGTACTGCAGGGAATAAAACACAGCAATAGTGTTCGTGGAAGCATGATGCATCTACACGACTTGCCACCACTGCTTCAATGGTTCTTTGATCTTTTCTATGGGAAAAAAAAATTCCCACTATATTTCTATAATGTCATCTAATGTACTTGTAAAGTGTAATCATGTCCCCTCTTTTTTCCACAGAAAACAACCCCATCCTTGACAGTCTACCGGTCCCTCTAACCAGTTTAGTTGCACTTAGTCTCTGCACTCTCTCCAGCTCATTTATATCCCTCTTAAGGACTGGAGTCCAAAACTGCCCCCCATACTCCAGATGAGGCCTCACCAGGGACCTATAAAGAGACATAATTATGTTTTCATCCCTTGAGTTAATGCCCTTTTTTATGCAAGACAGAACTTTATTTGCTTTAGTAGCCACAGAATAAAACTGCCTGAAATTAAACAACAAAAAACACCAGATCCTTCTCAGTTAAGGAAACTCCCAACACACTGCCATTTAGTGTATAACTGCAAAATTTGCATATATCAACCCAGTTTCCCAACTTAGACAAATCACTGTGCAAAGTGGCAGCATCCTGCATGGAACCTACACAATCTGCACAATTTAGTATCATCTGCAAAAATAGAAACAGTACTTTCAATGGCCACCTCCAGGTCATTAATAAACAAGTAGAAAAACAAGGGACCTAGTACAGAGCCCTGCGGTACTCCACTAACAACACTGGTCCAATTAGAAAATATTCCACTTACCACCACTCTTTGTAGTCTATCTTTTAGCCAGTTCTCTATCCAGGTACAAATACTATGTTCCAGGCCAACATTCTTTAATTTAACCAGTAACCTTTTGTGTGGCACTGTATCAAATGCTTTAGCAAAGTCTAAGTAAATCACATCCACTGCCATCCCAGTGTCAAGGTTCCTGCTCTCCTCCTCGTGAAAGGCAATTATGTTAGTCTGGCAAGATCTATGTCATACATAAAATCGGCACTGTATTTATACTCCCTTGGAATTGCCACTACATTTAGCATCTGGGAGATAGTATGTATGAATCTTATATTGCATTTATATTTACATGGGTTCTGAAGTATAAGGGTAATTAGTCATTGGATACTATGAAAAAATGTATTAAAAGGTCTATAATTAGCCTCCTACAGCCCAAAACTAACCTCCATCACCATTGCAGTTGCACAAACATTTTTGACCTTTCTGGTTTTCATTCGGAACCACAATTTTCTGGAAATATAGAGGGAATATGGATAAAAACACATCTAATGAGGGAAAAATATATGTAACTGGAACTCCCCTTTATTGCCTGTTACTGGGAGATGTCATAGTGCATGTCTTGGGTAACATATTCTCCAACAGCAGCAACAGCCCAGTTTATGAGCATCAGATTGTGATGCATTGTCTTAAGTAATAAACTATGCCCCCGTTGCAGCAAATAAACAGAATATACTGTAAATCTCACTTAAAATGAATGTATATTGATTAAGTAAACTGGGTAGAATTTTCAGGTGTTGAATATGCAGCCATGCCGTGTCTATTATTATAATTTCCAAGTACTTAGAACATTAATTACATTTTCCAGGCAAAATGCTGGAACTGACAGCTTAGGATCTTGGGAACACGCTGTTCCATAATTATAAAGCCCAAGGCAACTTAATGAGGAAAAGGCACAATTATATTTCAATGTTCACTCTGGCTTTCCAGGTCCAAGCCACAGTTTAGATTATACAATAGAAATATTTAAAAACAGGGTTCAAGTCATATTAAAGTAAAACAAGCATCATTTCCACCCAAACTGCATGGTGGATTAACCATAACCTACAATATCCTTACAAATGCTTAGATGTTCTAAATACTGATATATAAATTGGAACTTTAGAGTAAAACGTAAATGTATGTTATGTTTATATATACAGTATATACAGGTATGGGACCTGTTATCGAGAATGCTTGGGACCTGGCGGTTTCCAGATAATGCATCTTTCCGTAATTTGGATCTTCCTACCTTAATTATACTAGAAAATCATTTAAACATTAAATACACCCAATAGGCTGGTTATGTTTCCAATAAGGATTAATTATATCTTAGTTGGGATCAAGTACAAGCTACTGTTTTTTTATTACAGAGAGAAAGGAAATCATTTTTTAAAAATTGGATTATTTGATTAAAATCTAAGGCCTTTCCACAATTTGGAGCTTTCAGGATAACGGACCCCATACCTATATATGGTGAATGCAGAAGATAAATATATTTTAAAGCATTACCTATATAAACCGTACAGAATTCTCCTCCAAAGATACATTCTTTGGTCATTGGCCGCCACAGCCGTGTGAAGGACAGCTACTGGCATATTAGCCATGGCCTCCCAGGTGTTATATATGCAGTCAAAACCTTTCCACTGAGCCCAGGATTTCCTGTTCTCCAATGGAAATTATATAGTTTTTGTATGTTATACTTCTGTGGGCATAACATAGAACGAGCATTGGCTCCCCTTTATGCCACTGGTTTAATTTAAGTGATAGGATAAAAATGTTAGCGGTGACTGTATATGACTTGGTGCTAATGGATAGCCCCCCTAAGACATAGACATTACCATGTAGACCCACTGAGGAGGCCTTGTAAAGATGCAGCGGCAGCTTGGAAAGTCTCATCCACTGGTTGGTCTTCTCACTGTAAAGCAAAACATCTCTAGTGGTCTGCTGGTTGTCCTTTCTTCCTCCAATATTGACAAGGAACTCCTAGTGGGAAAATCTTGGAAGAGCATGCCACATACAGTAGGCTTGATATCAGGAGCCAAAGAAGAGATGAGTGAGATAAGATAAGCCTACATGCTGACTCCAAGATGATCCTACAGGTGGGGGAAGACTGAATGAGAGGCTCATTGGCAATGAAGTGGAATAGAAATGTTTGGTGGACGTACTGAAGCCTGACTTTTTTAAACAAACCTTGCACGTTGCCCTTCCGTCCTCGGATATCATTTCTGATTCATTTTTAACAAGCGACAAAACTATGGTGGGGATAAATAGGCCCCCATCATCACCATGATTACAGAAAATAAAGTACAGTACATACCCAGGGCCGGGCCAAGGTATTTTGGCACCCTAGCAAGGGCTTAAATCAGCACCCCCCAGCCGGTCCTGCATTACCGTTTCCCGCCTTACCATTCTTATTGCCCCATTTACCTGTGCCAGCACCTATCACATTGGCCCATTTGTACCTGTGTCAATGGCAGTCAATCCCTCAGATTACCCCCAATCTGTACCTGTGCCAGCATAAGGCAAAACATCCATCATATTGTTATCCTGAATCTGTACCTATGACAGCTGCAGTCAAAAAAAATCTTATTGCCCCTAATTTGTACCTGTGCCAGCAGGAGATAACTATCCATCATATTGCCCTAAACATCTGTGTACCTGTGCCAGCAGCCACATATTGCCCCATGTACCTGAGCCAATAGCAGCCAATCCCTGATATTGCCCCCAATCTGTAACTGTGCCAGCAGCAACCAAAACATCCACAATAATGCCCCCAAATATGTACATGTGGCAGCAGGAGCCACAAAACCATCATATCCATCATTACCTATAGCAGGTTCTAGGCTCATAAAGTTGATTTTCTCAAGGTTAACAAGCACTACCGTCCACCCCTTATTCTAACTACAGACACTGCACAATCAAGGTCTAGTAAACACACCAGGCCTCAGCTACACAATAAAAGAACTGAAGGTATTGAGCCTTATACATGGCTACATCTGTGGATCACTGAGCATGCAGTATATCGGCCAACACAAACAGAACCAAATGCGTGGCAAATGGTCTGGGTACATTTCCAAATCTACAGCCTCACCAATGTCTCAAAAACAGATAAAAAACAAACAAGACACCATGTGCAAGAAAGAGAATAATATATCCATCACTTGAAACCCAAGTGCAGCCATTTTTGTTGGACATCTACTGGCTGGATGTTGATGCCATTTAAATTAAAAGCAAACCGCATGCACTATAAATGTTAGAATCGGAAAGATTGGAGGGTGGGCTAAGCATAGATCAGTTGGGCAGAGATGGATGAATTTACCTTGAGCAACGTGTTCGTTTGGGGTTTCATTCACCCGGTGCTGCTCCAAAGGCCAATGTGCCCAGATATAACCTGGATCTTGGGTCACACCAACTCTGTGATGCTAGTGATGGGCTCCTGAGTTCATGTTTCTGCCACTGTTTACTGTAGAGCCAACTGCTTGTTAAAGCTTTGAAAACAACTCAAGGGCACATGCGTAGAGATACTTCTAATGTCTAATTTTAGCCCCTGTGTACTTCTTTCTGTTGTCACATGTGACTTGGCTTATTGGCAGCCGCATGGGCTTCCCTATAAATTACCCAGCATGTTCACAGCCCTGTTTTCCAGCCACTGTTTATATATGTAGGACTGAGAGGAGGCTTAAAGGAAAGAAAAAAATATATCCTGGCTGTCGTAGGAGAAACATCTAGAGCACTTTGTCCTGACTGCAACTGTAAACAGTGAGGAATTGATCATGTTGGAGGGGGAGGAAGAAAGCTGCTTTTCTTTTAATTGAGTCTTCTATTTGTAAAGCTCCTGCATCTTTTCCAAAAGATTGTGGCAAGCAAATCAGGGCTGTCAACATGAAAACTTTGTTTTGCTGAGATTTCATGGAAAGGATATCCAGATACCAAGCTCCATTGGTCCATCACCTCAAGAGCAATGACCAGTATAAATATATGCTCCATCCTTAAGCCTTACCTCCCAACATTTGAAAATTGTACAGAGGGACAGCCAAATTTTGACCATGCCCATTTTGCGGCCACACCCCTAATTTCCATGTTCTTTTTACAAAATTTTGCAGGATATGACAGTTTGAACACATTTTTGTGAGTTTAGGGCAGTTTTGGTAAAGTAGCTGAAATTGCCCTTTAAGCTGAGAGTCTCAGTTCTCCCAAAAGACCTGCTTATCTTAAATAGTTACATTTGTATCTTTGCTTATCTAAAAATTGTTACAAATGTATCCAAGTGCAGCTGCTGAGCGTTCTGGGCTCTCTGCCAAAAAGCCTTTTATTTTAATTGTTTCAGAAACGTTGTATCTTTTTCTGGCATCAGTGCAGGAGATCAAAGAGAATCTCAGGACATTTCAGTAAGAAAGAACACAGAAAGAAATCGTCAGCGCTCGGTCTAACTCACGCTGTGGCGTTGACCAGCTGCCGTAGACAACATTGTCCCAGCGCTCGGACTAACCCACATTCTGGAGTTGACCAGCTGCCGAAAACGATAAAAAGCCAATATTTGTATACAAAGAGAAAGAGAAAATTTGCCAGCGCTCGATTTGCCTTTAAAAAATAATTACAAAAAATGAGGTGTTAGTACCACACTTTGGCCAAAATATGTAAGCTCACGTGCCACGTCAAGGCCCCTCATTGTATGTGAGCCTTTTCTTTTGTGTTATTGGATATTTATATTATATTTATAATATATATTTCAGTAAGAAACCCTGGACTTCGGGCTGAACTGTCAAAATCGGGACTGTCACGCAGAAAACGGGACAGTTGGGAGGTATGCTTAAGCTGGCCATAGACATGTAGATTTTAGCCTCATATCTGACGAATGATTGTAGGTCACAATCTTCCGACCTGCCACTAACCATTCAGATTAAACAAAGTAGTTAAAGAACAAATCCAACGATGTTCTGCCAGTGACAGCAATCATACGAAAGTTATGTCCGACAAATACTAGTGACAGTCACCCATTGATATCGTCAGATAGGCAATACATGCAGAAATATTATCGTTAGCAATATTCTAACCTGTCCAATCAATTAAACGACTGATCCCCATAGTATACAAAATGTCGGGATGATACACACAAGGTTCGAAAATCATAGGAAACTCATTTTCGTGCAACTTTATTTTTGCATCTATGGCCAGCTTACTATATATATCCCATCTTACACAAGTAGATCAATATAAATACTGTTTATACTCTTCTTTCTCCTCCTTCCAGAGGTCTGCATGGAATTATGTGCCACAAATAGGCATGGATGCATTGTGCTCAATACTGTATATGGCACTCGTTGTGTATCATCCCCCCATGTTGTACATCTTGTATACAGTTAGGTCATTGTCAGAATGTACAATAAGCAAAGGGACAATCAAAGAACTCAATGCAGTGACTTTGTTTGGTTTGTTGCATCCAATGTTGCAATGAGCTAGAGGGGGTCCCCAACCTTTTTTACCCATGAGCTACATTTAAATTTGAAAAAGTAATTGAGCAACACAATCATCAAAAATGTTCATAGGGATGCCCAATTAGGGCTGCGATTGGGTATTTGGTAGCCCTTACGTGGACTATATGAGACTTTGGTTGGCAGGACATCTGATTTTTATGCAACCAAAATTTGCAGGGAATACAAAAATAAGCACATGCTTTGAGGTCACTGGGAGCAACATCCAATGGGATGGTGATGTTGCTCACAAGTCACTGGTTGGGGATCACTGAACTAGACAAATGCAGGATAACGATGCAGTGTGATGTAGGGTCATAGAGGCTGGGCAATATACTAAATGGGCATTGGTATGGTGACGGTGGAATACATTTATTGCCAGGGAAAATGGGTGCTGCAGAGTATTTCATACACTCCAAGAGCAGTGCAAGGACAATGAACCTTCTGGCAGTACACTGTGGATTATGCAATGTATTAGGGGAATAGCATGGGTCATGCAGCTAGCTGCAAGGACATCTGGATGTCAACGTAATGTACCTTGTATGTACAATACACTGCAGAGATACACTGAATCTGGCAATGTTCTGCATAAGGGCCTTTAAGTTCATTGCAAGGGTTTCAATAACACCTGAAGGGCTGCACAACAGGGGCACTGGGTAGACACACCATAATTCTACTTGCTAGAAAGCATTCATCCCATTTTGGAAGGCTACAAAAAACGACTTATTGTAATCTCACTCATCAAGGAATTCCATCTTGTCATTTGAATTATTGTACACCTTTGGATGAGGTTGTCAAGAGTGCCAGTGAGATGCAGAATACATCTGGTTAATTGTATAGACTAAATAATATGTAACATGGCTTTATTATTGTCGATACTGTTCCACCCACCCATTCATAGGGCAATTTGTATTGCAGGCCTCACTTCTATTCCTGCTATGTCTGGATTTCATCTAATTTGTGAGCAAATGGAAGAGATGTCAATGGGAAAATACCTTTAACCTGCTTTTCCCAGAGTGTGTTATGGCCACCCATGGCTATTATTGGCTAATATAGTGTTGGGGACCAGAGAAATCCTTCTCCTGTTTTTCTGTCTGTGACATCATCCAGCCCAGTTACAGGCTGGAGAGCCATCCGATTGGCTGGGCGCCCCAGTGCATCCTTGGGAGAGAGGGTGTACCTGGCTTTGGAGCCTTTTGTACAGGGTTTCTGGCAGAGTTTAACAGGGGTTGTGGGGTGAAGGATCCAGCCAGAACCAAGTCTTGTGAAACTGTCCAAGCTGTTGCATCTGTAGAAATAGAGAAAGAGCCCATCCTGTTCCCTGACAAGCTGCTAGAAACTCAGAAGGAGGAATGTGCCACTGATGAGATTGATCCTGCTGCCTGTAATCTCTAGTGTGACTGCCTCTGAGAGTACCCCGGGGGTGTGAGACACCCAAGGGAGGATACTGGCAAGGATACAAGCATGGGGCCCCAATTTGAAGACAGGTCTTGTGCATTTACCTGGTATGTGGGAGCGGCTGCTAAGTTCCAAAGGGAGAGGTACTTTTGGGAAAGGTAGCGCTACCTGGGGTATAAGGGCTCTGGGGAAGGGACATTTCAATTGAACTGAACTCTGTAGTTATTAACCCCTTCCAGAGGACTGGGACTTTGTATTCACTTGGGGGTGCCTAACATTTGGCACCCCCAAGTGGACAACAACTTCCCTTATCCTTTAAGAACGGGTTTAATGGTGTTTAGCAAGTGAGGGAATACAGGCTTATGGAAGATAGCTCATAGTACAAGTTGATCCAGGGACTGGTCCCATTGCCATTTTGGAGTCAGGGTGCCCCCAAGTGGTAAACAACTTTCCTTCTCCTTAAAAATCTAATGTATCAGCCTGTATCACTGATTCAGGGAGACAGTTCCACATCTTCACACAAACCCCTTCCCAATATTTAGCTGGAACCTCTTTTCTTCTTATCGGAATGGGTGACCTTGTGTCAGTTGGAAAGACCTACTGGTAAATAAAGCATTAGAGAGATTATTATATGCTCCTCGTATGTTTATGTGTAACATTTTGTGTATTAGACAATTTGCAGCCCATTGTGTCCAGTACTTAACATAAATACCTATGTCTGTATTAATCCAAAAGCAGCCCTCAGTCATCTGCAGCCATAAATTACCCAGCATGCATAACTTGACACTTTTTGGCTTTTTTTCACTGAGCAATGCATTTATTACTTCAATCAATACGGATACAACATATTGTAAAATGAACAAACAACACATGCAAGTAGCCAAAAACAGCATGATGGCCACCATGATGAAAATGAAACGATCATAAGGCTAAAATATTTTCTCAAATCTCTCTGGCCATGCCTGCTGCCACCCGTAGGGAACATTCCCATGGGCATTAGAACTTGAGTCTCCATATCTTACCTTTCAAGTTTATCCCTAGTTTAATGAAGACAAAAATCCAACTACTGCCATTGTCTCGCCCCAAGAGCTTGTTGGTAAGACAGACATTTGAATAAATGCATTATTTTACATTTCTCTATTGTGTGTCAAAGATAGGGATGCACCGAATCCAGGATTCGGCCTTTTTCAGCAGGATTCGGATTCGGCCTAATCCTTCTGCCCAGCCGAACCGAAATCGAATCCTAATTTGCATATGCAAATTAGGGGCGGAGGGAAATCACGTGACTTTTTGTCAGAAAACAAGGAAGTAAAAAATGTTTTTCCCTTCCCACCCCTAATTTGCATATGCAAATTAGGGTTCGGATACGGTTCGGTATTCGGCCGAATCTTTCACGAAGGATTCGGGGGTTTCTTACGAATCCAAAAAAGTGGATTTGGTGCATCCCTAGTCAAAGAACTAATCAGCTCTGGTTCCTACTTATTGGCATGCAGACACTTGATGCTTTACATTGTTTTTTACCAGGTACACAAAGGTAACTTTAACAAAATGAGATATTTCTCTAATAAACACAGAACAGATATCTGTTTTATACATTTGTTTTCCGATTCAGTGTAAAAGAGCCAGCAGCAACTTGCAGAAATCTCCAGATGTATCTGACTTAATGGCTTCGGCTAAGGTCTTCTTGTAAAGCTGCTGGTATCTCTCTTTGATCGTCTGGAGATCAATCTGGGAAGAAAAGAAGTATTAGACAAGGTGTGAGCTATAAGATTTTATATTCATACACAAAGGGGAGCTCGTGGTAAACCCCTGGGTCCATGTAATGGTACAGACCACAACAAGCATTCTTATAGAGAAGACATAAGGGCTGCCAAAACCTACATGCTGTGGGGCTAATTGACAAAATTCAGAAATACATTAATTGGCAAAAAGATCAGACACAAAACAGAATCTTAAAGGGGAAAGTTGACAAGTCTAGTGTATTTAGGTGGTTCCCTAGTAATTCTGGTTATTTCTATGTTGTGCAGAGGAAGTCTATTTCTTAGGCCACATTGTATGTTGCTGGTGGTGTTTACTACTAGATCAGTAGTTCAAGACTAGACTCATCTCTGCTTTAACTTGTCCTGACCTATTGCTATCCCACCCAGCCACCATATTAGACTCCCAAAACTGGTTATAAGGCAAGGTAGCTCCCCTGAGGAGACCTCTAGGATATCTATTTTGCTGATATCTGATGAGCCAGTTAGTTCCTTGGCATATCACGGCATGTCCTATTCCTGAAGAACTGGACTCATCACAAACAAGCTGAGCAAGTCAGAGAGCTTGGCGGGTTGGTGGTCCATGATTCAGGTTTCATCCCGGGTCTGCTGTAATTTAACCCCCCACTACCTTTTTATTTTCTCTTTTGCCCAACAATTTCACATAAATCTATGCATTCACGTCTCCTAATGCATCAACAACTACATTTACACCTTTTCCTTCTGCTGCAATTACTGTACCTTTTCTTGTCTCAAGCATTAAGACTAGAGCGCAAGCTCTCTTGCTAATGTCAGCAGTAGCAATCATTGCATGTATAGTACAACTGGTCACCCACCGGTGAACACAGCACAAGGTCGTTGCCATTAAAGTCAGGGGCATGTGGCAAGAGTAACTGTACAATCAATATTCTAGTTCTGTGTATGTCATAATGGAATTAAGAGGCCTGAACAAATGTTGCGGGTTTAAATCCTCCAAACGTCTTTAAAGGAGAAGGAAAGGTTAAAATTAAGTAAGCTTTATCAGAAAGGTCTATATAAATACACCAGTAACCCCTGCTGCTCTGAGTCCTCTGTCATAATAAACACCACATTTCTTTCCTTCTATTGTGTACTCATGGGCTTCTGTATCAGACTTCCTGTTTTCAGCTTAAACTTTCAGGTCTGGGGCTTGAGCATGCTCAGTTTGCTCCTCTCTCCCTCCATCATCCCCTCCCTGCTGTAATCTGAGCCCAGAGCTATGAGTGAGCAGGGAGAGGCTCAGGCAGGAAGTGATGTCACGTCAAGCTAATATGGCAGCTGCTATCCTAAACAAACAGAGAGCTTCTAGAGCTGGTTACTCAGGTATGGTAAAGCATTCTGCAGAATAAATATAATGTTATAGCTTGCACTATTGTGGTTAATCTATTGGCAATGAACTGCCTCAGTAGCTTTCATTCTCCTTTAAAGCTCTGGTCTGGGACATACATTACGGAAGATGTGACAGCTCTCTCCATTTGTTCTGTATAGAGTAATAATATTCTATTCTATTTTATACAAAAACATCATGTCCTAGGTCAGCTTGTTAGTGCAACCGCTCAGGTTTGTTGAACACAACACAGACAAAAAGCATATGGATTTATTAGATAAAGCACTTGTTTATGAGACACACGTTCCCAGCATCTGCTTTTCCTAATGCAAAAGACAATTTTTTTTTTTTTGTAATACAAAAACCTCCATATTTCTGGCTACACGATGAGCTACAGCTACATCTGCCTTGTATCAAATTCTATTGGCTTTGTTTCTTGTTGAGATGTTACCCATTGCCCGATGTTGCATTTAGCAGCTGGCATGATGCGGGTTTATAGTGACATAGACCTTTTCAGGCTTTGCTTTGAGATGTTATTGTTATTGAAACAATTTGATTGAGATGTCCAACTGGCTACACGCAGGTAAGACTCTAGTAAACTATGAGGATAGTAAACTATGAGGATACTGGAATAACCCTGGTTGGTGGATGAGCCCAGTGGCACATGCTAGACATAAGACAAGGGTTTCTTGGGGCTTATCTTTTATGGTTGTCTCCTGTGCACTTTGACTATCCACATGTAATTTCATCACCCCAACTTGATTATTATGGTTCTATGACTGAGAACTTGTCAGGCACATCAGCCATTCACTTTGGGTACAGATACTCACCTCTGCTCTGGTTACCAGGATGCGGATCAGCATTGCCTCGTTTGTTCCTGCTCCTTTCATTGCTTTGTACAACTTCTTAGCAAAATAGCCTTGGCAATCCCTGGTAACATCCACTGCAGAGACAGACATACACATGTAATTAACTGATGAATAATAGGGGAATAGATATGCTGGAATAGTTTTATTGTTTTTCTCTGTACAGGCTATGAGAAAATATACAATACTGTCCCTGCTGAATTGTGCTTAGTACAGGGGAATACCTATGCTGCCATAGTTTTATGGGATCTCTCTGTACAGACTATGAGCAAACTTAGGGACTGTTCCTGCTGAATTGTGCTTAGTACAGGGGAATACCTATGCTGCCATAGTTTTATGGGATCTCTCTGTACAGACTATGAGCAAACTTAGGGTCTGTTCCTGCTGAATTGTGCTTAGTACAGGGGAATACCTATGCTGCCATAGTTTTATGGGATCTCTCTGTACAGACTATGAGCAAACTTAGGGGCTGTTCTTGCTGAATTGTGTTTAGTACAGAGGAATACCTATGCTGCCATAGTTTTATGGGATCTCTCTGTACAGTCTATTAGCAAACTTAGGGGACTGTTCCTGCTGAATTGTGCTTAGTACAGGGGATACCTATGCTGCCATAGTTTTATGGGATCTCTTTGTACAGGCTATGAGCAAACGTAGGGACTGTTCCTGCTGAATTGTGCTTAGTACAGAGGAATACCTATGCTGCCATAGTTTTATGGGATCTCTCTGTACAGACTATGAGCCAACTTAGGGGACTGTTCCTGCTGAATTGTGCTTAGTACAGGGAATACCTATGCTGCCATAGTTTTATGGGATCTCTCTGTACAGACTATGAACAAACTTAGGGACTGTTCCTGCTGAACTGTTCTTAGTACAGGGGAATACCTATGCAGATATAGCTTATGGTATCTCTCCGTACAAGTGATGAGAAACATAGAGGGCTGTTCTTATGCTGCTGTTCTAAAGCTAACATAATTTTATGGTATTTCTCAATACAGGCTATGAGAAAATATAGGTTGTAATATATACAGTATATAGCTCAAACTTAGTTATCCAACTATCCAGGACAGAAAATAATAATGCACTTCTTATCCTGCCCTTTTTGGCCTTTAGAAACCAGTGCAATTAGCATCAGAATTTAATAATCAGCAAACCTGTAGCATCAGCTTATATTACAGCCAGGGAAGCTCATTTTCTGCTGGATAATTAGTGACGAGCCCTAAGCTTAGCTTCTCAACAGCCAATCACAGCCCACTGAGCATGTGAGTGTCACAGACACTTTCCAAGATGGTGACCCCCTGTGACAAGTTTGAAGCCCTGGATCATTGCTGCTATTGACAAGCTGAAACTTTAGCCTCGTGCAATAAGTTCACTATATAAAATGACATTTTTATCCAAATACATTTTTAGGGTTTAGTTCTCCTTTAAGACTGGAGCTGTTTGTACAGCAGCTGGCAGCAGTCCATGGTTCTATTCTAGTGTATGGTGGTGGTGATGGCACTGGTGTTCCCTTTCTGTGAAAATAATTAAACTAAAAAGGAAACTTTTAGGTCTACAGAGCTAAAACCCCTGAATATACCTTAGCACATACAATGGCAAAATTGTGTATAAACCTGTGATCCCTGTTGCCTTGGGTTCATCACTACGTTATTGTAATTCTTTTGGGGCAATACCAGTAATTTTTATTCCCTGCCACTGAGTTGAAGAATGTGACCCGGAAACCACATCCTCTCAGCTCGGTCCTGCCTGGAGATTATTTCATCATATAACATATTTGTGGCTGCAGAGCTTTCAGCTTGTACATTCAGGTGCCAAATTCCAATGCACATGGGCTGCTGTTGCGTATACACATTAACTGTAAGTAGGTCCAGATCTTATGAAGAGGGGCCCCAAAAATGCAAGAAGACTTGGTCCCATCTGAGGTGGATGGGGGGGGAGGGGATTGCATTATGAAAATCAGAGATATATAACTTGCAGTCCATTAGATGTTATAAGCTGTATGTATGCAAGGTTTGTGGTATAGAACATTTGCTATAAACCAATATCACCTCCGTGATATATTGACCATAAAAATGTATAGGAATAAGAGCAAAGGTGTTAAAAGATGTAGCTGTATCAGTCATAGGAGGAACAGTCCATAAACGACTTTTCATAACTAGTACAGGTATGGGATCCGTTATCCGGAAACTCATTATTCAGAAAGCTCAGAATTATGGAAAAGCTGTCTCCCATAGACTCCACTTTATCCAAATTATCCAGATTTTAAAAAAATATTTCCTTCTTCTCTGTAATAATAAAACAGTAGATTTTACTTTATCCAAACGAAAGGTGGCCATACACAGAGAGATTCGCTCATTTGGAAATGTCGCCAAATGAGTGGATCTCTCCCCGATATGCCCACCTTGAAGTGGGCGATATCAGGCTGATCCGATCATGGGCCCTAGGGCCCAACGATCAAATCATAATGAAAGGTATACAGGTGGTTGGATCATGGAACTACATCAATGAACAGATGCGGTTAGCGATCCAACGCAATTTCTACCCAGATTTTGCGGCCAGATATCATTCAGGGAAGCCCACCGGAGTGGCCCATACAAGGGCCAATAAGCTGCCGACTCAGTCTGTTGGCAGCTTTTATCGCCACATGTATGGCCACCTTAAGATATAATTAATCCTTATTGGACGAAAAACCAGCCTATTGGGTTTATTTAATGTTTACATGATTTTCTAGTAGACTTAAGGTATGAAGATCCAAATTACAGAAAAATCCATTATCCTGAAAGCCTCAGGTTCCGAGAATTATGGATAACAGGTCACATACCTGTACCTGGAATTAACCACCTGAAGGATAATATTGATGGACTATCTTGCTACTAAAAGAATTAGTGAAAAGAGGTTCAATAATATCCCTAATCACCAAAATAACAATATCAGACAGTTGTGCTCATCTATCAACACTGGGCAAATTTGCCTATGGGCAGTTACCTATAGCAACCAATTAGTGATTAGCTGTTTGAAACCAGCTGCAAGAAGAACAATGAAAGCTGCAATTTGATTGGTTGCCATGGATTACTGCCCATGGGTAACTTTGGCCAGTCTTGATAAATGACCCCCAGTGTGTTTAAAATCCTGGTGGTTCTGCTTTAATCAACAACACATGGGAATTTACTGGCCCAAAGGCAGGAATACCTAATTGGGCCACCCGGTGTAGAAAAAAGTTTGCTCATGTGGATGACTGCTGCTGCTAGGGGTCATGAGGTTTTTGCCACCCGAGTCATGGTCACAGACAGGAGATACAGTATATGGAAATATATATATATATATATAAGTAATAATGGGGACTTGCTCAGAGGTTGCCGGGATGAGAAGCAAATGGTTTTGTGGTTTGAGAGCAGGAAGGAAACTAAGCGAATGCTCATTCATTCAGACATATCTGATCTAACAGATGGTTTAAAAGGCAGAAATAAAAAAGATCTGTGTGCTGGAAATGGAAAAAGGATATGGTAATCAGATACAATTACTTAATCATTCAGTTAGTTTGTCAAATAAGAGGCAAGTAATGCCGATAGTGAATTTCTGTGATTTTGTTTCGGGGACAGATCTTAGGTGTCCCTTCCCTTCCCATATACCTAGTAAATGGCAACCTCTCTAAAGGTGTTTCGTACAATATTATCTGTGCCATTACAATTACGATCTTTCCAAGAAAGATCGCTCGTTTCAATACATACGTGTAGAGCTGAATATACAGAGAGAACAACAGAATTCCACCTGTATCTGATGATTCAGCAGTAACAATGGCTGATGTTTGGATCCCTTCAAAGGTACCCAAACACAATTTTCCTGACTGACGAGCCGACCAATATCCAAGTGTTCTGCCAATATCGGTCGGCTCTTTTCCCACAATACACGAACCGAATATCATATGAAAATTTGTTTCGTACGATATTATCTGTGCCATTACAATTACGATCTTTCCAAGAAAGATCGTTCATTTTAACACACACGTGTAGAGCTGAATGTTCAGATACACAGAGAAACAATAGAATTCCACCTGTATCTGACGATTCAGCACTAACAATGGCTGATGTTCAGGTGCCTTCAAAGGCGCCCAATCAAAATTTTCCACCTGGCCTGATTAAAAAGCCAACTGAAATCCAAGCAAATCACAATACTATGAGTTTGTGCCAGCATGGTTTTATGCGTAATAGATCTTGCCAGACTAACTTAATTTCTTTTTAAGAGAAGGTAAGTAGAGACCTTGATTCTGGGATGGCAGTGGATGTGATTTACTTAGACTTTGCTAAAGCATTTGATACAGTGCCACACAAAAGGTTACTGGTTAAATTAGGGAATGTTGGCCTGGAACATAGTATTTGTACCTGGATAGAGAACTGGCTAAAAGATAGACTACAAAGAGTGGTGGTAAATGGAACATTTTCTAATTGGACCAGTGTTGTTAGTGGAGTACCGCAGGGCTCTGTACTAGGTCCCTTGCTTTTCAACTTGTTTATTAATGACCTGGAGGCGGCCATTGAAAGTACTGTTTCTATTTTTGCAGATGAGACTAAATTGTGCAGAACTATAGGTTCCATGCAGGATGCTGCCACTTTGCACAGTGATTTGTCTAAACTGGAAAACTGGGCAGCAAACTGGAAAATGAGGTTCAATGTTGATAAATGAAAGGTTTTGGCAAAAATAATATAAATGCAAGCTATACACTAAATGGCAGTGTGTTGAGAAGGATCTAGGGGTTTTTGTAGATAAGTTGTCTAATTCTGGGCAGTGTCATTCTGTGGCTACTAAAGCAAATAAAGTTCTGTCTTGTATAAAAAAAGGGCATTAACTCAAGGGATGAAAACATAATTCTGCCTCTTTATAGGTCCCTGGTGAGGCCTCATCTGGAGTATGGGGGCAGTTTTGGACTCCAGTCCTTAAGAGGGATATATATGAGCTGGAGAGAGTGCAGAGACTAAGTGCAACTAAACTGGTTAGAGGGAGGGAAGAGTTAAATTATGAGGGGAGACTGTGAAGGTTGGGGTTGTTTTCTCTGGAAAAAAGGCGCTTGTGAGGGGACATGATTACACTTTACAAGTACATTAGAGGACATTATAGACAAATAGCAGGGGACCTTTTTACCCATAAAGTGGATCACCGTACCAGAGGCCTCCCCTTCAGACTAGAAGAAAAGAACTTTCATTTGAAGCAACGTAGAGGGTTCTTCACAGTCAGGACAGTGAGGTTGTGGAATGCACTGCCGGGTGATGTTGTGATGCTGATTCAGTTAATGACTATAAGAGGGACTTGGATGATTTCTTGGACAGACATAATATCAAAGGCTATTGTGATACTAAACTCTATAGTTAGTATAGATATGGGTATATAGAATTTATGTGAAAGTAGGGAGGGGTGTATGTATGGATGCTGGGTTTTCATTTGGAGGGGTTCAACTTGATGGACTTTGTCTTTTTTCAACCCCATTTAACTATGTAACTATATGTAACTATGTAAGTCTTCTGCTGATATTGTTTCATATGATATTATTGGATGCACACCATCCAATCCGAAACCATGTATTATATGTATTACAACCCCATTCTGGCTTGTGAGTGTTCTGTAGCATGAAATTTGTTTGTTTATTTATGTTTCATCCACATTACTGTGTTTGTGTCCTGCCCCCTCCCCGGACAAATGACCTTGTGAATCCTGCAATGCCAACAAGGACTAGGTCTATCTAGGTACCAGTCTCTCGCCATACGACAGTGACTTACAGACTGGAGGGCGGCGTCTGAAGAAGTGGCGCAGTCTCAGGGTAAGTTAGTGTGAGAAATGGAGGGAATGCTTATTTGCTATCTTATTCACCAGAAAGCCCAGATTCAAGGTCAATTAGTGTGAGATTTGGGGCAAACACTTATTTTCTTATTAGAACTATGGCTGAATGATGGAAACAGTGATAGTTCTCTGCAGTGGTTTAACTAGTTATTACTGGGACCCAGCAAATGTTTAAAAAAAAGCCCCCAACATGTTTAGAGGTTGATTTTTTTCACCAATATTTATTGAAAGTGTAGATGAATTAGGGCCTCATAGGGCCCCTATACCTCCTGGGGCCCCCTGCAGCCAGAGGATCTGCTTCCTCTGTAGTTACACCCCTGATTCCCTGTATCTATAACCTTATTATGAACTAAGAGGAGTTCCTGATCTCCAGCTACGACTGCCATACAAACACAGAGATCTCACAACTGCCAGGTAACTGCAAGTAAATGCCATCTAAAGGTTCTACAAGTGCCATATACAGGTTCAATATGGCACCGGCATCTGGAATAACCCAGTGGGTTGATCAGCAGCATAACAATCTTCGCCGTTTCCACTGCTCCCTGCCACATGCACAAAGTAGGTAAGAGATTGGCCGAGGAAGGAGCAGATATCAACCCCTGGTGTAACTATAGAGGAAACAGACACTGCAGTTTTGGAGGGTAGTAAGGGGACAGAGGGCCTAGACTGTCGGGTCTGCTTCCTCTATAGTTACACCACTGAGGTTGCACAGTTATAACCCAATTCATACATACTCCTTTATAGCTTCAGGTGTGTGGCTTTGTCCTATTGTATCATCCCTGCAAAATGTTGCCTGCCCCAAGAGCAACAATATAATGCGAGTATCTTTTGCCTGGAACAGTTCTAATTCTTATTGTTCTAAACCTCATGCTCAGAGCACAGGTGGGACATCACTTACCTATGGTGCAATAAGCTTTCTTCAGATCCCCTGAGGTTTCACTTTTGATCACATCCAAGATGTCTTTTCCATGCAGCTAGAAAAGGAATTGGAAGTCACTCAAGAGGCCAAATAAATGTATATTGTAGGCAGGAGAGGAGACACTGGGGGATCAGATAGTCTTGTCTTGGTTTGGGTTATATATCACAGAAGATCACATGGTAATACACAGTATAGCTCTAGGCTGACAGGTAGGGCATATGGAGACAACATCATGGGATCTTGAAGTGACAGTCCCCAGTGGCCATACACAAGCCAACCCATACAGTAAGCAGGAGGCCTGCATATTGCACATTCTGAGTGTATGTATTGAAAAGCCATTACACTAGGGGGCAGGTACAGGGTCGGACTAGGCCGGTGTGAAACCGGGAAAAAACCTGTTGGGCCTCCGTCTCTTGTGGGCTCCTCCGGCCCAGATCTGCACCCTGCGCCTCTCTTCTCTTCCTGCAGCGACTGGCAGAGAGTGGTCATGAGGAAGCAGCCCTGATGGGAACTGGCCCCCCAGTCCGAACCTCAACAGATTTATTAAAGTAATTGATCAGTGTAAGAATAAAAACTAGGTAAATAGATAGACTGTGCAAAATAAAAAATGTATCTAATATAGTTAGTTTGCCAAAAATGTAATGTATAAAGGCTGGAGTGACTGGATGTGTAACATAATAGCCAGAACACTACTTCCTGCTTTTCATCTCTCTTGCTTTCCACTGATTGGTTACCAGGCAGCAACCAATCAGAGACTTGAGGGGGGACCACATGGGTCATATCTGTTGTTTTTGAATCTGAGCTGAATGCTGAGGATCAATTGCAAACTCGCTAAACAATTATGTCCCATGTGGCCCCCCTTATAGTGACTAACGCCGAGTTAGAGAGCTGAAAAGCAGGAAGTAGTATTCTGGCTATTATGTTACACATCCAGTCACTCCAGCCTTTATACACAGGGTTGGACTGGGGGGCCTGGGTGCCCCCCCTACGCCCCCCGCCCCCCTACTGAGACGAGCCTGCTCAGCGAGGGAGCCGCTCGGCGCATGCGCAACAACGTCGCTTGCCGCACATGTGCAGGTGGCGCTGCACAGCAACGGAAAAAACATTTTTTTTCTTCAAATCTAAAAATCTGGGGAGGGGTTCTGGCCTGGCTGGGGCCCATGAGGGTCGGGACCCACTGGGTTTTTTCCCGGCCAGTCTGACACTGTTTATACATTCAATTTTTGGCTAACTAACATTTTTTATTTTGCGCAGCCTATCTATTTACCCAGTTTTTATTTTTACACTGAACTGTTCCTTTAAGTTTCAATGGTAAATTCGAATTTTCAAAAACACAAATTAGAATTTTAAACCACCAACTTGAATTTGAATTTGAATGTGAGCTTTATCACACCTCGACCATGGAAACAGTTCTAATTTGAATATTCCTCACCTAAAACCTGCCGAGTTCATGTAGAAGCCAATGGCAGAGGTCCGTTGAACCATTTGAAAATGTTAATTGCCTTCATGACATTCAAGTTTTTTATTCGGAGCAAAACTCGTGTTCGATCGAATATTAGACGTTCGAGTTTTTTCATAAATAATCTCTCATTCGAGTTGTGAGTACATTCAATTTTATTAAAAAAAAAAATTCATATAACTTCGAAATTTGCTCTTTGATAAATCTGCCCCTAGGTAATAGGTCCTTTGTACTTTTCCTCCCACAATGCTCTTTTGATGATGGGAACCAAGGCCAAATGCCCCTTCTGCCCTACCCTAAAACCAGCTCCAGAAGAAGCACAAGCCTGCTCAGCAAGAGAGGAGATACGCAGCATTAGAGCGTTAGAGCTAAGCAAGGGGCAATATGGAGACAGCAATTCCTACATGAGACAGGTTACAACTATGTAGTCACGGTTCTTATTTGATACTTACAATCTCATAGGCTTTAAATGTGGCCCTCAGCTGCATGTAGTTCCTTGTTGCCAGGACAATATTGAACTCTGATTCATCTGTGCCCCATCGAGCTTCTCCAGCCTGAGGGAAACAAACAAAAATGACTGTTAGAGTTTCAATTAGGCCAATAGTAATAAACACAATTACACTCACAATTGCTCAGCGTCTCCGAGTATTCATTCTGGAACCTAATCATCCCCGACCCCAATCAGGCTGCAAAATAATTTCTGCCTTTATTGCAAAATATACTATATTTATATAAATGATTATACAATATAGCTTTTTTTTATTAAAGACTACATGAATATTAACTGGCATACAGAGCTTTATTAATTTACTTGATTATTTGGTTTAATCAAGGCCAACTAAAGTCTGCAAAGTATGTGGCTTCTTTTTATTCTTGTGGTGACATGCTGTTCCACTTCCCACCACTAGGAGCAGCCAAATGCCATATAAAACAAGCAGCCATTTAAAGCCCTGTTCAGCTGACCACGCCCCCTCTTGCCTTTCTGTAATATGAGCCCTGTGGGTGGAGCATGTGACCAGCCTGCAGTGGGACAATGGCTGCTAAGGTAAAAATGACAAGATGAGCCAGTAATAACCTCACAGGAGGTTGTAGGAAACAACAGTAATGGAAAATAAAATATATATTCTGTTTTTAATACCTCCATTAGGCATAAAATGTATAGCCCTTTAAGGTGACTGTGTTACAGAACCAAATGGTGAATCTGTTCCAGTCTTGTCTTTACACGGGGACATTTACTGACCTCGTAGAGTTTTTTGGCATCCTGACCAGCGAGATCTTCATTAATAGACAGACCCTCATCCCGATTTGCCTGCAAAAATGATATTGTGAGCAGCCATCGAAATGGAATCATTGCTTGAGGTCAATACCGAGACTGTACTAGATTAGAAGTCAGAGTTAGTAATATTTACGCTGAATGTTAAAGGGGTGGTTCACCTTTAAGTTAACTTTAAGTATATTATAGAATGGTCAATTCTAAGAAACATTTCAATTGGTCTCAGTGTTTATTTTTTATAGTTTTTGAATGATTTGCCTTCTTCTCCTGATATTTTCCAGCTTTCAAATGGGGGTATCAGTTTTATTGATACAAAGTTAAAAAAATCATCTTCATCCGCCCTGCGCATTTCGCACCCACTTAGGGCACTTAGTCATGGGCTCACCCCCTGGGGGAATCCATTTCAAACAACAGAACATTCAAACTCCAGATTGTGCCCTGGCTGGAACTGAACCTAAGGCTCAGGTTTTAAATGTCCATCAAGCTTTTGAGTTCAAGGCTTAGACCATCTGTAGACCCTTCTTAAGGTGTCCATACACTGGCAGATTAAATCTGCCGATATCTGTCCTTTAGACCAATTCGGCAGCTTCTCTGCCAGTGTTTGGGGGCTTCCGATGGGTCTCCCTCATCGATATCAGGTCAAGATATTGATTGGGGAGGTTTGATTTCTCTGGCGATTGAGGAATGCATCGGCTAGTTGATGCGGTTATCATCCTGTTGGCTCCCAGTCTCCTCCTTGTAATCCAATTGTTTGGCCCTAGGGCCGAACGTTCTGATTAACCCAATTTTGCCCTGCCATTGGGGCCATAACGGGGAAAGATCCGCTTGTTTGGTGAAACTCTCCAAACGAGCCAATCGTGTATGGCCACCTTTAGTCATGTACTTACCTGGAGCAATGAGATGAGTATCTTCCGGAAGTAGCCACTCGTCTCACTCTGGACGTCTGACTCCAAATCCCTGCCAAACACTGAGGGGAAATGAATGATTAATAAATACACAATAAAGGGGAATAAATAGAGTGTCTTTATAGAGTATCACTTACATCTTTTATAGGCTTCTTTTGTGGCTTTTATTTGCTAGGGATAAGAAAGAGTACAGAGGTAAGTACCAATGATTTGCATCATGTGGCTCCATGAGTAAAGGAACAGGGGGTTCTGAGTTGCCATATTTGTGGCAATAGAACCACTTCTTTTTTTCTGCCGACCGATTACATTAGTCTATAGGCCAGTGCTGAGACCTGTTGGTGAATCGCCACTTTACCTGATTGGACCTTGTACATAATATTTGTATCAACAATGACTCGTTGGTTCCGGCTCCCTTCATGGCGCTCCTGAGCTCACGGGCATCAAACTCACAGGGGCGATCCAGTAGCGCTAATGCCGTCTTCTCAAAGTTTCCGCTCAGCTCACTTTTTAGAACGCTCTCCAAATCCTAAATGAGAATATGTTGTTTATTAATTTGTTTTGCAAATTTAACAGTGCTAATATAAGGAATAATCGCCACCTGTTGTTCATGTCAGACCCTGGACACAGTCAGCAGAAAATTAAGTTAAAAAGAAGCGGAAATTCTTGTGGTTTCTGAGCAGAACGACACCCCAAAACTATCCTTTTCTCACTGAATTATTTTTCCACCAGCAGGTGGCGCTGGTTGCAAATTCCTTATATTAGCGGTGTACTAATATCTTGAAAAACAGAAAAACAAATTCTGACTGTAAATTGCTGAGAAGAGCCATTTGAATTTGTTCGTTTCAAGAGTTTACAGTTCCTTTAAAGGATAAGTAAACCTTTAAAATAAGTGAGTGTGAAATCGACGAGGGTGCTATTTAAAGCACTTTTGTAATTTACATTCATTATTTATTTTTCTTTAATTCCAAGATATTAAGGGAAATATGTACTGTTAATATAAATAAATTGTATTACAACAGCACCACCTGCTGGTCATTTTCCCACCATTCTGACCACCAAGTAGTCAAGGAAGTTGTCAGGAGAAAGAAAGAGGCTGCTCTGATGTTATTCTGCTTAGGAAAAAAATTATAAACTTTTCTCAAACCTTTCCTAAGCAGAAGAACATCAGAGCAGCCTCTTTCTTTCTCCTGACAACTTCCTTGACTACTTGGTGGTCAGACTGGTGGGAAACTGACCAGCAGGTGGCGCTGTTGTAATACAATTCATTAATGTTACAGTACATGTATCCCTTAATATGTTGGAATAAAAACAAAATAAATAATGAATGCACACTGCAAAATTTCTTAGAATAGCACCCTTGTTAATTTTACATTCACTTGTTTTAAAGGTTTACTTATCCTTTAACAAAATATATAGCTTTATAAAAAGTCTGTTCAGCTCTATGTAATGGATTATTTCTTAGTCGCTATTAAATACTGTAAGAGCTATGGCCCCAGAGGAAATATGTCAGAGAAATATCATCAATGCGCTGCACAGTACCTTGCCATATAACGTCTTGTATTTCTGCTTCACTTCTTGCCTTTGGTCCGAAGTCCTGTTGGCCAAAATCTCTATAATTGCTTTTTCATCAGTTCCTATGGGAAAGTCAAGCGGAAAGAGTAATTATTTCACAATAGAGTCAAATGTTTCTAAGCAGCATTGCCTATTTACAACCAGGAAAATGGCAAATACTTTGGACTAGTGATGTGTTCGGGCTGGCTCAATACCCGCAGTAACCGCAGATTTACCCACGGGTCGGGCGGTTCGGGCCAACCTCGCACTCCTCTTCATGGGTGGCGGGCGAGTGCGGGTTGAGCTCTTCTCCTGCTCTCTGCCGGCACCTTTAAATGCCGTCTTACGACTTTATAGCCGTGCGCCTGCTCCTTTTGTGACGTCATCAGTGGGGTGGCGCAGGTCTATAAAAGGAACCTGGAAGTCGGATGTGGGCAGGCGCGGGCTGAGGGAGGGCGGGTTTGTTTCGGATGAGGGTCGGGAAAAACCAGACCCGCACATCACTACTTTGGACCATAAAACAGGTTTGTTTAATGGACCATTACTTGATGTTACAATTCAAGCCTGCAGCCATCTAGTGGCCAACTCTGTATGGAAATTACGGCTACTTACCTAACCCTTTGCAGGCCTTATATAGTTTCTTTGCATCTCGTTCTGCATCAAAATCATGATGAAGCTTAATGGTTGGCTAAAAAATAAATGAAAAGATCATTTATAACGCACGTTATCTTTACAGTAATGCTAGAGAAAATAGGAAAATAGGGAAAATCTACCTTTCCTATGATATAAAGTTTTATTTTGTAACTTATCCTCATTGTTAATAACTTGGTGTTTTATTTCATTTTCACCGGTAGATTTTTATTTAACATATCTGGTTGCTAGGGTCAGTTCCCATAGCAAGTAGTCATTTTATAACTATGGCAGAAAATACATCATTTCTTAATCACAGGCTATGGTCCAGACGTTGTAGAAAGAAAGTGTAGGAGATTGTTAGAACAACAAGTGAATTAGTTGTATCACTAAGCCATTAGGTTAAATGGGAAGTCCGTTAGTGTAACTATGGTAGTGTAGGAGGCTGTAAAGATAAACTCTTATAACAGTGGCCTGGCTGAGTATAAAAGTCCAGTGGAATAGCATGGGATGTCTGGTGGTGGCAATGTTCATCATTACAGGTCGAAAAGCTCCAGTGCTATGGTCACTCTTAAAGGAGAACTAAATGCTAAAAAAGGATTTGCCTAGAAATGGCATATTTTATATAGTGAACTTATTGCACGAGGCTAAAGTTTGAGCTTGTCAATAGCAGCAATGATCCAGGACTTCAAACTTGTCACAGGGGGTCACCATCTTGGAAAGTGTCTGTGACACTCACATGCTCAGTGGGCTCTGATTGGCTGTTGAGAAGCTAAGCTTAGGGCTCGTCACTAATTATCCAGCAGAAAATGAGCTTCCCTGGCTGTAATATAAGCTGATGCTACAGGTTTGCTGATTATTAAATTCTGATGCTAATTGCACTGGTTTCTGTGCTGCCATGTAGTAATTATGTGTATTAATTACTAATCAGCCTTATATTGTGACATTTCTATTCTATGTGTACTGTATATTGTGAGTGGGTCCCTAAGCTCAGTAAGTGACAGCAGCACAGAGCATGTGCAGTGAATCAGCAGAAAAGAAGATGGGGAGCTACTGGGGCATCTTTGGAGACACAGATCTTTACTGCTAAAGGGCTGTGGTTGCCTTGGGCTGATACAGAAGCACAAAACATAATGTACAACATTTCTACCTACTTCTTTAGTTAGGCTTTAGTTTTCCTTTAAATGTGTAAATCTCTGGGACTTGTTTAACATTACTTAAAAAAAGGTAATCTCAGGGCTATTAGAAGGTGGAAGCTCAGGGGTTATGGTTCTCATTAGTACATAGAGTATAGATAGAATACAAAGGCAATGTTCAGTGTTAGGAGATGGAAGGTCCATGGGGTATGTTCATAATTAAGAGGGCAGATTTATTAAGGGTCGAAGGGAAACATTTTTTTCCAAACTCGATTCGAGTTTTAATTCGAATTTTGAGATTTATCATACTCTGGCCTTTTAAGAACTCAAATTTGACTGTTTGCCACCTTAAACCTGCCGAATTGCTGTATAAGTCAATGGTAGAGGTCATTTTGGTGATGTTTGTAGCCTTCCTGACTTTTTTTAATCGATTTGAGTTTTTCTAATTTGAATTGAATTCGATTCGAGTTTTTCTGATTCAAAACAAATTTTCGGGTCAATCAAATTCATGCAAGCTGAGAAAATTTGATTTAAAAAATACATTTTGATTGGTCGAATTTCGAATTTATGGGGGTTTATGAGAGTTTTAAAAAACTCACATGAATTCGAGATTCAACCCTTGATTAATGTGCCTCCCCAATGTGGAGTGGAATACACAAAGACTATTGTTAGTGGTGGAAGGCTCAGGGGTTATGTTGAACATTAAGGGGGTTATTTATATAAGTCTGAATGCCAAAAACTTGAAAAATTCAAATTTTTTTACTATAAAATCATAATTTTTAGTGGAAAAAATACAAATTTTTTTTTGAGATTTCTTATACCCAGAGGAGGAAAAAGTCTGAATCCAAAAATCTGCCATCTCAGACCTGCCGAGGTTGTATATAAGCCAATGGGAGAGGTCCCTACCCTACTTGGAAGTTTCTGTGGTCTGCACTGGAATTAGCCAAAAATTTGGGCTTGTATGAAAAAAGCCAGAAAAAATATTGTACGATTTGGGGTTTTGATTGATTTTATCGATCCCCCAATCCCATTAAATCATGCTTTTTTAATAATAAATAAGGTCCAGTCGTGGATTCTAATTTACTCAGACTTTTTTTATTTAAATACTCAGAAACATTTGGATTTTGATAAATAACCCTCTATATCATGAATGGCTCAGGGGCAGTGGTGTAACTAGATATTACTGGGCCCCACAGCAAATTATTTTTCAGGCCCCCAAAATGTCTAGACGCTGACCTGTTTTACCAATGAATACTAAAATTCTGTATACAAATTAGGGTCTCATGGAGCCCCTATGCCTCCTGGGCCCCCCTGCAGCCGCAGGGTCTGCTTCCTCTGTAGTTACTCTCCTGCTCAGGGGATATAGGACCCAAGGGTTATGTTCGTCAAAAAAGATGAAAACCTCAGGGTCTATGGTCAACATTAGCAGATAGAACACAACGGGTTTGTTCAAAAGGGTTACGGTTCAAGATAAAAGGCTCAGGGGATTAGCTTCAGCTTTAGAAGTTGAAATGCTCAGGGGCTAAGTTCAAATGAAATGAATGAGAAAGTGGTAGACAGAAAGAACAGGACTTTAATCCTGAAAAACTAAATAAAACGTTCCTGAGGGTTATTGCGGCAGCTGGTAGAATGCAGAGACTGTTGGTTCTTATCTCAGTTTTGGGTTAATGGTGGATCTCCCAGTATCGATCTCGTTGCAGCGTTCTATATCATCATGTTTGCTCTCTGATAAATACATTTGCCCAGCAGCACAAAGCACAATTATCTGGCTGTACTTTGACTCTGTTCATTAAATAAAGGATTACCTGGCCGGGTAGCACAATCTAAACATTATAAACATATATCCATATGTATCTACCATAGCCATAATGATGCACAGTTGTGTGTATATGAGTGTATACTTTATATAGTGAGTGAGTCACTAAGCTCACAAAGTGATAGCAGCTCAGAGTATGTGCTGGAAATCAGCAGAGAAGATGGGGAGCTACTGGGGCATCATCAGGGGAACAGATCTTCACTTATGGGCTTTGGTGGTCTTGGGCTGGAACAGAAGCCTAAAACATATAGTGTAACATTCAGCATTTCTCCTTTAAGAGTCAGGGCACACGCTCAGATTTGGGGAGATTAGTCGCCCGGTGACAAATCTCCTGTTCTTCGGGGCAACTAATCTCCCCAAACTGCCTCCCGCCGGCTAGAATGTAAATCACTGGCGGGATGGCACGCTTAGTTTTCCGAAGTGGCCTGAAGTTGCCTCATGAGGAAACTTCGGAAAACAAAGTGCTCCGAGTGCCATCGATTTACATTCTTGCTGGCGGGAGGCAGTTGGGGAGATTAGTTGCCCTGAAGAAGAAGAGATTTGTCGCCGGGCGACAAATCTCCCCGAATCTGAGCATGTGCCCTGAGCCTTATGTTGGATAGCCCAGTTTATATTGTAGCATTATTAGGCACTCTAATACAAACTGACATCTCTAGATACACCAGCTGTTAACTAATAAAAGGGAGATTGTGAGTGTGTTTGACACCCATCACGGGGAAAGCTGAATAGGATCAATTATCTCACAAGCGATAAGCAGGGCAATCAAACATATGAGTCAGTTAATAAATAAATAAACAATACATTAAACAAGTCAATTAATGCCATCTTGTTAAGCATATTTATGTTGGATTCATGCTTCACCAAGCAACAGTTCCATAATAAAGGCCACTCTAGACCTCTAGATCATTGGCTACATATCAAAGGCATAGTTCCCTAGCCAATGACCAGGAAAGTGTGTTGGCCACCATTGCCCATTGCTATAGCAGCTGACGGAGGAAACAGTAAAATTACTGAACTTATCTACAGCCACCAACATCTGATACCAACAGTCCTCAAATCACAGATAGCACTTCTCTTTGGCATTTTACTACCATAAACCAAAAAAAGGGCACATTAGGGGCAGATTTACTAAAGGGCAAAGTAGCGAAAATTTGCCAGAAATCCAATCCAAAGGGACATCGCTAGTTTACTAACAGGCGTAGAGGACAATTCGCTAGCAAAAAAAGGACATCACTAGCGATTTTACGCTCAGGCGAACAATCGTTACTCCTCCAGTTCACTAAAGTGTGAATTTTCCATAATGTTACCCCTTTCGCCAGATTTTCCTTTGCGAGCCTAGACCTGGAGAACTGATACGATGAAGCTACATCCTCCTCAATCTTATGTCAGTGACATCATATCCTGTTTGCTGTAAAGTCATAAAAGTTCTAAAAAAAAAACACTGGGGTTTTTTAAAATTTTAGAGTGCGATTATGTTTAAAAGTTGTAACTTTAAATTAATTATTTTTTTTTACCTTTTGAAGGTCATGCCACATTTGTTTTAGGGTGGGCTCATGTCTAGGACATTAGAGAATCATTTTTTTCTTTATTTTGCTTCCTTGGACATGTGTAATAATAAGTGGCCAATCATTAGCACCAACATCTCTAATAAAGACATATATATGACCTATATGCCCTATTCAAATTGACTAGTGATGGCCGAATTTCTCCCATTTTGTCGCCAACGTAAATGTTTTATTCGCATCAATTTTGATGCCGACATTAAAGTCAATGGTCGTCTAAATAGTGATGATGCGCAACGGTTTTGACACGTGCAACATTTCTGACGCACGTCCAAATTTTTTTGACGCCAGCGAATATACGTGGGAGTTTCGCGAATATCGCTGCGAATTCGCACCAGCCGAATTTATTCGCCCATCACTAGAATTTACCTAGGCGTAAGTTTACTAACGAAGTTTCGGTAGGCAGAAATGATCGTTAGTGTAAACTCACTATGAAATGCTGGCGCTGATGACGTTTCGCTGGCAAAACTTCGCCCGTGTTCATCGGCCCGAGATGTAACTTCACATTTTGATGAGTTAGTGTATGCGATGCGAATTAACGTCTGATGAAGTGGCGCTAAGTGTGGTGGAGACTTCCGAGGTGCAAAATCCAACCTTTACTGAATTTCCCACTATAAATCAATGACTCCATTACATTTTTTTTTTCCTAAAAAAAAGGAGCAAAATTATCAGCCAGGATACACAGTTATCCGCAAAGACCAGCAACTCTTTTAAAGGTCATAAATGCAAACCTTAATTAAAGATTGCTCCATTAACCTGTGGTGTCTAAGGTGACCACTATTGGTCACAAAATCAACTAACGACACAGCTCGCCATCACTGTTACTTAAAAGGGAATTCAATTGGCCTGCAGACTGAGGCTTCATTTCTATGGGGACATCAAAATAGCACAATGGCGACTGAAGGAAATTTTCATAGTTAAGCTTGATTAAAGGGTTCTCTATTGATCTGTGGAGTCCAGGTCCATATGAAATACAGTAAAACACATCTCCTTGGGTAAAGGCAGGCGTCACAGGTTATATTGTCGTTATCAGTGCAATATAAGGCTTCAACGGAGGAAATTAGTTCTGCTTTATCTTGGTATATTTATCAACTGAGCCTTGACCTATATATTTCCGGACCTACCAGACAACAGGAAGTTTTAAAAGGGAATTACCACGATTATCTGCTGTAATATGTAACATCAGTGTCAAGTACCTGACTTCCAGCATATTCTACATCTATAGCATGTCTTGTGTTGTCTGCGGAGCTGTCATTTCTATTAGGGATGTACCGAATCCAGGATTCGGTTCGGGATTCGGCCTTTTTCAGCAGGATTCGGATTCGGCTGAATCCTTCTGCCCGGCCGAACCAAATCCTAATTTGCATATGCAAATTAGGGACAGGGAGGGGAATTGCATAACTTTTTGTCAGAAAACAAGGAAGTAAAAAATGTTTTCCCCTTCCCACCCCTAATTTGCATATGCAAATTAGGATTCGGTTCGGTATTCGGCCGAATCCTTCGTGAAGGGGGTTCGGCCGAATCCAAAAAAGTGGATTCGGTGCATCCCTAATTTCTATAAAGACATGTGCTTAGGTTGGCAGCTTCAGGGAGCAACCAAGAGATGTACTGCATATATATATATATATATATATATATATATATATATATATATATATATATATATATATATATATATGCGTGTGTTTGTGGATATAAAGCCCTCTTTTATTTGTGAGGGAGGAGGTTACGCATCAAGAAATAAATGTCGCCCATTGACTTCAGTTCAAAACGTGTCAGATTCGTCCATCACTACTGTCAAGTATTATCCAAGAATGACCAAACTGTAGCCAGGCCAGGGTTGGTTGCTGTAGAATACAGTTGGCTCTGTAGGCTCCTAAATTATAAGGGTTACAACGTTTGCGCTAGTCCAAATAAACCATGGCCACCGGCAGGTTGCAGCACCGGTAAAATGTCTGAAAGCAAACATCTGATTGGAGCTTTAGGTAGGAGCAGTAAAGTCTAAATCAGAGCAACATATACCCAAGCTGACATGCTGTTGGACCTTAGCCTGTGCTGGTAATAGTGCTTCTTCTACCTTTGATTATGTGTTTTTTGTTTCTATTGGTGAGTTTTTCTAACCTGTCAGTAGTCTGGTACTGTGGAGTAACTAAAGTGAGTCAGGGGCCCCCTGAAAAAAAAATCTTCAGAAGGGTGCGGCTCATTCCGATCCCCATCCTCCTGCCCACTTCCTGTCCCACTCTGCCCTGCCCACATCCCGCCTCCACCCCACCCACTTCCCACCTCAGTCCACTCCCAACCGACTTCCGTCTCACTTCCTCATCGCAGGTAAGAGAGCGGCTGGGGAGGAGGGTTTTTTAGTAGCTATAGAGGAAGCAGCATAGTCCAGGTCCGCCTGCAACTGTGGGATTTGTTTCCTCTATAGTTACACCACTGATCTGGTATGTTTGTAATGAGTTAAATAGTTAGATTGCTAACTTGGGTTGAAAAAAGACAAACGTGCATCAAGTTCAACCCCTCCATATAACCCCCAGTGCATATATACGTGCACAATCCTCATCCTCCTGCCCACTTCCTGTCCCACATCCCGCCTCCACCCCACCCACTTCCCACCTCAGTCCACTCCCAACCGACTTCCGTCTCACTTCCTCACCGCAGGTAAGAGAGCCACTGGGGAGGAGGTTTTTTTAGTAGCTATAGAGGAAGCAGACCCCATACTCCAGGTCCGCCCGCAACTGTGGGGTTTGTTTCCTCTATAGTTACACCACTGATCTGGTATGTTTATAATGAGTTACATAGTTAGATTGCTAACTTGGGTTGAAAAAAGACAAACGTGCATCAAGTTCAACCCCTCCATATAACCCCCAGTGCATATATACGTGCACAAATGTATACAGACCTATCGATGTACTCGTGTATATAAAACTATATATACACATACTAAAGGGCAGATTTACTAAGGTTCAAATTGGAATTGAAATTTGAATTTTCGAGTTGGGATTTTTGGTAAAAACTCACAATTTCTTAATTCACCAATTTGAATTCAAATGTGAGATTTATTACAGTGAGACCCTTCAAAAATTCAAATTAAAATATTCGCCACCTAAAACCTGCAGAGTTCACGTAGAAGTCAATGGCAGAGGTCCCTTAAACGATTTGAACATGTTAATAGTAGCGATGAGTGAAATTTTTCGCCAAGTTTCGCTGCGAAAATGACGCCCATGGACTCCAATAGGAGAAAAAAAATGTTGCGCGTCCAAAAAAATGTGATGCACAATATTCAAGGTTTTTTTCCCGGAGTTAGAACTTTCAAATTTTTGGGTCAGGTTTATTCGATCTTATCGACTAATTGTCTGAATTGTGAATTAAATCTAATTTATTAGAGTAAAAAAAATTCACATAACTCTAACAGGATTATTTATCAAAATCTGAATTTTTCTAATGTTTTAAATAAAAAAAAGTCCGACCAAACTAGAATCCACAATTTACCCTTATTTATCATTAAAAAAACACAAAAAAATTTGATCTCGAAAAACCACATCTTTTTCGGATTGTTGCATGAAAACCACGACTTTTCTGGATTGTTGCACAAAAAAAATCAGAATTTTTCAGATTTCATGCCTGAAAAGCCTGAATCTTTTTTGAAATCAGCAAAAAAGCCTGAAATGTTTGGTTTATGGCAAAAATTGCAAATAGGACCTCTGCCGTTGACTTCTACAGGACCTCAACAGGTTGAAGATGGAGTATTTTTGTATTTGGACTTTTACATTCTTGGGGTATAATAAATCTCGAAAAATGTTTGGTTTTTTTTCCACTAAAAATTTGTATTTTATAGTAAAAAAAACCTCAAATTTTTTGTTTTTTTTTTTGGATTCGGACTTTAATAAATAGCCCCCTAAAATTCGACCTTTGATAAATGGGCCTCCTACTGAACATCTCAGTAGCCTTAGATATTATACTTGTCCAAGAAATCATCCAAGCCCCTCTGAAAGGAATTAACAGAATCAGCCATCAAGTCATCTGGCAGAACATTTCCCAACCTCAACATCAAGAACCAACTACACTGCTTCCTCTAGTCTGAAGGGGAGGCCTTTGGTACAGTGATCCTCTTTATGGGTAAAAAAGGTCCCCTGCTATTTGTCTATAATGTCCTCTAATGTACTTGTAAAGTCTAATCATGTCCCCTCGCAAGCGCCTTTTTTCCAGAGAAAACAACCCCAACCTTGGCAGTCTACTCTTATAATTGAAATGTTCCTTCCTCAAGTCTAACCAGTTTAGATGCACGTCTCTCCAGCTCATTATTATCCTTCTTAAGGACTGGAGCCCCTAGCTTCAAAGTACCACAACTTGTAGCCAATCAGAGCATTACAACATTCACAGGAACAGGACTCTTTAAACGAATCAGAGCATTTTATAGTTCATGATTTAGATGTTACCATGGCCAAGGGCCAATCTCAGTGCCGACAGCTATATGTTGTGTAAGAAGTGCCCCAATATAAAATTCTCCTTACATCCAACTCAACATATCTTTCTCTCACTTGTTACTTGACTTTCCAGCTGGCGGCTCCTGGTACTGGGTGACTCATGGTATTTATTGGGTGGAACCTTCATCATGATAGCAGAAAATACTTGAAACTCTATATTCTATTTATAAATGACTGTGCTTTATGAGTGCCAGATTTACAGGCTGATAAAGGCAATATCTTTTTTAAATGTTTATCTCCCATACCATAACATGATTAGTCATTGAATAACAGTGAGTCAGGGCATTCCTCTTTGTTATCTAAAGTTGATATTCAAGGGACATTCTATAAACTGTAGAACTTACCATAGTATTTGTCACATTTGGGGCAATGGCACACAGGTTATCTTGATCTTTATTGGAGACAAGCTTGGTGATTCATGAACCTGCAACTACCTCATGTCTTCCACCAGAAGTTTATCCTACACATGATTATAGTCCAATGATGGAAGTATCTAGTTTTCACAAAATAATGGCACCTGAGGGCAGAGACACACGATCAGATTCGGGTAGATTTAGTCGCCTGCGCATAAATCGTGTCTTCTTTGGGGCAACTTAACTCCCCGAACTGCCTCCGATTGTCTAAAATCGAAATCACAGTCGGGATGGCACTCGGAACGCTTAATTTTCTGAAGTCGCCCGAAGGTTCCTCGTGAGACAACTTTGGACGACTTCGGAAAATGAAGCGCACCGATAACCATCCCACCGGCGATTTACATTTTAGCCGGGCAGGAGGCAGTTCAAAGAGATTAGTCTCCCCGAAGAAGAGGAGATTTGTCGCTGGGCGACTAATCTCCCCGAATCTGAGCGTGCCTCTGCCCTAAATGAGGAAGATACACTTCATAAAACTTGTCTGTTTGATAGTTAATTTAGATATTAAATAATGAGGACCAAGACATGTAGGGTCTTGACTTTCCTGGGTCACCAAGGTGGGAGGAGCCTCAGTCTGCGTGTTTTTTTCAGGCTGAGAAAAACAGATCCCCTCCATGCCCCAGCTCCATTCATTAGAGCTAACGCTGCCACTTGGTCTTAGTTCTCTTGGAGCCCAACAATTGGTAAAGATTCCCCTAAGCTTTTAACAAGGTTGGAAATATAAGAAAGACTGGTGTATCAGTTAATTAGCCATTGTTATAAGAATATCTAGGACAGTAAATACGATTTCAGCACAATCCTTAGCATTACAGACCTTCAGATGTTTCTGGGATAACAAATGGGCTGTCTCCCCAAATCCCACCATAACAGGCCTTCAGGTAGAGATCCTTTGTCACTTCTCCAAGCTCCCCCCAGGGGGAAAACAACTCCAGAATTTGGAAACCACGGGGAAAAAATATAGAACATGGATGTGTAGTGATGGAGACAAAGCCGTAACCAATCAGAACAGAGAAATATAACATGGCTAAGTTAACCTGTCACCAATCAGAGCATTTACAGAGCTTTAGCCAGTTCAACCATTGGAAGGTTGACATGGGTAGACTGACCTGTAATCATGGATATATCAACCTTCAGCCAATCCTATCATCCAAATGCTCATAACTGAGCAAGAAGGCCAAACCAGGTGCAGTATCAGAAGGAGCATAACACAAACAAAGCCTCCTTCAATCCAACTTTTACTTATATTCTTCTATTTATATGATCTACTCCCTAACCCTTTTTACTATAATATGCCTGATCATGGCAACAAATGGCAGAAAACGCAAGTACGTTGAAAAACTCGTGTTTTCTGACATTATGACTATGAAGATTCTTTATCCAGGTCATGGTATAACCAGTATAAGTAATTCTAGAGCAATTGGACTTGCTGAGTAATCAATGACGACGTTTCACTACTCATCCGAGCTTCTTCTTCAGGTTTTCTAACATAGTTTCAGTCGAACCCAAAGCTCAGCCTTGACTAATATAAATCAGCCCATAAGAGCTATTTCATGGTAATAGGTGTGTGTGAATTACCTAAATTACAATAGTTTGTTAGGAAGTAGAAGCATCAGGTGCATATCTAACTAGTAATTGTGATGGATAAGCCTCCTCTGTATCAATAAAAGCTTAATTAGAAATTAAAGTTTGGGGGAATGTTTTGAACAGTTCAGTTCAACTTTTCAGCTTTACAATTCACTATTTATTTTGTACAGGTTTTGAATCACTATTCTGGCTATATTCATGCTGCAACAAAAATGTTATTTAGTTGTGTGGGGTCACTGACCCTGGAAACCAAAATAAATAAATAAATAAGTTGCTGCAAACAGTTGAAACTCCAAGTATGATAGTTGCAGAACAATTAATTAAAAAGTTTAAAAAATAAAAAAAGAAGACATTTTCAATTTGTTTAATTTCTTGGCGGGGTGGGGGCACAAAAATGATGCTGGGCAGTTTTACACAGGTTTTGAATCTTCTGGAATATTTTAATGCTGTAACATAAACGTTATCTAGTTGTTTCGGGTGATTGACCCTGGTAACCAAAAAATAATAAAAAATTAAACTCCAAGCCTGAACAACAACAACAAAAAAAGATAAAATAATTTAAAAAAAAATAAGATTTTCATTTTGTTTAATTTTAGGGTGCAAAAAATGGTCTTAGGCTAATGGCAAAAAAATGTTTTGTTTAGCATTTCTTTACTAAAATCCTTTCTCTGACGGGCTGATTTTTTGCCTATCAGCACATAAACATTCAAGGAGAGGAAACGCATCCCCTTTTTTACACTGGTGTTTAAGTGCCAGTGGAGAAACTGACCCAGGTGCCCAAAATCCAGTAGTGATATTAACTATAGATTTAAGACAGATTCTCTAACCACTGTAACAGTCAAAATCTCAGCCGTAAAGCAGGACATTAATATGTTGTAAAAGAGAAGTTTAAAAGGAAAGGAACATCATATCGGCTTCACAGCAAGTTATAAATTAAGTAAGAAGAAAACAGAAAAACAATGTATAAAATACTCAATAAGATGTTGAAAAAGTTCAAGGTAACAATTGTGCTGATAAAGGAGACCAGCAGCTTTATTCAGTAGTGGATCTGCATACATTTAGGGGTTATTTATTAAAGTGCAAATGCCAAAAACCTGGAAAACTGGAAGATTAGTGTTTTAGTGGATAAAAAGTCAGAATCTGAAAATCCGGCAACAGCCGAGGTTGCATATAAATCAATGGGAGAAGTCCCAAAGATATCTTGATCTGCGCTGGGTTTCGTGCAATAATACGAATATTTTGTGGTTTTAGGGCAAAAATATGGTGGAAAATCCAAAAAAACTCATACGATCGATTTTTTTGGGCTTTTTCCCCACACAGGAAATTTTGTGGGAAAATGTATTGATAAATAATGAGGAAAACTAAAAACAAGAGAAAGCAGTAAAACCCCACACTACCTTACTAAAATGAATTGAGATCTAATTATATAAGTGCTTAGTGCTATTATAAACATATCCTTAGTTCTCATTAAATTTAGCACCAACATACATCTAATTGTATTTCAATCGATTGTGTTAATACAAATAATTATGATTAAAGTGCTTAAGTGCTACAAATTAGGTGCTGTGACCTTCAACAAAATGTATCTACACACAATTGATGAATAATCTAAAAGTTCATGGTTCTTATATGAATTAAATAAGGTGCTAGTGCTGTAGTTATAATTTTAAAGTGAGTTTGTGGTATCAAACAATTAAAAATAAAGCGTCACTCACTTTAAAATTATAACTACAGCACTAGCACCTTATTTAATTCATATAAGAACCATGAACTTTTATATTATTCATCAATTGTGTGTAGATACACTTTGTTGAAGGAATGAATCATAATTATTTGTATTAACACAATCAATTGAATTACAATTAATTGTATGTTGGTGCTAAATTGATTGAGAACTAAGCATATGTTTATAATAGCACTAAGCACTTATATAATTAGATCTCAATTAATTTTAGTAAGGTAGTGTGGGGTTTTACTGCTTTCTCTTGTTTTTAGTATCCCTATTCTGGTTTATATACCTCTACACAGCCTGAAATTGGGTAATACAAGTGAGTGAACATTAATTGCAAGTGAACTATATTTTTGTTTGTGATCAAAATAAGGAGGAAAAACCTGTGCGAATTTGGTCAGAGTAGTTTTCAGAAAAATAATGAATAAATAATAAATTCGGAATTTGCTAAATGGGCCTCTAAATATTTTAAATGTTGAGTTCATTCATTAACACATTCCTTTCACATATTTCATGCTAAAATAAATACCCCAATTGTTACATTTTCTCCAGTGTATAATAAGTACTTACATGAAAATTGCCCATTATTCTTGTCAGGAGTGTTCCAAAACGAATTAGCAGGTTTGTTTGGAGGGAATATTTCATGGGCCCATTTTATGAGATGACCTGGATTAATGAATAACTTTTTGCCACTGTCCCTTTAGCTGACAGAGAGGCAGGCTCCGTGTATCACTGGAATTGCCTTTGCTAAGTGAACTCATCTTAGGAGATATAGGAGTGGTGCTTACAATTATGTGTCATTGATGAGGTTTTACATTTAATCTGTGTAAATTGGTTTATGGTGTAAAAAGTGATATCAAATTATTAATATTATTATCACATACTTATAAAGTACCAACATATTTCTCTGTGCTGCACAGTAAATGCATATAATATATATTGATTTACATCCAAGAACAACCTATACAAGAGAGCTTACAATCTATAAAATAAATGAAGGCTTCCAGATTGCTTGAAAATTCTGTAGTATGTACAGGTATGGGACCTGTTATCCAGAATGCTCGGGACCTGGGGTTTTCCAGATAACAGATCTTTCCATAATTTGGACCTTCATACCTTAAGTCTACTAAAAAATCATGTAAACATTAATTAAACCCAATAGGCTGGTTTTGCTTCCAATAAGCATTAATTATATCTTAGTTGGGATCAAGTACAAGCTACTGTTTTATTATTACAGAGAAAAAGGAAATTGTTTTTAAAAATTTGAATTATTTGAATAAAATGGAGTCTATGAATTCCATAATTCGGAGCGTTCTGGATAATGGATCCCATATCTGTATAACGAATATATGTTGCATGGTTGCATTTAAATTAAATTGCATTTAATGCAACCCTTCTAGCTGTATTTATTATACTCGAAGTGGAACCTTTTGAGTGGTTGACAAAGAATGCTGGACAAAGAAAGAGGACTTCAAATCAAAAAGCCTAAAAACGTTAGGTTAATGTAACCATACACAGGTCAATATAAGCTGGTGACTCATACCCTCCAGACCAAGTCACCATCCTATTGGTCTGTGTATGGGCCCTCAGAAAGTCCTGTCTTGCTTGGGAACCAACCTTTATTGGCCAGGCTTGAAAACCCCATCAGACAAGGAACACATTGGCACGTTGTTTGGTCTTGCCCAGTAGACCTATTGGATAAGCCTGATTGCGCCCAGTGTGTGGGTGGTCAAAGCAGGACGAGATGTGCTCATTTAGTGACCAACCAAACAAGCTGATATTGTAGTGTTCAGAGTTCACATCTGACTAGTACTATACTCAATACAGAACATTGGTGTCTCAGTGTGTCATAAGACTTGTGTAACTGCTTGACGTCTATGTTTTGGCTAGGGATGCACCGAATCCACTATTTTCGATTCGGCTGAACCCCCTGAATCCTGGCTTTTTGCCGAACCGAATCCTAGATTCGGTGCATCCCTAGTTTTGGCCAGAGACTCCCTTTACTCCTAATAAAAGTTGCACATATATATATAAACATTGTTGTATAAGTCTTATTTAAGATTGCTCTTGGAGTCATTGAGGAAACCCTGCGTGAGTTTACTAATGAAGCTGGGTTTTGTGACAGAAAAAGCTCAGCAATCCTCGTAAGTTCGCCTGAAAGGGTTTTTTTTTAATGATGAAAACAATTTTCATTCTTAAAGGGCATGTAAAGACAAAAAAATAAAATCCCATTTTTACTTTCTTTAATGAAAAAGAACCCTATCTCCAATATACTTTAATTAAAAAATGTGTACCGTTTTTATAAGAAACCTGACTGTATGCAGTGAAATTCTCCCTTCATTTACTGCTGTGGATAGGAATTGTCAGACGGTCCCTAACTGCTGAGCAGGGAAACAATCATACTTATGAACAGCAGGGGGAGCCCCCGCCTTACTTCCCAGCCATGCAGAACTCAAGCAGCTTTGTTTGTTCGTTCTGCAGAGTTGGACAAAGTTTGTATTAAACAATACAAAAACTATAAACTCCACATTAGATTACATGATAACACAGGACCCAGTGCAGTCTGTATATTCTGATTATTAATCAGTCTTGCTGTATCGGCTTCTGGCAGATATTATTTGACTTGTGCTGTTTTGATAATTTATGACAATCCCTAAGCAGCCCAGACCACACTGAGCATGTGCACAGTCTTATGTATAACAAAGTTACAAGATGGTGACCCCCTGCAGCCAACTTTGAAAGCATAAATTATTTGTTTGATTAGGCTTGTGGTGCAGTAAGTTCATGTTAATATTTAGTATACAAAATACAGCATTTCTAGGCTTATTCTATTTTAGTCTTTACTTCCCCTTTAAACTGGCCTCTTTAGGACAGCAAAAGTGTCCAAAATCTGATCTGGCTCCTGGAGGAAAATTGTTGATTTGTTGATTTGAGTGAAAAGGACATAATATATTGTGTAACAGTTGGTGGGTGACAAACTGGACATTCCTGAAATGTAAAATTGTCCTCAGATGAGGTCCCGCCTTCTGCATTACCAGGGACCATTTTTTAAAAACTCTGACTTTTGGAAGAGCAATGTAAATTTGCATGTATTAGACTGAAAACTCTATGAGACAGATTTTTGAAATCATTAACCCGAGTGGCTGAAGGCTATTTCCTTCTTTTGACAAATCATTAAAAATTAACAATTTCTAAGTGATTCCCTTGTGGAATTTGCACGATGGGCTCAGCACATTCTCATTCTCTATTGGCTAGATTTAAAAAGGTAAATTGTTTGAATAAATCAAATGTTTTTGCTCCCAGGTACAACATAGAGGATCATTCATAGTTACAGTATATGAATATCATTCCGAGCCGGACTGGGAGTAAAAAGCAGCCCTGGAAAAAAAAATCAAAGCAGCCCACATATAAAAGTACAACGGTCTTCTACTTATATATAGTGCCACACATACATTAGGGTCTCCCACAAGTTGAAAAAAATATTGGTGGCCAGGGTCCCCACATAAAAGTTCAACAAACATTGGTCGCCAGGGTCCCCCATAAATGTAAAAAGAAAATAAATGGTGGCCAGGGGTTAAGTAAATGTAAAAAAAAATCACTGATATTCAGGGGAACTTACCTTTAAGGTTTGGCAGGCAGTCTTCTTCCTCCTTTCCGACAGCAGCTTTTTCATTCTCCTCTGGGGCTTTCTTCAGCTCCCTTCTGAGGTTTCACCTTCTGTTGCTTTGGCTCCTTTCAGATGCCCATCGGGCATATTCCCTATTGACCAGATTGTCAGTATGGGCTTGATATAATTCATATGATTCAATATATGTGGTCATGGAACTCCTCTGTGACATCAAATATGTTGAGAAAGCTTAAAGGGATCGTGTCATTGGAAAACATGTTTTTTTTCAAAACGCATCAGTTAATAGTGCTGCTCCAGCAGAATTCTGCACTGAAATCCATTTCTCAAAAGAGCAAACTGATTTTTTTATATTCAATTTTGAAATCTGACATGGGGCTAGACATTTTGTCCACTTCCCAGCTGCCCCCAGTCATTTGACTTGTGCCTGCATTTTAGGAGAGAAATGCTTTCTGGCAGGCTGCTGTTTTTCCTTCTCAATGTAACTGAATGTGTCTCAGTGGGACATGGGTTTTTACTATTGAGTGTTGTTCTTAGATCTACCAGGCAGATGTTATCTTGTGTTAGGGAGCTGTTATCTGGTTACCTTCCCATTGTTCTTTTGTTTGGCTGCTGGGGGGCAAAAAGGGAGGGGGGTGATATCACTCCAACTTGCAGTACAGCAGTAAAGAGTGATTGAAGTTTATCAGAGCACAAGTCACATGACATGGGGCAGCTGGGAAATTGACAATATGTTTAGCCCCATGTCAGATTTCAAAATTGAATATAAAAAAATCTGTTTGCTCTTTTGAGAAATGGATTTCAGTGCAGAATTCTGCTGGAGCAGCACTATTAACTGATTCATTGAAAAAAAATGTTTTCTCCATGACAGTATCCCTTTAACACTTAATGCCTGTGAATTTTGGAGGGATTTTACACATATAAAATCAACATGTGAGTTATGTTATAGTTCCAAAAATAGCTTACATGTCAAATTAGCTTTCACACTCAAATCTAACCTTAATTCACCTTCATGTGGCCAAGCAAAATAGTAACATTGTTGAGTAAGATTATTGAGGTCACTCTCTTGGTCTAAATCTAACTGCCTAACTGCTGGGGTTTTCCAGATATTTTCCAGATAATTTGGATCTCCATACCTTTAATCTGCTCTGGCTATTATGTTAGACATCCAGTCACTCCAGCCTTAAGGGTAAGGACACACGGTAAGATTTGGGGAGATTTAGTTGCCCAGCGACAAATCGCCCTTCTTCGGGTGACTAATCTCCCCGAAAAGCCTTCCCACCAGCAAGAATCTAAATCGCCAGCTGGATGGCTCTCGGAGCATTTTGTTTTCCGAAGTCGCCCGAAGCTGCCTCACGAGGAAACTTTGAGCAACTTCTGAAAACGAATGATCCGAGTGCCATCCCACCGGCAATTTCGATTTTAGCCGGCAGGAAGGCATTGCAAGGAGATTAGTTGCCCGAAGAAGAGGCAATTTGTCGTTGGTTGACTAATCTCCCCCAAATAGCATTGTGTGCTTCAACCCTTATACATTACATTTTTGACTAACTAACTATATTAGAAACAAATCTATTCACCCATTTTTTTTACACTGAACAGTTCCTTTAAGGGCAGAGACAAATGCTGCTATTTCAGGAGATTTGTCGCCCAGCGGCAAATCGATTCGGGCGACTAATCTCCCAGAACTGCCTTCTGGGCGGCTAGAATATGAATCAATGCCGGGATGGCATTTGGATGGCTTCAGCTATCCAAAGTCGCAGAAAGTTGCCTCAAGCGTTCCGAGTGCCATCCCGCCCGCAATTTACATTCTAACTGGCGGGAAGGCAGTTTGGAGGAGATTAGTCGCCCGAAGTCGGTGGGCGACTATTCTCCCGAAATAGCAGCGTGTGTCTCTGCCCAAAAGCTCACATTTTCTCTGGCATAGCCTTATAAACATTGGGAACTACATGACCTATTCCAGGCTGTGGAACAGAATTTTGAAATGTGTTTTCTGCAAAGGAATCCAGAAAGGGGAAGATGAACAGATGAAAGTGTACAATGTGTAACTAACGTGTTCTTTGCTGCAAAGAATCCAACTACTTAACCGTGATGTGTTTGGGAGGTCCTTGACAAGCCATAAGCACTACAGCTCTGGGTCAGATAATTCTATTTCTTTGTTATTGGTTTGATCATAATATGATTAGAAACATTAGCAGAAAACAGTGACACTGTATTCTATCCAATTGTTCTTTCCAACACAAGGGTGAAGCTACTGGAGGTGCATTTAGAGATATGCGGAATCTTATCTGCTACTGAGCAAAGTTGGTGACACTTCGTACAAATTTGATAGGACAAAATTTGTGTTGTTCTTCCTGCTTTCAGGGTTTGTGCACAGTCTTTCCTAAAGGGCATTGACAGTGGAGGAACTACCGGGGGAGCAGGGTGTCGGGGCGGGCCAGGGCCCGCACCCCCTCAGGACCCCCCGGCAGTCCGTTCGCCGCTGAAAATGCGGCCGTACGGAGGGGGCGGGGCCCGGCTGCGCGTCATGCACCAGGGCCCGCCCCCCTATAGGATCGCTACTGGGCATTGAGCTTTATGGATCCTGTAAAATCATCTAGATGTATTCTGAAAACAGAATATTAGCACTGAATATTAATCTGTAGTTCAAGATCAGATACCTGGAATCATATAAATGTGTAATTATTTCTCAATTAGTAGGGAGGGGTGCAATGAAACCTTCTCAACAGTAGCGTTCCCTAAAAATGAAAGGTTTTAACTCACACTTAAGGAATCTTGGTCAGAGATTGCAAATTATTCTTTTATGTCCCAGTGGCCAGCTGTGGCTCAATTATTGCACTTGGCTCCAAATTAGCAATATATATTGTTATATTGCAAGATTTTGTTCCGGACAAAAATTTGGCAGGCTGGTGATGGCTATTATTAAAGAGAAACTGTTGTGAAAATCTAATAGTAGCTTCTGCATTATATCTTTTTCTGCTAGATTAATGCTGATTTATTAAACCCTATAGAGAAAAGGAAAGATATTTGTATTTATTAAAATATAGTAAAAAGGGTACTGTTTGTGTATCAAATATTTACAGGATAATGACCAGTCATCTTGATGTTGCCTTATTCCCTAGAGCAAATAGATTTTGCAGTTCATAGATTCCTGCAAACTCCTCTTTGTTCATTGGGAGAATACTACCTAGCAACAGCTGTTGGGTAGAATAGCACACACCTGGTGGCTGCATGTATAAAATTGAGCCTGTCTTGCTCTGTAGGTCTCCAGCAGTATTTAGAAAAAGTCCACTGAGAGGACTGCATGGCTGCTTTATGTATAATAGGTGGAACATCTTTTGGCAGAGTAGGCACGTGCCTAGGACGCAAAGCTGGGAGGGCGCCAGGCATGTACCTCCTCTGCCGCCTACCCCAAGTCCGGTTCCCTTCTCTTGCCGACTCTATGTATTTTTTGTGCTTTCTGCACTTCTGCGCAGGCGCAAATTCGCGCAGGGGCACACGCACACTAAACAGGTGCCGCGGCTACCGGGCCTGCCTAGGGCGCCTGCCCAGTGTGGCCTGGCACTGATTTTTACAATAGTTCCCCTTTCACTGAAATCGAAGCGCTACGAGTGCATTGGCACAGGCGTTTTTTCCTTAAAGGGGAAGGAAACCTAGTCGGCGCAAACCCCCCACCCCTCCTCCCCCCTGGCCTACCCGTCCCGCTGGGCAAATGCCCCTAACTTGCTACTTACCCTTCTGCGCAGGTCCAGTCCAGGGAGTTCACAGACGACATCTTCTTCCACGCGATCTCCTTCCTGCTGTGATCGGCGTTTTGGCGCATGCGCAGTAGGATCATCTCGCCGGTATGGATCTACTGCGCATGCGCCAAAGGTCACGTGCATGCGCAGTAGATCGTACCGGCAAAATGATCCTACTGCGCATGCGCCGTTCAAAGCAGGAAGAAGATCGCGTGGAAGAAGATGTCGTCTGTGAACTCCCTGGACTGGACCTGCGCAGAAGGGTAAGTAACAAGTTAGGGGCATTTGCCCTAGCGGGACGGGTAGGCCAGGGGGGAGGAGGGAGGGTGGGAAACAAACGGGAGGGGGGGTGGGGGGTTTGCGCCGACTAGGTTTCCTTCCCCTTTAAAGCCAGTGGAAGACACGGGGAAACAGTTCGGGGGGATTAGTCTCCCCAAAGAAGAGGCGATTAGTCCCTGGGTGACTAAATCTCCCAGAATCTCCAGGTGTGCCCTTACCCTAAATATTATTATTGCTATTTTTTTTTATTTAGTTTGTATTGAACTACATTTTGGAAACATATTTTTGTTAGTTAAACAGTAAATCCTTAAATGGCCTTAAAAAAGTGATTATTTTTGAATTCCAGGCTTGGAGGCAAGTTTTGGTTATATAAAAGCCAGACGTTCTGCCAAACAGTACGGGGCACATTTATCAAGGGTCGAATATCGAGGGCTAAAATACCCTCGAATTCGACCCTCGAATTTAAATCCTTCGAATTCGAATATCGAATTCGAAGGATTTATCGCAAATCCTTCGAATCAAACGATTTTAAGCAATCGATCGAAAGATTTTACTTTGATCCAAAAAAGGTTAGGAAAGTGCTGGGGAAGGTCCCCATAGGCTAACATTGTACCTCGGTAGGTTTAAACTGCCGAAGTATGTAGTCGAAGTTTTTTTTGAAGAGACAGTACTTTGACTATCGAATGGTCGAATAGTCAAAAGATTTTTAGTTCAAATCGTTCGAGTCGAAGTCGAAGGTCGTAGTAGCCTATTCGATGGTCGAAGTACTCAGAAAAATACTTCGAAATTTGAAGATTTTATCATTCGAATCCTTCACTCGAGCTTAGTAAATGTGCCCCTACATGTAGGCTGCCAATCCACATAGGCGCTATCCAATGGCCACTTACAGCTCTTATTTGGCATTGCCACGGACTATTCATGCTTGTGTTGCTCCTCAACTTTTTACATTTAAGTTACTCACGGTGAAAAAAAAGTTTGGAGCCCCCTGTCTTTGCGAGTGTCCTTTGAATATCAACTGAGGCATGACTTATAGGATCCACCTTCTAATTGTGTTTACTTTAGCAGGATGAAAAGGATTTCTTGTTGTCATGAGTAATTGTGACATATCACCTCTCATTTCTCTAGATTTTTCTAAATTGGTGGATAAAGCTGATACAGTGAATCAAGTATAAACCTTCCTCATCTCTTATTAAATCAATTTCAACTGGAAATGATTCGTCCACTTGGGGTTGAAGAAAGCCATGGGTCTGTTATGTGAATAAGGGCTAGTTCAGCTCCTCTTGCTGCTAGAGCTAATGCTAACAGAATATCCACCTTGATAGTAAGGATTCTCAAATTTGCATTCTGATTATCTATTGTAGATAGAAATATATAGCAGTTGGATATTGGATCTAACTGTCAATGAATATCTGACACTCAACTCTTCATGAAAAGAGAATGAAGAGAAACAGATGCTGAGAGAGGGATAGTGAAGATAAACTTGATTATTTCAGAAACAGTCCAGAATTTTCAATTGATTGTATATACAAAGTTTCTTATTTCAGTATGCTGAAGCTTATATTTTCATTTTTGGTAGTTCCCCTTTAAATTAATTGAGTTCTGCCTGATGAATTTTAAGCCTATGGGATTGCACACCTCCCAACATTTTGGAAGTAAAAAGAGGGACAAACAATGTTTTTGCACGTAGTGCAGAAAATTTTTTGCACACACCCCCTTTATCTGGCCACACCCCTAATTACCATGTTCATTTTATAAAATTTGGCAGGTTATGAACGTTTGAAAATAATTCTCCTTATCTAAACAGTTTTTTTTGAGCTACAAAGTATCTTATTTGCACCTGTTAGCTGTTCTGGGCTCTCTGCTAAAAGCCAATTAAGTTAGAAACTTTGTTTCTTTTTCTGGCTGTTCAGTGCAGAGAAAAGAGGGACTTTCCAGTACAAATGAGGGACTGCAGGTTGAGCTGTCAAAAGAGGGACTGTCCCTCAGAAAAAGGGACAGTTGGGAGGTATGGGATTGGGACATGGGGTGTATTCTCTCTGGGCATTACATGACATCTTGCTCTATTATATCTATTTCTGTTCTATTATTATGTACTTGTTTTTAGACTCAAAAGCGTGTCTTCAGAACAGCCAGGATCCAGTGGACCTATTTAAATCCAGTTGCCCATCGGCATAGCTTTAGGTACAATATCAGTTTATTCAGACATAGGGGTATGCTGCTTTCATGGGAACTCACTTTCCTTTCAGATAGAAAGGTGGGTCTATTACTGTTATCTCACTGAGCAAATAGACAGTACCAGCTCAAGCCTGAACTTTGTGACAGTTACTGGGACAACCAGAATAAATCTACCTCTTGTTTTAGAAAGATAATGGTTAAACCATAAGTTTTCTGTGTCAATATGCTACACACTAGCCTTGTGAGCAAACATGGTAACAACTGGGACCCTGTCATGTTTAGTCAGAAAGCTTATTCCGGATATTGGGATGAAGTGGATATTAACCTGACTGTAGCTCCCTATAGCATCTGTCAGAACTTAGAGGGGTTGTTCACCTTGTGTTAACTTAATAGTAACGTTTAGTATGATTTAGTGAGTGATATTCAGAGACAATTTGCAATAGGTTTTAATTCTCTATTATTTGTGGTTTTTGAGTTATTTAGCTTAGCATTCTGGTCGCTAGGGTCCAAATTACCCTAGCAACCATGCATTGACTTGAATAAGAGACTGGAATATGAATAGGAGAGGCCTGAAAAGAAAATGAGTAATAAAAAAGAGCAGTAACAATAAACGTGTAGCTTTCCAGGGCATTTGTTTTATAGATGGAGTCAGTGACCTCCATTTGAAAACTGGAAAGAGTCAGAAGAATAATTTTAAAAAACTATAAAAAAAATAAATAAAGAAGATCAATCGAAAAGTTGCTTAGAATTGGCCATTCTATAGCATATGACACGTTAACTTAACAGGTGAACTACCCCTTTAATGACGAGAGCTAGAGCTAAAGATACAACGAAGAAGCTCAGAGGTTACCCACTATTTCTGATTATGGTTTATCTATTGTTTCTCTTTACAAGGCTGATTAGTAATTAATCAGGTTAACATTACATGGTAGCTCAAACCCCAGTTTATTTGGCATCAGTCCTGTAGCATTGGCTTCTATGACAATTGTATATTGATCTAATGTTTTAGACAATCCCTAAAGGTGCCCACAGACATAACAAATACAATATTTCCTGGAAAAGATGTTTCCAAGAAAGATTATTCAATACAATACACACGTGTAGAGCTGAATCATCAGATATACAGAGAGAAACAATAGAATTCTACCTGTATCTGATGATTCAGCACTAACAGTGGCAGATATTCGGGTGCCTTCTAAGGCACCCGATCAATATTTTCCACCTGGCCCGATCAACAAGCCGACTGATATCCAAACGTTCTGCCGATGTCGGTCGTCTCGTCTCCCACTTTAGACGCACCGAATATCGTACAAAAATTTGTTTTGTACGATAATATTGGTGCATGTATGGCCACCTTAAGTGTATCTTCTCAACTGCAGCCCTGAGCACACTGAGCATGTGCAGTGCCGCTGACACACAAAAGACGGCCTAACAAGATGCCAAAATGGGGAGCTGCTTTGAAAGCATTCAAAATTTAATTGACGGGGCTGAAACTCTGTGCTGATATAGTACGTTTTAGCTAGGGATGCACCGAATCCACTTTTTTGGATTCGGCCGAACCCCCGAATCCTTCACAAAGGATTCGGCCGAATACCGAACCGAATCCGAACCCTAATTTGCATATACAAATTAGGGGTGGGAAGGGGAAAACATTTTTTACGTCCTTGTTTTCTGACAAAAAGTCACGCAATTTCCCTCCCTGCCCCTAATTTGCATATGCACATTAGGATTCGGATTAGGTTTGGCCGGGAAGAAGGATTCGGCCGAATCTGAATCCTGCTGAAAAAGGCCGAATCCTGGCCGAATCCCGAACCGAATCCTGGATTCGGTGCATCCCTAGTTTTAGCTATATGCTTTTTATAGGCTTTAGTTCTTCCAAGGATTCCTTGCTGAGAGCCTTGAATAAAATGAAACAAGGGTTGCCATATTTCTGACTCACTGATAAGCAATGCAGGTGTCACAATGATTGATATCAACTGCAAAACCTTTGGCCAGATAAATATGCTGATAAGCAGGATCTGAGTGCTGTCCCTACATGGTGACCTGTAAGGAAATTTCATGGGGTAATTATGCCCTTCTAAACTCAAATCATTTTAAGTTGTTAGAAGTTCAGAGTCTGAGAGAACTCTTGAATAGTAACTCTTTTTTGAAGTCTTCACTGTCACATTCCAGTCCATCTTGTTTTTCAGCCGTGGCCTTAAGCTGGCCATAGATGCAAAGATCCGATCGTACGAATCATCGTACGATCGCACTTCCCCATCTCCCGACCCGCCACTAACCATTCAGATCAAAGTCTTACCAGTCAGATTAGTTAGAACAGATCAGCAATGTTCTGCCCCTGACAGCAATCGTACGATATCTATGTCCAACCAAAGCTAGTGACAGTCTCCCACTGAAAATCGTACGATTGGCAATACACGCAGAGATATAAACGGCAGCCGACAGGAATTTTCTAACCTGTCCGATCGACCAAACGACCAATCTCCGCCGGACGAAAAATGTCGGGACTCTCCACACACGGTCCGAATATCGTACGAATCCTCGATTCGTACGATCAGATCTTTACGTCTATGGCCAGCTTTAGACTTTCTACAATACGGTCTGTAACTAAATGGTGCTAGGAAGGCCCTTGGGCAGAACAAAGAGACAGGAACTAAGTTGCTATGAGTTGTGGCACATCTAAATGCTTAGCCTAGACGGCTGATCTGAGATGCTATCTGATTTGCTATCTATTCATATTTTTGAAGCGGGATTGTCTTTTTTTTCCATTTGAGGGGCATGCCACATTTGTTTTAGGGTGGGCTCATGTCTAGGACGTTAGAGGATCTCTTATATCTTAATTTTGCTTCCTTGGACATGTGTAATAATAAGTGGCCACTTCAAGCATTTGCACCAACATCTCTTATAAAGACATATACATGACCTATATGTACCCGGTCTCAGGGGCACTCCACCAATGAGGCGAGTTGAGGCACTCGCCTCAGGCGGTAGCGCCCACCTGGTTGCCAGAGGCGGCAAAAATGCTATTTTAACTAAGAGATGAATTTCCAGTTTCCAACCTGGAAATTCGTCTCTTCTAGTGCAGAGAGCGCAATTGCACTAGCGACGTGGACCCCCCCTGACCCCTGTCTGGCGCTGAAGGTGAGTGTCGTGGGAAGGCGGGGGGCAGCAAATTGGGCAGGATCGCCCCTGCCCGCCCTATTCAAATTCACCTAAGTGTAAGTGTACTAACGAAGTTTCGCTAGGCAGAAATGAAGGTTAGAAAAAGTTTGCAACTGGCAAAGTGGAGCAAAGTGTGGTAAAGCCTTCGCCGGTGAAAATTTGCACTTTAGTGAATTCGCTCCAATGTATTTTTTGTTCTATCCTTGCCAGAATTGTCCAGTTTTAAGCAGTAGATTGCTGGTTGCCACTATGGAGTCTACCAGTATGAAGAACGCCCACAAATCACAGAAGTCACTGGTGCCAATTACTCTCATTGCGGGGGGCATCTAATCCAACAATCTGTACCTTCAAACTCCGGGAAAATTTTATGGTGCCCCTCCAGCACTAGACACCCCCAGTTATAAAAAAAAAAATGTTAGATTTTATTTTCAGCACATGTGCCAATCACATCCAATAAGCTAATAAGGGAAGCTGGGAGTCATATTTTAGAAACAGTTGGAGATTCACAGGTTGGACATCACTAATTGAACTTTTCTGGATGTTTTATTTGATTGTTTGCCTGCAATGAACCAATAAAAAGCATAGAATAATTAAAGTAACTGCTCTTTTTTTTCACTTGTTTTGATTTGGGCCCCTGCATCACTAAATACCCCAGTTATTTCACATGTGAAATTCCAAATCTTGACATACCATAAGATTTTGTCTATGCTAAACTGATGTGAATGGTGTACAATCTCTGTATAGCTCGTTAGAAATGTGTTGGTGCTATAAATTACAGAAAATAAATATGTTCAGATATTATGTGCATAATATGTGTTATTGGTAACATCTACTAGAACAAGTAGAATTGTGGCTCAATATTGACCTCTACAGGATCTCAAGCTCAGCACTGCAAATCCCTATTGTCCTTATTACAAATATAAAATATAAAATATATTAGCATAACTGTACCTTACATTCATAATAGGCCCCTGTTTTCCATTGATACCAATATCATTATAGAGGGACCTGGAGGAAACCGTTATCAGAAGAATCCAGAGGGTGTCATGTGAATTGTGGCACAGAAAGGTAAATTTACACTTAGTTGTCAGCTGCTGAGAACATTGCTGGGAATCCCTTTTCTCTACATTAACTTATTTACCAGTGTCAGAGGTACAGTAATTAATTAACTCACCCACCAGGCAAGTGAGTAGGAATCTACCTGCTGCATTTGCGTTTCCCTGGGGTAGAAGTAGTGTGAGCACACCACATACACATGGATCACTATTGATGTAGCATCACTTTATTCCTGTATACCCCACACTATGGGTCTCAGAGCAATAGCACATCATCTAGACACACATAGCACCTATTCATAAACCCTGAAAACATTTATTTTGGATGCAATCAAATATCTACTGTCTCACAATTTCTTTCTTTTTGACAACAACTTCTTTCTACAGAAGTGTTGGACAACAATGGGGGCCAAATTCGCACCCTCCTTTGCCAATTTATACATGGGATGGTGGGAGGAGACTAGGATATATCATGAGTCCAACCCCTTTCATTCTTATATCCAGTTTTACAGTCGCTACATCGATGACGTCATTCTCATTTGGTCAGGGACCAATGAACAGTTTCTACAATTTTTTGAATATCTTAACCACTTTGAATTTAAAATTCACTTACGAGACACACCCACATACTATCGCGTTTTTGGACATACTGTTATTAAGCAAAGAACAAAAAATAACACAAAAAATGCACAGCTTACACCATCCTGAAGGCGTCCTTGTCTCACCCTCCGCATATAGTTAGAAATATCCCTACTGGACTCCGATTAAGGAGACTATGCTCAGACTTTGATAATTTTGTCGACAAATCCTGTGAATTTAGAGATAGGCTCCTAACTAGAGGATATGACATGCCTAATCTAGTAAGAACCTTCTCTAAAGCCCTGTATACAAAAAGAAACACACTTTAGAAAATACAAAAAATGATATATGATAACAAAATCCAACTCAGTATCATGCATTCTGACATTTAGTCCACAATATTTTGAGATTGTAAACATCATAAAAAAGAATTTAACTATACTAAAAACTGATCCTGTACTAGACACCATCTTACAAGATGGCTTCCAATTTGTCTCTAGAAAAGCTAAGACTTATCTCCAAGTATGATCCATACAAGAATAAAACCTAAATGGCTTTCACGTGCAGGCTCTTTCAGATGTGGATCATCTAGATGTATATTACTGGTCAATATGTCAGGGTAAGGAAACTCACAAAATAAAACAGTACATTAACTGTAACAGACTTAATGTAATATATCTAATATCCTGCCTCCATTGTGGCAAACAGTATGTAGGCCAAACAGGCAGAACCCTGAAAGAGAGAGTTCGAGAACACATCAATAACATTAATAAAATAATGAGACAAATGTGGCTAAACATGTTCACTTATGCTGTAATAACAATCTTGAATACTTTTCCATTATAGGCATAGAAAGGGTGTCTTTAGATTAGAGAGGGGGGACATCACATAAAAACTATTGTTTTTGGAAACTGAAGTTACTTAGAAAACAGTTTAAATACAGTTTAAAATTTAAACTGTATTTAAACTGTTTTCTAAGTAACTTCAGTTCTTTAAGAATTTGAACTTGTGTCCAGGTTCCAGGGCTATGCCCCTTTTTACATCACAACCCGCCCATTTACCCGTGGCCCACCCCTTTTTACGTCACGGCATTACCGCCCCCCATTACTGGCCGGTAAATTTTTTTTAAAAAGGTGGCAACCCTACCCCTGGATTGAAACCTGTCTTGAAGAAGATGCTTGGACATGACCCTGGAACCTGGTTACAAACAATGTGTTATCTGTACCAATTTTTGTAACTCAAGACAAGGGACCATCTTTTCTTTAAAATGGGAAAAAATCAGACTCCATCTCTCACAAATTGACAGATTATCAGAGTTCCATTCCTGCAATTTTGTATCTGTTGTAAAACATTTAAAACAACTAATTTCATCAAACAAGTCATCTCCCTTAATATCTAATAGATCTGACTTACTCTTAAAAAACTGAACAGCCTCCTCAAAGGACTGCCTATCAGGTAAATTTTTTAGTAAAACACACCAAACATTCAAGTAATCTACACCTGTATTGTAAAAGTCATTAGAAACATGAAGGGAGTCCGCTTTGGTATACAAGCCATCTTCTTCAAGCCAAGTCAGTGTGGCTTTTACCACACTTGGGATAAAATTCTCTTTCTTATCTTTTCGTGCAGTCATCCTTCGAACTTATTCACTTACAATCAATGAAGATTCAACAGCAGTTCCTTCTTGTGTTTCAACCTTCTTAACAGTATCATGAAAATGAGGTAGGGTTGCGTTAGAAAACTGTAGCCAAAGCTCAGTGCAAGGATCAGAGAATCATCTCTTTAAGACAATTGGACATTTGTCTTCAGACAAGAAAAATGATTTTAATGCTGGGTAAAGGTCAAGAATTCTTCTTTAGGCTGGAAACAAAGATAACCACCTGACGTTGCTAGAGCTAAGAACTTCCTTCCACTCTTGCCCAACAAAATCACAAAATTCTTTGAGGCGTTCAACTCTAACTGTGAAAATATAAATAATCTTTGAAACTGCACCATGAATATCTAAAGGGATAATACCAAAACGGACGTGTGCAGAGGTATGCACAATGTGTGCCACACAGCCTAATGCCACAACATTTCTGTTAAAGGAGAAGGAAAGGTTAAAACTAAATAAGCCTTATCATAAAGGTCGATCTAAATATACCAGTAAACCCCTAAAGTAGTGCTGCTCTGAGTCCCCTGTCAAAAGAAACACTGCATTTCTTTCCTTCTATTGTGTACTCATGGGCTTCTGTATCAGACTTCCTGCCTTCAGCTTAAACCTCATTGCCCTGGGCAAGAGCATGCTCAGTTTGCTCCTCCCCCCCCCCTTCTCTGCTGTAATCTGAGCCCAGAGCAGGGAGAGACTCAGGCAGGAAGTGATGTCACACCATTTTAATACTGCAACTCCTATCCTAAACAAACAGAGAGTTTCTAGAGCTTTTTACTCAGGTATGGTAAAACATTCTACAGAATCAATATAACATTCTAGCTTGCACTATTGCAGCTAATCTATTGCCAATAAAATGCCTCTGTAGCTTTCCTTCTCCTTTAAGAGATTCTCTAAATTTAGTAATAACATTATTGGCCCTTTTTCTTTTCAATCCACCAAAATGAGTGTTAGTGTTATCAGCAGATATGCCAATTACTTTGTTTCCTATATACAACCTACTAATAACCTGAAGGGTTTTCTTCGACAAAATTTCAGCAGTTTCTCCTTCAAGCTCAAAAAAGTCAACCAATTTAGGGTGTATGTGCACTTGACCACCACCCTGTCACTCATTACCAACAAGGACAAATCTCAACAGTATAGGAAAAAGTTTTATATGGCTATGGTTTGAAGCATCAATCAGTAAGGTAACAAAGGAAGTTTTCTCTAAATCTTGAGTAACCATTTCAGTTGCCCACCTAGTCATCACATTAGTTACAATTAGTTCACATTTTGTTCTAGAACAACTAAATTTGCTCTCATATAATTTCTTAATTAAATGTGAAGAACAGTCCAATTGTAAAAATGAAGTGTTACGCAGCTGCTGCAATATTTACCACTATGTCCTCTTCCCTCCCTGACCCTGGCTGCCGGCGCCCTGCCTCAGTGTCGACCCACCATAAAACCTTAGACCAGGGGCCCACCCTCAGTACTAATATTCTTTATCTCCTCAATCAACCTCTATTCTGCTAGTTTGTTTTCTTTACATACTATAATCTATAATTACATCTATTTAGCCTCTTCGCTCTCATAGAAATAGGGAATGGCCATGAAATAGGCCAAAAGTTTAGCAGCATGAGGGCCACTGACACCTGGGCCCACCGGGAGTTTTCCTGGTATCCCGGGGGGGCCAGTCCGACACTGCCCTGCCTTGCTGCTACTGTGTCCTCTCCCTCCTGACTGACTCTTCCCTCCCTGACCCTGGCAGTGAACCGCGCTCACCCTGCCTTGCTGCTGCTACCTTGTCCTCCGTCCTCCTGAGTGACTCCTTCTCCTCCGGTCTCCATCCACTGCGCAACTGCGCACGTTTGAGGACAGGGACAACTATATATAACCTCCTGCCCCTATTCTCCTTGGCACTTGGCAACAAAATTTAGCCAATAGTAAGTCTGGATTCTCTCTTGACGGATGTTTTCTGTGTCCAACTGGGTTCCCAATTCAAGGGGATGCAGCTAGCCATTACACGGGGACTTTTAAATTAATGGCCAATTTACAGGGACACTTCACGGGGCAATTTTCTACAGGGCACAGGGTCTTAAAACGGGGCCTGTTCCTGTTAAACAGGGACGGATGGTAACCTGAGCATGCAAAGAATTCTATTCTCTCAGAAGCCTGAAGCGCTATAGTAAACTGACTTGTGCTAGGACAGTTTAGCTACTTTCCTTGGTGGGCTGAGACCACCGATGAGCTTTCTTTCTCAGGGGTAAGCCCTCGCAGCGGGGTGGAGGCAAGGGTGTAGTGTAACTGGAACCTGATGCGATAGCACAATGATGGGCGCCAGTAGTTCTTTAACAGTTGAACCAAGAACAGTATTTATTGAACAATAGCACAGAGATCATTTAGCACATTGATCCACAATGGAGTGAAGAACATACACAGCAGCATAAAGGAAACATATACTCACAGCACGTATAGGCTGAATCCCCACAGGCTAGGGAATATATAGCAGAGAGTAAGTTGACAGCATGTGATGGGTATTGCCCAGTTTTCAGGATATCTTCCAGTGGCAGACTAGGGGAACTCCTGACATCCCTATCTCAACACTTGGTTCCTTACTCTGGGTCAGTAATAACCTGGGATCTTAATCCCTCTAATCTCCTCGGCGGAGCCTTGAGCTGCTCAACTAATTAACCTCTCTATCACTCCTAGAGCGATCTATAAAACGAGTATAGCTGTCTAATTACTAGGGCCAAGGCACCTAGGGTCGACACTACCCATTCCCTTCCAGCCTGCTTGGTTGGGCTAAAGCAATGGACCCAGAGCACATGGTTCCTAAACCTTTTATACTCTGGCACAGTGCCATCTGGTGTACACTGTGTGAACTGCAGGGGTTACATAAGCACAAGGTCCCCATAAGGACCCACTAAGGTGTCCATATTACTAGGGATGTGACTGTCTGTAAAGTGTAAGGGTGTCTAAGATTTTCACATCCCTACAAGCCTATTACTTATCTTTTCAATCACACCATATCATATTTATATTTCAGTTTTTCATGTAAACCACTGCCTGGTTGCTAGGATACAGTGGCGTAACTAGATATTACTGGGCCACACAGCAAATTATTTTTCAGGCCCCCAAAATTTTTAGCAGTTGACTTGTTTTACCAATATTTATTGAAACTGTATATGAATTAGGGCCTCGTGGGGCCCTTATACCTCCTGGGCCCCCCTGCAGGCGCACGGTCTGCTTCCTCTATAGTTATGCCCCTGCTAGGATACATTTTAAGGGTCAGATAGCTGTTGGATTGTACAATGTAGTAGTGTTTTTGGGGTTATGTTCCCTATGGCAACCAATCAGCAGGTACACAGATTCCAACACACCACTTTTATATTTTATTTGTGCCCTGCTGTTTTTTGAGGCTATTTGAGGAGGTTCCAGCACTGTAAAATGGGCATAAATGATAAGGAGCTTGTGAATTTGCTTTTAGTGATTAACCTGGCGACCCCTTTATAACTGAAATGCTTTCCCGCCATTCTCTAATGAACAGCAGCAGCATTGCCCAGACTGGGACCCTAAATGTAAAGCTATATTGGCGCAAGTGCTGCTGGGAGGGGGAAGCCATTTCCTCAGCACCGCACCTGCAGCAACACAGCTTGGAACTAAACAGGACAGGTACGTCTGACAACTTACAGGAAGTGACGTGTGTAGCCGCTGAAATACGCCCCTTGCTAATGAGGAATAACTTCCCACTAGCCGAAGTTGGGGAGAGAGGAGCAGTTAAAGTGGGAGAGCGTTGTGAGGCAGGGGTGCCAGCGCTTGCCAGGGTGAGGGTACAGTGTGCTTATATCAGCTAGACAAGGGGCAGGGTGAGCGAGGCACAAGGGCTGATAGTGGCGCTGGGACACATGGGGGGTGCGGTGTATGTTCAGGGGTGTCACGTGTCTATACTGTGTGTATGACGTGCCCATACTGACACCTCTATATTCCTACCGAGCAGCTGCACCCGGTGTCACTATGAACATTGATGTGGATTTTCACATTCGCCACAATTACCCCTGGGCCAAATTTCCCGCCAGTGTGAGACAGGTGAGTGTGTAATGACAGGGCTTGTGCCTCCCCCCTCCTTCCCATTAGTCTCATTTGCTCCTCTTGCATTTCACTGTTTTACTATCACTTCCATCACCTGTTGCACTGCTGCCCCATCACTATCCTGCACCTCTTTGCCCCTGTCTGTCTAACCCTATATTTGTCCCCCCTTCGTCTGACCCTGGGCTCTCCCCCCTCTGTCTGACCCTGGGCTCCCCCCCCTCTGTCCGACCCTGGGCTCCCCCTCCTCCGTCCGACCCTGGGCTCCCCCTCCTCCGTCCGACCCTGGGCTCCTCCGTCCGACCCTGGGCTCCTCCGTCCGACCCTGGGCTCCCCCTCCTCCGTCCGACCCTGGGCTCCTCCGTCCGACCCTGGGCTCCTCCGTCCGACCCTGGGCTCCCCCTCCTCCGTCCGACCCTGGGCTCCCCCTCCTCTGTCCGACCCTGGGCTCCGCCTCCTCTGTCCGACCCTGGGCTCCGCCTCCTCCGTCCGACCCTGCGCTCCCCCTCCTCCGTCCGACCCTGCGCTCCCCCTCCTCCGTCCGACCCTGGGCTCCCCCTCCTCCGTCCGACCCTGGGCTCCGCCTCCTCCATCCGACCCTGCGCTCCCCCTCCTCCGTCCGACCCTGGGCTCCTCCGTCCGACCCTGGGCTCCTCCGTCCGACCCTGGGCTCCTCCGTCCGACCCTGGGGCCCTCCGTCCGACCCTGGGCTCTGTCTGACCCTGGGCCCCCCCCTCCGTCTGACCCGGGCCCCCCCCCTCTGTCCGACCCGGGCCCCCCCTCCGTCCGACCCCCCTCTGTCTGACCCTGGGCTCCCCCCCTCCGTCCGACCCCTCCGTCCGACCCTGGGCTCCCCCTCCTCCGTCCGTCCGTCCGACCCTGGGCTCCCCCTCCTCCGTCCGTCCGTCCGACCCTGGGCTCCCCCTCCTCCGTCCGTCCGTCCGACCCTGGGCTCCCCCTCCTCCGTCCGTCCGTCCGACCCTGGGCTCCCCCTCCTCCGTCCGTCCGACCCTGGGCTCCCCCTCCTCCGTCCGTCCGTCCGTCCGACCCTGGGCTCCCCCTCCTCCGTCCGTCCGTCCGTCCGACCCTGGGCTCCCCCTCCTCCGTCCGTCCGTCCGTCCGACCCTGGGCTCCCCCTCCTCCGTCCGTCCGTCCGTCCGACCCTGGGCTCCCCCTCCTCCGTCCGTCCGTCCGACCCTGGGCTCCCCCTCCTCCGTCCGTCCGTCCGACCCTGGGCTCCCCCTCCTCCGTCCGTCCGTCCGACCCTGGGCTCCCCCTCCTCCGTCCGTCCGTCCGTCCGACCCTGGGCTCCCCCTCTTCCGTCCGTCCGACCCTGGGCTCCCCCTCCTCCGTCCGTCCGTCCGACCCTGGGCTCCCCCTCCTCCGTCCGTCCGACCCTGGGCTCCCCCTCCTCCGTCCGTCCGACCCTGGGCTCCCCCTCCTCCGTCCGTCCGTCCGACCCTGGGCTCCCCCTCCTCCGTCCGTCCGTCCGACCCTGGGCTCCCCCTCCTCCGTCCGTCCGTCCGACCCTGGGCTCCCCCTCCTCCGTCCGTCCGTCCGACCCTGGGCTCCCCCTCCTCCGTCCGTCCGACCCTGGGCTCCCCCTCCTCCGTCCGTCCGACCCTGGGCTCCCCCTCCTCCGTCCGTCCGTCCGACCCTGGGCTCCCCCTCCTCCGTCCGTCCGTCCGACCCTGGGCTCCCCCTCCTCCGTCCGTCCGTCCGACCCTGGGCTCCCCCTCCTCCGTCCGTCCGTCCGACCCTGGGCTCCCCCTCCTCCGTCCGTCCGACCGACCCTGGGCTCCCCCCCTCCGTCTGACCCTGGGCTCCCCCCCCTCCATCTGACCCTATTGTATAAAATGTGAACAATTAAAAAAACATTGAATATGCTTTTTTTTGCTATTTTTTTCCTTTCAGAACCTGTCTGACCCTGGGCTCCCCCCCTCCGTCCGACCCCCCCCTCCGTCCGACCCCTCCGTCCGACCCTGGGCTCCCCCTCCTCCGTCCGTCCGTCCGACCCTGGGCTCCCCCTCCTCCGTCCGTCCGTCCGACCCTGGGCTCCCCCTCCTCCGTCCGTCCGTCCGACCCTGGGCTCCCCCTCCTCCGTCCGTCCGTCCGTCCGACCCTGGGCTCCCCCTCCTCCGTCCGTCCGTCCGACCCTGGGCTCCCCCTCCTCCGTCCGTCCGTCTGACCCTGGGCTCCCCCTCCTCCGTCCGTCCGACCCTGGGCTCCCCCTCCTCCGTCCGTCCGTCCGACCCTGGGCTCCCCCTCCTCCGTCCGTCCGACCCTGGGCTCCCCCTCCTCCGTCCGTCCGTCCGACCCTGGGCTCCCCCTCCTCCGTCCGTCCGTCCGACCCTGGGCTCCCCCTCTTCCGTCCGTCCGTCCGACCCTGGGCTCCCCCTCCTCCGTCCGTCCGACCGACCCTGGGCTCCCCCCCTCCGTCTGACCCTGGGCTCCCCCCCCTCCATCTGACCCTATTGTATAAAATGTGAACAATTAAAAAAACATTGAATATGCTTTTTTTTGCTATTTTTTTCCTTTCAGAACCTGGGAAACTCCCCCAACGAATATGAAAAGCATGCCATACTGTACAGTATCCGAAATCAGCTGAGGTACAGGGCTCATTTAGGTAAGATCTCTGTGAGCTGTTCAGCCTCCTGCCTGATCTCTGTCTACATGCTTCTCATACAGGCCCTGAATAGAAAGATAAGTTATAAAAAGTAACAAAAAAAACATTTTAACAAAATAAAGTTGTAGTCTTACAGAGCATTTGTTTATTAGATGGGGTCAGTGACCCCCTTTGAAAGCTACAATGAATGAGGAGAAGAAGAAGGCAAATAATTTAAAACCTATTAAAAAACTAAATAATGAAGCCCAATTGAGGAGTTGCTTAGAACTGACCATTCAACAACATATGGATTCTGTTCAGTATTTGGCCAAATCTTTCATGAAGCAATGAATCCCAAACAGTGGATTCACTGCATCCCTAATAACAATACATTTGTGGCCTTACAGAGCATTTGTTTTTTAGATGGGGTCAGTGACCCCCATTTGAAAGCTGGAAAGAGTCTGGAGAAAAAGGCAAATAATTCAGAAAATAAAATAAATAAATAATGAAGACCAATTTTAAAGTTGCTTAGACATACTAAAAGTTAACTTAAAAGTTTAACACAAAGACTCTGCGACATTGTTATCATATTCTCATATGATACGGACGCATATATCAGGCTCGATCTAGCGGCAGCCCTATTGGGTTTCATTGTTCTGTTTTGCTGTGCTGAATCACAGTGCATATTGTAAGCAGATACTAAGGATAGGATTGGAAATTGTTATCGATATCCAAGTCTACTATAAAGAGAAGACTGCATGAATGTAAATACAGAGGGTGCACTGCAAGGTGCAAGCCACTCATAATCAAGAATAGAAAGGCTACATTGGACTATGCTAAAAAAAAAACATCTAAAAAAGCCAGCACATTCTTTGATGAAACCAAGATCAACCTCTACGAGAATGATGGCAAGAAAAAAGTATGGAGAAGCAACAGCTCTTGATCTAAAGCATAGCACAGTTCTGTATAAAACATTTGGGAGGCAGTGTGATGGCTTGGGCTGCATGGCTGCCAGTGGCACTGGGACACTAGTGTTTATCCATCATGTGACACAGGACAGAAGCACAAGAATGAATTGTGAGCTCTTCAGAGACACTGTCTGCTCAAATCCAGCTAAATGCACTCACATTGATTGGGAGGCGTTTCATAATGACCCAAAAGATACAGCCAAAGCAACCCAGGAGTTTATTAAAGCAAAGAAGTGGAATATTGTTGAATGGCCAAGTCAGTCATCTGATCTGAACCCAATTGAGCTGCATTTCATTGTTGAAGTCTAAACTTGGGACAGAAAGGCCACAAACAAAAAGCAACTGAAAGCCGCTGGAGTAAAGGCCTGGCAGAGCATTAAAAAGGAAGAAACCCAAAATCTGGTGATGTCCATTAGTTCAACACTTCAGGCTGTCATTGCCAGCAAAGGGGTTTCAACCAAGTATTAGAAATGAACATTTTATGTTCAGTTTTTTTAATTTGTCCAATTACTTTTGAGCCCTTGAAATGAAGTGATTGCATAAAAATATGAGGAACTAAAAGCCTTTTTTTTAACACAATCTTTTTGTTCAACCCACTGAATTAAAGATGAAAGTCTGCAGTTCAACTGCATCTGAGTTGTTTCATTTACAATTCACTGTGGTCATGTACAGAAAAAAAAGTTGTCTCTGTCCATATCTTTATGGATCTAACTGTTTAATAAGGATAATACTGTTCAGGTGTGTTATTGTTCATTTAAGTGACAGTATCTGTTGGCAGGGTTGTTGGGCTCTAGCACCTGCTGTTTTTGTGTCCTTTGAGTGGGAAGAGCAAGGCTGAATGCACATTGAATACATAAGTCATTGTTCTGGCCAACCAGTGATCTCATTGGGATGTGGGTGGGCAGAGCTATGAAAATGTGAAAATGTTGTCACTGGCCTGATCCCAAATGCTAATGTGAAAGAATTCAGCCACAGCCCTACAAACAGTAATGCTTTACATTAAAAATAGGAAAGTGGTAGGAGACTGAGAGCTTAGTACAAGTGTCGGCTTAGGGGGTCTCTTCAGTTAAAGGAGAGGTAAACCCTAAAAATGAATGACTAAAAATTCCATATTTTATATACTGAATTTATTGCACCAGCCTCAAGTTTCAGCTTGTCACTAGTAGCAATGATCCAGGACTTCAAACTTGTCACAGGGGGTCACCATCTTGGAAAGTGTCTGTGACACTCACATGCTCAGTGGGCTAAGCTAAGCTTAGGGGTCAAGATACGCAGTGCTTTACTGCAGTTATAGCAAACAGGGAATAAATGGTGGATAACAAACAAGGATGTACAAGATCTCTACCTACTTTTTTACTTCTCCTTTAAATATGCAAACCTTTACCAGGAATTTGGGTACTTATACTTATGCCCCTGAAGAAGCCGGTGTTACCGGTGAAACGCGTCGGGTGTGCATAGGTGGACGGTGGGAGATCAGCTCCTATCCGCTCCCTACGTAGCCAGGTAGAAATTCTGGGGAACAATAGAACGGAACGAAAGGGAGGTGCGGGTAGCAGCGGTCTAGTGTGGGCACTTTGTATGGTTGTATTTACAACCAAATTTGCTATTAATGGAGCAACTGTGAATGGATAACAGTTGACCTGACCAATACTAGTGGGCAGCTATTTAGATACTTCTTCACTTTGCATGTACGCCTCAGTGGGGGCGAAGTTAAACTAAAGAGCACTACCCTTACTTTACACCAATCCACCTATGTGGTTTTAATGAGTTTATATGTTTTTTAAGGGCACAGCCCTGCATCTCTGTAGCATTCAGACTTTGGTCTCAGAGATTTATTTGTGTGTTTGTTCGTATTCGGCAAGTGTGGTTTTTTAATGAAAACAATTAAAAGTTAAGTTCTTATGACTAATTTACTACAGCACCTGAACTAGTTACCTTGTGAACCATTGAGTGAATCTGGGAGTTACCCAGTATTCCACCTCATGGATTCGCAATTGTTTATTTTTGTTTGATACGGTTTTTTGTAACTTGCGGGTGCATCAACAAATTCTCTTTTTTTCTCCTCACTACCACCCGATATATTATGCTACTTATAGGTGGGCATTCTAGGTCTCCACTACTGACCAGCAGTGAGTTCAGCATTCTGCCAGTAAGAAGCAAATGTCTCTTAGGCAGGGGTCCCCAACCACTGGGCCATGAGCTGTGCCAAGCTGGCCCCCTCTTTTCCTGGCTGCAGTCTATAATTTCTGAAAAAACAATGAAAAAGGCCCCAATTACCTGCAATCCTAGATCTCTGACTCGCCATTACCATGACAACAGCTATGACGAAGCCCAGGAAGCTTTTTACTGATTGCGACAAGGACCAAAATACTGTTTGGACAGTTTTTTGGTATCGTACGTTTCCTTAGATTGAGTGGAAACCATAACAGTTTGACTGTGACTCGCATGAACCATTTCTCCCCCCCCCCTTCCTTAGGCTGGCAGAGTGATGTAACCCCTCACATGGTTCCTTGATGAAGCAGTGGATTCTGGCATTTGTAGTCCCTATGCATTCCAGAGAATCTGCTCACCAACCTTCATGGAAAGCAGAGGGACTTCAAGTTTAATGCATTTAATTTATTTGTTTCAGTTTGCATCATTTATAACCCCACCAACTGGGTGCTATAGACTTGACCAGTCTTGACCAAATCTGATCAAGCTATACAGGCTGGTTGGTGAACAGTACTGATAGTATGGCTGCCTGCAGATTACTTTATCTGATTAAAGTAGACATTCTTCCTACATTATTGTTATTAGTGTTTGTTTAAAAAATATATGTGATTCCTTCAGTTATTTAAGCAATCTTGTTTTCATGTAAAATAATTTGAAATCTGTTGATTTTCAGTGAAACACGTAAAGAAGGACGAACGCAAGTACTATGAGGAGCTACTGAAAGATAGCAGGGATCATCTCATGCTCTACCCATATCACCTTTCTGATATCATGGTAAAGGGCCTCCGTATAACACCCTTTTCCTACTACATCGGAATAATGGAGGTAAGAAAAAAAAAAAAGTGAATTCTAAAAGACACACACACACAATTTTGGTATAGTAAATGGTGGTCAGTCAAACTTGGCAACTAAAATGTGTCCATTATAAAATATATTGGAAGTTGAATACACTTTTTATTTTTAAATATTCCCCTTTCATTGGAATTGAGGGGCTCATAGCTAGAACCAACCTTCAGCCAATCAGATTTTTAGAACATTTACATGTCTTCCCCAGTGTTGAGGTTAGTCTTAGGGGGAACATACGGATATCAAGATCGCTTCAAAACCATGCATTGTGCTATGAAAAGACTTTCAATTAGAGCCCATAACCTGCATAGCTATGACTTAAAGGAGAACTAAAGCTTAACTAAAGAAATAGCTAGAAATGTTGTACATTGTGTTTTGGGTTTCTGTACCAGCCCAAGGCAACCACAGCCCTTTAGCAAGGAAGATCTGTGTTTCCAAAGATGCCCCAGTAGCTCCCCATCTTCTTTTCTGCTGATTCACTGCACATGCTCTGTGCTGCTGTCACTTACTGAGCTTAGGGACCCACTCACAATATACAGTACACATAGAATAGAAACGTCACAATATAAGGCTGATTAGTAATTAATACAGATAATTACTACATGGCAGCACAGAAACCAGTGCAATTAGCATCAGAATTTAATAATCAGCAAACCTGTAGCATCAGCTTATATTAGAGGGGAAGCTCATTTTCTGCTGGATAATTAGTGACGAGCCCTAAGCTTAGCTTCTCAACAGCCAATCAGAGCCCACTGAGCATGTGAGTGTCACAGACACTTTCCAAGATGGTGACCCCCTGTGACAAGTTTGAAGTCCTGGATCATTGCTGCTATTGACAAGCTGAAACTTTAGCCTCGTGCATATAGAAAAGTATATAAAACATGGCATTTTCCGCCATATTTATTTTTAGGGTTTAGTTCTCCTTTAAAACATTGCACATGATAACATTTGTATCGGCATAATGCATATAATTAACCACAATTTACAAGTTTAGTTTCAGTCCTCCTTTCAGCCTTTCTGCGTTGTATGAATCATTTCTCAGGCCACCCAACACTTAAAGGATGTTAATGCAGAGTTAATGGGATCTGTAATCAAACTGAGCTGGTGTTTAGCGTACCCAGTTATATGTGGTTAGCAGTTTGCGTTCCAGTAAATATTCTAACTTCTGTCACATTTATTCCAACAGCATAATGATTTCCCTTTTAGTGTCACAAATCCTTAGATACTGAGTCATAATATTTTCCACTCCAGGGCTGATTACCGGTATGTTTATCCATTAGGATGACAGTGGGCGTTTATAATGGATAATTGGCCCTTTACATGGAAGTTATTGGACAACTCTGACCCAGATGGTTCTTGTTTCCCTTTTATAAAGGCCACTATCCCCATTCCCTATAGTTAAAGGAGAAGTAAACCCTTAAAAGGAATGTGGCTAAAAAAGCCATATTTTATATAGTGAACTTATTGCACGAGGCTAAAGTTTCAGCTTGTCAATAGCAGCAATGATCCAGGACTTCAAACTTGTCACAGGGGGTCACCATCTTGGAAAGTGTCTGTGACACTCACATGCTCAGTGGGCTCTGATTGGCTGTTGAGAAGCTAAGCTTAGGGCTCGTCACTAATTATCCAGCAGAAAATGAGCTTCCCCTGTAATATAAGCTGATGCTACAGGTTTGCTCATTATTAAATTCTGATGCTAATTGCACTGGTTTCTGTGCTGCCATGTAGTAATTATCTGTATTAATTACTAATCAGCCTTACAGTATATTGTGACATTTCTATTCTATGTGTACTGTATATTGTGAGTGGCTCCCTAAGCTCAGTAAGTGACAGCAGCACAGAGCATGTGTAGTGAATCAGCAGAAAAGAAGATGGGGAGCTACTGGGGCATCTTTGGAGACACAGATCTTTACTGCTAAAGGGCTGTGGTTGCCTTGGGCTGGTACAGAAGCACAAAACATAATGTACAACATTTCTAACTACTTCTTTAGTTAGGCTTTAGTTCTCCTTTAAAGGAGAATTCAACCCCTAGGCGCAAAAATCCCTCCCCTACGTAGGCACAGCTCCCTCCTCCCCCCCCGGGCAAATGCCCCTAACTTGTTAGTTACCCCTCCTTCTAGGTCCTCTCCAGCGGAGTTCACGGCAGCCATCTTCTCCCGAGCGATTTTCCTGTAGTCCTCGGCATTTGGTGGCGCATGCGCAGTAGGAGGCATTTGCCTGTTCGGATCTACTGCGCATGCGCCGAAAGTCACGAAGTTTCCGAAAAAGAAATCGGAAACTTGGTGACTACTGCATGCGCAGTAGCTCCGTACTGGCAAATGCCTCCAACTGCGCAACTACGCAAGGGTGGGGGGAGGGATTTTTGCACCTAGGGGGTTGAATTCTCCGTTAAGGAATGTCTTCATTGTCACTTCCCCCTTAAGATATCTCCAAGCACCCTCTGCCCAAGGTCTTATCCTGTGATTCTGTTTTGGCTTAATTGTATTTGATAGAATACCGTATATACTCGTGTATAAGCCGACCCGTGTATAAGCCGAGGTACCTAATTTTACCTACAAAAACTGGGAAAACTTATTGACTCGCGTATAAGCCTAGACACAACTACAGCCCTGTCTCCCAGCAGCGCACATTCTGCCAAAGCAACCCCCCAGCGATCAACCGGACTTCTTTGCAAAGCTGATGGTGACAGAGAATTGCCAAACGGATTACTGTGTGCATTGTCCCACTACCATGTGCAGAGGGTGCTGTTTGATATTGCCATCACTGTTAATCTTTTGTATAACCAACAGAGGGCGCTGTGTGATATTGCAGTCACTGTTATTCTTTCATATAACCAACAGAGGGCACTGTGTGATATTGCAGTCACTGTTAATCTTTCATATAACCAACAGAGGGCGCTGTGTGATATTGCAGTCCCGGTTATTCTTTTATACAACCAACAGATGGCGCTGTGTGATATTGCAGTCCCTGTTATTCTTTCATACAACCAACAGATGGCGCTGTGTGATATTGCAGTCACTGTTAATCTTTCATATAACCAACAGAGGGCGCACTGTTATTCTTTCACCTAACCAACAGAGGGCATTGTGGGATATTGCAGTCTCTCCCCAAGTGAACTGTTGGTATAGGAATGATTAAAAGTGACTGCAATCTAGGCTACTCGGGTCGGGTACCGCTGACCTGCGTATAAGCTGAGGTAGACTTTTTCAGCACATTTTGAATTATACGGTATATCAAATCTAGCCCTACGGCTGATGTCTAATGTAACTGTGCATCTTGAATTTCCACAGCCGACTCAACCAGTGTTAGCAGCCTGACACTATCCAGCGGGCACACCAAACAAATTGCTTTCCTGTTTGATTCTACCCTCACTGCCTTTTTGATGATGGGAAACCTTTCCCCGGTATGTATTTAAAATTGTCTTTTCTGCCAGCTTATTAACCACGATGAAGATGGCAAATTGTAAGCTCTTTAGCACTTGTCCTTTTTTCAACAATGAAACTTTGTGGGGGCTTCTTGCCGATAGCTTGGCTTCACATAGACATCTTCTAATTGTAACTTTACTCTTTCTTTCATCTTCCTGGAGATGATCATTGGCTGAGTCTTTGCCATTTTGGCTATTTTTCTATCCATTCCAATGGTCATTTTCCTTTTCTTCCACATCTTTCAGGTTTTGGTGCCATTTTAAAAGTATTTGAGATCATTTTAGCCGAGCAAACTATCATTTTCTGCACTTCTTTATATGTTCCCCTCTTCAATAAACTTTAATCAAAGTTCTCTGTTCTTCTGAACAATGTCTGGAACGAGCCATTTGGCTCAGATTTTCAGAAAGAAATACACTATAACCAGCAGCACAACATTTGCTCCTTCCTTAAATATGGCCCGGAATTGACTCCTGTTTTGTCACAGAATGAATGAGCTCACTAATTGAACTCCACACTGATATTATTTGTAATACTACTATTATTTGGACCAAGCCTCAATGAATGATTTAATGACACAGAATCAGCAGCATGTCATGACACCTACTAGTAAATTATTTGCCATATAGAAATATAATTTCTACCAAAAACAGTGATTGATCAGGTTAATGATGTTGTACTGCTGTTATTCTGAACACAACTGTATGACTTGCGTTGGTGTCTCTCGACATGCTTCATGAGTTCTTGTTCATATAAAGGCTTATTGAATTTGCACTTGGTCCATACATTGTGAAATGGCCAGTAGGATGCCAGGCAAAGGCATGGCGGGCCATGAAGCTTTAGAGGACATCTTTGGAAGCCCAGACCATTGCTCTTTAAGGGCTGCTGTGTATAATAAATGGTACTATGCTGAATGTTCTTAACCATTTAACCCTTCATGCTTAAGTATTCAGTATTCAGAAAACACATAAACTAACATCATATTTTCTCTACCATTTTATCTTTTACAGAACCTAAAGAGTCACGCAGTTACCATGTTTGAAGTTGGCAAACTGTCAGATGAGTCTTTAGACAGCTTCCTTGTTGAGCTGGAAAAGGTAACACATGACCAGGCAGATCCAGCAACACTCGGGTCTCTGCAACATCAGAGATCCTTTTATTTCTTTATAGGGTATTGCCTTATTTTCTTCTCAAAAATATAGTTTCTTTGCTGTAGACATACAACTGACTCATATTAAAGTCACAGTACAGTGTTTTATATATATATATATATATATATATATATATATATATATATATATATATATATATATATATATATAAAATCCAGTAAATGGACCCACACTCGTTCATATTTAGTGAAATAAAAGTGTTTTTATTCACAGGTTTATTTCCAACGTTTCGGTCCTCTCTGGGACCTTTCTCAAGGATAAATGACATGTGTGTGGGTGAATATTTAAATACAGTTCAAAATACGCAAATACATTTATGTATGTATATGAGAATGAATGCATTTTGAGTCTTGCCCTATTCAGAAGATATGGCGCCTTTTATAGGCGCTATATCGATGATATTTTCTTTGTATGGTCAGGCCCGGCTGAGGAGCTAATTAACCTGGTAGAACACCTGAATCACATCAATAGTCCAGTTAAGCTGACATTGAATTACAGTATGGACAGCATTGAATTTCTTGATGTAAAGGTGTATAAAGTAAATGATACCCTGCAAACATGTTTATACGTTAAACCTACAGACAGAAATACACTAGTACATTATCAGAGCAACCACCCCAGACATTTACTTGATTCCTTGCCGAGATCACAGCTATTAAGAGTGATACATATCAATAGCGAGGAAGGTAAGAGATTGGAGGATGTGGATACTATGTGTAAGAAATTTCTTTCCAGGGGTTTTCCCGGGCGCTCTAATCAATGAGGCTAAGGAATGGGCACTCAACCTCAGTCAGGAGGAAGTGCTGTCAGAGGCCAATACAAGACATAGTAAAACTAATGATAAGGACATGTACTATGTATGTCAATATGGGGAATGCTCTAGCCATATGAAAAAATGTGTATTAAGACACTGGCCCCTCGTTAAGAGCGATGATACCATAACCAAAAAATTGCCTACTAGGCCAAAATTCAGCTACCGTAGGGGTAGCTCTTTAAGAGAAATTCTAAGTCCCTCTGACCCGGTCGCAAAGTACTCTAATCCGCAGGTACAACACAAAACCAGGAGTGTATAGATGCACGGGTTGTGTGATGTGTAGTAGCTTAATCACTGGTGACCATTTTCTGCATCCGCACACGGGCAAACGTTATGCCATCAAGCAAAGGATGACATGTACTACTACTTTGCTAGTGTACATCATAAAATGTCCATGTGGATTAATTTATTGCGGCAAGACCATTAGAATGCTCAAAGAACGCATAGCTATGCATAGAGCCAGTATTAGAGCCGCTTTGGACCCAGAAAGAGAAGAGAGAGCAAAAAGGAAGAAACAGGACATTTCCCAGCAATTAGTTGCCCAGCATTGGGCAGAAAAGAAACATAGCCCAGCATCATTCAGATGCATGCCAATAGAACATGTACCTGCCAGAGCGAGAGGGAGTGATAGTGACAACCCCCTTTTAAAAAGGGAAGCCTTCTGGATACATGAATTGGGCTGTGTAGCACCTAAAGGGCTTAACGGGCAATTGGTGCTGAGTTGTTTTCTAACTTGATTAGTTGTTTCATGCATCTATACATCGTGTATTGATAGACGTGCATTAGATACCTAATTGCATTAAGATGAATGATTTTACTGACATTGAATATGTTAAACTGAAAAATATTGGACAAGATATGTTAAAAGCAAGCAATGACTTTTTATTGGTATCTCTTGCTAGTCGATACAGCAACGAAAATGATACATTTGTATGAATTTACAGATTGCATGGACTTTCCTGGAATGGATACTTTTATTGGACACTTTTGTTTCACATTAAAGGACCAGTAACGTCAAAAATTTTTACAAAATAATTCGTTAGAATACAACCAAAAAAAACACCAACACAAATTAAAATTTAAAATAGCAAAGCCTTTATTAAGAAATAACTTACAGAAACTCCACTTCCTGTCCTCTTCATAAACGGCGAAAAGGCGACCATCCATCTGCAGCGCTCGATTTCTCCTCCTGGCTATACACTGACAGCGTGTCCTCTGCCCGATCGCCTTCTCCAGCTCTTCTTCATCCAGCAGCAGTATGAAGGCGATGTCTCCTGCTCCTCCGCTCCAGGAATGCAGCCCTGACTGCCGACCCTGTGCCCACTCTGTCACTGTCAAGGCAGCTGAAACAAAGCAGCCGCAAAAGAATGCGTTATTTCTTAATAAAGGCTTTGCTATTTTAAATTTTAATTTGTGTTGGTGTTTTTTTTTTGTTGTATTCTAACGAATTATTTTGTAAAAATTTTTGACATTACTGGTCCTTTAATTGAGCACAATTCCAGCTGGCACAACAGCGACACCTAATGGTGAAAAGTATGTATTGCATTTACATTCACATCTGTATACATGTTTTTAACTGCTTGAAAAGGTTTTTTTTCTAAGTCATGACGTCACACTTGGCGCCAGTTTTGAACTGTATTTAAATATTCACCCACACACATGTCATTTATCCTTGAGAAAGGTCCCAGAGAGGACCGAAACGTTGGAAATGAACCTGTGAATAAAAACACTTTTATTTCACTAAATATGAACTAGTGCGGGTCCATTCACTGTATTGTATTATACTTTGACCAACGCACCACCATCGATTGAAAGAAATCCGGAAAGAGAACGCACTCCTTCCGGATTAGTTTCAATCGATGGTGGTGCGTTGGTCAAAGTGTAATACAATTCAGTAAGCAGGACCCGCACTCGTTCATATTCAGTGAAATAAAAGTGTCTTTATTCACAGGTTCATTTTCATTGGAAAATGAACCTGTGAATAAAGACACTTTTATTTCACTGAATATGAACGAGTGCGGGTCCTGCTTACTGAATTATATATATATATATATATTTATATATATATTTATATTTATATATTTATTTATTTAACACTTTCCCAAAAGACACGTAATCCAGCTTGTCTACTCAAACGGGTTTAACCCAAAGGGTTGCATTAAAAGCGGACACATGCACCATTTGCACACTAGACTGGTGCTTCAGACATTACTCTGCTTGCCTAGAGATTGGGTAGGCGTAGCCACGCGCAGCAGTAATTTGCAACAAATCAGAGGAAAAATAGATACTAGAATGTATTGGCCCTTTACAGATATGGGAAATATTGTACAGAGAAGAACCTTAGGAAAGCTCCACCCCCCATGTTCTGCCTTGGATAAAGGATGCCTTCATCTTCTTTTCCTAGTTTCAAAGCACAGGGGAAGGGGAAGCACAGAGGTACTTTGATCATGCACTTACTATGAGAAACACTATCCTTTTTTTATGACATAATAAGGATCTTGTGACACAACCTGAGCAAGTGAACACAGGTACAGAATTCTCTTCATACATACATACATACATACATACATACATACATACATACATATATACATTTTAACATTATTCAGATGATTCATCTTTTAGTATCCCCGTAGCAGTTGACCGTTTTTTTTTACCGTTTTTGTTGCAATATGTTGGCAAATGCCCATTCTAATATTTTTTGGAAAAGACGTACAAAACATATAAGTATGCTATAAGCAGATGGAGCCTTTTCTTTTGTATATTTGCATTTATACACTCAGCGCTTGCATGATTACTTGTAATAACTTGTATACTGTACCGTTCTTATATAAGAATAACCCTCCCTTTTCCCCCAGCTTAGCTGCTACCCCTGGTAAATGCTCCTAAATCTTTACTTACCCCTCGGTGCAGATTCAGAGTTCAAGTGCGCCATCTTTTTCTCTTCGGTAATGCTTATTTCTCAAATTAACTTTTTCACTTTCCAAATACCCAATCTTCCACAAAAGATTTGGCCAAATACTGGACTGCAAAATCCCCAAAAATTTAGCACACTGACTGTTTAAATAGAAAACGATTGTGTGTTTTCATGTAAGTATATGTAATAGCGTATTGCTTGTCTCAGACTGTTGCATATACCGTATTGCAAAGAACAAAATCATTCCCTGTAGCCTTGCACCACTGGAACTATTTCTCTTGCAGTTATTATAACTTAGAAATGAGGCAAGCAGTACCGGTAAATGCCAGGGACATCAACATAGTGTTTTATTTTGCTGTGTATTTTCAATAAATCAAATACACAAATATTTTGTTTTTTGTGTAGCATATTGGACCTGCTATTCCTGAAATTAGCTCCATATGGTTTAAACTCTACATTTACCATGTATGCGGTCAAGGACCACCATCAGTTTTGCTGTCTAAAGGAACCAGACTCAGGAAGCTGCCACATCCATTTCAGGTAAGGAGTTTGGATACTTGTAGTTTCTCATATCCAGAGGTAGGTGTATATGATTGTTGGAAACATATCTAATGGGCAAAAATCCTCATTCAACAATATGATCCCAGTATAATATAGAGCAGGGGGCGAATAATTTGCCAGTGCAATACTGTCTTGTGTATGAGATTCATTTAAAGGAGGAGAAAAGGTGCTATTTACTTGGGGGTGCCAAAAGTTAGGCACCCCCAAGTGATTGTATATACTTACCTCACACCCCAGGTTGGTGCTCCTTTCAGCAGAAATCGGCACCGGCCCGGGGTTATTCCAGCAAGCACCACGGAGCAATCAGCTTTCTTATATATTCTCGCAGGTGCGCATGTGCATTAGAGAGAAAAGCCGAACTTTACAGAAGAGATCGCCTATTTCATTCTACTGTATGAATATCCAAACCCCAATAGTGCAGCGTTCTTAATCCAAACACACACCCAGAGTGCTTAAAACGCATTGATAAATTGGTGTTTACCGTACATCAATTTCAGTGAAAGGCAATTAAGGGTATAATTTACACCCACACTTCGAGATGTGATTGTCTCATTGATGCATTATACTCGCACACAGAAAGGAAATATTTCTGAATGTCTCAAAAACAAAGGCAGACATCACCAGCTTCCAGTGTTCTTTTTTCCTTATGTGCAATAAAGAGTGGCATGTGCAGAAGTGGTTTTACAATTTTAATAAATAATTAAAAACCACACTCACAAATGATTCTCCATATAACCGCAGCACAAGGCTCTCGCCGTCTCCCAGACTAGAGGTCTACTGTGCATGCGTCTGCCCCGGGAAATTTGAAGAAAAAAGAAGGAAGCTGATTGCTCCGTGGTGCTTGCAGTAATAACCCTTGTGCCGGTGCAGTTTTCTCCTGATAAGAGCACCAGCCCAGGGTGTGAGGTAAGTATTTATAATAACTTAGTGTAAGGTGCCCCGGGAGACCAGCACGCATTCTTACCTTCAGATACGCCGGTCTCCGGGTGCCTCTGGCCGCAATTATGGGAAGACGCGCGTGCGCAATGGCGGCATTGGTGCACATGCGTAATAATGGTGCACTGTGATGTCGGCAGACCGGATGATGTCACGTATGATGCCAAATTCAAATAATAAAAGGCACTTTTGGCTTGCATTGAGTGCCCAAGATGGCTCTCGGTTTCCTGACTGCAGCTAAAGCCTTTATCGATTGGATCTTCTGAATTTTGCCTGTTTTCTGACCTCCGAACCTTGCCACCTCCTTTTGACCTGCCCACGACTTGTTTGTGTCAGTTACTGTTTAGGGCAGAATGCAACTTGAGCTCAGTTCCCAGTGACAAAGAATCATGAATTGCTGTCATGCATGTGCTGTTATCTCTTGTAGATGTACGACCGGCTGCTAATAACCTCGTGGGGACATGATCCTGGTGTAGTTCCTACATCTAATGTATTAGTCATGTTGAATGATGATTTGACTCACTCTGCAGTTCTCATTCAGGTATGTTGTGTCCAATGGGTATTAATGTTACCTGTCTTTACGTATCTGTCTGAGTGCAGGGATTTGGTTGACAGTAACCCTAGCTAAGACCGTTACATGTGCAGAGGGTGTGTGCAAAAGGAGTACCTGGACCAGGTGAGTGGCCCACTTCTACTAAACTGCTGCTCGCAGATCCTCTCTTTTCCTCTGCCCCAGCACGTCTCATTACCGCACCCTCTGGCTGACGTTAATGATGCTGAACGCTGTGGCAAGGGGAAGCCGGAGCTGGGCAAATAACCTTGGAGGACAGTATCTGGCCCGCGGGCCATAGTTTGAGGACCCCAGTGTTAAAGCAAAACTGTGCCTGCTCATAAATAGGCTATTTTCTCTCGCTAGAGGTGGCCACACAATGGCTGATTTGCTAATTATCCAACTGATCGTCCCACAGTCCATGCAGATACACATTGTACAGTTTACCCATCCGTTCAGATGGTTGGATAGTATTTGTTCGATTGATGGATGATGAATAATGATAATAAAATAATTCAAACCGAGCCTCCCAATCTCTCTTGTAGTTGCTGGAATAACTGCATCTTATGTTCCGGTTTAGCGAGAATCAGTATAGAAAGGCAAAGGATTCTGAAACCTTCATAGAATAAATAAACATGAATATCTGAATTAAGAACAATTAAATATTTCCTGGGTTGGTGGAGGGGCCACTGAACTGATCAGGTTTGTATCTGGCCCTGCCAACTGCGGCGATCCCCTATATATATATATATATATATATATATATATATATATATAGTTATAGTTATAGTTATAGTTATATAGTACTTTTATGCACTGTACAGCGATGCGGCTGCTTAACAACGCTTTACAAATAAAGTTATACATGCATACACAATGAATTTAAGATCTCCAGCATAATGAAATTATTATACACTGACTTTTCATGATTGCTGTACCCTCTTCTCTGGCTTTTTGAGCTGCTGTAATAAAGGGGAATACATAATGAATTATATTTCTGTTTTCATAGGGGCATGGACTTCATGGTATGGGAGAAACTGCACATGTGCCCTTCCCTTTTGATGAGGAAGAGCTACAAGGAAGTAACAGTTCTGCTGCAAAAGGTTGGCCAAGCTGTTACTCCTAGTGTATCTCTATATTCTACTGAGGAATATTCTATCTCGTACTGGAGAGTTTGTGCCAGTGTATGGCTGCCTTTAAACTGAGTGTTGGGCTAGAAGATTAACGCCTACATAAATGCAGTTACAACAGCGCCACCTGCTGGTCACTTTCCAACCAGTCTGACCACCAAGTAGTCAAGGAAGTTGTCAGGAGAAAGAAAGAGGCTGCTCTGATGTTCTTCTGCTTAGGAAAGGTTTCTAATTTTTTTCCTAAGCAGAAGAATATCTGAGCAGCTTATTTCTTTCTCCTGACAACTTCCTTGACTACTTGGTGGTCAGACTGGTGGGAAACTGACCAGCAGGTGGTGCTGTTGTAACAAAATTCATTCATATTAACAGCACATGTATCCCTTAATATCTTGAAATTAAAAATAAATAATGAATGTACATTGCAAAAGTGCTTAGAATAGCCCCCTCATCAATTTTACATTCACTTACTTTTTAGGTTTACTTATCTTTTAATTAGTAATGAATTAGAAGTGTTTCTTAATACATTAACCCGTGTGCTTGTCACAGGAAGGAAACTCTTCATTCGAACAGCTGCTGGAGTCGAACAGTGGGAGTATGTCTTCACAGGCTTCCCCGGCAGACCTTGGCGTTCCACTGCCATCCAAGAACTTGATATTCCTCAATGGCAGACTTTCTGAATGGAACGGACGTGGCCCTTTATCTTTGCACAATGTGTATATACCCAGTGAGCAAACCTAGCTCTGAATCTAGCGCTTTGTCCAACACGTGCTACGTTGACGTTAGTATTTATTGCTGCATTGTGGGTTGTGTTCTGACCTCCTGAGATCAGGAACCTGCCCACGTGATTGCAGAACTGTGTGGCCTGCACTTTAACACATTCTCTGGATGTTAATTTACATTCCTAGGTCTCCTTTTTGTAGTTTCCGTGGGCTGGATCATATCACTGTAACATATACTTAAAGGAGAACTAAACCCTAAAAATTAATTGGCTAAAAATGCCATTTTAGCGAAGTTAACTTATTGCACCAGCCTAAAGTTTCAGCTTGTCAATAGCAGCAATGATCCAGGACTTCAAACTTGTCACAGGGGGTCACCATCTTGGAAAGTGTCTGTGACACTCACATGCTCAGTGGGCTCTGATTGGCTGTTGAGAAGCTAAGCTTAGGGCTCGTCACTAATTATCCAGCAGAAAATGAGCTTCCCCTGTAATATAAGCTGATGCTACAGGTTTGCCGATTATTAAATTCTGATGCTAATTGCACTGGTTTCTGTGCTGCCATGTAGTAATTATCTGTATTAATTACTAATCAGCCTTATATTGTGACATTTCTATTCTATGTGTACTGTATATTGTGAGTGGGTCCCTAAGCTCAGTAAGTGACAGCAGCACAGAGCATGTGCAGTGAATCAGCAGAAAAGAAGATGGGGAGCTACTGGGGCATCTTTGGAGACACAGATCTTTACTGCTAAAGGACTGTGGTTGCCTTGGGCTGGTACAGAAGCACAAAACATAATGTACAACATTTCTAGCTACTTCTTTAGTTTAACTTTCCTTGTCCTTTAAAGGATTGAGCTGCCCTGTTAAGTGTCGCTGTGTAAACCACTGAACGAGGCAAATGTTCTTACGTTCATAGTAAATTGTAAGGACCGGGCCAGTTTCACTGATTGATTGAGTAGGACCTCACTAAATGGTTAAAGCTGCCCGTTAGGCAAAATATCTTATTTACATAATTTAAGGTGGCCATACACGGGCCGATAAAAGCTGCCGACAAACCGTGTCGGCAGCTTATTGGCCCGTGTATGGGGCCCCCCCGACGGGCTTCACCGATCGAGATCTGGCCGAAAGTCGGCCAGATCTCGATCTGAGGGGACAGAAAATCCCGTCGGATCACGGCCACATCTATTCGTTGATGCGGTCCCGCGATCCGACCGCCCGTTAGGCATCGTTAGGATCCGATCGTTGGGCCCTCAAGGTGGGCATATTGAAGGGAGATCCACTCGTTTGGCGACATCGCCAAACGAGCGGATCTCTCCATGTATGGCCACCTTACATGGAGTTGGAGGAATCACCATAGAGTATTTAACAGACCCATAAGGGCATTGTGTTAGTTATGCAAATGAATACAGTGAATGATAACTATGCATCACAATAGAAACACAATTTGTAATGAACGCCAGTTAACACTGTCACTCTTGGAATTTGTGCTTAATGATTTTGTCATTCATTAGCATTTTCGCATCTCTGATCCATAATGAATTAATATTCCCATTGCGAGACAGATTTTGATTGGTTGCAGGTTTCATTTAGCTCTCAAGATTTTTATGAAACCGTTTACTTTTCTTATTATTGATGCATATCAGCAGCCTTATGCATTCCCTACAAATTCATGGTATAAAGGCATGGGGGGGAGCATTCTTCTGCAGCAACTCCCAGCACCCTATGAAAGGTGTTGAGGTGAAACCCCCCCCCCATAATATGTGGCCTGCAAAGTCTGTTGGTCCCTGTCCCAGCACAACTAAAGGTGGCCATGCACGGGCAGATTTAAAGGGGAACTATAGCAAAAATGAAAATGTAATAAGCTTCATCATCCTGAAATAAGAAACTTTCTAAATATGATCAATTAAAAATTCTTTACTGTTTCTGAAATAATCAAGTTTATCTTCACTATTCCTCTCTCAGTATCTGTTTCTCCTTATTCTGTCTTCATTCAGGAGTTGGGTGTCAGATAATCATTGACAGTTAAACCCAATATCTTATAGGGGGGCTCCTTTTGCCTAGAAGATGTATTCGAGTTAACTCTATTAGAATCACCAGACATCATGTCTCTCTACATGCAGGATTTGTGCAAATGGCAGTTATTTTGTTTGTGCTGGAATCAGTTATTTGAGTGAGCTCTAATACATCTGATAGGAAAGGAGTCCCCCCTATAAGATATATTGGCTCTAACTGTCAGTGAATATCTGACACCCAACTGCTGCATGAAGACAGAATGAAAAGAAAGAGATGCTGAGAGAGGAATAGTTAACATAAACTTGATTATTTCAGAAACAATGCAAAAAATTAAATTTACAAAGTTTCTTTATTCAGTGTGCTTAAGTTTATATTTTCATTTTTGCAATAGTTCCTCTTTAAGATGCCAATATGGGTTCTTGGCAGCTTATCTGCCTGTGTAAGGGTCACTCCGACGGGCTTCCCTGATCGATATCTGGTCAATATCAGTCTGATATAGATTGGGCAGGTTTCATTTTCCTTTACAATGGAGGACCACATTGATGCAGTCCTGATTGCGTAGGTATCCATTGCCATCAATGTAATCCGATCATTTGACCCTAGGTCCAAACTAACAGATTGACCCAATATCTTCCTGTCTTTGGTGGGCATATCGGGGGAAAGGTCGCCAAACAAGGGGATCTTATAGTGTATGGCCACCTTAAGCTTGCCCTGATCTTTTCTGTGCCGGAAGTGTTGACAATCGAAACTGCTACTTTGTAATATTCAGTGTTGTTGACAAACACACAGGGATCCAATTTATGACACAGCACCATGCTGTAATTCAAATGTTTAAAAAGCCTTTATTGAAGACCCGGCTTCATGATCTTGTTACAAACATACACAACGTTTCAGGCCTATTTGCAGCCCTTTGTCAAGGAAATAGTCTTGAAACGTTGTGTATGTTTGTAACAGATCATGAAGCCGGGTCTTCAATAAAGGCTTTCTAAACATTTGAATTACTGCATGGTACTGTGCTAAAAAACAATCAAAACAAACACACAGGGATCAAGTTCTCATAATGACGATGCAGAATAAACATAATGTCTAGAATCCTCTTGCAATGGGCATGTCGTTCCTTATATGTGACTGGCATGGAAACGGAGCATCACTTTGATATTTAATTTTTGTTATGAGAAAAGGATGACATTATATATGTTTATAAAGGCGTCTCTTTTTCTCCTGTGCCTCTTTATTGCCGGAATTCTCTCCATTGGTCCGAGCATGGAATAGGATTCTGGGAGAAGATAGGGCCACACAGAGGGCAGTAAATGTGCTGGGTGCAGTAGGAGAGAGTCAGCTCTCTGTATCAGTATTTCCTATAACATGCAAAACAATTTGAGGGGCATTTGATGTGGTTAAATAGGCAAACGAGAGTTTATTTTATGCACTAAACGTTTCCTTCTCTGCTGGAATTCATTTGTATGGGCACTAACTTGAAGAAGATGGAAAGCAACTGAAAAAAATCATTGTTTATGGTGAACAATCTGAAAACAACTCAACTGAAAATGTTTTTTGGAAGGTGAACAACCTCTTTAAAGGAAAAGGCAACTGCTCTGCCTACAATAGTCATAATATAAAAATAACACCACACTTAAAACTTGTGATTAAAAAAAAGTGTGCCACTTCTATGATGACTGTATCCCTTTAAGGGCAGAGACAGCCGAGGAGATTTAGTTGCCTGGCGACAAATCGCCTCTCCTTCGGGTGATTTGCTTCCCCGCCGGCTAAGATCTAAATCGCCAGTGCGATGGCACTCGGAGCACTTCGTATTTTCCAAAGTTGACTCACGTGGAAACTTTGGGTTTTGGATCACCATCACAAATCCAAATTTTACCTTGGAGTTCTGCACCGTTGTTATAATAAAAGGAAAAGGGAGGAAAATATCAGAGAATAGAAATGAAGAAATAGAAAAGAAGAGATGAAAAAGTGGGAAGAGCAGAAAAGAAAGTAGATGGAGAAGAAGGGAGGCAAAAATGGGCAAACACTGGAATAAAAAACGAGAGGAAAGGAGGAGAAAATCTCGTAACGAGAAGATAAAGGCAGTATGGGGGAAATGGAGTGGGGTGAAAGACTGGTACAATAGAAGAGAAGCTGAATATACAGTTGTGCTCAGAATAATAGCAGTGTGTTTAATTAGTGAATTAAGATCAAAATCCTTACAATAGCTTTTATTTCTATACCCACAAATGCATTGGGAACACTGCACATTCTATTCCAAATCACATGAAGAAATGCCCTTGAACCCCCATTTCAAGGACATTTCCTCTTGGGCATAAGGCAACATGACCTCTTCAATTATTTGATGTATTGAAACTGATCCATGATCCCTGGTATGAGATAAATAGGTCCAACACGACAGTATTAGAAACATCCCCATATCATGATGCTTGTGCCACCGGCTTCACTCTGTACTGTGACTTCAATTCAGTGTTTGGGAGTCGTCTGATAAACTGTCTGCAGCCCCTAGACCAAAAAAAGAACAATTTTGCTTTCATCAGTCCACAAAATGTTGCGCCATTTCTCTTTAGGCCAGTCAGTGTTTTCTACGGCAAATTGTAAGCTCTTCAGTACGTCTTTTTTTTCCAACAATGGGACTTTGCGGGGGCTTCTTGCCGATAACGGCTTCACATAGTCGCCTTCTAATTGTAACAGTTTCACAGGGAGCTTTATTCCTTCTTTCATCTTCCTGGAGCTGATCATTGGCCGAGTCTTTGCCATTTTGGCTATTCTTCTGTCCACACATCTTTATGTTTTCCCCTCTTCAATCAACTTTTTAATCAAAGTCCTCTGTTCTGAACAATGTCGGGAACGAGCCAATTGACTCAGATTTTCAGAGAGAAATACACTATAACCAGCAGCACAACATTTGCTCCTTCCTTAAATAAGGGCCGGAATTGACTCCAGTTTTTGTACAGAATGAATGAGCTCACTAATTTGACTCCACACTGATACAAGCTATTATTATGTGGAGCACTGCTATTATTTGGAACAAGCCTTAATGAATGATTCAATTATATATGACTGTTGGGCTGTTGGTTTCTATTACTCTACTAAACCGACTTGTAAATTATTTGTCATATAGAAATATAATTTCTACCAAAAAGTGATTGATCAGGTTAGTGATGTCAGACTGTTATTATTCTGAACACAACTGTATCTCTTTATATAGGTTACTGCACTGATCCCAACATGTTACTCACTAACCCCTTGGATAATGTTCCCAGTGACCTCAAAGCAGCTGCTTGATTTTTATTCCAGGCTGAAGGCAAGTTGCATTAAAAAACCAGGTGTACTGCCAAACAGAGCCTCCTGTAAACTGCCAGCCAAATGGTGCAACCAAATTGCCAGTCATAACTCTTACTTGCCATTCACTCACTATGAGATTTTTTCATGTTTGTGTTGCTTTTTAACTGCTTTTACATTTGAATGTGTCACACTGGTAAAAAAAAAAGACTGGGGACCCCTGGGTTATGTATCCAGTGGGACAAACACTGCAATAAATATAGACATTAAGAAAGATTAAGTGGCACAAGAGACCCATGTCCCTGTTTTACGGTCTCTTTAAAGGGGAAAGAGTTACAGTATATAAATAGTGGCAGTTGTAGACTTGGACAAAAAGGGCACGTGCCGTCAAGCTTTTGTTGGCAAATATGTAGTAGCATTACAAATTGCCTTCTCCGCTGAAATGACCAGTGTGAGAATGATTTGATATGTTTGAGCAGCCACACCCTGTGCAGGTATAACTATCCGAGTGGCTCACGCAGAGCCCATAACACTCCGGCAGGTGTACTGGGAACATGACTTAGTCCTGTACAGCTCACTCTCTGCAAATAATGGATTTACTCAGGAAAGCCAAAGACTCCGAAGAGAAGCCGGCGAAAGAAAAGTAATGTATCAGTGTTTTGGTGTAGTATCCAAACAACTGCAAGTATCATGGTATTGATTGTTAACATCCAGCTACCAGGTTACAAACTGATAATCTGTTCATTATTGTCCCATTACCATTGTTTTTATCAACTATTACCTTTTTATTGTAAAAGCTGTTTTATATATAGCATGAATGTTCAGATTGGGAATAGTGTAAAGGCTTCCAGGTGTCATGATGCTTGTGCCCCCAGCTTCACTCTGTACTGTGACTTCAATTCAGTGTTTGGGGCTCGTCTGACAAACTGTCTGTAGCCTCTAGACCCAAAAAGAACAATCTTGTTTCATCAGTCCACAAAATGTTGTGCCATTTCTCTTTAGGCCAGTCAATGTGTTCTTCGGCAAATTGTAAGCTCTTCAGCACATCGTTTTTTTTTTCTCTAACAATGGGACTTTGCGGGGGCATCTTGCCGATAACTTGGCTTCACATAGTCGCCTTCTAATTGTAACAGTATCACAGGGAACTTTACTCCTTATTTCATCTTCCTGGAGCAGATCATTGGCCGAGTCTTTGCCATTTTGGCTATTCTTCCATCCAATCCAATGGTCATTTTCCGTTTTCTTCCACATCTTTCAGGTTTTGGTGTAATTTTAAAGCATTTGAGATCATTTTAGCTGAGCAGACTTTTCTTCACTTCTTTATGTTCCCCTCTCCAATAACCTTTTTATTCAAAGTTATCTGTTCTTCTGAGCAATGTCTGGAACGAGCCATTTGATTTAGAGAGAAATACACTATAACCAGCAGCACAACATTTGCTCCTTCCTTAAAGGATAAGTAAACCTATAAAATAAGTGAGTGTGAAATCGACGAGGGTGCTATTTAAAGCACTTTTGTAATTTACATTTATTATTTATTTTTCTTTAATTCCAAGATATTAAGGGAAATATGTACTGTTAATATAAATAAATTGTATTACAACAGCACCACCTGCTGGTCATTTTCCCACCATTCTGACCACCAAGTAGTAAAGGAAGTTGTCAGGAGAAAGAAAGAGGCTGCTCTGATGTTATTCTGCTTAGGAAAAAAATTAGAAACGTTTCTCAAATCTTTCCTAAGCAGAAGAACATCAGAGCAGCCTCTTTCATTCTCCTGACAACTTCCTTGACTACTTGGTGGTCAGACTGGTGGGAAACTGACCAGCAGGTGGCGCTGTTGCAACACAATTCATTAATGTTAACAGGACATGTATCCCTTAATATGTTGGAATAAAAACAAAATAAATAATGAATGCACACTGCAAAATTTCTTAGAATAGCACCCTCGTTAATTTTACATTCACTTATTTTAAAGGTTTACTTATCCTTTAAATAAGAGGCAGAATTGACTCCTGTTTTGTCACAGAATGAATGAGCTCATTAATTGAACTCCACACTGCTATTATTTGGAACAAGCTATTATTATTGTTTATAACACTGATATTATTTGGAACAAGCTATTATTATTATTTATAACACTGATATTATCTGGCACAAGCTATTATTATTTATAACACTTCTATTATTTGGAACAAGACTTAATCGATGATTCAATGACACAGAATCAGTAGCATGACATGACTGTTGGGACTGTTGGTTTCTATTTCTCTACTACACCTACTAGTAAATTATTTGCCATATAGAAATATCATTTCTACCAAAAACAGTGTTTGATCAGGTTAGTGGTGTCGGACTGCTGTTATTCTGAACACAGCTGTATCTATGTGATTACGCTCACCTTTAAAAGAACTGACAGTTTATTATAGGTGGGCTTTTAGCATCAATCAGGTTCTTGGGAGGGTCACTTATTTTTGTTTCCCTGTGAGGCTAAAAGTTTTCTTTATAAAAAGACAAGGATCCCTATTCATCTCCATATTGACTGATGTGATTGTGAGCTGCCGTGTGCAACCAGAGCATAATACAGGCAGCAAGGAAATCAGCCCAAAACTTTCCCTTCTACCTGCCATACTTAGACTACAATTCCCAGCATCCCCTGATAAATGAAATGGTGTCAGTTATAAGTGAGGCAGACTGGCCTTCCCTGGCCTAAAAGCATTGCATTTACTAATCCATGGGAAGCCGAGTATTTATTCTGTTTTTATTAACTCATGTTATGTGCAATGTTGTAACCGTCTCGCACTCGCAGAATATTGATTGTGGGTTTTAGTAATAAGACAAATGGCTGTTAGCCATGAAAGGCCTGTTTGTGGCTCTGTTGCCATAAAGCAAGGCTTTACTGACCCACACCATGGAAGCACACCCTGCTAGCAATGTATTGATTAACCCACTGATGTCAGAGCATTGTATTTAATAACTCACTGGATATAAATTCAGCCAGAACGCATTTATTAGCCAAGGAGATTTAATACCTAAGCCTGCCCACTCACCCCTGCCAGGCAAGCTGCTACGGTACTGATCCTTCTACCTCCACATACCTCCCAACTGTCCATAATTTGACAGGTCAGCCGGCAGTCCCAGGTTTCCTACTGAAATGTCCCGAGTTCTCTCTTTGATCTCCTGCAGTGACGCCAGAAAAAGATACGTTTCTGAAACTTAATTCAAATAAGAGGCTTTTTGGCAGAGAACCCAGAACAATCAGCAGCTGCACTTCGATACATTTGTAACACTTTAAGATAAGCAGGTCTCTTGGGGAAACAGAGACTCACAGCTTAAAGGGCAATTTCACCTTCCTTAGCAAAACTGTTATAACACTTAAAACATGACACTAAAACTCCCTGAAATGTGTTCAAACTTTAATAACCTGCCAAATTTTGTAAAATGAAAATGATATTTTGGGGGTATGGTCATTAAACAAGCGTGATAAAAAAAAAATTCACCACTCGTGGGATTCGCGGCTAATGATTTTGTCTCACTTTAAATTTTTTTATGTTGGGAGATATGCCTCCATATTGCCACAACCTACTGGTTGGCAATAGTCATGGGCGAATAATTCTGGAAGTGCGTCCGTAAAGTCACTCGCAGTAAAATCACCATGCATCAACACTATTCAGCTGTCCATTTACTTTGCCGCCAGCGTCAAAATTGAAGTGATCGACTTTTTTTGTCAATTTGTGATTTTCACGATTTTTTTGTGAAACTTTCCGATTTTTGCAATTTTTTTGTGAAACTTTCCGATTTTCAAATTTTTTTGTGAATTTTTGCTGTTTCACCAAACAGGAGAAATTCGCCCATCACTAGTTGCCAACTCTCCTCTTCATGGGGGCGTTAGGTTGCACCTCTCCATCATTGAGTTGAATCAAAGAGACACAATAGAACTCTTAGGGCTCTTAAACAAGGCCGTTTTTGCCTGCGCTGGAGTAGACACAGTCAATTGTTTTGAAGGGGGCTGTACTCACACAGACGCATGTTAGCGCAGTTTGGGACACAGAATGTTGCATTTCACCTGCGTTCGGCATATACATGCGTCTGTGAGTACAGCCCCCTTCAAAATAATTGAGTGCGTTCACTCCTGCAGTTAAAAATGTAAGAGCCCTTAGAGTAGAACTCCATGAGCATTTGTTGTCGGATCAACGCCCGCCAACAAAACGCACGCGACAAGATTCTAATTGGACTGAATGAAACTTCGCAGGTAAAAACTACATTACATCCGACACAACACGACTGTCAGATGCAGAAAGCAGCGTCTTCATCCGACAGTCGGACCGTGTATTTGTTAACTCCGACTTTTCATTCAGTCCAATTATGTCAATTATGCTCGTGCAACTCCATCCAACTTGTCGGCGGGCGTCAATCTGCCAAAAAAATTTCACCACACTTATTGTGGGATTCGCGGCTAATGATTTTGTCTCACTTTACATTTTTTAATGTTGGGAGATATGCCTCCATATTTCCACTACGTACTGGTTGGCACCTGGCACAAATTCGCTGTGAATTTCCATGTTTCGCCACCGGCAAATAAATTTGCGAATCTCCTGCAAGAATTTGCAGTGTCAAAAACCGCTCATGGAGTTCCACCCTTAAGTCTTACCCTATACCATTTATCTGAAAATCTCATTTTTGTTCATGGGGGTGCCCATTAATTTAATTAGAATGAAATATAACATCAGTATATGAAATCTGAACCTGACTATCATTGCTTAAAGGAAAACTATACCCCCAAAATGAATACTTAAGCGACAGATAGTTTATATCAAATTGAATGACATATTAAAGAATCTTACCAAACTGGAATATATATTTACATAAATATTGCCCTTTTACATCTCTTGCCTTGAACCACCATTTCGTGACTCTATCTGTGCTGCCTCAGAGATCACCTGACCAGAAATACTACAACACTAACTGTAACAGGAAGAAGTGAGGAAGCAAAAGGCACAACTCTGTCTGTTAATTGGCTCATGTGACCTTACATGTGGTTTGTATGTGAGCACAGTGAATCTTACGATCCCAGGGGGCGGCCCTTATTTTTTAAAATGGCAATTTTCTATTTATGATTACCCAATGGCACATACTACTAAAAAAGTATATTATTATGATAATGGTTCATTTACATGAAGCAGGGTTTTACACATGAGCTGTTTTACTCAGTATCTTTTAATAGAGACCTACATTGTTTGGGGGGTATAGTTTTCCTTTAAAGGGGTTTTACACCTTAAACACTTTTGCCAGTTCAGTTGGTTTCAGATTGTTCACCAGAAATAAAGACTTTTTCCAATTACTTTCTATTTTCTATTTGTGCCCATTTTTCTAATATTGAAGTGTAACGTTTCATTTTTCACCTGCTAAAGCAGCTCTGAGAGGGCGGGGTCGCCGACCCTGTAACTGTTCTAAATTGATACATTTAGTTGATACATTTGTTATATTTGTTATATTTGTCCATGAGTCTCATTAAAGGCAGCTGTTAGAATTGATACAATAGTTGCTGATATTCCACCGATACTTCTGAGAAATGGATCAACAAATTGTTCCAACTAAATGTATCAACTAATTGTAGCAAATCGTAACAGTTCAGATGCTCCTGGATCACTGAGCTGCCAGACTGAGACACTTGACTAGAGACACCAACAGTAAACTTTAAACTTGAATTTTGGGAAAATGTTAAAAAATAAAATATGAAAAGCAATTAAAAAAAAGCCTTTGTTTATGGTGGACAATCTGAACCAACTCAACTGAAAAAAGTGTTTAGAAGGTGAACAAACCACTTAGGAAAGGCAACTGCTCTGCCGTCAATAGTTCTAATATCAAAATAACACCACGCTTTAAACTTGTGATTAAAAAAAGTGTGCCACGTTATTTGATGAGTGTATCCCTTTAACTGTCAGTTCTCCAAGGCATTAGCTAAAGCAGTCGACTTCTGAGAAGGAAGTATCTTTTCATTATTGCCGGGGGTTACATTTCTTTCAGTTTGTTATTAGCATTGTGGGATTGAATTTCTAAGCCTTGAGCGAATCATTCCAGCTTCAAGTCACTTAACAAGAGTTAATTGTATTTAACTGACACAGAGAGGTTTACGTGGGGCACACGCAGAGTGTGGATTGGCTGCCTGTTGTGGCCACGTTCCCCAGCTGTCAGATGGACTATGCCCCCCCACAGACCTCTGTTTGCTCTTCTTACACATTCAATGGCTGCTACTCACTGTGGATCATTTCAGTAGGAAGCTCTTGGCAACAATAAACATTACGCATTAGATTTGGGCACTGATAGAAGCATTATTTGATGTTGGTTTCTCACCAGGGCCTGGCTGCATTTACCCACACTGTTATCAAATACACAGAGTTCCCTGTTCTTTTCTCTGGAAATATTTAACCTGTGATCAACTGCAGCCGAAACCCTTCCACATGTTTTTTGCTACACCCCCAGCAGGTGGCGCTTAACTATCAATACAAACTGAATACCTTGGCGCAAATTCACTAAGCCGCGAAGCGCAGAACGCTAGCATTAATTCGCTAGCGTTTGTCATTTTCGCTACTGCGCAAATTCACTAACGAACGCTGGCGTAGTTTCGCTAGTGTTACTTCGCACCCTTACGCCAGGCGAATTTTCGCTAGCAACGAAACTACGCAAATTCACTAACTTGCGCAGTGTACTGAACGCTACCTTTTACGCTAGACTTCCTTCGCCACCTCAGACCTGGCGAAGTGCAATAGAGTAGATAGGGATTGTTTCCAAAAAAGTCTAAATTTTTTCTAAATCCCAAATCTGCATGATGGGTGATAGGCTGAAAAAGATCGAAATTTTTTTTGGGGCTCCCCTCCTTCCCCCCTACATTTCCTGACTCATGGCAACTTACCTAGACAGTGGGCACATGTGTAGGGCAAAATAACATTTATATTTGCAGATTTGAAGGTTTTCTAGGCATTTGTAGTGCTGATACATGTTCACTACGCCGTATGCAAATTAGCCTTCGCTAGAGTAACTTCGCTTTACATAGCAAATCAACGCTAGCGCAACTTCGCAACCTTACGCTACCCCTGAGCGCAACTTTGGATTTTAGTGAATTTGCGGAGAGCTGGCGAAACTACGCCTGGCGAAGTGCGGCGAAGCTCGGCGAAGTTGTGCCTGGCGCAACTTCGCATCTTAGTGAATTTGCCCCCTTGAGTTTTGTGTCTGCTCATTGGTTGAAAGAGTAAAGCCGATCATACGGGGGCTGCTTATTGGCCCTTCCAGGCTAAGCTTAGCCAATGCTCTATAGCAACTCCACAACCAATAATCACACAGGCTTAAAAGTCTCATCACCATAGAGTATTTAACAGACCCATAAGGGCATTGTGTTAGTTATGCAAATGAATACAGTGAATGATAACTATGCATCACAATAGAAACACAATTTGTAATGAACGCCAGTTAACGCTGTCACTCTTGGAATTTGTGCTTAATGATTTTGTCATTCATTAAAATTTTCGCATCTCTGATCCATAATGAATTAATATTCCCATTGCGAGACAGATTTTGATTGGTTGCAGGTTTCATTTAGCTCTCAAGATTTTTATGAAACCATTTACTTTTCTTATTATTGATGCATATCAGCAGCCTTATGCATTCCCTACAAATTCATGGTATAAAGGCATGGGGGGGAGCATTCTTCTGCAGCAACTCCCAGCACCCTATGAAAGGTGTTGAGGTGAAACCCCCCCCCCCCCATAAAATGTGGCCTGCAAAGTCTGTTGGTCCCTGTCCCAGCACAACTAAAGGTGGCCATGCACTGGCAGATTTAAAGGGGAACTATAGCAAAAATGAAGATGTAATAAGCTTCATCATCCTGAAATAAGAAACTTTCTAAATATGATCAATTAAAAATTCTTTACTGTTTCTGAAATAATCACGTTTCTTCACTATTCCTCTCTCAGCATCTATGTCTCCTTATTCTGTCTTCATGCAGCAGTTGGGTGTCAGATATTCATTGACAGTCTTGACAGATCCAATATATCTTATAGGGGGGCTTCTTTTGCCAAGAAGATGTATTAGAGCTCACTCTATTAAAATCACCAGACATCGTGTCTCTCTACATGCAGAATTTGTGCAAAAGGCAGTTATTTTGTTTTATATTGGAATCAGTTATTTGAGTGAGCGCTAATACATCTGCTAGGAAAGGAGCCCCCCTATAAGATATATTGGATCTAACTGTCAATGAATATCTGACACCCAACTGCTGTATGAAGACAGAATGAAGAGAAACAGATGCTGAGAGAGGGATAGTGAATATAAACTTGATTATGTCAAAAACAATGCAGAATATTTAATTGATTGTATTTAGAAAGTTTCTTATTTCAGCATGAGGAAGCTTATATTAAATTTCAATTTTTGCGATAGTTCCCCTTTAACTCAAATGCAGAGAGAAAAACCCCTTGCTGTTTGTGCCCTGGTTTGGCCCAACCTTGGGAACCAGAGCTACAAGTCAATAATGCTGTTGGCTGACTATTTGGAATCCAATTAACACACAGAACCAGGTCCACCACCAGGGGGGGCAGTTGTCCTAGGCCCAGATGGTTTCTATATCTTAAGGGGGGCCCGGCCATGCTGCATTTCTTGGATTAGCCAGACCCCCTTGAGATGCCGAAGTCGGAGGCAAGCTGCGCAGAAGTAAGAACTCCCTAAACGAGCCAGGGATGAAGAATGGAAAGTTCCACTGAATAGCAATGGTCTTTTTTTTTTTTTTTTCAAACTGTTGGACACAAAAAAATTTCTTCTTGTAGTGCCACTGATTTTTTTTAACTTGGGAGGGTCCTGGCAACCAATGTTTTTTTTTTATCTTGAAGGGGGGCCACACCACCAATGTTTTTTTTTTAATTGTATGGGGGCCCACAAAGTCTGATGGTGGCCCTGCTCAGAACAGATTAAAGCTGATTTATTGGGCCACATTTTAAAGGACCGAGAGAATTTTATATTTAACCCACACAGTTTTCTCTGTGAGTAGGATGATAGATATATATAGATGTTATATACAGATATATATCATTCTTATTTGTAGATAGAAACCTTTCATAGTGATGGGCTCATAAATTAGCCAGGCATGGATTCGCGACTAATTTCCACGTTTCACCTCCTGCGAATGTTTTAGCAAAACTGAGGCGAAAATTCACCGACAAAAATCCAAAGCGTCAAAATATTGTCGTGCGTCAAAATTGTTGCGTGCATAAAAATTGTCATAAAAGAAAAAAATATTCGGACGCCCGTTGACTTTAATGCATTTGGACAACATAGTCGCACCTACAAAAATTGTCACGTGTCAAAATTATTTTGACACCCAATATATTTTGCATGATGTTTTGCAAATTTTTACACCATTCCGCAAATTATTCGGCAAAACGGGACAGATTCGCCCATCACTAATCCGGCAACATGTTAAAATTCCTATCTATTTAAGAAGCACCACCCATTCATTATCCAGCGAGAATCTTATCAGCGTGCGTCACTAATTTAGTTCATGCCCGGGTATATCAAAATTGCCAGCTCATAGGGAGGGCATAGATCAAATATAAATATTACATCTGCTTTAAACCAAACACAAGGCAGGATAAATACAGTGTCCATAACATTGTATTTATCACTGTATTTATTCTGTCATATTAGCTGGCTGCTGCTATATTTTTTCAGGAGTCAGAGCCGGTGGTGCAGAGAATATTAACAGCAATTGCATTTAACTTTAAAACCACTGAAAATCTGTAACGAATGTAGGTTGGAAAATGATTTTAGTCCACATTTAACCCATAATAACTGACAAATAACCCGCAATAACTAATAATAATCACCACGGTGATACCCGTGGTTTCAATTGCAATGTGCAAATCACAGGGAAAAGATGTTTGAAGCCGAGAGAACTAATAATATAAACCCTATAATAGATACTGCCGTGTTCCATAGTTAGTGCTCCCCACCCTGCGCTTATCAGGAGAAGGCAGAACACCCATTTAGCAAATATAAACACTTTTATTCTAATGACGTTTATCCTCCTGCTGCCTTGTTATACTCTCTCTGCCCATGTCAGGCTGCAGAAAAGCAAACGCCCTGCTATGAAAATACATTCCCATTGCCTTCAGGCACAAATGTGCAGAGATACAGATTTATGAATGATGACAATGGAGAGATATACATTATATACATTTTATTTGCCTTTGTTATTAGAATCTTAATGAATACATTTTGGGACAATAGACAATGCAGGGCTGGTTAGTTGTGTGATACTATGGAGCAGTGCAATCTCATTGGTCAGAAGGGGGTTTTGGGGTTAAATGGGCGGCCAGACCCTAAGGAATACTGAAATCTATTTTGTCAAACAGATTAGTGGAACATTGTAGGTGGGGGAAGAGGCAAGTAGACTTGTAGACTTCAGTGTTGGACTGGGTGTCCTGGGCCCAGGGCCGCCATTAGAAATCACGGGGCCCCGTACAACAAAATTTTTGGGGCCCCCTGGGCCCCGCCCACACTGACGACCAAGCTCCACCCCATTTCCCGCCCACTCCACATCGCAGTTAAAAGACCACACAGACATCAGCGCTAAAAAAGTAACCCCCCCCACACAAGTTGTAAAAAGCTATTGATGGTCAGGGCCCCCTTATAACAGTTAAAAAATTTTTTTTTAAAAAAAAACATTGGTGGCAGGGGCCCCCTTATAAGTTAAAAAAAACTTGGGGCCCCAACAAAAAAAATGTAAAAAAAACTAAAAAATAAACAAACATTGGTGGCAGGGGCCCCCTTATAAGTTAAAAACAAATTGGGGCCCCAAAAAAAAATTTAAAAAAAAAAAAAACATTGGCGGCAGGGGCCCCCTTATAAGTTAAAAACAAATTGGGGCCCCAAAAAAAAATTAAAAAAAAAAAAAAAACATTGGCGGCAGGGGCCCCCTTATAAGTTAAAAACAAATTGGGGCCCCAAAAAAAAATTAAAAAAAAAAAAAAAACATTGGCGGCAGGGGCCCCCTTATAAGTTAAAAACAAATTGGGGCCCCAAAAAAAAATTTAAAAAAAAAAAAAAACATTGGCGGCAGGGGCCCCCTTATAAGTTAAAAACAAATTGGGGCCCCAAAAAAAAATTAAAAAAAAAAAAAAATTTTTTGAAAAAAAAAAAAACATTGGCGGCAGGGGCCCCCTTACAAGTTAAAAACAAATTGGGGCCCCAAAAAAAATTTGAAAAAAAAAAAAAAAATTTTTGAAAAAAAAAAAAAAAACATTGGCGGCAGGGGCCCCCTTACAAGTTAAAAACAAATTGGGGCCCCAAAAAAAATTTAAAAATTTTTTTGAAAAAAAAAAAAAACATTGGCGTCAGGGGCCCCTTACGAGTTAAAAAAAAAATTGGGGCCCCAAAAAAACATGTTTTAAAAAAAAAGATTGGTTGCAGGGGCCTATAGAATATTAAAATAATACATTGGTGGCCAGGAGGTTAAAAAAAAAAAAATACACAAACTGGTGTTCAGTAGAATTGAACTCACGGCTTCAGTACTTCAACTTCACCTCCTTTCGTGACTTCGGGTCTTTTCACCGCTTCAGGACTTCGGCTTCGGCTGTTTTCGTGACTTCGGGCCTTTGCGCTGCTTCAGGACTTCGGCTTCGGCTGTTTTCGTGACTTCGGGTCTTTTCGGCGCTTCGTGACTTCTGCTTTTTCCGTGAATTCGGGTCTTTTCGGCGCATCGGCTTCGGCTTTTCGGCACTTCCGCATTCGGCAGCACAGAGGCAAGACGTACGGCTCGGGCGCTCGTAAGGGGGGCCCGGATCTTCAAAAAATGCAGCGCTGCCGGGCCCCCCTTCATGCCCGGGCCCGGTACGCTTGTCCCCCCTGTCCCCCCCTGATGGCGGCCCTGCCTGGGCCTACTGGGGCTGCTTCCCCAGCAGTGAACTTCACCTCCTTTAAACGCCACTAAACCACCCCCCCACCCCAGGCAACCTGGCCGGCCCCATCGACCCCTCCACAGCCCGCGGATACATAAGCATTTGTGTACATGAGGCAGCATCACCCCCCTCACCGCTCGTACACTCGCGCAGGCACTAGGGTTGCCACCTGGCCAGTATTTTCACAGCCTGGCCGGTAAAAATGATGCTTGATGCCAATGTTATTAATAGGGAAAAAGGCAAGCATATAGGAAGGCCGGCATTTTTTTCCAGAAAAGGTGGCAACCCTAGCAGGCGAGCAAACAAGCGAAACTAGCCGGACTTTGCAGACCAGACTGGGGTAGGCAGCAGTGAAAGGTAAGTGCCTGGCATCCCCTTAGTTTTGCTCCCTAGGCACGTGCCTACTCTGCATATTCCTAGTCCCACAGTGCCTCCAGTTCTCAGCAGGAGGAGCGGAGTTGGTGTGGACTGATGGAACCATTGGAAGTAATGTGCGGGTCAACTTAAAGTCAACCCAAACAAGACCCTAACCTGCCCGTTTGTTACTCACACCTGACCATAACCCAACGATCCACCATATTTATAGGCCCAACCTTCCCTGCTCTGGCGTCAGAGGGATGGGGAACACAGGCACACGTCAATTAAAAGGAAAGACTAGAGGCAGAAGCAGGGCATAATAAATTTGTGGGTGGGCAAATGGTACCGTTCCGGCTACCCGGGGCCAATGAAAGTTGTGTGGAAGTTGGCCATAACCTACCCGATCTGCGGATAAACCTATGGGTCCCACAGATTTCAGGCCAACCTAACATCACTAACCACCTGTTTTTTTTCTGGTGTCCTGCTGGCCCAATCTGACCCTGGACTTTGACCTTCTCCTGGATGAGACCATGGTCTATTTTTATGACTTCCACGTCCAAATGATTAGATACAAAGGACCATTTTCCCAGGGACTTGATGTGTTTGGCACAAAAAGTAGTTGTTGATGAGGATGGTCCTCCCTGAGGGTGTCCATGGGCAAACATGAATAACTGCAATTTGCTTTAGTAGAAATGACATCCCTATTCAACCTACTTTACAGATGAGAATTAAAGGGCATGTAAAGTCTAAAATAGAATGATATGTACTAGCTGGAGCTACGTCATCTCGTCTCACTGTGTATTCGTATACTGCTGAGATGACAATAAAGCTTACTTTGACTTTTGACTTTGAATAAGCCTAGAAATGCTGTATTTTGTATACTAAATATAAACATAAACTTACTGTACCACAAGCCTAATCAAACAAATAATTTATGCTTTCAAAGTTGGCTACAGGGGGTCACCATCTTGTAACTTTGTTATACATCTTTGCAAGACTAAGACTGTGCACATGCTCAGTGTGGTCTGGGCTGCTTAGGGATCGTCATAAACAAAGCTGCTTGAGTTCTGCATGGCTGGGAAGTAAGGCGGGGGCTCCCCCTGCTGTTCATAAGTATGATTGTTTCCCTGCTCCGCAGTTAGGGACCGTCTGACAATTCCTATCCACAGCAGTAAATGAAGGGAGAATTTAACTGCATACAGTCAGGTTTCTTATAAAAACAGTACACATTTTTTAAAGAGAGTAAAAATGGGATTTTATTTTTTTGCCTTTACATGCCCTTTAAACAGTGTCTTCCATTGGCCACATTATCAGCAAAAATGGTGGAAAAAGAGCTGATCTCTTCTACCAATCCTAAGGCCAGTTGCCCTATGCAGCTCAAAGGTCATCCTCCGCTCTTCTCAATCACCTAACTTTTGCTTGCCGTCATGCCTCCCCTGTAACATCACATGAATTTTTGTACAATCGGTAGTTGCACATTTTGGGGAAATCAGCATCAAGAAAACCATGTCCAGTTGTACCTCTAAAACCTTTGTGGTTGTACCCACCCCAGACTGAGCCCTAATGTCCTCTAATTTCAACTCCCATATCAACTGCCTGTGATCTGATATTTGGGTCCTTTTATCTCCCTGTTCCTCTGACACGCTAAAATACTATGTACATGGGTCAAGGGTTGAACCTAGAACTACACAAAAGAATCCAAATGGTACTGTATATTAGAATGTACAATTATTAGATTAGTTAATTGTTACAGGTATGGAACAATAGGCAGTGACTTGAATACATAACCTTCAGTCAAGAAAGACATTATTTACACTGCTGGGATTTCAGGTCCAATATCTCTGCCTGTGTTTGTATAGCTGATAAGTCCCATCTTACAGGGCACCAAAGCCTTCATTAAACACATTGGGCTTTGAGAACTTGCAGCAGTCAGATGTTCCTCTCTAGCTAGCATTCCTTTGTACCACGGATCCTATGGAGAGTCCCCACAGCCAAAAGTGAGTACTTCTTCTATTTACTTCCAAACCCAGAGTAGCATCTTGTCCAGGTAGGAATGGAATGTAGGGCTACTGTGATTGGCTCTGCCTGGAGGGATATGGGGCATATATATAGTAGGGATGTAGCGAACGTCGGAAAAAAAGTTCGCGAACATATTCGCGAACTTGCGCAAAAATGCGAGCGGTTCGCGAACGGTTCGCGAACCCCATAGACTTCAATGGGAAGGCGAACTTTAACATCTAAAAAAGACATTTCTGGCCAGAAAATTGATTTTAAAGTTGTTTAAAGGGTGCAACGAGGGGGATCAAGGGCAAAAATGTATCTGAAAAATCTGCCTGTGTGTGCTTGGAAGAGATAGTGTAGGGGGAGAGCTGTTAGTGATTTCAGGGACAGATGATAGTAAGTTTGCTGGCTAGTAATCTGCTTGATACTGCTCTGTATTGGAACAAAAAAATAAATAAAAGCAGTCCTTACAAGGACTACTGTTATTGCAGCAGTCAGCAGATGAGATCAGAAGCAGGACAGCTGCCCACTGCAGCTACATACAGAGCACTGCAGTAGAAGGTAGATTACTAGCCAGCAAAGCTACCTAAGCTTAAATGTCCCTCAAACCCCTGCAGACTTCTGTCCCTCCAATAACAGAGCAGTATCAACACGATTACTAGCCAGCAAACTTTCAACTGTCCCTGAAATCACTAACAGGCAGCAGCTCTCTCCCTACACTATCTCTTCAGCACACACAGGCAGAGTGAAAAAACGCTGCAGGGCTTCGGTTTTTATAGGGAAGGGGAGTGGTCCAGGGGAGAGCTTCCTGATTGGCTGCCATGTACCTGCTGGTCTGGGGTGAGAGGGCAAAAAAAAGCGCCAACAATGGCGAACCCAAAATGGCGAACGTCGCGCGACGTTCGCGAACTTCCGGCGAGCGCGAACACCCGATGTTCGCGCGAACAAGTTCGCCGGCGAACAGTTCGCACCATCTCTATAAAAGAGGCAGATAACAGAGAATAACTTAGAAACAACATCAACTAAGTCTCTTTTAGAGATGATTCTACTTTTACATCTCCGCTAGTGTTACTGTAAAAACTACATCTCCCAGAATTCCTCAGGAGTCCACTGTCCTGCTAGCTTTGCTTGCTATGCATAATAAATAGGGGTTTCAAGACATAAACTGAATTAATTCCATGGTTTATTGGTGTCCTTTGATGATTCTCTGAGCCCATAACTCTTTGGGCCAAGCTGACTGCTCAAGGCTCCGGATAGAGATTCATTACAATGTGCCTCCCCTCCCTCCTTTATCATCTCCTGACACAGCAGTAGAAATGGACTGAACCAGCAGGGAAATGTCTCTTTCCTTTGGATACAAATGAAAAACAGCTCTGGCTGCTTTGTAAAATCTCTAAAATAGTAACACAAAATGTCTCAAGCAGCAGAAACAGATGCAAGAGAGAAATGAGGATGCACTTTGTTGGGTTTTGAATCCAAGCCGTGCATGAAATTGTAGCAATATAACTACTATACATTAGTAAGTTCCAGTATGATACTATTGGAGTGGCCACTTTTCACCTTGGAAACCTGCCTTGTATAAAATCCATATGCTGCATGACTAATTATGGCTAAAACATAAATAAGCCTGCAAAATATTGATTGAAGTGCTCATTAAGCTTTGTTACAGGGGAAGAACTGTAGTGTTAAGAGGCTCAATTTTGACCTCTTAGACCCCATAGAGGTAAAACATGAGCCTTTAGCACTGGCAGGGTCAAAGTGCCGAGGGCAATTCACATGGGAGCCAGGGAGTCTTGTAAAGCCTTGAAACAAATCAATGTAAAAATGCTCTTTTGCAGTTTATATTCTTAAAGGGGTTGTTCACCTTTAAATTAACGTTTAGTATGCTGTAGAGAGTGACATTCTGAGATGATTTGCAATTGGTTTTCATTTTTTATTATTTGTGTTTTTTGAGTTGTTTAGCTTTTTATTCAGTGCCTCTCCAGTTTGCAATGCTTCATCTGTTCGCTAGGGTCCAACCATGCATTGAATCGAATAAGAGACTGGAATATGAATAGGAGAGGCTTGAATAGCAAGATGAGTAATAAAAAGCAGCAATAACAATAAATGTGTAGCCTTACAGAGAATTTTTTAGATGGGGTCAGTGACTCCCATTTGAAAAATGTCAGAAGATCATTTAAAAACTATAGAAAATAAATAACGAAGTCCAACTGAAAAGTTGCTTAGAATTAGCCATTCTACAACATATTAAAAGTTAACTTAGATTTGAACCACCCCTTTAAAATAACTCTTCTCTGTTCACTAAATTAATTTTCAGCACAGAACAACATTACAAGTTTCTTCTCTGCTCACAGACTTCCCAATGTAGCCAGTCGGACAAACTGAGTTACAATGAAGGATGCAGAATTGAAATAAAAAACACTTGTTTTGCAATGATACGGGTGCAAGTGCTGCAGTGCTAAAGGGCACAAAACTGTGTGCCCTAGTGTCCAAGCAGGGAGGACTTGCCATGAAAAGGCATTAATAGAGGGCACCCCAGGGCTGTATTTATATATATAGATGATAGATAGATAGATAGATAGATAGATAGATAGATAGATAGATAGATAGATAGATAGATAGATAGATAGATAGATAGATAGATAGAGACACATACAAGAGTCCTCTGCACTCAACCCATTATCAATATCTTTAAGACAGAGACATTTTGTGCATACTGCTACTGAAAAATGCCTTACCCTTTAAACAAAACAGGGATTGTTTGTCCATATATTGCAATATATTTAAGCTGAACAACTACGTCAAAGTCATCCCATATCTGGCCAGTCCTACACTCAATTTTCATCTGATTCATTAAGAATTCTATTGCTTCATTATACATTTTACAAAGGGACTAAGTTTTACCTGCAACTTACTTGCTGCTTTCAAAGTAAAACTTCCAAACTTGGCTGCCCTTTTATTAGACACCAGTGGAACCTATATATATATATATATATATATATATATATATATATATGTAGGCACCGAGGGCCCATGCCTGGGACAACAGCTTCAAGGGAATCCAAACAAATATATACATTTCCAGGAAAATATATAAAAGGGGATTAGCGCCTGTGGCAACAGAAATTAGGAACCAACATAGCATAATACGTTCACTCAAAAAGAGGGGTATCCCCAACTGCTCCCCTTTCTCTATTAAACATCTAGTTAGAGAAGAAAAATACTCTAGGGGTACAGGTAAAGAGTAAGGTTTGTTCTCCAGTGCAGCAATTGATTGCGTGTTTCAAATCTAGAATACCTCCACCATTTAGGTAAATTGCCTACTTACAAACCACTCTTGCGGTATAGCGTGTCTATTAAATCCTCTTATGCGATCCTTGTCAGACCTCGCACTCTCTGCAAACTCCAGAGCAGGGATGGAAACCGGAAATAGTGTAATACCGTTTTATTTAAAATGACTTATTAAAAACAACAATAAATGCACTCACATTTCTTTCCCTTAATGTAATCGCATTCAGTCCAATTTTTGTAGCAACAAAGTCCCAGAGGATAGTGTTGCCGGCCGGATTCGGACCACCTTGTGGTGCTTGCAATGGATCGATGTTCGTTCACCTAACACGTTTCGCTGTTACTCACAGCTTCATCAGAGGCATAATTTTTAAAATCCATATCTCCCTTTTCAAAATCCTATTCCGGTCGGTTGTCGCGGTAACCGATCGATTCTTGGTTTGAGCATTCCACCTTGTGCATTCCAGTGCTTTCACTTCCTGTTTTACGCAACTTCAAGGGAGTGTATTTTTTAGGTGACTCTAAAGAGAAAAAACACTTTAAAAAATCCCCCCAGCCCACCACCAATACAGCAGCAAAGCTAGGGAGGGGGGCAGTGGTGTAACTACCAGGGGTGTCGAAGGTGCAACTGCACCAGGGTTCATTGGCCCTGCACCCTCCATTGGGACCGTGTCAAGGGAGGGATGTACACAGCCAAAAGTGTCCTTTTCTTTTTGCCATCCATCCTTCTATTAATTTTGGGGTATTTATACATGGAATTGCGACTGTGCCACCCTTCTATTAATTTTGGGGTATTTATACAAGGAGATGCCATCGTGGGGGGGGCAATTGCAAATTATCACACAAGGGCCCCAGGGTCTAGTTACGCCACTGGAGGGGGGTGCATGCCTCAGGCAGAGGGGTTGGTGCTTAGGAAAAAAAATACAGTCCCAGCACTCCCTATCGCCTTGCTTCTCATGTTGCTCCCAAAATTTCTATTTATGAATGATGACCATGACCTTCCTGTATATAATACATATATTAATGCAAATTTATGAGCTGTGACCAGTACCTGTATAAACTAAAGTGTTGGTTGGAAGGGAGCTGACTACTGCAACATTGCATCATGTATATGCAGTCAGAACCACCAGTGCAGACAAAATGTATATGCAGTCAGAAACACCAGTGCAGAGAACAACAAAGCACAGACAAAAGTTGCTTTCAGTGGTATTCAATTTACAAATAACTTTAAAATCTTTGAAAATATGTAAAGAGTGCAAGTTGGAAAGCTACTTACACATTTTCTTTCATTATGCAGATTTATATGTGGCTTCCCTTATAATGGAACAGAACCCTTGCTGCTCATTGCTAATTTGCTAATACTTTAAATGGGTTGTGCACCTTTAAATTAACTTTTAGCATGATGTTCAGAGTGATATTCTACGACAATTTGCAATTGTTTTTTTATTTTATATTATTTGTTGTTTTTGAGTTATTCAGCAGCTCTCCAGTTTGCAATTTCAGCAAGTTGGTTGCTAGGGTCCATATTACCCAAGCAACCATGCATTGAATGAGAGACTGATATATGAATAGGAGAAGGCCCCAAATAGAAAGATGAGTAATAAAAAGTAGCAATAACATTAAAAGTGTAGCCTTACAGAGCATTTGTTTTTAGATGGGGTCAGTGACCCCCATTTGAAAGCTGGAAAGAGTGAGAAGAAGTAGTCAAATAAAAGCAAAAAGAAAAAATGAAGTCCAAATGAAAAATTGCTTATAATTGGCTATTCTATAACATACCAAAAGTTAATTTAAAGGTGAACCATCCCTTTCATTTGTTTTAAACATATATTTGAAATTGGTGCATTAGTGGGAACAGCCATGAAGCCCTTTATCGAGTTGGGCCCACACAGGCTCTGTTTCTGTTAGATTACTGAGGATGCTGGGAGTTGTAGTTCTCAGTTGGAAGGTCATGCATCTGACACAGACAAGGCTTGTCATCTATATGCTATTTTTTTTTTTTTTTTTTTTTAAGGTAAGTTTTTTATCAATGTTTAATAACACACATTTAGCCAAGACCATTACAGTTCAGGAAGTATAGTAAGTGGAAGCAAACAGTAATATATGCATCAGCAACAAACAAATATTATTTAAGTACATTATGGAACCATTGATAGAGCTAAGGTAAAATTTTAGTTTAGATCCGCCTCACACATAGGGGCCGATTCACGAAGGGTCGAATTTCGAAGTTAAAAATACTTCGAAATTCGACCCTCGAATTGAAATCCTTCGACTTCGAATATCGAAGTCGAAGGATTTAGCGCTAAACGTTCGATTGAACGATCGAAGGATTTTAATCAAACGATCGAAGGAAAATCCTTCGATCAAAAAAAGCTTAGCAAGCCTATGGGGACCTTCCCCATAGGCTAACATTGACTTCGGTAGGTTTTATCTGCCGAAGTAGGGGGTCGAAGTTTTTTTTAAAGGGCAAGTACTTCGACTATCGAATGGTCGAATAGTCGAACGATTTTTACTTCGAATCGTTCGATTTCGTTCGACTTCGATCGAATTCGAACGAATTTAACCAATTCGATGGTCGAAGTACCCAAAAAATACTTCGAAATTCGAAGTATTTTTCATTCGAACCCTTCACCCGAGCTGAGTGAATCGGCCCCATAGAGTCCAGATTTTTTCATATTTGGTCTGCGTCTCTTTAGCTTCAAAGGTCTATTTAATTACGGGATAGCCTTGTATACCAATTGTTTCCACGTCTTAACCATTGGAAGTCGGGGCCACATCCAGTGCATGGCTATGTTTTTCCTTGCATAGAAAAGTAATGAATGGTATCTATTTCTAGCATACTTGGACATTACAATTTTGTCTAGAACACCCAGGAGACATATAAAGAGGAGAGACAAATGTTGGGAAGTCAAAGTGCTCAGTTAGTACCCTGAGAATTCTGATCCAATACCTTGTTATTGGGGGGCAGGACCACATCATGTGGTAGAGGTTTGCTGGGGAGGTATTCCCCCGGGGACAAGAGGGGTCTGGTTGTCTTCCCATGGCATGCAATTTGCTTGGAGTTATGTACAGTTGGTGGATTATCCTGTATTGGACCACTCTATCTCTTGTTGAGATTAAATAGTTACAGCTGTTGTCAGTGGCTTCCTTCCAGTCCTCTTGAGTTAATTGAGGAATATCCATTAACCAACGGCTTTAGATATCTCAAAAGGCTTGCAGCCTGTGGCTAGAATAGTTTGGTATAGTTTTGAAACTAGTTTAGGGGTATCAAGGTATGCTTTATGATTAGAGAAAGTATGTGTGGAGTCAAAGTGGTGAATTGTGCCTGGAATGTGTGCCAGAGCTGGAAATGCCTATAGAAATGTAGATTATCATCTTGGCCTTTAAGAGATAGTTGTTAGTAGGTAAGGAAGGTGGAGTCTATATGGAGATCGTCTAGATATTTCAGGCCATGGGTTGGCCAATATGTGAAGTCTTGGAGCTGTCTGAAGTGTGGGAGGTATGAGTTAACCCATAAGGGAAGCCTAGGTGATAGCAGTGGGGGAGATATGAGTGGATGGAAGATTAGGTAGGTCCTTTATGTGTTGATATGGAAAATTTCTAAGTCAAAAGTTCCAGGGAACTTTTGACTTAGAGTAAACTTCAGGCAACTTTGGAAATCGAAGTGATGCTAATGCATTGTCGCATGCGCTTTTTTCATTGAAGCAGGTGGAAGACACGGGGAAGCAGTTTGGGGAGATTAGTCGCCCCAAAAAAGAGGCAATTAGTCGATGGACGACTAAATCTCCCCGAATCTCCAGGTGTGCCCTTAACCTAAGAGATCTGGGAGTGCCAGTCCCCCTATTTATTTTTTTTAAAGTTTATCTATATGCTATTTTATTTAATATTTTTAAGAATGATTTTAAAAATTGAGGGGGTCCTAAATGAATTGTGCTGTGGGGCCCAGTAACTGCTATTTGGTGCAGGCCAAATCTCAATTGTAACCCTTTCTCCCTAGGAAGGGACTTTTTTCCGGGCTGCACCTGAAGAAAAAGAAGAAAGGTGACAAGGGACTGACCATAGCAAACAAAGGTGCCCAGGGTAAGGCCTACTTAACAAACACTGCAGCAGGTTTGAGACTATAAAGTTCACTCACTATCAATGAAGGGAGAAGCTGCATTTCACTTGCCGCATGAAGTACGGTGATTAATCTGAGCTGCGCACTTATCTCGCCCAAGCTAGAAATAGAAACTCCCTGCTGCACCCTGTGTACATTTATAGGGTTAATGTAGGAACTGAAGGGCTTGTGTGTAAACACAGCACAAAGTGCACTTTTCAGACACAAATCTTTGTGTTTTTTTACCGAGGATTGCAGCGTGATTGTGTGCTCAGTACTTTCACACTTGCGCCCAATGTGTTTCATTCTGAAAGAAATTGTTTCAGAATGGGGACTATAAAGGTCATTTATCTCATTTATCACAGTTGTGGCCGTGCACATTTCCCCGCGCTCATTGACATGAAAAATCCCATCCATTAAAGGTGCAGGTATGGGATCTGCTATCCGGAAACCCATTATCCAGAAAGTTCAAAATTACAGAAAAGGCCTTCTCCCATAGACTCCATTATAATCAAATAATCCAATTTTTTTTAAATGATTTCCTTTTTCTCTGTAATAATAAAACAGTAGCTTATACTTGATCCGAACTAAGATATAATTAATCCTTATTGGAAGCAAAACCAGCCTATTGGATTTATTTAATATTCACATGATTTTATAGTAGACTTAAGACATGAAGATCGAAATTACGGAAAGATCAGTTATCTGGAAAACCCCAGGTCCCGAGTATTCTCCATAACAGGTCCCATACCTGTACTTGCTTCTTGCACCTCTGTGCCGCTCAGTCCTTCGTGTCCTATAGCGGCTCCTATAGACACAGGGGAACCCCGGAGCAACCGCCTGATTTATAGGTGGAGGTAACTCTAGGGTTCCCACAGGTCCTTGTGTCAATCACCAACGTGAAGTTGTGTAGAAGGATAGGGGCACACATCACTCACATGGAGAGTGCCAGAAATGATGGAATTGCACAGACTTTAACTCATCAGCCGCAATTGCCTTAGACACATCTGCCCCTGGTGACTGCGGTGATGCTGGAATTATGGGTAAAATTGTGGAATTATGGGAAAAGGTGTGGAATTATGGGTAATGTTGTGGAATTATGGGGAAAGTTGTGGAATCATGAGTAAAGTTGTGGAATCATGGGTAAAGTTGTGGAATGATGAGTAAAGTTGTGGAATCATGGGTAAAGCTGTGGAATTATGTGTAAAATTGTGCAATTATGGGTAAAATTGGGAAGTATGGGTAAAGTTGTGGAGTTATGGGTAAAGTTGTGGAATTATGGGTAAAGGTGTGGAATCATGGGTAAAATTGTGGAATTATGGGTAAAGGTGTGGAATCATGGGTAAAATTGTGGAATTATGGGTAAAGTTGTGGAATCGTGGGTAAAGTTGTGGAATCATGGGTAAAGTGCTGCATTGTGGATAAAAAAACACATTCCTGGGTACTAATGAGTGTGCCTGATTCACTTAGATGTAACCTATTAAGGGAACCATCCAGGGCTTGATTTCAAACCAAAGCTCCCCTAGTCCGCTCATACCCCCTGCCTCCCACCACTTGTACCCTTTCTACCTCTTCTCCACTGCTGCTGGTGCCATTCCCCAATTGCTGGCACTGGGTGGGCAGTAGATTCAAACAACTGTCCTCCCACCCAGTCCCCAGTTTAGACACAACCAGCAGGCAGCATGCCATCCCCTAGATACGGGCCTCTGTGCCCAGCCCACAAATCTAGTCTGGTACCATCACTATTTAAAAAATGTGCCCCCCTATACAGCTCTCAATCCCCTCATCCCCTGCCTGTTTCTGACCCACTCACACACATCCCCATCCACTATCAGTTTGCACTCCTCCTTGCTCCGATCTGACTGTTCCCGACCTGCTTACCCACATCCTCTCCCCTGAACCCCTGTTCATACACCTTCCTGCCCACGACCTGCTCACACACACCTTGCTCCCCACTCACAACCCCCTTCCTCACAGCCCAACCGCTCACCTACTTCTCAGACAGTTCCCTTGATTGCCAGAACTGGGGACTAGGTGGTCAGATTCTGCTAGTGAACGGCTGCTCCTCAGCAATTTACTGCCCTGGGCCTTTCTGGCTGCCCACAATTCAGTCTGGTACCATCACGTCCAGGCTGACTTTATTCCCAGGGTTCCCTAATGTAAATGTGCTGAGTACTTTAAGGGCCACATTTTCCAAAGAGAATTTATCTTCGTCACCATAGATAACACCCTGCCATGGCTTGTCCCTAGGAGCCTGCCGCATGGGTGCAAGTACTTCTGTGAATGGTGTTAATGTGCCCTCAGTTTTGTGTCCGTACTAAGGCTTAGCGCTTGCGCCTCTAAAAGAGCCCCATACAGTTATTTCAACTGTCATTTTTATATATTTCACTGCAAAGAAAAACAAGTGTTAATTGGTCTCACTCTTGGCTCCATGCACTGACGAGCCAAGGACAGAATCCAATCAAAGTTTAACATTTTATGTTTCATGTATTCTGTTTCAGGGAAACTCGATGATGCAGGAAGTCTACACGGTGATGTCACAGGAATTGAGGGAGGAGCCAGCGATGATGATGCACTCATTGATTTGTCTGCCTCAAGCTCTTCCCTTTATTTATGTATGCAAAATAAAAGGTATCGGTGCTTTTCCACATTCTTGCCTCTTTCTTTTTACAGTTTTTTTAATTATTTGCCTTCTTCTTCTGACTCTTTCCAGCTTTCAAATAGGCGGTCACTGACCCAATTTAAAAACAAATTCTAAAGGAGAACTAAAACTTAACTAAAGAAGTAGCTAGAAATGTTGTACATGATGTTTTGTGCTTCTGTACCAGCCCAAGGCAACCACAGCCCTTTAGCAGTAAAGATCTGTGTCTCCAAAGATGCCCCAGTAGCTCCCCATCTTCTTTTCTGCTGATTCACTGCACATGCTCTGTGCTGCTGTCACTTACTGAGCTTAGGGAGCCACTCACAATATACAGTACACATAGAATAGAAATGTCACAATATAAGGCTTAGTAATTAATACACATAATTACTACATGGCAGCACAGAAACCAGTGCAATTAGCATCAGAATTTAATAATCAGCAAACCTGTAGTATCAGCTTATATTACTTATATTATTAAAATATGGCATTTTTAGCCACATTAATTTGTAGGCTTTATTTCTCCTTTAAGGCTACACATTTATTGTTATTGCTACTTTTTATTACTCATCTTTCTGTTCAAGCCTCTCCTTTTCATATTCCAGTCTCTTGGTTGATAGGGTCATTTGGACCCTAGCAACCAGATAGCTGAAATGGCAAACTGGAGAGCTGCTGAATAAAAAGCTAAATAACTCAAAAACCACAAATAATAAAAAATGAAAACCAATTGCAAATTGTCTCAGAATATCCCTTTACATCTCTGCTGGGCACACAAGGGGGGCAGCAAGGTTGTTTTGTAGTACTGGGGCCCCAAGATATTTGATGTTGGCTCTGAGAAAGTGTATTAGAATTCCAGTCAACTTCATTCCTGCTTTTGCTCCATTAGAGCCAAGCTGGTGCCCAAGATCCATGAAGGAGAAACCAAAATCCAAACCTACCAGGTAAGTCCATACATAACAACTGCAGCAAGTAAAGCATGTGCCCAATTTGTTTCACCGGGTTTTGGACTACAGGGGATGAGCAGGGGCGTAACTATAGAGGTAACAGACCCTACAGGGGACCAAGGGGGTATAGGGGCCCCATGAGGCCCTAATTCATATACAATTTGGTAAAACAGGTCAACCTCTAGTCATTTTGGGGGCCTGAAAAATCATTTTCTGTGGGATCCAGTAATATCTAATTTGTCACTGGGGGTGAGGTAGGGGCCGTGGAACCCACCCTGGACCTTGACCCTTGATGACCTTATACCAAAGCTCTGGCTCTGTGATCTGTAGGAGCTGACACTTGTGGCTGTATTTAGGGGGACTAAATAAGGACCCCTCGTTGAGGGACCCCAGAAAGCAGGAGTTGCATGAGGGGAACAGGAGACCAAGGTAGAAATAGGAGGGGAAACTAGAAACAGTGAGTGTTCTGCATGGACTTTAAAAGAAAACTATACCCCCCACACAAAGTAGGTCTCTATAAGAATATATTGCATAAAACAGCTCATATGTAAAACCCTGCTTCATGTAAATAAAGTATTTTCATAATAATATACTTTTCTAGTAGTATGTGCCATTGGGTGATCATAAATAGAAAACTGACATTTTAAAAAATAAGGGCCGCCCCCTGGGATCGTAGGATTCACTGTGCACACAAACAAATAAAACAAACCCTACTTTTCTGTCTTTTGCTTCCTCACTTCTTCCTGTTACAGTTAGTGTTGTAGTATTTCTGGTCAGGTGATCTCTGAGGCAGCACAGATAGAGTCACGAAATGGTGGTTCAAGGCAAGAGATGTAAAAGGGCAATATTTACTTAAATATATATTCCGGTTTGGTAAGATTCTTTAAAGTGGAAGTAAAGTCTAAAATAGAATAAGGCTAGAAATGCTGTATTTTGTATATTAAATATAAACATGAACTTACTGCACCACAAGCCTAATCAAACAAATAATTTATGCTTTCAAAGTTGGCAACAGGGGGTCACCATCTTGTAACTTTGTTATACATCTTTGCAAGACTAAGACTGTGCACATGCTCAGTGTGGTCTGGGCTGCTTAGGAATCGTCATGAATTATCAAAACAGCACAAGTCAAGTAATATCTGCCAGAAGCCGATACAACAAGACTGATTAATAATCAAAATATACAGACTGCACTGGGTCCTGTGTTGTCATGTGATCTAACCAGTGGTTGTTGCAAAATAATTCTCCAAATAGAATCCCAGTTTATCTGTTTACATCTGATGATCTTTGTCCTTGCAGCTGGAGTTGGAAACAGTAACGGGGATGTAAAGGCAAAAATAGAATCCAATACAAATCTCTACACAGTCGCCGACTGCTCTACAGGGAAACAAACAAAGCTGCTTGAGTTCTGCATGGCTGGGAAGTAAGGCGGGGGCTCCCCCTGCTGTTCATAAGTATGATTGTTTCCCTGCTCAGCAGTTAGGGACCATCTGACAATTCCTATCCACAGCAGTAAATGAAGGGAGAATTTCACTGCATACAGTCAGGATTCTTATAAAAACTGTACACATTTTTTAACTAAAGTATATTGGAAATAGGTTTCTTTTTCTTAAAGAAAGTAAAAATGGGATTTTATTTTTTTGCCTTTACATGCCCTTTAATATGCCACCTAATATGATATAAACTATTTGTTACTTAAGTATTCATTCTCAGGTAAAGTTTTCGTTTGAGGACATAACCTGTGGACTGGGACCCTTAGATGTTTGGACTGATGCCTGACCATTTGATCCATGTCTTGATACCTACAGTTAGGTTCCAGTGTTGTCTATGGGGCAAGCTACACTGCCACGACTTCTTGTTCATGTGGTATATTGTCAATGGGCACACGCTGGTAGTCAGTTAGTCCTGTGTTTATTCCCCCCACAGATTGCTATAACAATCACAGAGGCCCGACAGCTGATTGGGGAAAACATAGATCCCATTGTAATCATTGAGATCGCGGATGACAAAAAGCAAACGACTGTGAAAGAAGGAACCAACGCTCCTTTCTACAATGAGGTGAGTCTGAACCCCTGGGGCTGGGAATGGTTGCTCTGCTTTCTTTCTACTGGCAACAAGGGCTGGAGTGAAAGAGCAGGGACCCCGTGCAATGCAGGAAGGCCGGGGTCCCATTGCATTAATCATATACAGGTATGAGATCTATTATCCAGAATGCTCAGGACCTAGGGTTTTCTGGATAATGGATTTTTCCATAATTTGGATCTTCATACCTTAAGTCTACTAGAAAATCATGTAAACATGAAATAAACCCAATAGGCTGGTTTTGCTTCCAATGAGTATAAATTATATCTTAGTTGGGATCAAGTATAAGGTACTGTTTTATTATTACCCAGAATTTAAAAAATTTGGTTAATTTGGATAAAATGGAGTCTATGGGAGACAGCCTTTCCCGTAATTTCGAACTTTCCGGATGACGGATCCCATACCTGTACCAGGGATATTGAACTCAGAGCCCAGGTACAGGGACAGAACAAGGCACTGGGCAGAGCTATAGGCAATGGTTATTGGCATGTTCTAGAGCAGGGAAAATATAGTAAATAGCAGAACTGAATCCAGAATGAGCAGCTGAATATCACAGCAGAGGCTGCAGGTTTGTCGCCAATTTATAAGAACGATTTACATTATCAAGCAGGGCCTTTTGTGCACACTTCTAATGGCAAATGATTCTTTCACTGTGTAGGCGGCACAATATCCTATTTCTGTTTACCCCCTCTTGTCTTTCTTGCAGTACTTTGTGTTTGACTTTATTGGACAACAGGAGCAGCTCTTTGATAAAATCATCAGACTGTCTGTAAGTACATAGCACTCTCGCTTCTACCGGCTGCTACCGGCCTCCCCACATGCTTTATATACATATAAACTGGAGACCAGCAACATCTTAGGGGCACATTTACTTTGCTCGAGTGAAGGAATAGAATAAAAAAAACTTCGAATTTCGAATGTTTTTTTTTTGGCTACTTCGACCATCGAATTGGCTACTTCAACCTTCAACTACGACTTCGACTTCAAATCGAACGATTCGAACTACAAATTCGAATAATATACAAGTTTGAATAATCGACCATTCGATAGACGAAGTACTGTATCTTCAAAAAAACTTTGTCTACTTCGCTACCTAAAACTTACCAAGGTGGAAGGTCCCCATAGGCTTTCTAACAATTTTTTGGTCGAAGAAAAATCGCTCGATCGATGGATCAATTCGAAGGATTTAATCGTTCGATCGAACTATTTGCGGTAAATCCTTCGACTTCGATATTCGAAGTCGAAGGATTTACATTCTGCAGTCGAATATCGAGGGTTAATTAACCCTCGATATTCGACCACATGTAAATCTGCCCCCCCCTTAGTGTCAGCAACATGACAACTCCAATGAACATAAACTTCACAGGGATCATTTTTGCGAGGAGGTGCAAAGTGCAAAAAATGGTGCAATTCAGCATAGTTACAAAGTAGTTACATAGTTACATAGTTAAATTGGGTTGAAAAAAGACAAAGTCCATCAAGTTCAACCCCTCTAAATGAAAACCCAGCATCCATACACACACCCCTCCCTACTTTTAATTAAATTCTATATACCCATATCTATACTAACTATAGAGCTTAGTATCACAATAGCCTTTGATATTATGTCTGTCCAAAAAATCATCCAAGTCCCTCTTATAGTCATTAACTGAATCAGCATCACAACATCACCCGGCAGTGCATTCCCCAACCTCACTGTCCTGACTGTGAAGAACCCCCTACGTTGCTTCAAATGAAAGTTCTTTTCTTCTAGTCTGAAGGGGAGGCCTCTGGTACAAATCACTGCGCAAAGTGGCAGCATCCTGCATGGAACCTACAGTTCTGCACAATTTAGTATCATCTGCAAAAATAGAAACAGTACTTTCAATGGCCACCTCCAGGTCATTAATAAACAAGTTGAAAAGCAAGGGACCTAGTACAGAGCCCTGCGGTACTCCACTAACAACACTGGTCCAATTAGAAAATGTTCCATTTACCACCACTCTTTGTAGTCTATCTTTTAGCCAGTTCTCTATCCAGGTACAAATACTATGTTCCAGGCCAACATTCCTTAATTTAACCAGTAACCTTTTGTGTGGCACTGTATCAAATGCTTTAGCAAAGTCTAAGTAAATCACATCCACTGCCATCCCAGAATCGAGGTCTCTACTTACATTCTCATAAAAAGAAATTCAGCATGTCCTTGCACTTTGCACATTGTCATGCACACAGGTCTGTGCACATTTCTTTGGATTGCAGAAAACTGTGGCTGCCCCAATGAATAAATACATCACTGCCATCATTTGCCAACACTGTATTCTATAGGAATTTCCCCTCCCTCTAACATAAATAACCAAACTCTCCAGCTGTTTCCTACTATTATTTAGCAGTTTAGAACAGCTACACTGAGCCCACATCTGCCTGGAAGGCAGCACATTAAATAATTATTTCAGCTGCAATTATGGTTGCCACCTGCCCAGTATTTTACCGGCCTGGCCGTTAAAAAGAAGCTTGATCCAAATGTTATTAATAAGGAAAATGCAGATATAGGAAGGCTGGTATTTTTTTTTAAGAAAAGGTGGCAACCCTAGCTGCAATCATATTACAAATAGCATATACAGGTAAACAAAATGGAAAGGTGACTTTTTATTGGACAGTTTAAAGCGAAGTGCCATTAAATGAAAGAAAGTAGAATTTATTAAAATGCAAAAATAATTTTGCACTGACATTGTACTGCTTTGTGGCCAACAGGTGATGCACAACAAACTTCTAGGAAGCATTTTAATTGGTTCATTTCGAGTGGATTTGGGAACAGTGTATAATGAGCCAGGTAAGCGAGGTATTGGGTGCGTTGAGTGCGTTATCTGTTTTACCAGAGTCGGACTGGCCCACCGGGATACCAGGAAAACTCCCGGTGGGCCCAGGTGTCAGTGGTCCCTCACGCTGCTAAACATTTGGCCTATTTCATGGCCTTTCCCTATTTCTATGAAAAATAGAGGCTAAATAGATGGAATAATAGACAGTGCCATAACTAGAGGGAGACGGGCCCTGGTGCATGACGCGCAGCTCCGTACACAGCGGCTTTCAGTGCTCGCACCCCCTGCTCCCCCGGTAGTTCCGCCACTGATAATAGATTATAGTATGTAAAGAAAAGAGACTAGGAGAATAGAGGTTGAGTGAGGTATATCTGTGATCTTCCACTGCAACCATATTCTTGGGATGAGATTCCCCTTTGGGGTACAATCTACTCCCCCTTTCTGTCCCCACTGCCATGGGGTCTGTTCTCCCTGCAGTTTATTATATGATTACAACCTAAGAGAGTGGGTATCACAGGTAGAATAGGAGATTGTAAGCTCTGCTGAGCAGGGAGACTGTGTCTCTTAAAGGGATACTGTCATGGGAAATCATTTTTTTTTTCAAAACGCATCAGTTAATAGTGCTGCTCCAGCAGAATTCTGCACTGAAATCCCTTTCTCAAAACAGCAAACAGATTTTTTATATATATATATATATATTTTTATATATCTGATAAACTTCAGTCACTCTTAACTGCTGTATTGCAAGTTGGAGTGATATCACCCCCCCAGCAGCCTAACAACAGAACAATGGGAAGGTAACCAGATAGCAGCTCCCTAACACAAGATAACAGCTGCCTGGTAGATCTAAGAACAACACTCAATTGTAAAATCCAGGTCCCACTGAGACACATTCAGTTACATTGAGTAGGAGAAACAACAGTCAGAAAGAGCAGTTCCATCCTAAAGTGCTGGCTCTTTCTGAAATCACATGACCAGGCAAAATGACCTGAGATGCACCTACACACCAATATTACAACTATAAAACACATATGCAAATTAGTATTCGGTTCAGTATTCGGCCGAATCTTAAGTGAAGGATTCGGTGGTTCAGCCAAATCTAAAATTAATAATAATATAAACAACACAAGGCAGTGATATTCTGTTTGTCATTATACAGGGCACCAGTTCTCTGACAAGTGGGCTTTGCTGACAGACCCCAGTGATATCCGCACCGGAGTGAAAGGCTACTTGAAGTGTGACATCACCGTGGCCGGGAAGGGCGACACCATTCAGTCGTCTCAGAAAATCAGCGACGCAGAAGAACAGATCGAAAAGTAATTTACCTGCCACTTGCATTTATTCTGGGGGAAATGGGGGTCAAGGGAAACTGCGTTATTCATCCAGAAAGACCAATGCCCCGTGGCGCTGCTGTCAATTCACTGGAACTTGTTTTAAATGAAATAACTTTACTTTTTAATTTCAAAAATCATGTTGTGTGTGTTGAGAGGGGGAGATGTTTGCCCTTTTGGCGGTGAACAGGCTGCTCTGTGCTTTGGCTACTAATGTACCCAAATATAGGAAAATGCAGAAATACTGCCTTTCTACTTAGGAGAAGCAAATACAGATTATTGTGTCCACTGAACCTTCTTTCTCACTGTGGGGCAGATTTATCAAGGGTCGAGTTTCGAGGTGATGAGAGATTTTAAACTCCCATCAATTTCGAAATTTGAATAATAAAAGACCAACCGAAATTTAGAAAAAAAAAAATCTAGTTTTTTAAATTCGAGTGAATAGACTGTATTCGATCAGATTCGATTTCAAAATTTTTTTTAAAAAAACTTTGATTTTTCAAAGTCCACCAAATGACTTCGAATAGGTACTAGGAGGTCCCCCATAGGCTAAAACAGCAATTCCGGCAGGTTTTAGATGTCGAATAGTCGAAAATTGAATTCTTAAAGAGACATTTTTTTCAAATTTAAATCGAATTTGGACTATTCCCTAGTCAAAGTACACTAAGGGGCCGATTCATGAAGCTCGAGTGAAGGATTCAAATTAAAAAAACTTCGAATTTCGAAGTGTTTTTTTTGGCTACTTCGACCATCGAATGGGCTACATCGACCTTCGACTACTACTTTGACTTCGAATCGAACGATTCGAACTAAAAATCGTTCGACTATTCGACCATTCGATAGTCGAAGTACTGTCTCTTTAAGAAAAACTTCGACCCCCTACTTCGGGAGCTAAAAGCTACCGATGTCAATGTTAGCCTATGGGGAAGGTCCCCATAGGCTTGCCTGAGATTTTTTGATCGAAGGATTTTCCTTCGATCGTTGGATTAAAATCCTTCGAATCGTTCGATTCGAAGGATTTTATCGTTCGATCGAAGGAATAATCCTTCGATCGTTCGATCGCAGGATTTGCGCTAAATCGTTCGACTTCGATATTCGAAGTCGAACGATTTTAGTTCCTAGTCGAATATCGAGGGTTAATTAACCCTCGATATTCGACCCATAGTGAATCGGCCCCTAAAATTAGCTTAAAATTTGAATTTAAAAATTAGATTTTTCAATTCAACCCTTGATAAATCTGCCTCTAAATGTCTCCTATGCATATGAGTACGAACTGCCTTACTATGTGCACACACCATTCCTTCTATAGATATTGGCAGTTATGGTATGGTATCTGTTATCCAGAAAGCTCCAAATTACAGAAAAGCCATCTCCCATATACTCTATTTCATAATCAAATAATCCACATTTTTTTAAAATTATTTCTCTATAATAATAAAACAATTCCTTACTAAGATATAATTAATCCTTATTGGAAGCAAAACCAGCCTATTGGGTTTATTTAATGTTTACATGATTTTCTAGTAGACTTAAGGTATGAAGATCCAAATTACGGAAACATCCGTTAACCGAAAAAAACCCAGGTCTCGAGCATTCTGGATAACAGGTCCCATACTGTATTTATACAAATGAGTGGGAGCTGGCACATTGTCTTCCTTTTGCCCTTTGTAAGCCAATATTTAATCTAGCTCACAACATAGTTCTGAATATGTACCAGTCATCTAGAGATATCCAAAGCAGAATTATGCATTTATACCTAAATCTCACCCTGACTTGCTCTTGGGTCGGGCTCCCCTAATTCTTAAGCTTTGAACACCCCTAGGGTGAGCAGTTTCACAGTTGGGAATCACTGCCTTAGACAATATAGGGGTGGTTGTAGCATATTATAAATAATATCTATAGTCACAACTGTAAGAAACTGGCCTCACTACAAAGGAAATTATTATTATGTTGCTATTTATTTCCATTGGGTCAGAGGTGCCATATAATTCTGGAATTTATAATGGCATGAAGAAAATATATATTAAAATGAAAGAAGATGCAACATAGTAGCACTCAAGGCAAAACCCTGTTTCGTATTATATGGCAGAGGCTGTTTATTAAATGGAAATTTTATGGAAAGTCATTTCCCTGCTAATGTCGGTGATTGTGCATCAGATACATATTTCTTGGTTAAATGCAGGAACAGGACAGAGAAATCTATTGTCAGAACATATATCAAAGAGTCACAGAACAAACTGCCAATGATCTGACAACCATCAAACTTAATAAGGGACAAACATTTGGGGGTGTTCTTTGTAAAAAAAAAGAACCCGCTGTATTGTGCAGCTCACTACTATTTTCCATTGTTTTTCATTTTTATGATGTCCATTTAGGCCTTAACCCTATCATCACAGCATCATACCCAATCTGTGTGCCAGGGTTCCCTCTTCTCTAATTTCTAGTTCCATGCTGCACCTCTTTCTTCAGCTGTCTCATAGATATTGCGATAGATGGAAGGTGGACAGGCTTTATGTACAAACAAAGACCATGTTCTCTTATTTTGCTGATTGATGCAGGAACCTGCTGATTCCTAAAGGGTTTCCATCAGAAAGACCATGGGCCAGGTTCTACCTTCGCATCTACAGAGCAGAAGGCCTTCCCAAGATGAACTCCAGCATCATGGCCAATGTCACCAAAGCTTTTATTGGAGACAGCAAAGACCTTGTGGATCCTTATGTGGTGGTCATGTTTGCAGGTCAAATGGTAAATTATTTTGACATAAGTTAGCCTCAAACCACTCTTCTTATTACCCTAGTCAATCATATACTCCTATAAGCTGTCCTTGGGTTCTACTCATAGTTGTCATTCTAGGACCCCTCCTTGGCTTCCACTGAAATGTACCTCTTTCAAAATGGTCATTACGTCTTCCCTAAAGCCTTCCCTGCCTCAGGCTTCCATCATGTTAACCTGTGTATGAGTAAAGTAAGCTGTACATAGGTGCTACTCAAACACTAGCTTCTCGTTCAATGGTTCTCTCTTCCCCGACTTCCATTCATTGTACATCTTACCCTAAAATTATCTCTTCTTTAGTGAACCCTTTCCTGCCTCTCATGCCTGTGCATTGTCAGGTTTAATTGCTAATATCGGACATCTTTTTATGTAAGAACCTTTCTGTCTCTTAATTTAGGGCCGAACCACCGCCAAGAAGAACTGTGCAGACCCAGTGTGGCATGAGCAGATTGTATTCAAGGAAATGTTTCCTCCTCTGTGTCGAAGGGTGAAAATCCAGGTCTGGGATGAGGGGAGCATGAACGATGTGGCTCTGGCTACTCATTTCATAGACCTCAAAAAGATTTCTGATGAGCAAGATGGCGACAAAGGTAATTTCTTTGACAGTGGGCTTTCCATAATCAATGATTGTTTTTCTGGGTATGCCAAAAAGTAAACCATTTTTTATTTGCTAGTATTCTTATTAACTTAAGGCTGTATCCACCTATACCATCTATCTGATTCCATGTAGTTTTTAATGTTCCAGCATTGCATGTCAACCCCATTTGTCTGATCTTCCTGTCCCCAAATAAGTTTGGAGTAAGTTAAACAGAGACATGCCTAACCACAAGGATCTATATTTACCAGTTGATTCATAATCTATTTTATCTTATAAGGTTTTCTTCCTACATTTGGGCCTGCTTGGATCAACCTTTATGGTTCCCCCCGTAACACAACATTGATGGAAGACCACCAAGAACTTAATGAAGGTCACGGGGAAGGGGTCTCATTCAGAGGACGCATTTTAATAGAAATTGCTGTTGAGATTCTTTCCGGAGGGGCACATGAATCTAAATTTTCTAAGGTTATCAAGGACTTGAAGCTTCCTCTTAAAGATTCCAAGTCTTCCAAAGGGTCAGGAAAAGAGAAAGGAGAGAAGGATTCAGAAGATGCCAAATCAACTTCAGCCGTCGATAAAACAAACTCTATCCAAGTGGAAGTTGAACCCTTTGATGTGCCCCCAGAGGTTAGTTTTATTAAGAGATACATAGCTGCATTTATCTTTAATGTTGTTAGGACTTCACTGGGTAATAGACAGGTCTATGGAGTTATGTAATAAAAGGCACTAGGTTTGCCCAGGAGCAGTAACCCATAGCAACCAATCAGCAGGTAGCATTTACTGGTCACCAGGCCCGGATTTATGGAAAGGCCACCTAGGCCCGGGCCTAGGGTGGCAGGATTTTAGGGGGGCGGCATGCTGCCCAACCACACCCACATTGGTTCAAAAACAGTGGGGATGAGCTGGAGATACAATCATTTTTTACATTTCCCCATTGATGATGAAAATTTGCACAAATAAATTGAAGGGCACAGGGGTGATGAATGACAGTGGGCCTAGGGGCGCCCTCTATGTAAATCCGGCCCTGCTGGTCACCTGTTTAAAAGCAAACATCTTACTGGTTGCAATGCAAACTTAGTGCTTTTTATTACATGTGGGGGCATGTGTCTATGGAAACCAAACTGCAAGTAATTAAAAAAGCCACAAACACCTTTGTTCCAGATGAGATAAATATACTTAAATTTAACACTTCTACAATCTTGGTTCTTCATAACAACTGTGGGAGGAGAAATTATTATATCAGATGTATAATGTATAATGAACTGCTCCTTATCTGTAAGCCCGATACACAGGCAACAGCTGGGGGAAGGGAGGGGCATTTTTTTTTACAAACCACTTTACAAAAAAAATAGGGAATTTTTTAAAAATAAAAATACATTTGAATACATTCGCATCACAAACCCTGTTTATATGGTTCAACTTTATATAATATATATTATATATAGTAGAGTATATTGCTCCTTTAAAGGTACAGTGGGAGACAACCAGGTGTGAATGTGAATGCTAAAAATACACTGCTCCCTAATTTTTTTGATCTTGTACCATACTGAGCAAATTACTTTGTGGCCCAAGTGCCTGGAATGAACATGGACATCTAAATAACAGAAACTGTTTTCTCAGTTTCAGGAAGAAAAGTCTGAAGATTTTCTCCTCTTTGGATCATTTTTTGAAGCAACATTGATTGACAGAAAGATTGGAGATAAGGGTATAAGCTTTGAGTGTTCTGTAGGTAAGAACTATTCTGCATGTGTACCTATATAGATGGAGCAGGTCTTAAAGGTGACCATACCTACCCAGGTTTAGTCAGGAAGTTTGACCAATTTTGGTTATACTTTATGAGACCTCTGGAGGTGGGGGTAAGGTGTTTAACAGATCATCCTATTGGATTATATTGGGGCTGTCCAACTGAGAAGGCTCAGTGGCCAGATGGACCAGAAGAAACACCACAATACTATTTGGCCATCTCTAGATATGCACAATATCTATCCATTTGTCCCTTGTACAATCCAAAAGTTGCCCCATGTATAGTGACTTTAATGGTGCGATATTAAGTATGTGATTCCCAGGCCTGGATTTGTGGTGAGGTCACAAAGGCCTGGACAGCAAGATTATAGGGGTGGCATGCTACATTCTAAGGAGCACTGGAGATGCATGTGCCTGTACTCCGAGTTTGCACTGGTGCTAGGATCCTGTGACCTTGGGGCACCCAAGGCTGAAATCCAGCACTGGTGATCCCAAAAGTGCAACAGTATAACTCACCCAAACCTACAGCTAGAGGGAGCGGATCAACCATATCAATAAAATTTGGATAGGTACTCCAAAAGCTCCAACACTGATGGTTTAATAAAGTAAAAAAAAAATTTTTCATTGAGTATTACATGTTCACAAAAAAGCCTGACGCATTTTGTGCTACAAGGCACTTGTCACTAGTCATAGGCTATGACTGTAATGGTGCATCGTATAGTGTGTTAGTTCTCTAGAGTTACATACAAAAATGATTTCCACAGGTAATTATGGAAATGTTCTGGATGGGGTGACACATTCTGGAACAAAAAAGAAATCCCCAGAACATGAGGATGGAGAAGGTGCACCATTGCTTCACCAAGAGGAAGGAGAAGCTGCACCAGAAGTCTCCTTATCATTTAAATCAGTGACAACACCAGAGAAACCCTTGATCACAGAAGGGAACAGGTAACTCAAAGCAGAACATATATATATATTCATTTATATGCAGTTGTGCCATCAAAATGATATTTTCATTCTCATGCGAAATGCAACTGTTGCACAAATATGTAACAGTAAATTAGTAAGTACAAGAGTCCTCTGCACTCAACCCATTGTCAATATAATTGGGACATATAGACATTGTGTACCATAAGCTACCAAAAAATGCCTTACCCTTTAAACAAAACAGGAATTGTTTGTCCATATATTGCAATATATTTAAGCTGGCCAACTACGTCAAAGTCATCCCATATCTGGCCAGTCCTACACTCAATTTTCATCTGATTCATTAAGAATTCTATTGCTTCATTATACATTTTACACAGGGACTAAGTTTTACCTGCAACTATAACAAACAAAGGAAAGTTGTGCTCACCACAAATTTTTTAGTGAAAGTACTCATGGAGGCAGATTTACTAAAGGGCGAAGTGGCCCAATCCACAGGGAGATCGTCAATTTACTAACAGGCGTAGAGGACAATTCACTAGCTGATGAAGTTTCGTGCCCTTTCGTCAGGTGAACAATCGTTACTCCGATCGCAAATTTTCCATAACGTTACCCCTTTTGCCATCCTCCCCAATTTTATGTCAGTGACAACAAATAAGATAGGCCAAAGAGTTATAAAAATAATCAAAAACGCTGGTGTTTTTTCATATTTTAAAGTGGTATTGTGTTTAAAAGTTGTAACCGTTTAAAATTTTTGTTATAACATTTTTTTCAACCATTTGAGGGGCATGCCACAACATTTGTTTTAGGGTGGGCTCATGTCTAGGGCATAAGAGGATCTTCTTTGTCTTTATTTTAACTTGGACATGTGTAATAATAAGTGGCCACTTCAAGCATTTGCACCAACATCAATAATAAAGACGTATATATGTGACCTATATGTACCTGCTCTATTCAAATTGATCTAAGCATGAGATTACTAACAAAGTTTTCTAGGCAGAATGCTATGAAATGCTTACTCTGACGAATTCACGCTAGCGCAACTTTGCCAGCATTTGACCGCAGAGACACAACTGTGAATTAGCGCAGTGGTAACGAGTTTGCACCTGGTGAAGTGTAGCGAAGCCTACCAGGCAAAAATTCGCCCTTTAGTGAATTTGCCCCATAGTCTCACATTTAAATCTGTTGTTAGCCAATATTGTATCGCTTATATCTGTTTCTTTCTTAAAGGAACTATCATTACTTGTCTTTCAATGAGAAAAAGCCTTGTATCTATGTAAAGAGCTCATGGGGAGACCAAACCTTCCGGCTGTATTCTTCCAACATACTGCAGAAAATGGCCGACCACTTGGTGAGTTTGGCACGTTCGGTACATTTAGCACGTTTCTTTATAGAATAAGTAAACCTTTAAAATAAGTGAATGTAAAATTGATGAGGGGGCTATTCTAAGAAATAATATAAGTTGATACCAATTACACCGTTACTTGCCTGCGCCACTGCTTCTGTCCCACTTAAAAGCCTTGAATAAACCTTGAATAAACCTTGCAGCAAAGCTTCTGCGGTTTGGAGCCTGTTTTGTCCACAACCTGCAGTCTATTCTAAGAAATGTTGCAATGTACATTCATTATTTATTTTCTTTTTATTCCAAGATATTAAGGGATACATGTGCTGTTAATATGAATGAATTTTGTTACAACAGCGCCACCTGCTGGTCAGTTTCCCACCAGTCTGACCACCAAGTAGTCAAGGAAGTTGTCAGGAGAAAGAAAGAGGCTGCTCTGATTTTCTTCTGCTTAGAAAATTAGAAACCTTTCTCAAACTTTTCCTAAGCAGAAGAACATCAGAGCAGCTTCTTTCTTTCTCCTGACAACTTCCTTGACTACTTGGTGGTCAGACTGGTGGGAAACTGACCAGCCGGTGGCGCTGTTGACAGTGGCATCAATTTTAACTCACCAACAGGTGCATCTCCGTCTGGTTTGTCCCAGGCCAGCAGGTAGGGTCGGATGTGATTGTGTAGTTGTGCAAAACTGTTCCAGTGTTTCAAAACATTCACTATAAAGACCATTAGGAATTCCTATTGGCCATCAGCAGCATTATACTCTATACAAAGACGATCTGATTGTGCACTGCTCTTTATCAGATGGGGGGGGAGCTAGTCAAAATGCCCTGAGGTGCCCATGGACTAATTTACTGAACAAGATTAACATGCAAAAAAATCAATGCAATTCATAATTTTAATAAATACAATAGATTCTATATACCACAACAGGAGCCCTTAAGGTTTTTGTTCATCTCAAAATTTTAACCTGCACAGGCAATAGGACTATAAAGCACAGGATACACAGTAGATAACAGATAAGTACTACTATAGTTTATATAAACAAGCTGCTGTGTAGCCATAGGGGCAGCCATTCAAGCACAGGATACACAGTAGATAACAGATAAGTACTACTATAGTTTATATAAACAAGCTGCTGTGTAGCCATGAGGGCAGTCATTCAACCACAGGATACACAGTAGATAACAGATAAGTACTACTATAGTTTATATAAACAAGCTGCTGTGTAGCCATGGGGCAGCCATTCAAGCACAGGATACACAGTAGATAACAGATAAGTACTACTATAGTTTATATAAACAAGCTGCTGTGTAGCCATGAGGGCAGTCATTCAACCACAGGATACACAGTAGATAATAGATAAGTACTACTATAGTTTATATAAACAAGCTGCTGTGTAGCCATGAGGGCAGCCATTCAAGCACAGGATACACAGTAGATAACATATAAGTACTACTATAGTTTATATAAACAAACTGCTGTGTAGCCATTGGGCAGCCATTCAAGCTCTTCAGAACTTATCTGTTATCTACTGTGTATCCTGTGCCGTTTCTCCTTTTTTTCCAGCTTGAATGGCTGCCCCCATGGCTACACAGCAGCTTGTTTATATAAACTATAGTAGAATTTCTGAAGCAACCACACCAGTTGTGCCACTGCAGCACAACACTACATTATATTTTCATAACTTTAAAACACTTTCATTTTTTGGTGTCACTATTCCTTTAAGAAGTTATTGTTCAGGCTAATGATCCGTGTTCCTATATTTCAGGAGGATGGTTTGGAACAAGTAAAAGAACTTGTCAAGATCTCAGATTTAGCCCCCGAGGAGAAAATGCTTGATGTTCTAACAGAATTTATTAACCAGAGCAGGTATAAATAGATATTTATCACATGATTATATTATTGATCTTTGCCAAATGGTATGGACCATAGGACAACAAGCGCAAAGATTTATCTTCATCTAAGACAAACACTAGCTTGAATATTATTTAATTACCGTATATACTCGAGTATAAGCCGAGTTTTTCATCCCCCAAAATATGCTGAAAAACTGTACCTCGGCTTATACTCGGGTCAATCGCAAAAACGGTCGCCGGCGTCTAAGAATAGTCGCCGGCGTCCAAGAAAAGTCGCTGGCGTCCAAGAATAGTCTCCAAGAATAGTCGCTGGCATCCAAGAATAGTCTCCAAGAATAGTCGCCGGCATCCAAGAATGGTCGTCGGCGTCCAAAAACTCCAATGGGAGCAGAAACCCTCAATTTTTTGATTGAAACTTACCAGAAGCTGCTGTATTTCTCACCCTAGGCTTATACTTGGCTTATACTTGAGTCAATAAGCTTTCCCAGTTTTTGGAGGTAAAATTAGGTACCTCGGCTTATACTCAGGACGGCTTATACTCGAGTATATACGGTAACAGTCAACTTTCAAACATGGTTCTATAGAATCTCACTGATTTATTATTGTGCCCTTATCCAAAAGCCTTGGAAGCGCATAACGGTTCTCCCACATTCATACAATAGGTGAGCTGAATAGCACCTTATATGTTAATGAAAATCATATTCCCATTACCTTCCACCCAAAAGCTTATATATGTATGAAGAGTACTAAGGATTTCCAGGTTGCATGATGCCAACACTGCAATGTACAGTCAGTGGTAGAAAAGACAGTTGGTGGAACACTTATCTTTGAGTAAAGGGAAATCCCAGGCATTTCCATATCTAGGTGTAGGAACTTGAAGAAGTTCACCATAAATTAATATTTAGTAGGTTTGGGGAGGCTTAGCCTTTCAAAGTCTTAATGAAAATCCGTGTATGCTCATTGACCCCTATATACATTCCTGTGCTGTTTTATATTTGCAGGACATTTATCTCTGCAGTTGAAAAGAGAAGTAAAATGGCCAATACTACAGTGCTGGATAAGAAGAGAGCTACACTGTGTAGGCAGGAGCTGGTAAGTCTGATTGGAGGACAGAAAAGAGAATGGGGTATTTTTCTGGGCCCAAAGTGATTCTCACATCAATACACAAAGCAATAAAATATATTTTTGGGGCGAGGCTCAGCAGATGGGAGGAGACAAGCTCAACAATTAAATCAAAATTAGCCTCAGCTGTCATTTTGGAGAATAAACAGTAAGCATTCAAGCTGGAGCTCCTCTGCTTTTATGTATATTTGGAGGCTACACTGATATAAAGCATTGGAGACCCCTTCTTGTCTTAATATACACAATTATACCATCTAAATACAATTACTGATCTCTAAGGCTTCACAAGATAGAGTCCTGTTCTAGGGTTGGGTACCTGAAAACTACCCACAAAATTGCCAGGTTTCAGGCTGAAAAGTCCAGATTCCCTGACCATACTGGTGGTCTGTGAGTAACTTGCCTGGGTACTTGGGTAACATGTGGCCCTCTATAAATACATTTTATAAAATGGACAATCTTCTATATCTGCTTGATCTGATTCCTGGAGTAATGTCACTTCTGGTTCATAGTGACATGAATTTTGTGTTATGAGGCCTGAGCTTGGTTTGCTTTATGAGTTTTGCTATTGGGTCCAATACCTGATGCAGGTTGGTGGGGTTGGGTTGGGTTGCAGTCATCTGACCAAACACCCATCTGCCACAAGAAGCCTTGTGATGTTGCCCTGCTTGTAGGTCTCCTAAAGACTAATCTGCTAATTATTTCTTATAAATAGGAAATAAATATGTATCTCCCCTCTGTTCCAGTATTTATACACAGATGGGGCAAACGGATTTGACTACACTGGGTGACACAGCACTGATCTCAATTGAAATTCTGAGTAACAGCCTTAGCCATCTAAGACACATTTCTATACAAGGTTTGCTCCATCTGTACTTCATTTGCCATGTAATTAATCTCAATAAAGCCAGTGCCAAGGGGACTGCCATGTCCTCTCATTGTGTAGCACGTGTAGCTGTGTATAATGATACCCAGGGGGAATATAAAGATATTTCCTAATATATTGTTGATTTCCCTTTATCTCCTCTCTAACCCATTTGTACTGTTCCCAGGAGGCGATGTCAGCGAACGCCAAGGCAATTGTACAGAAAAAGAAGATGTCATTAAGTGATATGACACGAGAAATGCAGAGCTTGATAGATAACATTAAATTTCTGGTGGACGAGGTAGGTTTCAATGGCACAGCAGCTTTACTGTATTTCATCAAATATTTTATTATAGCAGGGGTAATAATATAATAATAATAATGATAATATTCAGGCCTGAGGGACAGGATTTGCACATCCCTCCCCTGCATTTAAATCTTTAATCACTGTAAATGGAATTTGCAGGGATTTATCTTTAGCCAACAAAATAAAAGACTGTGTGAAAGACTCATTTTCATTTAATAACTGCTCTCTGTAGTATTTTTTTTAGTCTTTTACTCTGATAAAGGCAGAAATAATAAAGCTTGGCTGGGAAAATTGAATTTTTAAAATTAAGAAAATGGGTCATTTTGTGCCAAATGAATTCCTGGGAATCTGTCACAGTTCATGTTTCATATCATGTGTTCAAGATTTTTGTTCCAGCCATGAGTGTATATTCCTGCTTCAAAACAACACTGGCCTGGTGTTTTAATGCCAGGTATGAAATAGATATAACCACATGGATAGCAGAAAGAGAGTAGAGAGTTTCAGATGGAAACCACACAGGGGGGAGAGTTGTAGGGGGCCCGAGGGTAAGGGGGGCCCGGCCACACCGCACTTTCTTGATTAGCCGGGCCCCCTGCTTTCTGAGAGCTGCCGACATCGGGAAGGCAGGGCGGGAGCACAAGGGGAGGTATCTTCTGTCCATTACTTCCCCTTATTGGTCACTGAGTTTAAGTCCCGGTTGAGCTGCTCAGGGATTGAATAGCTGAGGTTTGAACTTCTCCTCCAACTCATCCAATCACCATGCAGCTTTACCAGGACATGAAATTCTGTGACCAATAAGGGAAGAAAATGCTGTCACTGGAAGAAGATGTAGCCACCTGTGCTCCCCTCCTCCCTTCTGTAGTTGGCAGCTCACTGACAGCAGGTGGGCCAAGCTAATGAAGTAAGTGTAACATGGTAGGGCCCCCGTAAAGTTAACCCTGTGTGGTCCCTGTTGTGTGGTTGTTTAAACTTTCGGGGGGGGCAAGTTTTTTTTTTACATGGACATTTAAGGGGGGCCCTGGCCACAATATTTCTTATAACGTGGAGGGGACCATGTGGGGTCCTAGCCACCAATATTTATTAATGGGGGGCCCTGACCACAAATGTTTTTTATTAATGGAGGGGCCCTGACCACAAATGTTTTTTTGAATGGGGGGGCCCTGACCACAAATATTTTTTTATTTTTTTATTAACATGTTGGAACCATAGGCACATTTTTTAGTGTGTGGTGGGGATGGACCTGTGGGGTGTGGACCTGTAGGTGGGGCTTGTGGTGGGCGCAGCCCAGGAATATTTTTCGTATGGGGCGCTGTGATTTCTGATGGCGGCCCTGGCCACGTGGAATCCAGAATGGAAGTAGCAATAACCATATGGGTACTAGAAAGAAAGTAGAAACAGTCACATGGGTACCAGATGGGAAAGCAGAAACAGACACATTGGTACCAGAAAGGAAATTTGGAGCCAGATTGGTACCAGAAAGCAAATAGGAAAGCCACATGGGTACCAAGACAGAATTTGAGATAGCTGCATGACTACCAGAAAGGAAGTAGACACAGCCCCATGGGTACCAGACAGGAACCAGAGACAGACAATGGGTACCAGAAAGGAAATAAACAGCCAGATGAGTACCAGACAGAACATGGGAGCCAGAATGGAAGTAGAAATAACCATATGGTACCAGGAAGAAAGTAGAGACAGTTACGTGGATACTAGAAAGAAAGTAGAAACAGACACATGGGTACCAGAATGGAAATAAAGAGCCAGATGGGTGCCAGAAAGCAAATAGGAAACCCCCATGAGTACCAAGACAGAACTTGAGATACTGTAGCTGAATGACTACCAGAAAGGAAGTAGACACAGCCACATGGGTAGCAGACAGGAAGCAGAGACAGACAAATGGGTACCAGAAAGGAAATAAAGAGCCAGAGGGTACCAGACAGGAAGTAGATACATCCACATGGGTACCAGACAGGAAGCAGAGAGAAATACACAGGTAGGAGAGGAAATGAAGAGCCAAATGGGTACCAAAAAGGAAGGAGACACAGAGCACATAGGCAGTAGCAGAAAGGAAGTAGGGACAACCACATTGGTACCAGGCAGGAAGCAGAGAGAAACTCATGGGTACCAGAGGATATAAAGAACCAGATGGGTACCATAAAGTAAGTAGACAAAGAGACATGGGTACTAGGATCACAGAGTACATAGGCAGTAGCACTAAAGAAAATGTCACTGTACATACATACATTTTATTTTGCAGCCACAGCACACAGTGCCTGATGTATTTATTTGGCTTCTGAGTAACAACAAGCGAGTTGCATACGCCCGTATCCCAGCACGAGATATTCTCTACTCCCCTGTGGCTGAAGAGAGAGGTCATCACTGTGGGAAAATTAAAACCCTTTTCTTCAAAGTGAGTACAACACACTGGGGAATCCTCTGGGCCTCGCCTGTCTCTGCTGGGCTCTCATCAATGAGATGCTTGTGTGCATTGCTTTTAACCTCAACTGTCATCTATAGAATCATTATCTGTCCATTTCTTTATGTCAGGAACTGTCCAAGCCACAGGTCTGGCCAACAGTACAAATAAATGGAGTCTTGTTTTCTAGGTTTCGTTTGTGGTTAAACCAACCAACTAGTAAAAAATACATATTATACAGTCTAATGGTGGGATGGTAGATTTTGAAGTTTCAGAAAACCAGGACATTGGTGCCCTGAGGCACATAATAGCATCCCAGAACACTTTTTTGATAACATCACAAAAAGTGCTTTTTGGCAAAAGCAGCTGCCAAAGCACTCTCTGGGATCTCCATATGCCAAAACAGTGATGTGACAGTTGTCAAGGGAAGGACACCTTATGTAGGAGACTTCTGAATCCAGAGGAATCTGGCATAGAGATCCCTAAACTGCAGCCGTTAAAGCCTATTTTTCTCCAAAAATGGTTTAAAAAAATAAAGTGAATTGCAGAAGTGCAGAGGGTAAAGGGAGGAATTTTTTGCATATCTATTTTCCTATTGGTTCCCAAAGGGCGAGCAGCTGCACCAGTCAATAATCTTTAGCTATTTTACTATGTAAAAAAATCCCCTAGTTTTTGGGCAGGGATCCCTTTACATTACTCAGAGGTCACACCTTGATAATTGCAGCTTCCGGGAAAGCGCCCCCCTGGCTGGAACGTACAAGCCAAAGTAGATGTGTACTTGTGGTTGGGCTCCAGCAAATATTCCCATTCCATCTTTGAGAATCTACCCAGTGGCTATGAAGTGGAAACACCCACAGCTTCCTCAGGGCATCATGGCTCGCCACCACCTGGGAACTTGGTCTACAAAAGTAAGTGCATTGTCATTGTTTGGATAACAATTTCCAGGGAAGCCCTCCCTCTTCTCAGCCTTCTTAGTTTATCACAGACCTGTCAAAGGCCATGAAATGGACAAGCCTTAGGGCTCTTCTCTGCCATCTGAAAACTGAATGTACATATGGATAATCTATAGTTATATAGTTAGATCAGGTTGAAAAAAGACCAAAGTTCATCAAGTTCAGCCCCTTCAAATGTAACCCAGCACCCATACATCAACACACTGACCCCTCCATACACTCACATACATTATATATACCCATATCTATACTAACTATAGAGTTTAGTATCACAATAGCCTTTGATATTATTTCTGTCCAAAAAATCATCCAAGTCCCTCTTATAGTCATTAACTGAATCAGCATCACAACATTCCCCAACCTCACTGTCCTGACTGTGAAGAACCCCCTACGTTGCTTCAAATTAAAGTTCTTTTCTTCTAATCTGAAGGGGAGGCCTCTGGTACGGTGATCCACTTTATGGGTAAAATGTGTAATCATGTCCCCTAGCAAGCATCTTTAATCCATAGAAAACAATACCAACCTTGACAGTCTCCCCTCATAATTTAAGTCTTCCCTCCCTCTAACCAGTTTAGTTGCACTTAGTCTCTGCACTCTCTCCAGCTCATTTATATCCCTCTTAAGGATTGGAGTCCAAAACTGCCCCCATACTCCAGATGAGGCCTCACCAGGGACCTATAAAGGGGCAAAATTATGTTTTCATCCCTTGAGTTAATTCCCTTTTTTATGCAAGACAGAACTTTATTTGCTTTAGTAGCCACAGAATGACACTGCCCAGAATTAGACAACGTGTTATCCACAAAAAAAAACCCATATCCCTTTTAGTTAAGGAAACTCCCAACACACTGCCAATTAGTGTTTAACTTGCATTTATATTATAGACAATTATCATGATGCTTTATCTATATACTGCAAATATTTTACCCAACACCCAGAGAAGGTCTCATAATTAGGAATAATTTGCAACGTTGCAGCTGATGAATGTTCTTTGGCATGGTACCAGTTGTGATTAGCCTTACCTCCTACTTAAAGACATGAAAACGAAACAAATATTTTGGGGTTTGGCTCCAGAACCTAGCAACCATAATATAGAAACATAAAATAAAGTGGTTTCCTGTGCTTATTCTTTCAAAAGTATATCTCCAAAGAATCACACCTACATAGATTCACTTATCTTGCAGTGGTTCACTCAAGACTATGTTGACATCTCTCACAAAGTCTCAAGAACCAGAGTTTAGTCCCAGTCCTTTGCTGATTTCATAAGGGCAAAAGCAAAGGGCACAAATTGTAATACACTGTTTCCCAGGTCTCCCAGAAGAAGTCATGTTCTGCAATAAGGTCAAATGGAAATGATCACATAAAAAGCTGAGTAGAAGGTGAAATAACTTCAGTGTCAATAGGTGTCCCCAGGCGCAGCCTTAGTTACAGGGCCTTCTGCTCCACACATACTAAAAAGTTCACACTGTCCATAGGGACTAATCACTATGGCATGGTGCAGGTTCCAGAAGGTTACTCAAAAAAATAGAAATTAAGGGGAAATCGGCTGCAAGATTCAGACACAATCACATGGGTAAAGATTAACACTGAGATAATACAGTAGCAGTTTTGTAAAGATTATACTTTACTTTCATTGTGAAAACTTACTGTTTTCCAGCCAGCACAACCCCCCCAAATCTCAGTTTCTTGTTTCTTGCCAACTTAAGGTATGGATCCAGCAAATGTTTCAAGGGTACAGCTAAGGATGCAACCCCATAGTTCACAAAATGTGTTTATTGTTACTTTCTTGAATTCTCTAACCATCAAATAAGTATATAAGATCCCACTATGTCCTTACAGCAAAACACATGTTCCAGCTACGAGCCCACATGTACCAGGCAAGAGGACTGATTGCTGCTGACACTTCTGGGCTTTCTGATCCGTTTGCCAAGGTGACATTTGTCTCCCACTGCCAAACGACAAAGGTAAAAACAGATACAAAGTATTTATTTATCCAGTAAAGCTTATGAACACAACTATGGTGGGTACTCCTTGGTAAGTTGCCATAATCTTCTAAATATATACCTACTACTTATAGACTCCCCCTGAATTTGCAGGTCATATGACCAATACCAAGGTTCTCATTAAATTTCATCTGACCTGCTCACTGCTCTTCACACTCTAAGTCAGTTGGCAGCCTCTAAGTTTTTTGCCATAGAGTGTTCTTCTGCACTTTTTTGGATCTGGAACAACTGATTCCCCTATCTCTGTAGAAATGAAGCTTTGTGAAACCTGGGCAAAGTTTAGTTGGAATGGGAAAAATACTTACTGAACTGCAAATATCTTCCCTCATTTCTTGCAATTCTTTTGTAGATTATTTCACAGACACTTTCTCCAACATGGAACCAGATGCTGCTGTTTAACAACATTGTCATCCATGGAGAACTAAAAGACATAGCTGAGGACCCCCCGAATATTGTTATTGAGGTTTATGATGATGATGCACTGGTAAGAGGACATGTGGTGCTTTTATCTCAGTAGTCTTACTGTATATAGCTGGTGTTTCGGGTTTAAAGAAGAACTAAAGATCAACAGAAACTAGGCTACAAACCTTACATTTTAGGCTTTTGTACCTGCACAAGGTTTACCCCAACGTGCAGTGCCACTGGCATTTAAAGCAAAGACTAACAAGAATTAATATTTGCTAAGGACAACTTTGTAGGAATGGCCCATTACTGATATTGGTCTGATAAGGCCCTGAGCTTTAGTTCTCATATAAATTATCAACTCTTATCAGGCACAATATTTACAATGTAAAAGAATAAATATCTATGAAAAGTCTTCCCGTGGAGAGTTGTCTCTAAGAGAATTCTTGTACCTGTATACTGAAAATGGAAACCAAAGTCAGTGTTTCAGAGAGGTTTTATAGGAAAAGAGGCAGTTGAGACATTATAAAAGAGGACCTAAACTGAAATGGATGAGGTGGAGTATGGAGTAGAAGTATGGAGAAGTCAGAAGAAGTCTGAAATCTATAGTCGAGCAGGGGAATTACTGTCTAAAGGCTTGAGGAACATTCAGTTTAGTTTGGAATTGGACAGAGAGACTGCAAATGAAATCTAAAAATTAAAACATATTTTTAAAAAAGTTTAAAGTGTAGAGGCCAAAAGAGAGACGGAGGAAGATCTCTGACCCTACTGCTGTGAATATTAGGTAGAGATTAAGTCAATGTATTTAGCCAAACCCGGCCTCATGGGGGCAAGGGGTTCAGAGCCTGAGGTCAGGATGCATCAGAGAAACAATGTACAAGTTGGGGAAATGGTAATAATGTGATCAGGAGTAGATCCACAGCTATGCAGAGGTAAGTTGCACAGAGGGTATTGGCTATTATTGTACTGGGGTTTGGAATCCACTCAACAAAGAAACAGTAACAGATGTAGAAATATTTCCCCCCTGAAGTGTCCCCAAGAGTGTTCCATAACAAAAAGTCTCTTTCTATTGTGTATAGGTTGTGTATAGTAATAGTATATTGATTTTTGTTGATTTTGATTATGTATATACAGTATTTATGTATAACTAGAAAGCACTGCAAATACCCCCCATTATACATCCCTTATGTAGAAAAACCTGGGTCACGAGCATTGCCCATAATGGAATCCATATCTGTATCTCCCAATATGTTCTGCTACTGATCTTTCTCCTTTCCTGCAGAGTAAATCTGAGTACATCGGTTCTACTGTGGCCTCCCCAACAATGATCTTGGCAAACCAGACCTACTCTCCAGCCCAACTGACTTATCATCCTTTGTTCTGTGGTAATCTCTCAGGAGGGGAACTTCTGGCAGCCTTTGAGTTGCTACAGGCAAGTGCTATGCCCCCTTCTAAAAATGTATGTATTGTCTGTCGACCACCCCGTATTGTTGAGGGTTGCCTATCTTTACACGTTCAGCCGAGATTTCATGTTTCCACAGAAATCCAAAATAATAAACCAGCATTCACTGCCAAACTCTAATCTGAATGGCTTTTAGGATATTACTGCCATAGAAACAGGTCTGACATGACACTCCAAACTAGATAGCTGACAGTTGCCTTGACTTGTAGCATCCCACACCTGCATAAAGGGAATAAAAATTCTTGATGTTGTATTTCAAAACCAGAGGGGTGGATAAAACAGGGCTATAAAGTACAAACCCTTAATGTATTTCTCCCTTCAGGTCCCCGACTCAGGAGTTCATAGTCTTCCACCAATTGAAACTCCCGATGCAGCTCAGCTCTATCCAGTCCCAGCAAATATCCGCCCAGTGCTGAGTAAATACAGAGTGGAGGTACGTTATACATCAATATATTTGCAACTGTATTGTACAAGAATATGGTGACACATTTTCATTTGCCTACTACCCTCTTTTAGGTTATGTAAGTGTCATTTTGCAATAAAATGTTTGTGCACTCAGTACACGGGGTACCTATGTCACTGACATAATATTATGTTATCTCTAGCTACAGAGTGAGGGCAAACATAGGGGGCTGTTCCTGCTGAATTGTGCTTAGTACAGGGGAATGCTTGTGATGAAATAGTAATATGGTATCTCTCTGTACAGACTATGAGAAGCCTGGCCGTTAATGCTATAAGCTATGATTAAAGGAATTCTGTCACGACAAACATGTTGTTTTTCCAAAACACATCAGTTAATAGTGCTGCTCCAGCAGAATTCTGCACTGAAATCCATTTCTCAAAAGAGCAAACAGATTTTTTTATATTTAATTTTAAAATCTGACATAGGGCTAGACATATTGTCAGTTTCCCAGCTGCCCCCAGTCATGTGACTTGTGCTCTGATAAACTTCAATCACTCTTTACTGCTGTACTGCAAGTTAGGGTGACATCGCCCCTTCCCACCTGCGGAAGTGGGCATGCGCCATAACAGAGGGGGAGGGCAACGAAGGGGGCAGGTGCCTCTTTTGCCTAGCCCTAGTTGCGGCCCTGCACATGACCAGGCAAAATGCAGTGCTGGGCCACACTGGGCAGGCACCCTAGGCAGGCCCGGCAGTCACGGCGCCTGTTTAGCGTGCGCATGCGTGAATTTGCGCTCGCGTGGACGCATTTGCGATATAGTGCGCATCAATTCACGCGCATGCGCAGAATCGCAAAAATCGAGAAAAAACGCAGAGTCAGGCAGAGAAGGGAACCGGACTTGGGGTGGGCGACAGAGGAGGTATGTGCCTGGCACGTGCCGACTCTGCCTACCCCTAGTTCCGGCCCTGGCAAAATGACCTTAGATAGCGCCTACACACCAGTATTACAATTTAAAAAAAAATACACTGGTTGGGTTAGGAATTAAATTGTACATGATAGAGTCAGGGCTGGATTTACATAGTTGGTGCCCCTAGGCCCACTGCCATTCATCGCTCCTGACCACTTCCCTTTATTAGAGCAAATTTTCATCATCTGGACCAGAGCAATGGGGATTGGTGCATGGGAAATTTATAAAATGATTGTATCTCCAGTGCATCCCCAGTGTTTTTGAACCAATGTGGATGTGGTTGGACAGCATGGCACCCCATAAAATCATGCCGCCCTAGGCCCGGGCCTAGGTGGCCTTTCCACAAATCCGGGGAGTTAAGGAGTTCATGTAGACCATCAGATCCCAAGGTGTGTATTGTTAGGCCATGCTCCTACTCTTGTATTTAATTGTAAAGTGCATTATATATCTAACCTGTAACAAACCTAGCCAATATCTGTACTGGCATGCACCTCATTGAAAAAGGTTTCATTCGAAAATGGTGAGGAGTAAGTGCTATGTATCCAGTTTTTATGATGTTTTTGCCTTCCCCCAGGTTCTCTTCTGGGGAGTGCGGGAGCTAAAGAAGGTCCAGCTTCTCTCTGTGGATCGGCCTCAGGTGCTGATAGAATGTGCCGGGAAGGGCGTGAAATCCTGCGTTATACAGAGCTACAAAAGCAACCCCAACTTCAATGTGATTGGAGATTGGTTTGAAGTGGTGAGTGTTACATTTATTTGAATATTTAATATACATGTATGGGCTCCGTTATTTGGAAACCCATTATCAAGAAAGCTCCGAATTACAGGAAGGCCATCTGTCATAGACTCCATTTCAATTGAATAATTAAAATCTTTAAACGTGATTTCCTTTTTTCTCTGCAATAATAAAATAGTACATTTTACTAATATATAATTAATCCTTATTAGGGGCAAAATAATCCTGTTGGGTTAAATGAACGTTTAAATTATTTTTTTTTAGTAGGCCCGCTGTCGTTCGTCGCCGACGCCCCCTCCCTTTTGTTCGCACTAATTTTCATCATTGGGACTGGAGCCATTGGGATTGGCGCACAGGAAATTTAAAAAATGATTGTATCTCGTGTGTATCCACAGTATTTGTGGACCAATGTGGGTGTGGTTGGACAGCATGCCACTCCCTAAAATCCTGCCGCCCTAGGCCCGGGCCTTGGTGGCCTTTCCATAAATCCAGGCCTGGATATAATTAATCCTTATTGGAGGCAAACCCAGCCTATTGAGTTTATTTAATGCTTATATGATTATTAAGTAGACTTAAGCTGGCCATAGACGCAAAAATCTGATCGTACGAATCAAGGATTCGTACGATTTTCGGGAACGTGTGTGGAGAGTCCCGACATTTTTCGCCCGGCGGAGATCGGTCGTTTGGTCGATGGGACAGGTTAGAAAATTCTTGTCGGCTGCCGATAATATCTCTGCGTGTATTGCCGATTGTACGATTTTCAGTGGGAGACTGTCACTAGCTTTGGTCGGACATAGATATCGTACGATTGCTGTCAGGGGCAGAACATTGCTGATCTGTTCTTTAACTAATCTGACTGGTAAGACTTTGATCTGAATGGTTAGTGGCGGGTCGGGAGATGGGAAAGTCCGGTTGTACGATGATTCGTAGAATCGGATCTTTGCATCTATGGCCATTTTTAAGGTATGAAGATCCAAATTACAGAAAGATCCATTATCCGGAAACACCCCCAGGTCCCGAGCATTCTGAATAACAGGTTCCATACCTGTATGTACTGTATATATACATTAATTATATACGATTAATTATATCTTAGTTAGTATCAAGTACAAGGTACTGTTTTATTATTACAGTGAAAAAAAGGAAATAATTTTTTTTAAAAATGGATAGCCTTTCCTTAAAGGGGACCTGTCACCTAGACATAAAAAGCTGTATAATAAAAGTCCTTTTCATATTAAACATGAAATCCAAATTTATTTTTTTATTAAAGCATTCATAGTTGTTATAAACTCATTTAAAAATCTCAACTGTTAATCAAATATTGCTTGCCCCTCCTCGATGCCTTAGGCATAGGGGCGGACAGGCAATTACTTTCACTTTCCACTCAGCACTTCCTAGATGTAACTGCACTACCCACATTCCCCCTGTCTCTTCACCATTTAATTGTGTATCCAGTACATGGGGATGGACATCAGGTCCCCCATTCTGGTGCACAAACAAGATTCTGAGATGATACAAGACTTGTCTTAATAACAGTGTCCACAAAATGGCTCCTGCCTGCTTGTTATAATTCTGAATTCCCAGACTGATGGAAACAAGATTCAAATAATTTATATAGTGTAATTAAAGTTCATTTTGCTTGACTTAAGTGATAAAACAGGATTTGGAATCATTTTTTTTTTGGGTGGCGGGTCCCCTTTAATTCAAAGCTTTTTGTATAAAGGAATTCCAAATAACAGATCCCATACCTGTATTAGAGTTCGACTGCTGTTACTATTATTTAATGATCAGCTTTGGGGGTGGTTGAGGCAGGTGGGAACTTCACTGATTGGAGATTTGCCCCTTCTTACAACAGCTCCAGCCATTTGGCATCTCCATAGAGCACAATGCAGAAGAAACAAGAAGCAGCTGACGACCCTTTGTCCTCTCTCAAATTCTTATTCCTCCAAAAAAGAATCGCTTGGTTACTTGCATGATGAGACATATTTATTTGCTATGTGTGTGTTTTTGCCAGGAACTGCCTGAAAATGAAGGCTTGCATCCTCCTCTGAGTATTTGCGTAGTTGACTGGCGAGCTTTTGGGCGCAGCACTCTTGTCGGAACGCACATGATCAATTGCCTGAAGCAGTTCTTGTACAAACCTCAGCAGGACCAGACAAGTGCAATAGCCGGACCTGTAGTGCAGAGCCCACCTGTTGAAAGTGGTTAGTAAAAGTGTCAATATTGTCACCACTTTTTCGGCTTGGTGGGTAATAATGGCGCTTTCTGCCCCTCTGGGAAAGACTAGGATTGATTGATAAAATAGGGGAATATTCTAGGCATGTCACATTTTTTCAGTGGTGATACAATGTGAAAAGAAAGGTATATTTAACCAAAACACTTACATAGGAACCTATTTCTACCCAATACCCAAGGGCCAAGTCTAGAGACACCCTGATTAACGTTGACCTTGTCCAGGGTCCAATTGGCCTGCTACAGAACCAGAGCATCTCCCAGTGGGGTGGAACTCAAGGACATTTTCCATTAGCTTTCTTTCTCATTTCTCATTTCTTTTTTCCACCATAGGTCTATATGACACTTGTAACATTTAACACTAGCTACGTCTGTTTGTTATGAGAGTGGTCCTAGTTGTCAGTTTCTCTGGTGGGTGCTTGGAGACTCAGTCAGACACTGCTTGTGACTGGAAGATAAAATTTGGTAGTCTAGACTGGGAATGTCAGGTTCCTGGGTGAAAAGTTATTGAAAACCATACAGCATGAGTTTGGTCATCTTGTCCTAGAGCAGGGGTCTCCAGCCTTTTTTGCCCATGAGTCAAATCCAAATGTAAAAAGAGTTGGGGAGCAACATAAGCATGAAAAAATGTTCCTGGGGATGCCAAATAAGCACTATGATTGGCTGTCTGGTAACCCCTATGTGGAGGCTCTGTTTGGCAGTACATCTGGTTTTTATGCAACCAAAACTTCCCGCCAAGTCAGGAATTCAAAAATAAGCAACTGCTTTGAGGCCACTTAGAGCAACATCCAAGGGGTTGGTGAGCAACATGTTGCTTGAGGATCACTGGTTGGGGATCACTGTTCTAGAGTGTCCACTCTGGATAACTTACTGGCCTCCAGAAACCGATGCAATTCTGGTTAAAAAAAATAGGTAGAACAACATCATTTTGTCAGCCATGGTTATTATTCCAGATTTTTCCGCATTACTAATATAAAATAGACTGAAAAGTTCACCAACACAAGATATCTCGCAGAGTAAAGGAAAAGGAGTATATTTCAGCACTATAACTGAGTATTAACTGAGCCAACACCAAACATACCACTACATCCACCTTCTTAAATTAAATTAGAAATATGTAATCAGGTTTATGTCTGACGGGTCTTAAATTATCTCAACATAATAAAATTGCCAGCCTTGTTCCTTTTCTGTCTCTAAAACAAAAACAATTTTCCTGCTTAAGGAGACCCGCTGGTTTTTAGCTTTTATGTTATTACAGATGTATTTGCACTACCCTTTTTCCAACTCAAATAAATACTTAATTCCACCTTTTACTTTATCATATGATTACCATGACTTATAATGATGTCTGTCCTTTCTTATGATTTCAGCTGGACCCCAGTATGATTCTCCTGATCCCGGGGAACAAGATCATATCTATGTTGATATTGATCCATCGCTAAGGAAGGAGGTTCCACAAAGCCGCCCTCATTCTCCTGTGCCGTCACCTACTGCAACTTTAGCTCCATCTCTGACTCCATCAACTGGTCCGGCTCTGGATTCTGCTGTGTCTAAAGACAAACGTAAAGACAAAGCCACAAAAGCAGAGATGTCCCCTCTAAAGAAAGATACCACCCAGCAGGCAAGCCTTTTTAATAGTTAAATATTAGCTTTGCTGTTGGAAAAATTTTAGTACTGGATCACTCTGTGTTTATGTACATGCCCTATTGGGTGCAACTGAATGCCAATGCAAAAGACATATTAGCACAGGGATATTGACACTACTTCCATTCTCCCTACTGCATGTGCTCAGTTTATTTTCTAGTGGTATATGTGTGTATCTAGAGCAGTGATCCCCAACCAGTGGCATATGAGCAACTTGTTGCTCACCAACCCCTTGGATAATGATCCCAGTGGTCTCAAATTATTTTTGAATTCCAGGCTTAGAGGCAAGTTTTGGTTGTATAAAAACCAGACGTACTGCCAAAGAGAACCTCCTGTAGGCTGGCAGTCCACATAGAGGCTACCAATAGTCAATCACAGTTCTAATTTGGTACCCCCAGGGACTTTTTTCATGCTTGTGTTGCTCCTCAACTCTTTTTACACTTGAGTATGGCTCATGGGAAAAAAAGGTTGGGGACCACGGCTTTGAGGCCACTGGGAGCAACATCCAAGGTGTTGGAGAGCAACATGTTGCTCATGAACCTCTGCTTGGGGGATCACTGCAATATGGAATAACACAGGCCACAATTTAGTATAACACATATTGAGGTTTGACAGAGAGCAGAATAAGAACATAAAATAAGCTCTTTATTGCACCGCAGGCTTTGGTCAGAGGGTCATTGAGGAAGTCAACCAAAAAGAAGAAGAGAACAATAGCAGATGAATCAGCAGAAAATGTCATTGACTGGTGGTCAAAATACTACGCATCTGTGGACAAGCTGCAGAAGGTAATTCTTCCCTGATCTTTCCATGTGGGAAGGGAGTTTAGGAGGTTCCTGCTGGACAAGCAGAAATGCACTTTAGCCTAAGGCAGTGGTGAGAACTTGTTTAAGTTGAGTCTTATGGGCACTAAGGGCAAAACACATTGACTTCCTGGTTTGGGGCGTTAAAGGGATTGTTTCTCCTTCCAAACACTTTTTTGGATTGAGTTATTTTCAGATTGTTGGGTGGCGGGTGGGTGCAGGTCGGGGAAATCCCGCCCCGTACATCACTACTGCAGATTTTATTCTTTGTGCGAGGAACGATCGTTCCTTTCAGTCTAATGATCTGCTACTAACCATTCAGATTCAAATAAGTAGAAAAAATAAATCAGGCGATATTCTGGCCATGAATTGAGAAGCAGCAATCAAATAAAAGTCATGCCTGACAAATAGTAGTGACAGTCACCAGAGTCGGACTGGACCATTGGGGCCCACCAAGTTCCAAAATTCCGAGCCCTTCTGCATGCGCCAACCTTGAGTGCGAGCATGCTTGAACACCGGAATATTGTTTTTTTTTGGCGGGGGCAGCCGATCAGGGATCCCAGCGAGGGGCCCATGAGGTCCGGGCCAACCAGGTTTTTTCCCAGTGTCCCTTCGGCACAGTCCAATCCTTACAGTCACCCATTGATATTGTCAGATAGGCAATACATGCAGAGATCCTTTAAATACTAAAAATTGTCGAGACACTCCACACAAGGTCCAAAAATCGTATGAATCTTCGTTTCGCATGACTGTATCTTTGCTTCTATGGCCAGCTTTACATATGTACTGAATTAGAATGAGATTAGAGCTGCTTTCCTTAGCAAAGTACAATGGGTTATTCCTTAATAGTCATGGTTATGTCTGTGTGTTTATGTGATTGCAGTATCCCTTTAAAATGCCTTAACTTTCATTTTGTAGGGTTTTTTTGTCCCACATCATAAATATGCAATATCTGCTTTGTTTGAATGTCAGCCTTAAATACGCCTTTATTTTTGTCTCCCGAAGGCAAAAGCCGCTGCAGCCACCGCCGACACAACAGATTCGTGTAAGTCTCTAAATTGCCTCGTAACCTTTCAATTATCCAGCTAAAGAATGCAAAGGAAAGCTATTGCACTGCTAGGGGACCTGTTATCCAGAATGCTTGTGACCTGGGTTTCTCTGGTTATTATATCTTAGTTGGGATTAAGTACAAGCTACTGTTTTATTATTACAGAGAAAAAGGAAACCATTTTTTTAAATTTGGATAAAATGGAGTCTATGGGAGATAGAATTCTCTCTAATTTTCTGGATAATGGGTTTCCGGATAACAAATTCCCTACCTGTACTAAGCATGAGATGCACAAGTGGATAGCATCAAATGCTTCTCAAGGTGTTCTGCTTATCGCTGGTTTGCACCTAAATACTTAATATTCTTCGTATGGGTCTCCTTTAAAGGAGAAGGAAACCTAGTCGGCGCAAACCCCCCCCCCCTCGTGTGTTGCCCACCCTCCCTCCTCCCCCCTGGCCTACCCGTCCCGCTGGGCAAATGCCCCAAACTTGTTACTTACCCTTCTGCGCAGGTCCAGTCTACGGAGTTCACCAATGCCATCTTCTTCCAAGCGATCTGCTTTGACCGACGTATGCGCAGTAGGAACATTTCGCAAGTACGATCTACTGCGTATGCGCCAAAAGTCACGAAGTGAAATCGGAAAACTTCATGACTTTTGGTGCATGCGCAGTAGATCCATAGCGGCGAAATGCTCCTACTGCGCATGCGCCAAAACGCCGTTCAAAGCAGGAAGAAGATCGCGTGGAAGAAGATGTCGTCTGTGAACTCCGTGGACTGGACCTGCGCAGAAGGGTAAGTAACAAGTTAGGGGCATTTGCCCAGCGGGACGGGTAGGCCAGGGGGGGAGGAGGGAGGGTGGGCAACACACGGGAGGGGGGGCATTTTTGCGCCGACTAGGTTTCCTTCTCCTTTAAAGGCAGTCTACACCCTCTGAACAAATAAACGTAAAATTAAATTATACATCTTTTTTTTTTATATTGCTAGCTGGTAAGACCCCGGGGGAAGTCAGTTTAACAATTGTAGAGCCAGAAAAAAAGAAGAAAGATGGGAAAAAAGGAATGGAATTGGTCAAAAAGAAACCAAAAGATGAAGTTCCCAAGCTTGCCACCCTGCAGGTACAGCTATAGTACTTTATTGTGTCAAGTTCACTATGCTATGTGCTATGATTTATAAACCACATACATATACTACTCTCTCTCTCTCTCTCTCTCTCTCTCTCTATATATATATATATATCTTGACTTACACTATTGTATGAGTGTTTTGTGTCCTTCATGCTGACTCTATAAATATATATATATATTAGTTTTAAAGATCATATCAATCCACAACTCCCCATTGCACTGGGTCACTGTACCACGCTACCATTTCAGATATATGACAACGAACTGGAAAGTGAGTATAGGAATTTTGAAGACTGGGTCAGAACGTTTGAACTTCTGAGAGGGAAATCTACAGACGACGAGCACAGTATCCATGATGATAGGATCATTGGCAAATTCAAGGTAACCACGAAAATAAATTGATGTAAAATTATTTAATACTCATCTCCCAAAGGATTAGGCAACAATCTCAGGGGCTGATGTACTGCAGGGGTCACTAGGAGGAGCTGATGTACTGCAGGGGTCACTCAGAAGGGCTGATGTACTGCAGGGGTCACTAAGAAAGGCTAATGTACTGCAGGGGTCACTAGGAGGGGCTGATGTACTGCAGGGGTCACTAGGAGGGGCTGATGTACTGCAGGGGTCACTAGGAGGGGCTGATGTACTGCAGGGGTCACTGTGGTGTTATTTATTGCAGGGGTCACTAAGAGGGGCTGATGTACTGCAGGGGTCAGTAGGAGGGGCTGATGTACTGCAGGGGTCACTGTGGTGTTATTTATTGCAGGGGTCACTAAGAGGGGCTGATGTACTGCTGGGGTCACTAGGAGGGGCTGATGTACTGCAGGGTTCACTAGGAAGAGCTGATGTACTGCAGGGGTTACTAAGAAAGGCTGATGTACTGCAGGGGTCACTAGGAAGAGCTGATGTACTGCAGGGGTCACTAGGAGGGGCTGATGTACTGCAGGGATCATTGTGGTGTTATTTATAGCAGGGGTCACTAAGAGGGGCTGATGTACTGCTGGGGTCACTAGGAGGGGCTGATGTACTGCAGGGTTCACTAGGAAGAGCTGATGTACTGCAGGGGTCACTGGGGTGTTATTTATTGCAGGGGTCACTATGAGGGGCTGATGTACTGCAGGGTTCACTAGGAGGAGCTGATGTACTGCAGGGGTCACTGGGATGTTATTTATTGCAGGGGTCACTAAGAGGGGCTGATGTACTGCAGGGTTCACTAGGAGGAGCTGATGCACTGCAGGGGTCACTAGGAGGGACTGATGTACTGCAGGGGTCACTAAGAAAGGCTGATGTACTGCAGGGGTCACTAGGAGGAGCTGATGTACTGAAGGGGTCACTGGGATGTTATTTATTGCAGGGGTCACTAGGAGGGTCTGATGAGGGAGGCTGAGATGCAGTGAAAGGTTACAGCATAGTATAGAGTGTACTGGATGTTTTACTGAACAGCATAGACTGATATTCTACAAAAATGAGTATGCTCTTCTAACAAAAAGCATTTATTCTCTCTCTGGCTTTGAAACATCACACCTATAATAAATACCATAACCTTTCTGTGGAAAAAAAAAATAAACAAAACAACAATTCTCCAATTGGTATATAAAACGAATACCCTGATGAATTTCCACAAACTGGTTACTAGGGTTCAAATTACCCTAGCAACCATGCATTGATTTGACAATGCATTGAGAGACTGGAATATGAATAGGAGAGGCCTGAATAGAAAGATGAGTAATAAAAAGTAGCAGTAACAATACATTTGTAGCCTTACAGAGCATTTGTTTTTTAGATGGGGCCAGTGACCCATATTTGAAGGCTGGAAAGTATCAGAAGAAGAAGGCAAATGATTCAAAAACTAAAAAAAAGACCAATTCAAAAGTTGCTTAGAATTGACCGTTCTATAACATACTTAAAGTTTTGTTTGAATGATCTTAAATACCGCTGACTAAGTGTGTAAGTCCAATTCTAGGTGCTGTAATATCTGCCAATCATTTTACTTTTTAATGTATCCCTGCTCTGACCAGAATTAATTACCATAGATTGGATGTGTGATATAAAAGTGAAATTTAACATTCCTGAGATCAAACATTTTCAGTATGTAAAGAACACATTTCTACTATTTAGGAAATGGAAAAGAGCAATCATTTGAAATAGAATCCTCTATACAGAGGCACAAGGGGTTGTTTATTTCCCAGAGGAGTAAGTGCTAGAGCCTTAAAGGAGAAGGAAAGGAGTCTCTCCCTGCTCACTCATAGCTCTGGGCTCAGATTACAGCAGGGAGGGGAGGAGGGAAGGGGGAGGAGGAAACTGAGCATGCTCAAGCCCAAGCCTTGGAGGTTTAGGCTGAAAATAGGAACTCTGATACAGAAGCCCATGTGTACACAAAAAATGGAAAGAAATGTGGTGTTTCTTTTGAAGGAGGATTAAGAGCTGCATTACTTTGAGGGTTTACTGGAGTATTTATATAGACCTTTCTGATAAAGCTTAACTTAGTTTTAGCCTTTCATTCGCCTTTAAGGATCGCAAGAGCTGGTCCCACAGTGCTTGCTTATCAAGCAAAAAAAAAAAATCAGTTTTATAGATTTCTCTCTATATATCAAATTACCACAAAGGTATAGTTTCTGAAAACTGGAACGATCAGCATTTTTGACAGATTCGCCTAGTTTATAGTGGGCTTTATCAGGGAAAATCTGATCCTTCTTGTCATTCCATTTGTGTGTAATGTGGTGAGCTGAATATCAATACTTTCCATTAGTTATATCCACAAATAGTTGAGTTAGGGAAGACACTGGAGAGAGAGCTCAGAAAAAAAGACTAAAAAAAAAGAAATTGCATTAACCACAGAATAACCTACAACAACAATAACCCTGGCCTAACTCAATCGAACTACTAGCACCTTACATCCAATATTGGATGAAAGAGAAACTCCTTTCAATGAAAGCAAAATGCAATTAGATCCAGAAATAGAAATAGAAATATGAGAAACAAACAAGAAAAACCCTAATCTTGGAAAAAAAATTGTAGTTTAAATTTATGAGTAAATGTCTCCTGCCCTGGTCCTTGCCACTATTATGTCACTGAAACAAATAAAAACGAGTTATACAGAAAATGGGGCAAATTTACTAAAGGACAAAGTGGCCGTCGCTAGCGTCAATTCCCCAAAAAGACACTTAACAGAGACATCACCATAGCAGAAGAGCTCAGCGCTAACTAAGTTTCACGCCCTTTTGCCAGGTGAATTTTCGCTCAAGTTGAACTTTCCAATTCGTTAACCTTTTCGCCAGAGTTTGCTTCAAGTCTGCAGGTCCATATGTCAGTGACATCATATCCTGTATGCCGAAAAGTCATTATAAACAGACAAAAACGCCAGCGTTTTTTCATATATTAATGTGGGATTATGTTTAAACGTTAAATTGATATTTTTGTAAAACATTTGAAGCTCACGGCACATTTGTTTTAGGGTGGGCTCATGTCTAGGATCTCTTTTGTATTTATTTTGCTTCCTTGTGTAGGGGACTGGTAAATTAGTCTCCCAGTATTATTTAGAAGGCAGTCCCCTAGGTTTATAGATGCCTAACTGGGTCCTAAAATACAGTTAAGAGGGGGGACCTGTTGCTATTAGTGCTTAAAGCTATGCCCCTTGGTGTTCACACAGAGACTAGTAGATGGCACTGTGCTCAATTATAAAGTCCTGGGCAGCCATGTGCTCAGGGTCAATTGTGTGTTAGTTCTGGCCTGAGCAGGCTGGCATGGTATCCAGTGGAACCTAGACAGGTCAGGTCTAGTAAGGATAGGCTACTCACCTTAAGAGATCACTCTAGGAGTGACAGATAGACAGGCTATTTAGCTGAGCAGCTTAAAGCTCCCCCGAGGATTGTGAGTGGGATTATGATCCTGAGTACTAATTGCCCAGAAGTAGGGACTAATGTGCAGACTTGAGATTCCCCTCAGGTTCCACTTAGGGAAAAGGCTTAAAGCTGGGTGTAACCAAAGGTGCTTTGATTATATGCCTATCCACAGTTCTGTATGATCCTGCTTGCTCTGTATGTACACTCCATTGTGAATTCTCTTGTACAATAACTATGTTCATTGGTTAAGTTATAAGAACCACTGGTGCCCAATTAATGCACCCTGCATCATGTTACAGTAACACTACACCCTTCCTCCACATCGTTTGCGAGGGCTTACTCCCTAAGAATTAAGGTCTCATCCAGAGCACAGTATTGGGAGTAGAGCTCGTAGTCAGAGAACGGTGCACTCAATTTACTATAGCACTACACTTGTAATAATAAGTGGCCACTTCAAGCATTTAAACCAACATCTCTAATAATGAAATATATATGACCAATATATACCTGCCCTATTTAGACTCATGTAAGTGTGTTAATGAAGTTTCGCTAGTGAAAATTTGATTAGAAATGTCCACAATGATGAATTTTCAATGGCGAAAGTACGCCAGTGTTTGTTTACTGCGCCAAAAGCGTATTTGTTGCAAACTTTAGCGAAGTGGGGAGGAAACCAAGGTCAGACTGGTGGGTGCAGAGCCCACCTGGGCTACTGTCCCAGGGTCCCCCGCACCCCCCCATTGGCCCCTGCTGCGCCACCCTCCCCTGAGCGCGTGTAAATTTAAAGTACCCTCAGAGTGTCAGGGGAGGGAGATCTACAGCCTAAGGGAGAGCTGGTGAGGAGACCCTGGCAGAGCCTTCCGAGGCAAAAAATCGCCCTTTAGTAAGTTAGCCCCAATGTGAGATATAATTCTGACGAATAATAATTGTGTTCTATGGGATTTCTCAGGGTTCCTTCTGTATCTACAAAAATGCCGAGGACACCAGCCTCAAGGACGGCGGGCAGCTACGCATTCTGCAGGGAATTCCACCCAACCATTCCGTGAAAGTCTTGATACGGGTCTACGTTGTGGCAGTAAGTGTGAAGCAACTGAACTTATCATTCACCAGTTTGATTGTGTTATCTTTATAAACTCAACGGAATTCCACAATTGTGGTGCCTTTAAATGCCTTTAAGATTGGGTACAGACTATGACATCCAGTCAAGTTTACTGATTTGTGTCCAAGGCTGAACACCTGGAGGCTGCAGGAAAGATCTGCTGATTCAGTTAATTTATGTTCATTTTTACATTATATGTATAATTAGGTATATAGTAGCTGAGGCTGAGAAATAGACAAGCTGCCATAGCATTGCCCTTACTTACTAAAACTAACTAGTAGCTGACCAGCTGATCCAGTAAAGCTGGAAATAGATGCAAATATATAGTTGTATGAAGCTAAGATTTGTAAGATTTTTGGACCATGTGTGGAGTGTCATTTTTCGTGCCACGGGGATCGGTTGTTTAGTCGATGGGACAAGTTAAAAGATTTACTACTGATAATTTCTCTGCATGTATTGCCCATCTGATGATATCAATGGGTGACATTACTTATTATTGCTGCCTGTCAATTCATGGCCAGAACATCGTCTGATTTGTTATTTGTCCGGAGGTTACTTGTAGATCAGGAGACTGACACAAATGAGCGCTTGACGCTCAAAGAATAAAATCTGCACGTCTATGGCCATACAAGATAAAAATCTGATTGTGTCTCAGTTAGCCTCAGAAGGGCAAAATAGCTTCCTCACCTACACTCAAAAGGCAATCAGACATGTACCTGTTATCCAGAAAACTTTGGAACTGGATTTTTCTGGATAAGTGGTCTTTCTGTAAATTTGGATCTCCATACCTTAAGCCTGCTGAAAAAATTATTTTAACATTCATCAAACCTAATAAAAGTGTTTACCTCCAATAAGGATTAATTATATCTTAGTTTGGATAAAGTACGAGCTATTGGTTTATTATTACAGAGAAAAAGGAAATAATTTTTAAAAATTTGGATTATTTGAATAAAATGGAGGTCTATGGGAGACGGCCTTTCCATAATTTTGAGTTTTCTGGTTTCCAGATAATGGTCTCATACCCAGTGGTGTAACTATAGAGGAAGCAGACCCCGCAGTCACAGGGGGGCGCTCAAGCGAACAGGGGGGCCCGGACTGTGGGGTCTGCTTCCTCTATAGCTAATTAAAAAAAATGTCCTCCCCAGCCGCTCTCTTACAGGCAGGAAGGGGAAGGCAAGTCAGGTTGGAGGGGCGGAGTCGGGCAGGATGTGGGCGGAGCTGGAGGCAGGATGTGGGTGGGGCAGAGGTGGCCCAGGACATGGGCAGAGTCGGATGGCAGGATGTGGGTGGGGCAGAGGTGGGACAGGAAGTGGGCGGGAGAATGGGGATCGGAGTTTGCTGGGCCCCTCTGATTTTTTTTGCAGGGGGCCGGGCGCACTCTAGTTACTCCACTGCTCCTACCTGTACGGTGAAGGTTAAACGGTCTGTTTTAGAGTTTTGCTGCCAGCACAGGTGAAAGACCTAAGAGCTTCTCTCTGTTTGGGTGTTTTTGCTCTGTTTGATGCTTCATCTCTGGTCCAGAAGGTGCCTTTAAGCTTGTGGGTGCTACAACTGAACCTGCATTCTAGCGTTAAATGCAGCTAACTGATTATGGATCTTTCTGTAATTTGGATCTTCATACCTTAAGTCTACTAGAAAATCATGTAAACATTAAATAAATCCAATAGGCTGGTTTTGCTTCCAATAAGGATTAATTATATCTTAGTTGGGATCAAGTACAAGCTACTGTTTTATTATTACACAGAAAAAGGAATTCATTTTTCAAGATTTGGATTATGTGAATGAAATGGAGTCTATGGGAGACGGCCTTTCCGTAATTCAGAGATTTCTGGATAATGGGTTTCTGGATAATGGATCCAATCCCTGTAAATAAGAGTGGTTTAAATATAAACTTAGTCTGGATCTAAATATGAGCACATACCTGTAGTGTTTATGGCTTATTTAAAGGAATGAGTGATGTGCTTTCTGTGCTGGCAGTTGCTAATGACTAGCTCCCTGACTGCCAACGTCACTGGCTGAATGGAGCTGACTCCTATTGATCTGCATGACAGCAAGGACGGGTATCAGCTGCAACCAGAGATATGATGCCGTGTTCACAAAATGATCAAGACCAATGGCAAATATTCTTTCTTTACTGGCATCAGCTGGATACTGTGTTTCTATCTGAAAGCGGCTCTTCCTTTCAGCATTTCCTTGGCACTAAAGGACTGTAGTTTATGAGCCATAAAGTAAAAGTGAAATAATTTGTTATTCAATAAAATAGGCTGATAGCATATATATGTCTGAAGTGCTGACACATCTTGTTAATGGTCTAATTAAAAGACAATGGGATGTAAAATGATCGTGATTTGCCTGGAAGGGTTACAGTAAAAACAATGGCACATAATTGGCCTTTTCATACGCACTGGGCTTTTCCTCTGACTTCTGAATTCTCTAAATAACTAATTACTTTAGTTTTGTTTCTGTGACATTAGGGCTTTAACCTTAGCCCGGCGGATCCAGATGGAAAGTCTGACCCCTACATTGTTTTAAGACTTGGGAAGACTGAGATCAAAGATCGAGATAATTACATCCCTAAGCAACTCAATCCGGTGTTTGGGAGGTAAGAGTCTGGTTTATTTGCCTTGTTTCCATATTTTATGCAGAGATGGTGTTACAGATGCAGAGTCCCACATAATGGGCAAAATGTATCTAGATCAGAAATGTCCCACATGTGACCAACCTGCTTGTGAATTACAACTCTTAGCATGCTGAGTTGCAGAGAGTTGTAGTTCAAAGACAGCTGAGGGTGACAGGTGTGACATCCATGATATACTGACTCTCCACTTTTTTTATACCTTTTCCTTGAACCCCCAATGGACTTTGACCTGAGGGCCCAAGGGACATATTTTGAATTGCCTCTCTCAATTATTCTTAAAGAATCAATGCATATGGCACAAAGCACTTGAGCTCATAGCCCAGGTACAGGGGCGGAACTACCGGGGGAGCAGGGGGTGCGAGCGGGCCAGGCCCCGCACCCCCTCAGGGCCCCCCGGCAATCCGCCCGCCGCATGTTTGGCGGCCAGTTCCGGGTTTACGGAGGGGGGCGGGGCCCGGCTGCGCGTCCTGCACCAGGGCCCGCCCCCCTCTAGTTCTGTTTTTGCCCAGGTATGAAATGGTGCAATGGTTGCAAGTTTTATATTATTTATATTCCACTCTATTCCATTCCACCCTATTCCATTCCACCGTATTCCATTCCATACATAGAATAGAAATGTCACAATATAAGGCTGATTAGTAATTAATACAGATAATTACTACATGGCAGCACAGAAACCAGTGCAATTAGCATCAGAATTTAATAATCAGCAAACCTGTAGCATCAGCTTATATTACAGGGGAAGCTCATTTTCTGCTGGATAATTAGTGACGAGCCCTAAGCTTAGCTTCTCAACAGCCAATCAGAGCCCACTGAGCATGTGAGTGTCACAGACACTTTCCAAGATGGTGACCCCCTGTGACAAGTTTGAAGTCCTGGATCATTGCTGCTATTGACAAGCTGAAACTTTAGCCTCGTGCAATAAGTTCGGTATATAAAATATGGCATTTTTAGCCTTATTAATTTTCAGCGTTTAGTTGTCCTTTAATTTCCTAATTATCGTATATCTTATTGTAAAGTTTTTATTGTCTAACGGGAGATCTCCTCCTTTGTCTATCAAGATCGTTTGAAATGCAAGCGACCTTCCCGAAGGATTCCATATTGTCCGTTGTGATCTACGACTATGATATGATCGGGACAGACGACCTCATTGGTGAAACCAAAATAGATCTGGAGAATCGATTCTTCAGCCGACACCGCGCTACCTGTGGCTTGCAAAGTCAATATGAAATGTATGATTTTTTTTTCTTACTTGAAAGCGGCAGAATTCCTAATGAGGATAAATGTGTCTCGACAATTGTCCTTTGTTTTACAGTGGAATTGATTTTCAAGCCTAATGTGTCATTTCCAAACTTAACTAGAAATCTCTCTGAAGTCATTAAAGATATATTGATAAGATAAGAGCATGCCGGCACTTCTAGTTCTGTTCCAGTGGTGTTTCATTCTGCATAAAACAGATATATATATATATTCATTGTCCCTATACTATTGTTTATATTGACTAAATCAGTGATCCCCAACCAGTGGCTCTCCAACTCCTTGGATGTTGCACCCAGTGGCCTCAAAGCAGGTGCTTATTTTTAAATTCCAGGCTTAAAGGAAAGTTGTGGTTGCATAAAAAATAGATGTACTGCCAAACAGAGCCTCCTGTAGGCTGCCAGTCCACATAGGGGCTACCAAATAGCCAATCACAGTCCTTATTCTGCATCCCCAGGGAATTTTTCATGCTTGTGTTGCTCCCCACACTTAGAGGCTCCTAGGTCCTTGGGTAAAAAATTCACCTGCATCCCAAGCCATTTTTTTAGTTTATTTGCTAAGGTTTATGGATTTTTGTGCAGGTGGAAGGTTATTTTGTATTTGTATTTATTGTGCACATTTTACAAACTTCAAATTGATATACCCCATAATGCAGTAAGTGTGACATGTTAGGAAAGAAACAAATAGACATTCTGGAATACAATCAATACATTTTAATACAAATGGCTCATACAGCCCAGCAATTGTATTGATTTTCAAATCAATTCCAACCTTTGATCAAGGGTCGCTTTCAGCTAATAACAAGGTTAAAGATGTAGGAAGACAATGGTGTATCAATGATTCAGCCATAGTTCCAAGAATATCTAGTACAGTGAACATGTTTTCATCCCATATCTCAACCTAATTGACATTCAAGCTGGGCTTTCAGGAGAGCATTCTCCCCAATTTCACCCTATCTGATCTTCAGACTGAGGTCCCTTTCCACTGCTCAACCCCCAGCTGATACAGCTGCCTGCATAGAGGAGAACCAAACCACAAGGCATATGGGCATAATATAAGCATATTCATTGCGAATTAACAGCGTGGAGTAAAATTAGTAAATTTGCCCCATTGTATTTTTAGGTACAACATATTTTGAATATGACTTGTCCTTTTGTTACTCACACATTCCAATGACTTTTTGTAGAGAAGGATACAATGCCTGGCGAGACTCCACCAAACCAACAGAGATACTGGCGAAACTTTGTAAAGACAACAAGCTGGATGGGCCCCAGTTGCGCCCTGGGCAGATACAAATTGGAAGCAAAATATTTACCGGACAAACTGTATTTAACCAAGATGGTAACTATACACATGTATTTCCATATATCCACTTGCCATTTTATTTACAGCTTATAGTTCTTTATGGTTCATTTTCCTTATTTGCTTTCTGGAAGAGATTTTATTTATGGTCGCTTAGAATGTGTTGGGAATAGCTAATAAATAATATCTTCAGATTGATACATGGGATAAGGGGACGTTATGGGTCAGCGCCCGGGTGGGGGCACAAGATCTAAAGCAAGAGAGAGCCATTAATAACCTGAAACATGACCATGTGAGTAAATTATTGAACAGATCTTGTTCTCATAAAATTCAATTGGAGGAATAAAAGAAATGCTAGGAGCATCCATTGAATTTGCTGTTATATATTACAAGTGAAGAGCTTAAATTAAATAATGAAGTTGTCCATGCCTTATGGAGAGTCATCCATTGTGATGAATTATTCTGCAGCCTATGTGAAATATATCATCATTTAAAAGGCAAAGTGTGTATTTTGCACCCATTTTCCTGGCAGTGATTTGTCAGTGATATTGTAGTGAAGGTTGTTAGATCATTGAGCCTGGTTCCTGGCAATGATATGTGATCTCTTTCTGTGGTCTCCTTAACAGATGAGCAAGTGGAATCATATGAGCATCTTGCCCTGAAAGCTCTCCAGTCTTGGTCCGATATTCCTGAAATTGGGTGCAAGCTAGTTCCAGAATACATTGAAACCCGACCCTTGTATCACAAGGACAAACCTGGAATAGAGCAGGTAATAGGATGAGAAACTTTCCCTTAAGCATGGAAATTCAAATTGCTTTTGAGAACATGACTGCACCTTTAGGAATGGATATGCCTAAACCTAATGCATCTCTTGTATTTGTGTGAGCTGTTCTTTGCACTTTTGTTGTATATTAAAATGCTCTGTGTATGGGCGTTAAGGCGTACAATATTGCACCCCTTAGTGCTCCCACATTTAGATGTGTAGCATTGCTAAACAAGCCCCTTAAGGCTGTTGATTTAAAGCTAAGCAGATTCCTTAGATTCCAGTCTTCTACCAATGACCAAAAATGTTGGGCAAACAATATTAGGCCCTATATTGCTAGATTTATGCACAGCAGGCCACCCACCCTTTGGGGGGAATTGGGAAGCAACACAAACATGAAATAAGACCCTAGAGATACAAAATAAGTGCTATTACTGGTTATTTGGTAGCCCCTATGAGGACTGGCAGCTACAGGAGGTTCTGTTTGGCAGTAGACCTGGTTTTTATACAACCAAAACTTGTCTCTAAGTCATGTATTCAAACATAAGCACTTGGTTTGAGGCCATTGGGCGCAACATTCAAGGTGTTGGAGAGCAACATATTGCTCAGGAGCCCCTGGTTGGGGTTCACTTGACTAGAGAGTCCCTGGTACAATCCAGCAGCTCTGAATGTTCATGTGGAATATACCATGTAACGTACATATTAATTCTGATTATTTTTATTCTTACAAAGGGGAGGATCCAAATGTGGGTGGACATGTTCCCCACAGACCTGCCACTTCCAGGCCCTCCCGTTGATATTTCTCCAAGAAAGCCAAAAGGGTAATTTAATTGTTTAATAAAGCTTCAAAGATCTTTAATTACATTCTTAATATGTTCAGTTTACAGATCTAATGACAAGCTTAGTTACAGGGTACTCACCAAACATTCTCCATGACTCATCAATACAGAAATAATTGTTATTAATGATAATATTCTCAGTTTCATTCCCACAGTACTATGCTAATCAAAGTGATAAAAGTGGAATTGATGTAATAGGGGATCTATAGCGCGTGAAGCCGGATCTTTGCCAGTAAATATGTGAAATGCGTAGTAACAGCTCAGAATGGCAAAATGGTTCCAACCCCCTTTAAATCAGTGTTTTATATACACCCTCAACAGCTTCTGTGTATATTGAATAATTCTATGGGCATAAAGGTGCCCCATAAAACTAAAATTAAGGGGGAAATGAGTTAGATAGACCTTTAGACCATTAAAGTGTTCGACCCTATGGTCTGTAGGATATTCTTCTCAAGTTAAAAAGAAGATCCCACAGCCGTAATATTTATTTATAAATGTGTCTCTTTATTATCTTTAGATATGAACTGAGAATAATTATCTGGAACACAGAAGATGTTATACTAGAGGATGAGAATATATTCACAGGACAAAAATCAAGTGATATTTATGTTAAAGGGTACGTTGTTATTTTGTGTTCAGCTACATAAGGTACAGTATCTTCTTTCTGGTCTCTGTAGGGAAAGTCTAGATAAGATGGGCTGCTTTCTCTTGGGTCCTTGTCTTGTGCTTCATATGCTCCAGGTTATTGGTGCGATTTGTTTTGGTTGCATTTTAGAGGGAGATCCAAATGATGGATAAAATAATGCCCCCTCCCAAAAGACAGATGAGGTTCAAGGTGACTCTATAACAGGGATGCCTAAGCTTCAGCACCTAACCATTGGTACTTACAGGGATTGGTGGTGGTAGATTAACAAAGACTTTAAAGTGAGAAGCTCTACATAAATGGCCTGGCCCTCCTGGTGGGCAAGAAGTGATGGCAGGGGGATAATCCGGAAGGCCCATATGGGTGAAATTGGAGAGAATGTATGTTTGCTTTACTATACACATCTGAAAGTCCAGCATAAAGGTAAATTAGGATGAGATTTGGGATAAAAACTTGTTTGAGGGCCTAGATATTCTTGGAACTATGAATTAATGACTGATCAATGGTTTCTATTATCTGTAACTTTGTTATGAGCCAACCTAAAGTCCTTATTTGCTGCCCTGGGTACCCCTGGATCTACAGCAGGGTGACTACTTGCACAATGTTTTTTTAAATCTAGAACCTTGGTATGAGCTAAGAGGGTGACATTTGGAGTGAGTCCTTACTTGTGCCATTGGTACCCCTGAAACAATAACTGTTACCCCAATGTTTCTTCATATCTATAACCTTGTTATGAACCAAGGAAGCCCAATCTAAAGCCCAGACAGGTTGAGATTTGGGGAGAGTGTTTATTTGTGCCCTGGGTACCCCTGGAACTATAGCAGGGTGACTGTTTACCTTTACCTACCTTTGAGGGCCTAGATATTCTTGAAACTATGAATCAATGACTGATAAATCAATAGTCTCAAGTATCTGTAACTTTGTTATGAGTCAGCATTAAGGGCAGTTATGTTGAGATATGTCCTTATTTGCTGCCCTGGGTACCCCTGGAGCTATAGCAGAGTGACTACTTGCACAATGTTTTCTAAAACTAGAACCTTGGTATCAGCTAAGAGGGTGACATTTGGAGTGAGTCCTTTTTTTGTGCCCTTTGTACACCTGAAACAATAACTATTACCACAATGTTTCTTCATATCTATAACCTTTTTATGGACCAAGCAAGCCCAACCTAAAGGCCAATCAGGTTGAGATTTGGGGTGTGTTTATTTGCACCCTGGGTACCCCTGGAACTATAGCAGGGCAACTGTTACCCCAATGTTTCTATATATCTGCAATTTTGTTAACGGGCCCAGCCTGAAGGCCAGTCAGCGTGAGATTTGAGGTGACTACTTATTTTGGCTTGGGTTCCTGTTACCCTAAAGCCCTATATCTCATAGGATAGGAAAGCAATATTGTCTCAGTAGAATATCTTGCTGATTTAACCAGCAATCCATACATTCTCAAGGAACACACAAAATTCAACATGAAATCAGGTAACAGCACATAATCATATGTTGTGTGGATGTCATGGAAATCCCTGCAGAAAGAGATAAAGGCAACAGCCAAGGTAAACATACTCACATGTTTCTCTGCCTGATCTACATGACACCAAGGGGCCAATTCATTAACTTCGAGTGAAGGAATAGAAGAAAAAAAACTTTGAATTTCAAAGTGTTTTTTTGGCTACTTCGACCATCGAATGGGCTACTTCGACCTTCAAATACGACTTTGAATCGAAGGATTCGAACTAAAAATCGTTCGACTATTCGACCATTCGATAGTCTAAGTACTGTCTCTTTAAGAAAAAAATTTGACCCCCTAGTTCCTCACCTAAAAGCTACCGAACCCAATGTTAGCCTATGGGGAAGGTCCCCATAGGCTTGGCTAAGTTTTTTCGATCTAACGATTATTCCTTCGATCGAACGATCGCAGTATTTGCGCAAAATCCTTCGACTTCGATTTTCAAAGTGGAAGGATTTTCATTCCCAGTCGAATATCGAGGGTTAATTAAGCCTCGCTATTCGACCCTTGATGAATTTGCCCCCAAAAGTTCTTTTTCATAGGATGTTCCAATCAATGAATAGAGATATTTATTTGTGGAAGTGTTTATTGCAGGTGGCTGAAGGGAATAGAAGATGACAGCCAGGAGACAGATGTCCATTACAACTCCTTAACTGGCGAAGGCAACTTCAACTGGCGTTTCGTATTCCCATTCAGTTACCTCCCTGCAGAGAAACAAATGATCGTCAGTAAGAGAGAAAATATATTTTCTTTAGATAAGACGGAAAGGAAAATTCCTGCAGTGCTTCTGCTACAAGTCTGGGACTTTGACAGACTTTCTTCTGATGACTTTCTAGGTACGAGCCAAAGCACTTTCCATTCAGCACATATAAAACATAAGCCTATTGTTCTAAACACCGAACAGTGAATAAAAAATTGTACATTAAAGCCATGATTTGAAAGCAGAATGGTAACTGCAGCATGTGAGGTGAGGTATTGCCAATTATTAAAATGACATTCTGTTCAAATATAACCAATACTCTCCCATTCACTGATATTTATATTATTTTTTGTTTTTTTTATATAATGAATTTATAATTAGCAGCTAAACCCCAAACCTGACACAAAGTAGATCAGCTGAACAACGTGGAGAAAGTCACAAACTGATCTTGACTTCATCCACTTCAAGTTCATGCTCTCCTGCTACAATCGAGCTCTATCAATAGCTAAAGAACAATACTTAATCTCCTATCTATCCTCGAAACCACAACGACTGTTCGATATATTTAACTCATTGCTATGCCCCCCTCCACCCATTAATTTAACTGCCCAAGATCTTGCTAATTTCTTCATAGAAAAAATCTATCTCATTAGCCTGAGCATATCATCTAACAACAATATCAGACTAACTTGCAGTCCACTCACATCCACTTTTCACTCCTTCACCCCCAAACCATACAACCTGCTCCCTTGACCCCATACCCTCTCGCCTCCTTTATCCAATCTCTGATACACTCTCTCCTGCACTTACCCACCTATTTAACCTTTCACTCTCTACTGGTACTTTTCCATCTTCATACAAACAAGCACTAATCACTCCTATCCTCAAAAAACCTTCCCTTGATTGCAGCTCTCCCGCCAACTATCATCCAGTTTCCCTTCTTCCATTCACATCCAAATTACTAGAAAGGCTGGTTTACAAACACCTGGTCCAGCATCTCACTCACTTCCTTCTTGACCCCCTGCAATCTGGCTTCCGCCCATCACACTCAACTGAAACTGCACTCACCAAAGTAACCAATGATCTTCTATTGGCAAAGTCTGATGTTCACTATTCCACACTCATCCTTCCAGATCTCTCTGCAGCCTTTAACACAGTTGACCACCCACTCCTCCTAGACATTCTATACTCAGCTGGCATTCGTGACACTGCTTTCTCATGGTTCCCATCTTATCTTTGTGATCATTCCTTTAAATTTGCCTTCTCTAACTTAACTTCTACTATGTTTTCTCTCTGAGTTCCTCAAGGCTTTGTTCTAGGCTCTCTGTTGTTCTCACTCAATACTACTTCACTAGGAAAACTTATTCAGTTGTTTGGACTTCAGTATCATCTTTATGCTGATGACACCCAACTCTATTTGTCTACTCCTCACCTCTCTACTTCTGTCCTTTCCCAAGTTACAGGCTGTCTCCTCCTGGATGTCTCAGCACCACCTGAAACTGAACTCATTGGGGCTTATTTATCAACACTGGGCAAATTTGCCCATGGGCTGTTACCTATAGCAACCACTCAGATTGCTGCATTCATTGTTCTTCTTGCAGTTGGCTTTAAAAAGCTGATCACCGATTGGTTGCTATAGGTAACAGCCCATGGGCAAATTTGCCCAGTGTTGATAAATGAGCCCCACTATGTTTCCTGCAAAATCTTCCCCTGGACCTCAGATCTCACTCACAGGTATTGGCATCACCTCTCATTCAAACACAAACAAACAGGCACGCTGCCTTGGAATCATCTTAGACCCTCATCTGTCTTCTTCATCACCTTCCAAACACTTGTCATATTCAGCTGTGCAACATTGCTCTAATACAACCCTATCTCAGTTCAGACACAACCAAAACACATATCCATTCTCTTATTATCTTCTGCCTTGACTACTGCAACCTACTCCTCACAGGTATCCCAACATATCGCCTTTCACAACTCCAATCTATTCTAAATGCGGCTGCTTCATCTATCTCACCTCTCAGCCGCTCCCCATTTATATCCCTTCACTGGCTCCCCATTTCCTCTAGAATCAAATTCAGATTACTTACATTCAAAGCCCTTAATAATGAAGCCCCTCTCTATATTTCATCTCTGATCTCAAAATACCCTCCTTCACCCAACCGTCACTTTGCTTATGACCTTCGCCTCTCTTCTCCACTCATCACTTCAGCCCATTCTTATCTATAAGACTTCTCTAAGGCTTCTGCTTTTCTCTGGAACTTTCTGCCTGAAGACTTTCTCCTTCATTCGAAACTTTTCCTAAAGACCCACCTGTTTAGGGAAGCTTATTAAATTCAATTACAGATGAAGCCACTTGGATTTGTGAGTTAAATGCGTCATGACTCCGGGGTAATTGAAGAAACTGTGTTATCTTAAGTCATCTTAACTCATTTAATGCATTTAACCTTTTCATTAGCATACCAAAGCTCCATTGTTCACAATGGTGAATGCTTTAATTAGATGGGATGTTGTGACGCAGTTTTCTGTGTTAAATGAGATAAATGGGATATCTGTGTTTAGTTATTCTGTGTCAAACAGACAAACCAAAGTGGCTGCATCTGTATGTCTCAGTTGTACCCTAACTTTTAGTTTGTAAACTCTTTCTAGTAAGTAGGCCCCTCTATTCCTATTGTACTCTGTAAACTCTTGTTTGTTATTCAACATTTGTTCCCTGTTTGTTATAAAAGAATGTTTCAGTATATGCATACATTTTTGACACCATACCATAATCTGTATAAATGGCCATAAATTAGACATTCAGTATGTGTATGTTTTAATTTCTTTACTGAAATTCTATTCTGGTAAACAGAAATCTACAATGTTACATGTTGCAGGGTTGATTGGTAGTTATAGTAACTGACAAGGTTAATTAAGACTAGTGCAATTAGCCTATATCATAGTTAATTAATGATCAGCCCTGCACCATAAAATTCTTCTAATTTATAAATGCACTCTAATTATCCCACATCTCACTGAACAGGTTCTATGGAGCTAAACCTGAATGCCTTCCATCGGGGAGCTAAAACTGCCAAGAGCTGTGATCTGAGCATGGCCACCACTCTAAGGGAAGAAAACAAGATCTCCATCTTCCAGCAAAAGCGAATCCGAGGCTGGTGGCCCTTTGTGAAATCCGGAGAGCTCACTGTAAGTTCTTTTTATAGTTTTCAAGATTTTAGCTGTTTTAAAACTGCTAATATCATGAATGTGAAACAACGCCACCTGCCTTTCAGTTGGCTACAGTTGAGTGAAGATTAATTTTGTAAGAAAAGCAAAGTCTTCTCGTGTTGCTGTGATTAGAAAATTAATGAGCAGAGAGGAATCATCTTGCATTTCTCAAGTTCTAATACAAGTTGTTGCTTTTCTAATGAAAAAGCCTTTCCTTTCCCTTTAATAATGAGAGTAGCTTGTTTTTCCAATGCCACACTTGTCTGTCCTGCCTTGTTGTCAATAGCAGGCTTCCTCCTCAGTCCCTACACCTGATCTAGAGTCCTAACCCAGATCATTGCTATGTAAGTACAGTCTCTGTTTTTAACACGAAACACCAGAAATCGCCAGCGCACGGTCTAACCCAAATTCTGGTGTTGCCTTGTTGTCAATAGCAGGCTGGAAACGATTTAAAAAATCCAATATTCGTACACAAAAAGAAGGCCTTAAGAAATAATTGTTACAAAAGATGAGGTGATAGTATCACACTTTGGCCAAAATATGTAAGCTCACCTGCCACGTCAAGGCCCCTCACTGCTCATGAGTCTCATGTAAGACCATGTTGCACTTACCCTTAAAGTAGAAACTCTAGTGAGAGAGCAGGGAGCTTTTAAGCCCCAGCCAGTTAACTCACACCTGTAAATAATTCTTTGTTCTAAAGGCTGAATGGCAACTAGAAGCAATATTTGGCTATAATTTGTACACAAAACACAGAAAGAAATCACCAGCACTTGGTTTAACCTACATTCTGGAGTTAACCAGCAACTAGAAACGATAAAAAGTTGTGTTTTTAACACCTGAAATTTCTTGGAATCAAGCCTTTCATTATAACTGGACTTCAGTTTATGGTGTACCCTTTTTACTACATTGTGGTAACAAGACAATATCATGCGTAGTAAGTGGAAACCTAGAGTTCTGTGCCCTAGTGAAGACATTGTAGATTTGTACATTTCGTTTCAGACCATGGCAATGAAGTCAAGAGAATTCCTGGCTTTCTAGAAAGCTTTGACAATTTATAGTGTAACCCTTTCGACACTTCTTTGTCGGTGTTACACTCCATGTGTGGCGCTTACCTGATGGCACGGGACAAACCTGAGCCACTCTGCAGTGGTATGGGGAGAGACTGAGTACCTGGTACTTACTAGCGCACTGCCTTCACCTAGTGGGATCCGGGAATGCACCTATGGGTGGCCCCACTAGGAATACAGTAATAACTTGCTAGTGCAAAGCTGTCTAGCTTACTAAAAAGGTAAAGTCCTTTAATGTCCATTAATAAACAGTCTGTTTATCTTCAGCGCTCTTTAGGGTACTGTCCCTTTAAAAAGGATACTCACAAATCCTCTTTGGATACACTTTAGAGCTCTCTTCAGGCAAATTCAGCACATTCAGTCATACAATGCATTTACCAGCCCCTTTGGATGCTCAGATAGGAATCTCCTGCTGGTTGTTCCTCCAGTCTCTATTCCTTTCACACTCTCTGTCTCTCCAGGCACAGTATGTGGCTTCCCTGTGCCAGCCTGATCCAAATGAATGCTTTTGGTGCAGCCTCTCAGCTCTCTGGGCCCACCAGCAGCTCTCTGACCTCTTTCTCTGTCCACCATGCGGCTCTCTATGCCAGGCTCTCTTCTTTTGCCAGTCTTTAGTGCAATGATTTTGCAGGGATTCCCTACAAAAGGTAGATAATAAAAACCAATTATATTCTATTTATAGATCAGAATGTTTGCGCGGGACTCTTGTTGGGTGGAAATACGATGGATAAAGGCTGTTTTTTTAGCTACAACTAGGACACACAGAGAAAGAAGAGAAGTCTCCCAGGGAAAAGCTTTGTAGTTATTGTCTTCTGAAAGCAGAAATACAGGTCGGGGGGGCAATCTATTTTCTCTCTAGTGAGAAATGTTCATGATAACGTGGGACTTTAATAGGCTGTTGAGTGGCACCTTACACATATAACTAGTAGTAACAGGCAGCAAGCCAATGCCAGTTCAGGCAGTAAAAGTGGGGGTCCGGTCAGCACAGTGATTGAATAAGGAGTTTTATTGAGCAATGGATGGGCCCTTTTAGCTCTATCATGTTATAACATAACCAGTATCTCAGGGAAGGAAGCAAATTGACTCACCGCACTGTATGGTTATTAGGATGTGAGCTTGTCACAAGCACCGGCTGTTACACTTATTGATTTGTATGGAAACTGAAAAGCTTTCACAGTGCAGAAATAGACTGTCAGAATTGAGGAGATATCACTGTATAATTACCCAGCCTCTTGTTTGTTCTGTAGCAGCGGGGGCCCCAGTGTCCTCATACAGATGTGCTTCAGAAATGCAAATGACTTCAGCGACTGAACGAGCTTGTGGTGTTCTTCTTGCCTCGATTTTGTATTGTATTTATTTGTATCGGGCTGCAAAGAGAATTGTGCATTTCATAAAGAAAGGAATAGGATAAATAAATGCAGAGAACCCATTAGGGATACACCAGTTCCAAATATCAGTCTTTGCAAAAAAAAAAACTGCACTGAATTAATCCTTCAGCTCCTGCAAACATGAACCCTTAGTCACACAACTTTAAAGCTCAGGACAAATGAAACTTTGGAAACAAATTGTGGCTCCAATTCAGCTCAGTATTCAGAGAGTTTTTTTTGTGGGGGATTCAGTATTTGGCTGAATCCACAAATGATGAATTATGTTGCATCCCTTGAATCCACAGACGTAGGTCCCTGCCCTGAAAAGGGAATCTGTTAGAGGAATGAGAGAATTGTGCACCTGTAGATTTTGGATAGAAAAGCCTCCTCCCCAGCAAAGTCCTCCAGCAATATCTGGAAGCCGTCAGGATTTCCCTGATAGCCACAGGCAGTTTCTTTTTTGTCCAGGAATATTAGGGGGCTATGGTATGGGAGTCTATGATGACTTGCTTGGAACACTGCCATCTTATCTGTACAGTTTCCTAGGATACAATCTCAGCAACAGAATAGCAAAGAATGAACCCAGGGCACCTAGTGCTGTACATTACGCTGGGGGAGATTTAAAGAGTGCAGCAAATAAGCAATGCAAGACATTCCCATTCAATAGGACTGAACAGGCCCCTGTGCAACTTGATCTCTTGATCACTAGGTTGGACAAATCATGCAAAGAGCTTCTTGTTCGGGGACCAGCTTTACTTTATGTCATACAGAAGAAGCAGGTTGGAAGAGTTAAAAGCAGTTTTAAAAACAAAGGCATCTTGGTAGATCTACTATTGGCAAGAAGGAAATCCATTCAGCTCTGAGATTTATTGCCCACTTAACCATTTTCTCTTTTGCATAAATACAGGGAAAAGTGGAGGCAGAGTTTCATTTAGTGACGGCTGAGGAAGCTGAAAAAAATCCTGTTGGTCGTGCGCGAAAGGAGCCTGAACCCTTGGAAAAACCAAAGTAAGTTGTTAAGGCTCATTTACACATGTAAATCAGATGTACAGTTAAATGCCATGCACAGGGTACTATATATACAACTATACATACACTCCAGATTTGCTGTTGCTTCCAGGGTTCCCTTGGCATGTTGCACCCACACACGCAACTGACTTGCACCTAGAAAATCACATGCTAAGGTTGTTATTAACAATACCGAAAGTGAACCAGAAACAAACCAACCTGGGTGTTATAATCCTAAACAACCTCACTCCTCCTTCTATTCTATGGATGTCCTATTGGACGCCATGCAACAGGCCAAGGAGAATGCTGGGTAGCAATTAACACTCCTCTACAGGTCTTGCCCATTGCCTCCAACCCCCTATGGTGTTGGTGAGAACAAGCCAGTCCTGTTCTTTAATAATACGACTCAAAATAACAGCAGAACAACAATTACATTCCATACAAGAGTATTTGCCATATTTTGGGGGACCTAAAAAACAACCGGCCATTTTATTATGAAAGAAAGTGTATCCCCGAATGTCCCTCCAATTCTATATGCAGATCTAGGATGGAATGTACACAAATATAAAATCAAATGTTCCATCGTTCAGCAGTTATCAGTCTTCCAGCCCATTCATTTGACTGTGTCTGCTCATAATCAACTCAGTAATGTATTTGGGAGACATGCTGGAGACTGAGAGGCTCAGGGCACTGTTCCTGGTCAGTAAGACCCTCATTACTCATAAAGGGGCATTAAAAGCAAACTGATCCAATAACCATGTATTTTGTGTGGCACAAGAAGAACAAGGCACAAATCTGTGTCACATTCATTCATCCCTTCCTTTATAAAGAGAAGCAAATGGCTTTCCCTGGCTGAGTTTAGTATCTATGAGGCCAGTAGAATTGCTTCTGGTATCACTTAAAGCAGTGATCCCCAACCAGTAGCTCCTGAGCAACATATTGCTCTCCAACCCCTTGGATGTTGCTCTCAGTGTCCACAAAGCAGGTGATTATTTTTTAATTTCTGGCTTGGAGGCAAGTTTTAATTGCATACAAACTAAGTTTAGTGCCAAGTAGAGCCTCCTGTAGGCTGCCAGTCCACATTGGACCTACCAAAAAGCCAATCATAGCCCTTATTTGGCACCTCATGGGCCTTTTACATGCTTATGTTGCTCCCCAACTCTTTTTACATTTGCATGTGGCTTACGGGTAAAAAAGGTTGGGGACCCCTGACTTAGAGCAACAACGCTGATTGATCCAGTTCAGCAAATCATCATAAACACAAACACAAAGCCGCAGAGTCTCAGGGGAGGGTATGAGATTGGAGTCATCAGAGCAGTTTCGGCCCTGCCGTTCCACTCACTCCTGGTTACATATAAAAGCCGCTTGAATTTATTTCCTTAATGGCCTCAGCTTCAAACAGAAATGAACTTTAGTATCTGAGCTGTGACTATTACAATCTGTTGTTATTTGCTGGGGTAGCCTGGGGCCTTTATATTATTCTGCTTGTTTAACTGACCAGGAACTGTATAGTTTTCTTTTATTATATGCTTTTATTTGCATTTAATTGTATCAGCCACATCAGGTCACACAGGTAACACGTTATCCTTAGTGCTGTGCTCTCAGGTTGCTATGGTTGCTGATGTCATATTCAGTAAGGACAGTTGTGGGTAACTGACAACAGCCAAAAATATAAAATCATGGAATAAAATGTAGTAGAAATAACAAAGGTCATATTCAAATCACAGAAATGTTTATGTTTTATTACTGTGAGACTCCACATACAGGTATGGGACCTGTTATCCAGAATGCTTGGGACCTGGGGTTTTCCAGATAACAGATCTTTCCGTAATTTGGATCTTCTACCTACTAGAAAATCATGTAAACATGAAATAAACCAAATAGGCTGGTTTTGCTTCCAATAAGGATTAATTATATCTTAGTTGGGATCAAGTACAATGTGCTGTTTTATTATTACAAAGAAAAAGGAAATAATTTTTTAACAATTGGATTATTTGTGATGAAGTATATGGGAACAGGGCCGCCATCAGAAATCGCAGGGCCCCATACGACAAAATTTCCTGCCCCCCTGGACTGCACCCACCCCAAGCCCCACCTACAGGTCCACCCCCACCCCACAGGTCCGCCCCCCACCACACAGTAAAAAAAAAAAATATTGGTGGCTAGGGTTCCCACATGTTAATAAAAACATAAAAAGATAATGGTGGTCAGGGCCCCCCATAAAAAACATTTGTGGCCAGGGCCCCCCATTAAAAAATATTGGTGGCTAGGACCCCACATGAGAAAAAAAAATGGTGGCCAGGGCCCCCTCCCCCACATTATGAGAAAATTGGTGGCCAGGGCCCCTTAAATGTCCCTGCCTTCCCGAAGTCAGCAGCTCTCAGAAAGATGGGGGGCCGGCTAATCAAGTAAGTGTGGCATGGTCGGGCCCCCCTTACCCTCGAGGCCCCCTACAACTCTCCCCCCTGTCCCCCCCTGATGGCTGCCCTGTATGGGAGACTGCCCTTCTGTAATTTGGAGCTTTCAGGATAATGGGTTTCTGGATAAAGGATCACATAGCTGTAATGTATGGCACAATGACACTATTATTTCCCAACATTCAGTGGCACAGGCTGGCATTTCACAACACTGTGGCCCCAATCATTTCATGAGAGACACAGTGGCAAAGGGTCAGATACAAAGAAACAGTATAAAATGAAGGTTTAGGTGCCCAACGTAAAATGTAAATAAAATGAATGTATTGCTGCACTTTATTTCTGTTGGCAAGGATAGGCAATGCAATCAATCCAATGCTATGCCAGCGCCTGTAGATGTGTAACTCTGGCACCCCACCAGTTTGGGAAGAATTAAAATTTTAAAATTGACTGTACGTTTACTGCTTCCCTCATAGTCTAGGCCAGTGATCCCCAACCAATGACTCCTGAGCAACATGTCGTTCACCAACCCCTTGGATGTTGCTCCCAGTGGCCTCAAAGCAGGAGCTTATTTTTGAATTCCAGGCTTGGAGAGAAGTTTTGGTTGTATAAAAACCAGATGTACTGCCAAACAGAGCCTTCTGTAGTCTGCCAGGCCACATAGGGGCTACCAAATAGCCAACCACAGGCAATTTGCACTACGCAGAAACATTTTTCATGCCTGTGTTGCTCACCAACTCTTTTTACATCTGAATGTTGCTCACGAAAGAAAGAGGTTGGGGACCCTGGTCTAGAGAGATTAAGGGCAAGGCCAGATGTGGCGTTTTTTACGTCACATTTTTTTCCAAATAAGAGCCAGGCGTAAATAATACGCATAAACTGCACTACCTCTGAAACTAATGGAAAACGCACTATGACAATTCACACAGGGCGCTTGCAAGCTGAAATCCGCCACAGGACGCCAGTATTCGCGTTTTTTTAGCAGAAACGTCAATATGTCAAGAAACTACCAAAACAATAGACGCTATGGGATCTGCACGCTTGAAACCACACTTTACATAAATACGCAGCATATTTTAAATATGGCGTCCAAATTCAATGAGAACAATGAGAATTGTTGGTAAAAGAATCCTACGTGCTGAAAAATGCATGTAGACGGTCGCATGTGGTTTCGCATGTGGTTTCAGTAGCGTATTTATGCCTGGCTGTTCTTTTTAAAAAACGCAACGTAAAAACGCCACGTCTGGCCTTGCCCTAAACAATCCTGGCTCTGTTTTCTAACGTACATTTCCTTTTGTTTTCTAGTCGGCCCAATACCTCCTTTAACTGGTTTGTGAATCCATTTAAATGCCTGTATCACCTGATCTGGAAGAATTACAAGAAATACATCATCATCGGGCTGATTTTAATCATCATTACGGTGTTCCTGGTTCTGTTCTTCTACACATTGCCGGGCGCCATCAGCAACCGGATCCTGTCCGGGTAAAGCGTCAGGCTATTCATACAGATCTCTCCATTGACTCTACAATGACTTGTGAAGGAACAGAACACGGCAGCAGGGAATTCACTGTATGGAAAAACCAGCATGCACATACCAGCTCTGCCTTCCATTTATATATTCTGTGTTACTCAGAGATACATTATCCTAAAATGAGCTTCAATCAGTGGCAATGCCAGTGATTTCATGCTGCTTCCATTCCATTGATTGGACAATCTGTAGAGAAAATGGCTCTTTCTAAATTGCTCCTTCATTACTTGTGCTTCGGGGCTTGAATTTTGCCGAGAGCGACTTACTAATGAGGCTGCCAATGTCTTTATGAACAGCAAGTGGACAACTCCTATTACTGTAACCAGCGCATATTCTCATACAGTATAAAAGATTTCTAATGTACTATTTAATGCAATTAATCAATGATTCATGTACAGTCAAAGTAAAAATGAGTGAAAGTGAAGATCGGTTGAGATCTAATGTTGCAAAAGAAATGGTAATGTTGGAACAGTAGCGAGTTAAAATAAAACATCAACTGGGGCAACTTTGGAGGAAAGGATGTACAGCTATAATTTGTGTTCCATTGTTCAACCTGAAACATTAGAGCAGCTAAGAATCGGTAACCCAGCCAATGTCAGTGTTAGGTGTGAATAGGCAGTGGCATAAAGTATAGTCCAGCCAGAACACAACAGTCTCATCACAATGTACTCATCATTATTAGTATCATTTGTCATGTATATAGTGCTCAGGATTTACTCACTTTAACACAAGAAGAGATAACAGTACCCTCTGATTTTATTTATTTTAATATCAGTGTGTTGGAGTTGGCCTAGACGTTATTATATATATAAAAGAGTTGGTGGGTTTGATAAACTTATTTTCAGTGTTAATGAAAATAATTGAGACTTGTTTTACCAATATTTATTGAAATTGTATATGAATTATGGCCTCATGGGGCCCCTATACCTCCTGGGCCCCCCTGCAGCCACAGGGTCTGCTTCCTCTGTAGTTACGCCTCTGGTACCAGTATGGAAGTAAAGGTTTGAGATGTAGGAGACACAAGTAAGGGTAGAGAGGTGAGACTAATAAAGGAGAGATTAAAAAAGATGTAGGAGTCATGAATAATCAGTGTCGGACTGGGACACCAGGGGCCCACCCAAAAACCTTAGACCGGGGGCCCACTCTCAGTACTATTATTATTAGGGATTCACCGAATCCACTATTTTGGATTCGGCCGAACCCCCGAATCTGATGTGAAAGATTCGGCCGAATACCGAACCGAATCCGAACCCTAATTTGCATATGCAAATTAGGGGTGGGAAGGGGAAAAACATTTTACTTCCTTGTTTTGTGACAAAAAGTCACGTGATTTACCTCCCTACCCCTAATTTGCATATGCAAATTAGGATTCGGATTCGGTTCGGCTGGGCAGAAGGATTCGGCCGAATCCGAATCCTGCTGAAAAGGCCGAATCCTGGATTCGGTGCATCCCTAATTATTATTATTCTCCTCACTCAACCTCTAGTCTCCTATTCTCTAATCTTTACATACTATAATCTATTATTCTATCTAGCCTCTTTGTTCTCAAAGAAATATGAAATGGCCATGAAATAGGCCAAATCTTTAGCAGCTCAAGGGCCCCCTGACACCTGGGCCCACCGGGAGTTTTTCTGGTATCCCGGTGGGCCAGGCCAACACTGTGAATAATAATGAGCAGCCAGAGGTACCTGTAATGTGAGCAAATGTATGTGTGAAAATGAAACTAGAAGAATGAATAAAGAAGAAGAAGGAAGAAGTAGAGGTGACTAAGGTGGCTATACACAGGCACAAATAGTGTCGATTTGGCTCCTTCAGTCCAAGTTAGAACCTTATCTGCTGGTGTTTGGGCCACGCCAAAGGGCGTCTGACTGATATCTGGCTGAGCATGGGACTGTTGGAGCGATGACACCCTCAGCTTGTTGATGCAGTCCTAGCCCTGGCGCCTGTATTCCCATCATTGTGATCTTTGGCCTTAGGGTGGAAATATTGGGGCAAGATCCTCTCATTTGCTGACCTACCAAACGAGTATGTCTTTCAATGTATGGCCAGTTTAGGAATGTGGTGGTACCATTTGGCTGCAGATCTTTATTTAATATCCTCAACCCTTAGGGGCCCATTTACTAAGGATCGAAGTGAATTAGAAGTGAATTTTCAAATTCAAAAACTTCGAATTTAGAAGTAATTTTGGGGGACTTCCACCATCGAATAGGCCAAAATTTGATTTGAACTGAAGAAACTTCGAATATTCGAACATTCGAAAATCGAAGTACTGTCTCTTTAAAAAACTTCGACTTCAACACTTCGCCACCTTAAACCTGCCGCATTGCTATGTTAGCCTGTGGGGACCTCCTAGAACCTATAGCCAGTATTTTAGAAGCCAAAGTTGTTTTTTTTTTTGAAAATCGTTCGAATTGTTCGATTTCTACGATTTGAATTAGATCAAAAACTGCTAAATTTAATCCAAAAAAAACGATGACTATCGAATTTTTACAATTCGATGGTCGAATTTCGAAGTTTTACCACTTCGAAATTCGACCCTTAGCAAATGTGCCCCTCCGTATTGGGGTGGGGGTCTCAGCCTTCTGCCCGTTTCTCTCCTGACTTCCTGACTAAATGCCAGAAATGTCTAAACCCTCAGCACAATTTCGTCTTGCAATATGTTCCCACATATGGCAACAACAGCCTAATTAAACATTTGAATATTCCAAGCTCTCTTTTTTAACGAATCGATTATAATTTAGCCCAGCAGTAACTCCTCCGTGATGATAATTCTGTCTCCTTGGGGATCAGTGGGCTCCTACAAACACATTCTGCTGCACGCGGCTGATATGTTGAAATGTTGCCATCGGATATTTAGATTATTTATTCCAGAAGAAAGATGAAGATCAAGAGTTAAATGCTCCCTGGTGCATGCGGTTATACACAGAGCCACAGAAGTGCTACGCGTAGTAAATCCCTAGTATATTGTTTTCAGTAATCAACGATATTGACATTGTGATTGGATAAGTGGAAATATGGAAATATACTTCCATGACGTTTGTTGTGGCGCCATTGTTGTTTGGGTTTATGGATTTGGCAAGAAGGAAGTATTTTGGGCCGATAATGTGAATATACTTGTAAGAATATTAACGGCCTCAGGAGAGGCATATTCACGGAAACAACACAAAGTCTTGTATAACATTAAGGGGCCGATTCACGAAGGGTCGAATATCGAGGGTTAATTAACCCTCGATATTCGACTAGGAACTAAAATCGAACGATTTTGCGCAAATCCTGTGATCGATCGATCAAAGGATTTTTCATTCGATCTAACGATTAAATCCTTCGAAACGAACGATTCGAAGGATTTTAATCCAACGATCGAAGGAAAATCCTTCGATCAAAAAATCCCAGGCAAGCCTATGGGGACCTTCCCCATAGGCTAACATTGACTTCGGTAGCTTTTAGCTGCCGAAGTAGGGGGTCGAAGTTTTTCTTAAAGAGACAGTACTTCGACTATCGAATGGTCGAATAGTCGAACGATTTTTAGTTCGAATCGTTCGATTTTCGTAGTCGAAGGTCGAAGTAGTCCATTCGATGGTCGAAGTAGCCCAAAAAAACTTCGAAATTCGAATTTTTTTTCATTCGAACCCTTCACTCGAATTTCGTGAATCGGCCCCTTAACTTAAAAAAGTTCTACAACTCTTCTCTAGACCTTATAATACACATTGTGAGCAAATAATTAAAAAATAAATAATGAAGGCCATTTGAAAAGTTTAAAACTGGCTGTTCTATAACATACTAACATTGCATTTAAAGGTGAACCACTCCTTTCATGCAGCAAATTGTGAAAGCGCCAACATTAATTGAGCACCAATGGGGACTAAAGAGCTGGTATAATTAAAGGGATTCTGCCATGATTTTTATGATGTGTTTTTTATTTCTAAATGACACTGTTTACACTGCAAATAATTTTCTCTACAATATAAGATCCAGCAAGTGCATATTTTTTTAGTTGTAATATTGGTGTGTAGGTGCATCTCAGGTCATTTTCCCTGGTCATGTGATTTCAGAAAGAACCAGCACTTTAGGATGGAACTGCTTTCTGGCAGGCTGTTGTTTCTCCTACTCAATGTAACTGAATGTGTCTCAGTTGGACCTGTATTTTACTATTGAGTGTTGTTCTTAGATCTACCAGGCAGCTGTTATCTTGTGTTAGGGAGCTGCTATCTGGTTACCTTCCCATCATTGTTCTGTTGTTAGGCTGCTGGGGGGGGTGATTTCACTCCAGGGCCGGAACTATGGGTAGGCAGAAGAGGCACGTGCCTAGGGCACAAAGGTGGAGGGGTGCCAGGCACATACCTCTTCGACGCCTTCCCCTAGTTGCAGAAGCTGTGGCAGAAGTTTTTCTCTGCTTGCGAGTGTGCGCGTCCTGTGCGCATGCGCACGTCCTCTAGGCACGTTCGCGTGTCATATGCGCATTCGCGCATCATCGGCGCATGCGCATTCGCGCGTCATCGGCGCATGCGCTTTTCAATACAGCAGGGGGGCGACGTAGTCGGCCAGGTTGCCTGGGGTGCCTGGCCGACTTGCCCCGGCACTGTTTCACTCCAATTTGCAGTACAGCAGTAAAGAGTGACTGAAGTTTATCAGAGCACAAGTCACATGACTGGGGGCAGCTGGGAAACTGACAATATGTCTAGCCCCATGTCAGATTTTAAAATTCAAAAAATCTGTTTGCTCTTTTGAGAAATGGATTTCAGTGCAGAATTCTGATGGATCAGCAATATTAACTGAAGCGTTTTGAAAAAAAAACAGTATCCCTTTAAGTTCTTTTTGGCGAGCTGCAATTTGTCTGGTGATTTAGAGAAAGTCCAGTTTCTGTTATAAATCGCATTCCCCAAAAACATAACTACTGTGTAATAGAACACTAACATACTAGAACAGTGTCTATAAATGATCTGTATAAATCAAGTCATTATTAGAAATGTATTGATGCATTATCAAATGATTATTCTCAAACCCCTTTACTAGGGGAGCCACGGGGAGTCGGGATGATTCTGTATATTCAACTTGTTACACCTTTAAGTTATTTCTGGAGCAATTAAAAGAAATGGCATTGAGTATTCACACACTGGCAGATGCTAGTAGCCACATACTGTATGTTCATATTAAAAAGGAAGTGACTATATATATATATAAAATCAATGTGATAAATTATTGTTGCTATTTAAAGACCCCAACATGTCAACCAGTTCAGACTAAACCTATTCATGTAAAAGTAGTGTTACCTATTACAGTGTTGCCTAGCAACGGGAAGATGCTAAAAAGTCTATTTTCAAGAACAATGTGCAAAAGAAGAAGATCACTTGCCCTTATTTCTGTTGTGTGACACGGATTTTCTGCCATCAGTTTCTGAGCTCAGGGCTATAACAGTATCTCACCAGCACAGACTGAATGTTGCAGTTTATTTGGGTATTTCTCAGCTCAGTCTGTTTTTTAAAGAAAGTCACGAATTAAAGAGACACTGGCAGGATAAAGTCAAGAAGCATATGAAATAATACTAAACTCTGTATTGTTTTATATTTGATGCAAATTCATGAATAAATAAACCTTTCCTTTCCCCTTGCTTTACCTGTATTAAAGGAGAAGGAAAGGCTGAATTCACTTGCAGGTGCCACAAGTTAAACATTGGAAAGCGGAGCTGTCCGGCACTCAAACGGATAATCCTGTGTTGTGCAGTTGTATCCGTGCATGTGAGGGTCCCTGTTACTTCCCATCCTGCACATTATTAACAAGAATATACATATCACATAAAGTGCTGTACAGCAGGAGGAATAATTCTGATGTTTTTCATAGACGTCAGCTGTCAAAACTCAAGTTTTTGTTCCTAATGACATTGTTTCTGAAAGAGAGCTGGAAAATAAATGGCTTCCTTGACATTTCTCACTGCGAATAATCTCAGCGACGCGTTACCTACAGAATTCGTTCCTTCTGCACGAGAATGTGTCATTTAACTTGGTCCAAAGTGACAGGGAGATGCTCTAAATATCAATAGAGATTTTATTTTCTGAGCAGAACTTCAGGGATTGAAGTCAAGATAAATACATTCTACAGTAAAAAAGGCATTTTAAGCATTATCATTGTTTTCCCCTTTGTTTACAAAGTGCTTTACAGTCGGGGGAAAAGTTTAAAAAGGGCCCCCAGCTCCAGACGCGACCCCTCAGCATCCCGTGAGCACACAAACCTGTTTTTTTGCTGTGACCGGCCGGAAAATGGAGGTTGGGAAGGACGGACTCCAGGGAGTGATTCTGGGCCGACAGGGCCCACTGGGTTTTTTCCAGTGTCTCGACGGCCCAGCCTGGCCCTAAGTTTATAACGGGTGTTGGACCACTGAAATGAATGCATCATGTTACTGAGCATGTTACATTTTAAGCAATTTCATCTATTTCCAAGCTTAGGCCTCCCTAGGGTCATCCAGAACAGTGGATTGCAGGGCTCAGCCTGAAGACTAGCCTTGGATTAAAGAGAATGCCTCGTTATTGCCTCTTTGTATATCAAAATACTCATGGTCAATAAAGATTAGATTTTGTATAAAACACGTATTCACTATACTAAGTGTGAAGTATTAGTGTGAAGGATTACTAACAGATAAATTAGAGTTAGAACAGGGTGTTGGGATGGAGCGGGCAAAGAACTTGACAAGGTAGACAAGTGAGACTCAAGACAAGGCATAGTGAAGCAAGGCAAGATACAAGTGGGAAATTCACTAAGAATCCTCGTTGCGCCAGCGTCCGTTTTTGCCGTGCTTCGCCACGCTTTGCCACACTTCGTCAGGCGTACCGATGGTTAATTTGCATACGGCGCCAAATTGAAGTTACAATGGAGGTATATGTAGCATCACTACACAAGTCTGGGAAACCTTCAAAACAGCAAATAAAATTGTTATTTTGCCCTACACATGTGCCCACTGTGTAGTTAAGTTGCCATGAGTTAGGAAATGTAGGGGGAAGGAGGGGAGCCCCAAAATTTTTTTCGATCTTTCTCAGCCTATCACCCATAAAAAATTAAAAAACGCCAGCGTTTTTTGGGACTTAGAAAAATTTTGAACTTTTTTTGAAGCAATGCCTATCTACTCTATTGCACTTGCCTGGTCTGAGGTGGCAAAGGAAGTATGGCGTGAAAGGTAGCGTTCAGAATAATTCGCACGTCAGTGAATTTGCGTAGTTACGTCCGTTGCGCAAATTCGCCAGGCGTAAGGGTGCGAAGTAACACTAGCGATTTTACGTCCGTTAGTGAATCGGTGAATTAACGAAAATGCGCTATGCTGGCGCATTCACGCTGGTGTTAGGCGCTTCAGCGCTTAGTGAGTTTGCTCCAAGGAATGAGTAGTGTTGAGCTAAAAAGTTACGTTTATTGCTACATTTGATTTCTCATCTCAATATCCAGGTCCTCTTCCATTCATATTCCAGTCTCTTAATTAAATCAAAACATGATTGCTATGGTAATTGGGACCCTGCTGAATATAAAGCTAAATCACTCAAAAACCACAAATAAAAAATGAAAACCAATTGCAACTTCTGTCGTCTCTTACATTCCACAATTCTTCTGCATTTCTTGGTTTTGCCTCAGAAACAGCATTTTTGGGCGACTCCATAATTTTAATCTTGTTGCTCATTTACCGGTGTGTTTGGGTCGTTGTCTTGTTGAAACCCCCATTTCAAGAGCATTTCCACAGCTTCGGGAAATGAGTAGTACGGAAAAAATAACAATAATATAGTGTAGTATTTTTGCACTCTTTTTAAATTAGTTAGCCCACTTCCCAAACATTCAGTCAGATAAGGTTTCGTACACTCCTCATTCTGATGTCAAAAGTTAAGATATGATCACCACGTGTAGTTTAAAAAAACGTATAAATGTTTAGATTAAAGATGTGCCTTTCAGGGTGTCTTTGATCCTAATCCGCACTCCAATCTTGCAATGCTGAGTAAAAATCTTTAGACGCTTTCTGTTTCTTCAGGAGTGATGTCACACCAAGCTAATACTGCAGCTGCTATCCTGAAGACACAGGGAGCTTCTAAAGATTTTAGAATCTTCTAATCCCCACAAGAAATTCATTTTGGGGCATCAGTCTTATGTTCCATATCTTGGGGCGAGTGAAGTGCAAGAAAGAAGTTTGTGTGAGAGTCTGCAAGGTTTAAACTCATCTATTGAATGGAAATGCTGCAATCGGTACAATGTATTTATTAAATATATATATATATTTATTAATTATATGAATTAAACTGCTGGCTGGGTTTTCTGGTTCCATTTGTCACTTAAAGCTGCGTCGTTTTTTTTTTTTTTTTTTATAAGACTTGCTCTTGAAATGACAAATCTTTCAGACTAGATGGAACTGTAAAGAGATTTGCTGTGTGAATTAAGGAATTATGTCTTGAAAGCAATTCTAGTCGGGCTCCTTGGGGATTTGTGCCGTCTCCTCTCATTTTGTCAAAATAAAAAGTTTAACTTCATATTTTTCTTACCTGATCCTGAGCCTGAGAGCCAAACAGATTTGTCAAAACATCTCCTTACTGCAGTGTCTCCTTCCCTCTAATCTCCAACTTCATATACTGTTATTTGTATTTATGTATCAATATTATTAGAACTAATATTATTAACCTGCTCTTATCTTTATTACCCCAGGGCCCTCACTGGTGCCTAGGGCCACTTTAAAGTAAAGGCATGGGACCTGTTATCCAGAATTCTTCAGGATCTGGGATTTTCTGGATAATAGATCTTTCCATAATTGGATCTTCATACCTTATGTCTACTAGAAAATCATGTAAACATAAAAAAAAACAATAGGCTGGTTGGGGTCTTCCAATAAGGATTAATTATATTTTAGTTTTGATCAAGTACAAGCTACTATTTTATTATAACAGAGAAAATCCATTTTTAAAAAAAATGGATTATTTGGATACAATTGAGTCTATGGGAGGCAGCTTTTCTGTAATTTTGCGCTTTCCAGATAACAGGTTTCCAAATAACAGATCCCATACCTGTAGTATTCCAAACACAGCATAATAGCACACTGACAAGTGTAACTATGACTGTACTCTCCTCTTTTCCTGGCTCAGAATGACAAGGACCAGGTTAAAGGACCAGTAAATATTTAATTCAAAATTAATTTATTAAATTTTTTTTTAAAATTGGATTATCAGTACAAAATGGAGTCTATGGTAGATGGCCTTTCGGTAATTCAGATCTTTCTGGATAATGGGTTTCCAGATAACGGATCCCACACCTGTACCAGTAGTCCTGCGCATGTTCAATCGGGCAGACCTGTGCCCAACCCAGATTTGCAGACCTGCAAACTGACCCACACCCACAACCCACTATGCCCTGTCACCCACACCCACAACCCACTATGCCCTGTCACCCATACCCACTACCCACTATGCCCTGTCACCCATACCCACTACCTGTCACTTAGTGCCATCACTTTTAACGAGACGTTACGTGACTTTTACCTGGACGTTACATCACACGGGACCTTATTCTGCTTCCACAAACTCAGGAGAGGTTAGGAGTAGGGTTGCCACCTTTTTTTGTTGTGGAAAACAAGCAGGTGGCTGGCTGGTGATGTAGGGGACGGGCCAGTGATGTCAGCAGGCAGGCAAGTGATTTCACAGACGGGACGGTGATGTCAGGGGGTAAGCAAGTGACGTCAGAGGTGGGACTGTGATGTCAGGGGCGGGTGACCTCTGGGGCAGTTCTGATGACGTGACAATCAGCGATTGGTTGATCGTCATGTAATTCACTTTTATGTCCTGTCTGGATTTCCTCATTTGTCAAACCAGGCTATCCAGGTGAAAACCAGACAGGTGGCAACCCTAGGTAGGAGGGACCAGTCCTGCACAATAGCCGGGTACCCAAACGGGTTACCCATGAACTACCCGCACAATCAGGAAATTTCGGCCAAAATCCCGACCTCCTTGCAGGTATTCCGCAGGTAACTGAACAGAACAAGATTTGCCATCCCAATATGGATAAAGAGGACACTTTTGATTTTAATTCACAACATTATAAATATCACTCTGTACCCAGAGATGTGCCGTCCTGGATAACTTATCTAGTTATAATGAAATCCTCATATTAACTGTTTGCTTAAAGACAAGTTCAACTTTAAATTAAATTGTATAAAGTTATAGATGGGCCTATTAGATTTAACATTTTTTACTTGATCTTCGTTATTCTTATTTGTTCTCTTATTAGCTTTATTATTACTATGTAGATATACTTATTATTATTTTAAAAGGTGTTTATTTCCAAGAGGTTTCCACGCATTTTACCTGTATCAAGTCAGTTTTACAATCATATTTTGTATTTAATATTCCCTGGAAAAATGTCTTAATTTTCAACCTTGGGATCCCCAACTTGAGAGAGGCGGCTAAGTAAAGAGAAGAAGAAAAAAGAGAAAATGAAATAAAAATAGAGAAAGGAGTAAAGTATACTTATTATTTTTAATTGCCTGTTCCTCAGGCCCTCTTGTGTCTTTCTTTTTAACTTCAAAAATGCTGCCTGGTCGCAATTAAGCCCTGGCAACCGCATATCAGTTGCAGGAAAAATTGAACCATTAAAAAAAAGGCAAGAGAAGATGATTCCAATTCCTCTAAGAAATATGCGTTTTAATTGTTAAAAAACATTGAGGCAAAGTAGCATTTAAACAATATTTAATAATATACTGCCATAAATGAGCTGCTAAAACAGCTTCTGTTTTTTTAACCAGTAAATAGTTACTTAAAATCATTATCCAATACAAAAAGTGATGAAAATCCTTCGTTGGGTGTGATTTAAAAAGTAGCTATTGCTTCCCCATCTGTGATCCATCAGTGATGATGTCATGACTGTTACTGAATCAGTTACTGAATCAGTTACTTGTGAGCAGCCGTTATCTAGTTCAGTTGTCAGTCGGACAGGGAGAGAAGAAACATGTCGTCGAGCTTTTTCCTCATTTTTATCTTGCTTTTTGTATTTTTACTAACAAGAGCATTTCCCATCAAAACACTAAAAGCAGGTAGGGAGTCTTTAGTGTTTTTTATTAATTATCATAAATATTGCCCAGATATTATTTTGTATATGACTTGCAAGTGCAGTGGGAAGTCCTGTGTGTGCTGAATATTCCTCCATAAAATGCAATACAGGCATGGGATCTGGAAACCCATTATCCAGAAAGCTCAGAATTACAGAAAGGTCATCTCCCATAGACTCCATTTAATCCAAATTTTTTAAAATGATTTCCTTTTTCACTGTAATAATAAAACAGTAGCTTGTACTTGATCCCAACTAAGATATAATTAATCGTTATTGGAGGCAAAACCAACCTATTGGGTTTATTCAATATTTACATGATTTTCTAGTAGACTGATGGTATGAAGATCCAAATTGCGGAAAGATCTGTTATCCGGAAACCTCCAGGTCCTGAGCATTCTGGATAACAGGTCCCATACCTGTAATAATAAAACAGACCCTTGTACTTGATCCCAACTAAGATATAATTAATCCTTATTGGAAGCAAAACCAGCCTATTGGGTTTATTTAATGTTTACATGATTTTCTAGTAGACTGATGGTATGAAGATCCAAATTACTGAAAGATCTGTTATCTGGAAAACCCCAGGTCCTGAGCATTCTGGATAACAGGTCCCATACCTGTGATAATAAAACAGTTGCTTGTACTTGATCCCAACTAAGATATAATTAATCCTTATTGGAAGCAAAACCAGCCTATTAGGTTTATTTAATATTTACATGATTTTCTAGTAGACTGAAGGTATGAAGATCCAAATTACAGAAAGATCTGTTATCCGGAAACCTCCAGGTCCCGAGCATTCTGGATAACAGGTCCCATACCTGTATATGTAAAGTGCTGGGATTTTATCTGAGTTTGTGTAAGGATAGTCCTAATAAAAGTAACTGTAAATAAACTGTTTTGTTTTTTTTGATAACCTCAGAAATATAATCTTGTATTTGACTTGTGATGGTGCTGGTGTTCCAGTTGTTGGTGTATAGGGATGTTTTAAAGAAAGATTTTTAATAGAAAACTTTATGTACCTTCCCTTTATCATGTAGAATCTGAATCTGCTGTTTATGTGATAACTGAGCCCAACGTATTTGCACTCCAGGCCACTTATGTAATTGGTAAGTGAGTTATTTCTATACGAGTTGCTTTAGTTCTGTGCCTAGAGAAGGCTGGAGCCCAGGCTGAGAGTCAGTCTTATGTTGCCCTTTAATATTACAGGGGGATATTTAACCTCCAATCAGGCTTAGTGCTCTGCTATTTACACCCTCTATGTTCCAAGCTTGTCCTTCTGGGCAAATATACTTATTGGGGTTTTATTGACTAATGTTCTCTCTCTTTCTGCAGCTGAAATACAGCAATTCCTGCAGGAGATATTAATCATCTTTATAGTGAGCGGACTCCTGGGACTACCGGCATTTGTATTGTATTGTGTCTGGTGAGTTCTAAAGATGTCACATCCCATATTTCAATGAAACAAAAGGGCTGGCTCTATGTATATCTCTGTATATAAATATATCCCATCACTGACTGTTAAACTGTGTAATATACCTTTCAAGTCTTCTAGGCTGAATGTATCACTAAAATAAAAACACATGATATATATATATATATATATCTGGAGAAACTGCACATCACAGGTCTTATACGAAATGTAAGTATTTTTATTGTGGCACATACTGATGGTTTGCTGCATCTTCAGCCTTTCTCTGAGTACAAACATTGTATAAAAACACTCTACTAAATATCCAGTTTGGCGTGAACCTCCAGTGACGTGTGTATATATATAGATATATATATCTATATATACCTCCAGAGAAGAATCCGCACTTGCAGGATTAAAAAAACCTCACTTTATTGTAGAGCAAAAGGACTGACGTTTCGACCCTCACTGGGCCTTTCTCAAAGTTGGAGAAAGTCCTGCGAGTTTCTCTGGAGGTACGGATAAGTTATGATAATTCGCCACCCAGGCGCACCAATGAACTTTATCAAGAGTGCCGGTAACTCGATGAAATATATACACTCTAATCCAGTCTTAATCGTCCGAACTCCCAAATCCTTCACAAAATATTCTGCAAATTAGGGATGGGAAGGGGACCATTTTTTTACTTTCTTGTTTTGTGACAAAAAATCATGCAATTTCCCTCCCTGCCCCTAATTTGCATATGCTAATTAAGATTTGGATTTGATTCAGCCAGGCAGAAGGATTCAACCAAATCCTGCTGAAAAAGGCTGAATCCTGAACTGAATCCTGGATTTCCTATTATCTTATATAGCATTTCACTTCCAGCCCCAATTGTTATTTCAATTGATTTATATGTTTATAGTACAATCTGTCAGTGCATCTCAGAACAAGTCCAAACAACTTGCTGCCATACAAGACAGACAACTTTACAATTAACGACTCGGTTTATATAGTAACTGAGGCAAAGTTTCCCCCTACACCAATAAACAACAGATCAGCCAATGAACAATGAGCTTCTACTGGTTCAATTCTGTTGCATAAAACAATTTCTCTTATTTGTAATATCAGGAAAATCTTTAAGAAGCACAAGAAAGAAGAGGATGTGGAGAAACAAGATAACTCTAATGTTTTATGTAAGTTAAAAGTGGGCAGTTTCCTTATGAAGGACAAATCTCGTTTTTATTTCAGTATGACGTGTTCATATATTGGGGCAAGACAAGAATGATTTTGATTGAAAAACAAGCGGCATTTGCATCCTTAAAGGGATTATTCAGTTTTAGCTTAACTTTTGGTATGATGTGAGATTCTGAGACAATTTGCAATTGGTTTTCATTTTTTTTTATTTGTGGTTTTTGAGTTATTTAGCTTTTTATTCAGCAGCTCTCCAGTTTGCAATTTCAGCCATCTGGTTGCTAGGGTGCATATTAGCCTAGAAACCATGCACTAATTTGAATAATAAATAGGAGAGGCCTGAATAGAAAGGCAAGTAACGCAAAGTAGCAATTACAATAAGGGGGTTATTTATTGAAGTTTCTTTCATTGTAAAATCAGAATTTTTAGTGGGAAAAAAAAAAACTGGGTTTCATGCAATAATCCGAAGATTTTGTGGAATTCAGGCAAAAATTCGAAAAAAAAAATCTGAAAAAATGCGTATGATTCAAATTTTTCATGAAAAATTATCCGGGAAAAACCTGTGCGGATTTGGTTGGAGTAGCTTTCAGAAAATAATGAGATATTTTGGGATTTTAATAAATAACCCCCTAAATGTATGGCCTTTTACATGGAGTCAGTTACCTCCATTCGAAGAGCCAAAAGATAATAGCAAATAGTTAAAAAAAAACTAACTGAAAAGCTGCTTAGGATTAGTGATTTTATAATATACAAAAAAATTAACATAAATATAAACCACCCATTTAACACCAGAATGCTCCCTGTAAATACTTTAGCGTGTCTCCTATTACAGGTATGGGACTGGTTATCCAGAATGCTCGGGACCTGGCGTATCTTTCCGTAATTTGGATCTTCATACCTTCTACTCGAAATTCATTTAAACATGAAATAAACCCAATAGGCTGGTTTTGCTTCCAATAAGGATTAATTATATCTTAGTTGGGATCAAGTACAAACTACTGTTTTATTATTACACAGAAAAAGGAAATCATTTTTAAAAATTTGGATTATTTGGATAAATTGGAGCCTATTGGAGACAGCCATTCCGTAATTCTGAGCTTTCTGGATATCGGGTTTCAGGGTTAAGGGATCATATACTTGTATATCGATATCACTGTGTATCAGTCTCAGCAAATAATAAGTAAAACTCTTCATTTGCAGTGGAATCTCCCACTGAGAAGCAAACTGTCATCTTAATGCCAGGTAAACATTTTCTTATACGTAATTTTGTGCCTGACTTTAAATCTTAGTTTAATATAATTGCTTGAAATGAATGTGCATGTGACAATGACCTGATCTCCATACCTAGCTACTAAATATAATCAGAAACGGATAGCACACCCAATTAAAGGAAAATTGATTTCTTACAAAAAAAAAGAAAAATATAACTAAAATGAACAAAATAATATTTGGTGAGCACAACGCGTTTCGACCTTAGGGTCTTTCTCAGGGTGATAAAAGGATCAAAAAAGCATTTTTTTTATCATTTGCACCCTGAGGAACAAATGCGTTGGGCTCACCAAATATTATTTTGTTAATTTTTGTTATATTTTTATTTTTTTTGTAAGAAATACATTTTCCTTTAATTGGGTGTGCTATCCGTTTCTGATTATATTTAGTAGCTCATTTTTGAGAGGGAGTGTCCTATGGACATTCCTATTGAGGTTGTGCTTAGTGATGGGCGGATTTATTCGCCAGGCACAAATTTGCACCGAATTCCCGCGATTCGGCGCCAGCGAATAAATTTGATTTTGCCGTTGCATTTTCACCAGAGAATCAAAAAAAACGGACACCGGCGGCGTTTTGTGAATTTTTTACAGTTTCGCTGGAAATTCGCAATTTTTTTGCCAGAGCAAAATGCCCCAAATTTGCCCATCACTAGTTATGCTCCGTCTCTCCTAATTCTGCTGATCTCCATACCTGTCTGTTAAGTACAATGATCTGTTTAATTACACAAATAATTCATTCATTAATTCATTTATTAATTTCAATATGAAACAAACAATATAAGGGAATAGATCGCTTGACCCCAGTAATAAAAGAGTAATAAATGTTCACAACATTAACCACAGGTAAGGGATGCATTATACGGAAACCGGTTATCTAAAAAGCTCTGAATTACAGAAAGGCTGTTTCCCATAGACTCAGTTTTATCCAAATAATCCAAAATTTTTAAAATGATTTCCTTTTTCTGTGTAATAATAAAACAGTAGCTTGTACTTGATCCCAACTAAGATATAATTAATCCTTATTGAAAGCAAAACCAGCCCATTGCATTTACTTAGGGGCAGATTTACCTAGGGTCGAATATCGAGGGTTAAATAACCCTCGATATTTGACCATCGAAGTTAAATCCTTCGACTTCGAATATCAAAGTCTAAGGATTTAGCGCAAATATTCCAATCAAGCAAACGAATGAAAAACCGTTCGATGGAACGATTAAATCATTCGAATCGTTCGTTCTGAAGGATTTTAATCCATCGATCGAACGATTTCTCTTCGCCCCAAAAAAAGCTACCAAAGCCTATGGGGACCTTCCCCGTAGGCTAACATTGACTTCGGTAGCTTGTAGGTGGCGAATTAGGGGGTCGAAGTTTTTTCTTAAAGAGACAGTACTTCGACTATCGAATGGTCGAATAGTCGAACGATTTTTAGTTTGAATCGTTCGATTCCAAGTTGTAGTCGAAGGTCGAAGTAGCCCATTCGATGGTCGAAGTAGCCAAAAAACACATTCGAAATTCGAAGTTTTTTTTCTTCTATTCCTTCACTCGAACTAAGTAAATGGGCCCCTTAATGTTTAAATGATTTTCTAGTAGACTTAAGGTAAGAAGATCCAAACTACGGAAAAGATCCGTTATCCATAAAACCCCAGGTCCTGAGCATTCTGGATAACAGGTCCCATACGTACTTTAAAATAGGGGATATGAAATGTGTGAGTGTTTATTATTTCAAATGCACTGTATATAATAAAGATGTAATGTGTAATTAATACATTATTATAAGGGAAAATTCCTGCACTCATTTATATTTTCTAAATTGTAGCTACAGAAATAAACACAGAAATAGTTAAAGCTGAGGAAGCGCAACCTCACATGAATGTGATCTGTGAAGAGCCGGAGCAGAAATCTATTGAGCCAAAGAATGAAAAGTTAATTGAGAACATCAGAAAAGAAAAGAGGAAATATTTACCTTTTCGTAGAAAAAAAGAAAAAAGAGTGAATGAAAAGAGAAACAAAAAGGTAAAGAAAAGAGCAAAGTGGTAAAGAAATGAATGGAAATGATCGTTCCAGAGGCAGAGGAAGGAATATGAGCTTTTCAGATGTCGCTACTTGTGCCTGTGATCCAGATCCAATTGAGTTGACTATGATATTCTCCAATTGCTGCAAAAATAAATAAATAAAATCTAAAATCTTAATAAATTAGCCTCATAGTGTCTGCTGTTTTACTTTGCAGGTTACATCAGGTGCACATTGCAGAGTTTTATAATACAAACAGTTATCGTATATAGTGGAACCCTTATTTTACGTCCCTGCATTGTACATATTCCTGGATATAGGGTTGACGCCTGTCCAGTTTTCACCCGACAGCCTGATTTTTCTGCCTGGGTCCAATTTCCTATGATTGATGTGGCGATCAGCCAATCAGCGATCGTCACGTCATCGCTCATCCCCTAACATCACGGACCCGCCTCCATTATATCATGGCTCTGCCCCCTTCCCAGAGTTCCATAGGACAGAATGTGGCAACCCTACCTGGATATGATGTATTTTTCTTGCGGCCCCACACGTGTGGCCCCCTGGGAAAGTCAAATCAGGGTTCCATTGTATTTTTCAAGAGGTTGAAAGGACAAATCATACCTGATTTACTTTAAAAAGTACTCCTTGGGTGTATTTTTTCTGATAATTTTGCAGAGAATTATTTTTATTTCATCCATAGATAAATATTTCTTGATTTCATTTAAAGGGGAACTATTGCGAAAATGAAAATTTTATATAAGCATTAGCATACTGAAGAAAGAAACTTCCTAAATAGAATCAATTAAAAATTCTACATTGCACAGACACTGGTACTCCCTAACTTCAAGAAAAGCATTTTAGGGATCTCATTTTGGACTACAATACTATGTGCAAACATTCCAGCTGGGACGGTCCTCTGAGATCTATGGGGAAACCAATTATAGTTGAAAGAAAGCTAAAAAGTTCTCATTAGCGGAGCAAGATTATCTCTGTAACCTCAGGCTTTTGTCCTTGGTTCACTTATTATGAATCCATTGGTTATGGACTTTGAAGCCAGCAGAAAAAACAGTCTTTTTTTCAATGTAAATATATCCAGGCTTACAGACTTAGGTTTCCACTCTACAGACAATGAGGCTCATTTTTGAACACAGGGCAATATAGCACCAATGCACCTACACAAGTATTCAGACCCCTGACCAGTCCTTGGATTTTGCTAAATAACAAATCGCACACGAACATTTTATTTTCTGATATTTTCAGTTCAAAACACAAAAACGGTTTTATAATGATAAATTGTTTTACGTTAGGAAAAAATAAGAAATAGTAGATCAAAATGTGCTATTTGCAAATATATTGAATCCCTGTGTTATCAAAGCTTTTATTTTAAAATTAAATATAATTGCCCTAAAAAGAACAAATGACCTTGCAGTTGCACCCACCGCTCAATCATTCACATACTTGCCCCAGTTTCTGGGTAAAAAGCCCGAGGGCAAGGGATCATTATTCAGGTTGGGAATCTGAAGGGTTTCAGTGAAACTGAACTGTCAGGGGCATTGCAAGAAAGGAGCAGATAAGGTAATACAAATGTAATGCTACAAAACAATATTCATGGCTGCAGGTCTGTTAGTCAGAGTTGGGCCAAGCCGGCTGCGTTGCCTTGGGCGCCCCCCACCTCGCGTGCTCTCCTTAATGTACCTTCACAAGCTATCAGGAGGGGGCGCCAAAGAGAGCACAAAGGGGCAGATTTACTAAAGGGCGAAGTGACAAATGCTGGTGACAATTCACCAGCGTTACCGCTTTTAGGGTCTTTACCGATTTACAGGCGCAGGCGTAACTTCGCTAGCGAAAGAGAGCTCATTCGTGCTCTATCGCCAGGCGAATTTTTGCTTTGGCAAATGGACGTTACTCCGCAAATTCAATAAGATGCGGATTTTACTGAACGTTACCTCTTTCGTCAGTTCAGACCAGAAGTGCATTGAAGTGCATTGATCTTCCTTAATCTTCTGTTACTTACATCATATTTTTAGTGGAAACATTTTCTAAGTCCTAAAAAACGCTGGTGTCTTTTCCTTTTTTCAGAGTGATAGCCTGCAAAAGTCCTTACAATTTTTTTTGGGTAACTGGGTTCCCCCATACATTTTCTAACATATGAAACATTAACTATACAGTGGGCTCATGTGTAGGGCATTATAACAACTCTATTGTCTTTATTTTAGGGATACTGTCATGGAAAAACATGTTTTTTACAAAACACATCAGTTAATAGGGCTACTCCGACAGACTTCTGCACTGAAATCCAGTTCTCAAAAGAGCAAACAGATTTTTTCATATTCAATTTTGAAATCTGATATGGGGCTAGACATATTGTCAGTTTCCCAGCTGCCCCAGTCATGTGATTTGTGTCTGCACTTTAGGATGGAACTACTTTCTGGCAGGCTGTTATTTCTCCTACTTAATGTAACTGAATTGGTCTCAGTGGGACTTGGCTTTTACTATTGAGTGTTGTTCCTAGATTTATCAGGCAGCTGTTATCTTGTGTTAGGGAGCTGCTATCTGGTTACCTTCCCATTTTTCTGTTCTGTACTGTACAGCAGTAAAGAGTGACTGAAGTTTATCAGAGCACAAGTCACATGACTAGGGGCAACTGGGAAACTGACAATATGTCTAGCCCCATGTCAGATTTTAAAATTCAAAAAATCTGTTTGCTCTTTTGAGAAATGGATTTCAGTGCAGAATTCTGATGGATCAGCAATATTAACTGAAGGGTTTTGAAAAAAAACAACAGTATCCCTTTAAGTTCTTTTAGGCGAGCTGCAATTTGTCTGGTGATTTAGAGAAAGTCCAGTTTCTGTTATAAATCGCATTCCCCAAAAACATAACTACTGTGTAATAGAAGACTAACATACTAGAACAGTGTCTATAAATGATCTGTATAAATCAAGTCATTATTAGAAATGTATTGATGCATTATCAAATGATTATTCTCAAACCCCTTTACTGGGGGAGCCACGGGGAGTCGGGATGATTCTGTATATTCAACTTGCTACACCTTTAAGTTATTTCTGGAGCAATTAAAAGAAATGGCATTGAGTATTCACACACTGGCAGATGCTAGTAGCCACATACTGTATGTTCATATTAAAAAGGAAGTGACTATATATATATATAAAATCAATGTGATAAATTATTGTTGCTATTTAAAGACCCCAACATGTCAACCAGTTCAGACTAAACCTATTCATGTAAAAGTAGTGTTACCTATTACAGTGTTGCCTAGCAACGGGAAGATGCTAAAAATTCTATTTTCAAGAACAATGTGCAAAAGAAGAAGATCACTTGCCCTTATTTCTGTTGTGTGACACGGATTTTCTGCCATCAGTTTCTGAGCTCAGGGCTATAACAGTATCTCACCAGCACAGACTGAATGTTGCAGTTTATTTGGGTATTTCTCAGCTCAGTCTGTTTTTTTAAACAAAGATTTAACAAATCACGAATTAAAGAGACACTGGCAGGATAAAGTCAAGAAGCATATGAAATAATACTAAACCCTGTATTGTTTTATATTTGATGCAAATTCATGAATAAATAAACCTTTTCTTTCCCCTTGCTTTACATGTATTAAAGGAGAAGGAAAGGCTGAATTCACTTGCGGGTGCCAAAAGTTAGGCACCCCAAGTGATTGTATTTACTTAGCTGAAACCTCCTGCTCCTATCAGCAGAAAACTGCACCACTGACCGATCGGCTTCCTTCCTCTACTTTCTTCAAATTTCCCGGGGCAGACGCATGTGCAGTAGAACGAAATTGCCCAATTCTTTCTTAAAGTTTGGTTTTTACCTTTACTGAACTTCCGCACCCACACGAAGAAAGAAGAAGAAGGTAGACGATCACTCCATGGTGATCACTGGAGTAACCCTGGGCCGGGCCATTTTTTTTTTTATAGGAGCAGAGGATTTCATGTAAGTAGATACAATCACTTGGAGGTGCTTAATTTTTGGCACCCCAAGTAAATTCAGCCTTTCCTTCTCCTTTAATGGTAATATTCTCTCCCCTGTCCCCTATCCAGAATGTCCTTCCCTTGCAACTCAGGGGCCTTAAATCAGAACTAAAGCCTAACTAAAGAAGTAGCTAGAAATGTTGTACATTATGTTTTGTGCTTCTTTACCAGCCCAAGGCAACCACAGCCCTTTAGCAGTAAAGATCTGTGTCTCCAAAGATGCCCCAGTAGCTCCCCATCTTCTTTTCTGCTGATTCACTGCACATGCTCTGTGCTGCTGTCACTTACTGAGCTTAGGGACCCACTCACAATATACAGTACACATAGAATATAAATGTCACAATATAAGGCTGATTAGTAATTAATACAAATAATTACTACATGGCAGCACAGAAACCATTCTGCATTAGAATATATTCCAAATCACCACGGTAACATCAGATTGTCTGACAGATAGAATATCTCTTTTTGATGTAAAGTTTGCTACTTGTCTAGTAACTCAGAGCAACCGCTCAGCAATTAACATTTACTAATCAGCTGTTTGAAAATAAATATAAAATTTTGGTTATAATGGGTTTTCTTACATTAACATGTATAAATGTTACTCTGATTTAATATTTCATGTAGTATGGGAATCACTCACGACAGCAGGATAACTGCAATTATGCTATTTATTATGTCACCACACGACATGTTTCGGGCCTATTGGCCCTTTTTCAAGTGTGTACAAACTGATTTGAAATGAACATACTTATATACCACATGTGATGTTGGCCCGCCCACCAATTAGCAAACCCCCAGGTACTTAACCCTTAGGTGCTTTGTCAAACATTTTTTAAAAAAGATTTTAACTGGTACATCCAGGTGTCACGATTCAGTGTCCATGTGTGAAAATTGTCCATCTCCATACATAAGACATCGTGTCTAAACACCGTAAAAGAAACAGTATCAAAAATAGATTTCTTACAATAAAATATTAAAACAACCGTTATATACATAAGTTTTCTCAGTATAAACTGTGCTGTTCTCCTCATAGTTAATTGCTTCATTATTATCAAACCTTCTTATCTATGTTATTTTCTGTGCATTGTTGTACTGCTGCTTTCTGCTGGACAAAATTTGCATGCTGCACACCTCTGTTCTTGTTAGTAAAGTTTTTCCTCTCGGGGGCGTGGTTTTCTGCAGCTCAGTCCTTCTCTTCCAGCAGCCATTTTTTAGTGCCTCATTACTGTGTGACTGGACATTCAGACATTTTGGGCTTGTGAAGGCATCAGTTTTTGACCAGCAGTTAGCCTCAGGAAAGTCATCTACAGGACAGTATTGATACCACTACTACAGAACAGTATTGTATCACCATATATTGCTGTATTCTGGATCAAATAAACTCAGGCTGATTTCATCTCTGTGTCTACGTTTGGATCCATCCAACCTGAGCATCTGCCGGTCCGGTCTGCCCCACTGCTTGGATACGAAGGTAGGAAGTCACACAGCTACTATTAGTTATACCTTCATTCGCCTTCATGTGGGGACAGAACAGTCAAAAACTGCCTTAATGCCCATACCCCAAGCCACAGATTACCTCACAGTTCAGTACCATACTCAGAAATCTCCCTGGCAACAGGCCCACCTGCAGCAAATCTGCCCAAAGCACCACGTGTCTGCAGTATCTATACTCTCACCTGAAAGTCCTCCTCAACCCATCAAGCCATTTTCTACATCCTGTATTAACCTTTGCTCGCATAGTACAGAATTGTGAATGCACGCGGGGTCCCCAAACTACCAAACCCCGCAATTCACCGAAAACACTTGAGGAACCTTGTCAGGGTGCCTCAGCGGAGCCGCACTGCTATTTTCAGCCCCCAATTCAAAGGTTTATTTTCTTAAAGAGACAGCGCACCTTAAATCAAAATGGCCGAAAAAGACCTCCCACAGTTCCCCAGTGATGAAACAATGATAATGCAACCTAATACTGATCATTATGAAGAACAGGAACCAGATTCCACACTTCCAGCAGACCAAGTCGTGCGATCAAGACGCCCGCTCAAACCGACAATAAAGGTCAGAGAAAACTATCAAACCAGGAAAGATGAGCTATGCGATAGCCTGGAAGAGCTATGGGAACGAATCTCCTCCATCATGTCAGGACTTAAATCCTCAGGTGACGCCACAAGCTTACAAGTTGCTATAGAACGGCTGAATACAGCTCATGAAAGATATAAGAGACTGTCCACCAAGTATATAACCTTTCTAAAAGATGTTAATAATGATAAAGCCCCGTCAGAACTGAGCAAGGCAGAATTAATAGACAGTCAAAGAGACGCCATGGTGCTGCGTGCTAAAGATAAAGCGGAACTCCGTATCTCCCATCTGCAAGAAACTAGATCCCACAGATCAAATTCATCTAAACATTCCTCTCGGTCATACAGATCATCGTGCTCAAGAAGCTCAGCTCTAAGCGACCGACTACTAGAGGCCCGCATAAATGCAGAGCAATCCAAGGTGAGACGCTCCTTCACCGAAAAAGAAGCTCTTGCGAGGGCAGAATCAGAGACAAAAAGAGCAGATGCAGAGGCTAAGAGGGCAGAAGCAGAGGCGGAGGCTAAGAGGGCCATAGCAGATGCAGAGGCTAAGAGGGCAGAAGCAGAGGCGGAGGCTAAGAGGGCCGAAGCAGACGCAGAGGCTAAGAGGGTAGAAGCAGAGGCTCGGATAAAGATTCTTGAATCAGAGATGGAAGAGGAAATTGCATTAGCTAAAGTAAGACTACTTGAGCAAGCATTGGGCCAAGGCCTTGACCCAGTCTGCTTGCCACCACAGGAGATAGATGATCCAGCCGATCGCACCAGTGACTATGTACTAAAACAGTTACCTGCACCACCCCCAGTTTGCAGTACTGTCCAAGCCGACAACACTGAAACCTTCAAGTCAACTCTACCTACAGTGCCAGTGCCACCCACAGCACCTGAGCAATCTGATGACGTTCACCCAGCTGTGCCCTCTCAAGGACAGGTGTTACAGCAAAAAGGCTCCCCGGCATTTCCCGGCCTACCGTCACAGCTCAAGCAGCAGTCATCACAATCTACAGAGGCTAGACCACAGCTCAACCCTGCAGCAACATCATTCTATCCGGAAGCATCTCACCCTTTCACGCCACGCAGCCCACACGCCCTGGGGGCATCACAAGTTGTCATGGCAACAAGCAGTGAGAAATCGGATATGTCCGAGTTTGCCAGGTTTATGGTGAGCAGAGAGCTAATTAACACAAGTCTCTCAACATTTGATGACCGTGCAGAGAGCTACAGAGCCTGGAAAGCAACCTTCAAAGCCGCCATTGCCAACCTCAACCTGACCACAGAGCAGGAGCTCGACCTCTTGATCAAATGGCTGGGCCCAGGCTCCACAAGTCGTATTAAGAGCCTCAGAACTGTCTATGTGGGACAAGCGGAAGCAGGTCTCGCTGCCGCCTGGCAGAGACTCGAACGTACATTCGGCAGTGCAGAAGCAATAGAGAAAGCCCTATTCAAGAGACTGCAGAACGTCCCAAAGATCAATCTCAAGGATGTCCATAAGCTTCAGGATTTGAGTGATCTGCTCATTGAATTAGAGCTTGCCAAAAGAGACACTCGCTTGACCGGCCTGTGCTACCTGGATACAGCCCATGGAGTGAACCCAATTGTCGTGAAGTTACCCTACAGTCTGCAAGAAAAGTGGGCGGCATCAGTCTCAAGGTACAAAAGAGTGCATGATGTCACCTTTCCCCCATTTATTCATTTCTGCAGATTCATCGATGAACAGTCCCAGATGAGGAATGACCCCAGCCTCGATTTCCTGGAGTTCAACACTACAGCTTCAGCAACACCAACTTCAAGGTATGAAAGTGTCTTGCATAAAAACAGAGACTTTAAGAGCAGCGTGAGTGTCAGAAAGACTAACCTACCATCACCTGCAGCACCCACGGGTAAACAGTACAATACCTCATCAGGAGACAAGTCCTTCAATCGTGAGTGTCCCATTCATAAAAAACCACACTCACTGAACAAATGCAGAGGGTTTAGATCTAAAACCATGCAGGAGCGGAAGAAAGTCCTCAGCGAGCTTGGGGTGTGTTTCAGATGCTGCGCTTCCTTGGAGCACATGGCTAAGGACTGTAAATCCATCATCAAGTGTGAGGAGTGTCATAGTGAAAGACATGCCTCAGCTATGCACCCAATTCCGCTCACCAGAGACTCACCAGCTGTCTTCACCACCAGTCCTGCTCCAAGTCATGGCGGGGAGCCTCAGAATCACGCTAACACAGCCACCGCCGTTTCCTGCTCATGTTTGGAAGTATGTGGCGACAGCCAGAGTGAGAAATGTTGTGCCCGAATATGCCTAATCAAGGTCTATCCAGAGGGACTACCAGAAAGGGCAGTAAAAATGTATGCTATCATTGACGACCAAAGCAACCGGTCCCTAGCAGGACCTAAATTCTTTGATGCCTTTGGAATAGAGGGACCATCACAACCCTACATCTTAAACACCTGCTCGGGCCGCATAGAGACTAGCGGAAAGAGGGCACAAGGATTCATTGCTTCTCCCATCAATGGGAATACAGAAATACCCCTACCAACACTGATCGAATGAGATCAAATACCTAACCATAGGGATGAGATCCCTACCCCAGAAGCTGCATTTCACCAGCCACACCTAAAGCACCTTGCCAACGTTATCCCACCTATGGACAACAACGCAGAGATTCTACTCCTGCTCGGCAGAGACAATCTAAGGGTGCACAAGGTGCGCCAACAATGTAATGGTCCCGACTACGCCCCATATGCCCAGAGACTGGACTTGGGATGGGTAGTCATAGGAAACGTATGCTTGGATCAACCAAGAATTAACTCCTTCAAAACGTACGTGCGTGGAGATGGACGCACAACTTGCATTAAGCCGTGTCCTCATCACTATGAAGTGAAAGAGAAGTCTCCAGACCTCATACAACCACCTGACATCATTTCTCCCCTCTTTGCTGACAACTTGGGGAGATCGGTCTTTCACACAACCAAAGATGACGATAAAGTAGCCTTGTCAGTAGAAGACAGAGAGTTTGTCAAGATAATGGACAGTGAGTTCCTTAAAGACAAAACCAATCACTGGGTTTCTCCATTACCCTTCCAAGCCACCAGGGCAAGACTCCCGAACAATCATGTCAGTAACCGCATAGAGAGAATCAGGAGGTCCTCCAAACCTGAACAATGGCACTATGTACCATCCGAACTCAATCCAGCAGATCATGCCACTAGGCCTATGTCTATATGTTCTTTTACTAACTCTTCTTGGCTTACAGGTCCAGAGTTTCTGCTAGGAGAGGCGGATGAATGTGTACAGGAAGATTTCAGCATCCAGGATCCGGACAATGATCCAGAAATCCGCGCTGAAGTTAGTGCATTAGTCACTGAAGCAAGGCAAACCTCCAGCCTCCATTGTCATCGCTTTGAACGTTTCTCCAGTTGGATGAAACTCATCAGAACTATTGCAAGGTTAGTGCACATCGCTAGATGTTATCACAATACCCAGGAAGATAAAGATTGTCATGGTTGGCATGTTTGCCATAAACCCTTCTCCGCTGAGGACATTTCTCATAGCGAGTCTCTCATAATACGTCATGTCCAGCAGGGAGAATTTAACGTAGAATGGAAGTGCTTGTACAACAGACAGCAGATTCCTATAAAAAGTCCTCTTGCCAACCTAAATCCATTTATAGACAGTTTTGGCCTGCTCAGAGTTGGTGGTCGTTTGAATAAAGCCCACCTGGGAGTTGCAGAACAAAATCCTCTAATTATTCACAGCAAACATCATATCACCTTGTTGCTGATCCGACATTACCACAAAAAGACTGAACACCAGGGCAGACAAATCACTGAAGGCAAGTTAAGGTCTGCAGGTCTTTGGATTATAGGTATGAAAAAACATGTAGCCCGAATACTGCATGACTGTGTGCACTGTCGCAAAGCAAGAGGGAAACTGCTACACCAACAAATGGCTGATTTGCCTGCAGATAGACTATGTTCAGAACCGCCCTTCACCTATACTGGCCTGGATGTCTTTGGGCCATGGATGGTGTCCGCACGCAGAACCCGTGGCGGTCACGCAAACAGTAAACGTTGGGCTGTGCTATTTACTTGCATGAGTGTGAGAGCCGTTCACATAGAGGTGATTGAATCCATGGACACATCCAGTCTCATTAATGCCTTAAGACGGTTCTTCGCAATCAGAGGACCAGTGAAACAGTTGAGGTCAGACCGAGGAAGTAACTTTATTGGAGCCTGTAGAGAACTGAACATCGACACTAAGCCCATTCAAGATCAGTTGGCGGAGAAAGGTTGCACCTGGATCTTCAATCCTCCTCATAGTTCCCATATGGGGGGTTCCTGGGAGAGAATGATCGGGATCTCACGCAATATCTTAAATTCTATGTTGATGGATGTAAACTCTTCAAGACTCACACATGAGACCCTCGTCACCCTTCTTGCTGAAGTTTCGGCTATTATCAATTCAAGACCCCTTGTGCCAGTGTCTATGGATCCTGAATCACCAGCCATACTGACTCCAGCTACTCTACTTACCCAAAAAACTGAGAATATACTAATGCCTAGTGGAGAATTTACTCACGCGAATATCTACCAAAAACACTGGAAACGTGTACAATACCTGGCGGATTACTTCTGGAACAGATGGCGAAAGGAGTATCTCAATATTCTTCAAGGAAGAAGAAAATGGCAACACCAAAAACCAAACTTGAAAGAAGGAGACCTTGTATTGATGAAGGAGCAACAAACCGAAAGGATTGCCTGGCCTATTGGACTAATTACAAAGGTTTTCCCTAGCGAGGACGGCAAAGTCCGAAAAGTGGAGTTGAAGATCTTCAGGAAGGGCGAGCTTAAAACGTTCGCAAGACCAATTAACGAACTCATTTTGATATTACCAATCGAGAACGTTCCTGAAGGATGAACAGGACTGAAGTTGAACTATAGACATTTTCTCCATTACAAGCCAAGAAAGCCAACTATATTGTTATGTGTATTGCATTCTAACATGTTTTTGTTGCAGGTTTGTGTTATATTTCATGGACATTCGTCATAGTGAAATCTCCAAAGTAAATTTCAGACGGGGAGTGTGCTGTTCTCCTCATAGTTAATTGCTTCATTATTATCAAACCTTCTTATCTATGTTATTTTCTGTGCATTGTTGTACTGCTGCTTTCTGCTGGACAAAATTTGCATGCTGCACACCTCTGTTCTTGTTAGTAAAGTTTTTCCTCTCGGGGGCGTGGTTTTCTGCAGCTCAGTCCTTCTCACTTCCAGCAGCCATTTTTAGTGCCTCATTACTGTGTGACTGGACATTCAGACATTTTGGGCTTGTGAAGGCATCAGTTTTTGACCAGCAGTTAGCCTCAGGAAAGTCATCTACAGGACAGTATTGATACCACTACTACAGAACAGTATTGTATCACCATATATTGCTGTATTCTGGATCAAATAAACTCAGGCTGATTTCATCTCTGTGTCTACGTTTGGATCCATTCAACCTGAGCATCTGCCGGTCCGGTCTGCCCCACTGCTTGGATACGAAGGTAGGAAGTCACACAGCTACTATTAGTTATACCTTCATTCGCCTTCATGTGGGGACAGAACATAAACTAGGAACTGCTCTTTTATGAGCCTACCTATGAAACTTGAAAAAGCATAGTCTGCCCACATATTATGTTTCGCATTTAATTCATTTTTGGGTTAATCTTTTTTATCTTACCCTTAGTTGGCTTCTATAGAATGATTATTATGATAGTATTTTACCCTAGATTGGGTTATCTTCAATATCTGTGGAAGAAAATAGGTACATTATTATCCTAAGAATGGTGCGATACTCCAATGATCATTCATACCTATTGGGGCCATTGTATTCATTTTTTTGATCCAATATGCCTCTTTTTGAGCCAGTATTTTTCTCATATCACCTCCCCTATTTGGCATTCTTATCTGTTCCAGTACCAACCATTTTAGTTGGCTGACATTATGTCCTTCTATATGGAAGTGTCTGGAGACAGATGTATCTGAGGCTGTTCCAATTTTGAAATTTCTGATGTTGCCCCTATGTTCTTTGATTCGATCTTTAATTGCTCGTATAGTTTGACCGATATACGCTAATCCACAAACACACGTCCTCCTTTGTACTATAGATATACAAAGCCTCTATACTTCAATACCCCAAGAGGAAGGGATAAGATATATAGAGGAGGCGTTATTAGAAACAAATTTGTCACATCATTTAATTATTTTCCTGATTGACTGTTTAACAATAGTCTTACAGAAGAACTACTTCAGATTCGAAGGAGAGTACTTCTGGCAACGCCAGGGGACCTCAATGGGGGCAGCGGTCGCTCCCGCATTTGCTAACATCTTTGTGAATTACATAGAGGACACTATATTCCTGAAAGGGCAATACTGTAAAAGTATCATCCACTATTGGCGATTTGTGGATGATATCTTGGTACTGTGGGGTGGGACAGCAGGAGAATTCCAAGAAATGATAGACCAGGCTAATCAGAAGCATAGTACTATAAAATTTACTTGCGAGAGCTCCACTACATCTATCCACTTTCTAGACGTGAATATCTCAATAGAGAATAAACAAATAAAAACCTCCATGTTTTCCAAACCCACTGATAGAAATACACTGCTAACATCGGATAGCTTTCATAATCCCAATATTATGAAAGCTATCCCAAAAAGTCAATATATAAGAGCTCTACGTATCTCTTCAGATACAGACTCCTTGCAAGGCTCTGTGGATACGCTTACCAAAAAATTCCTTAATAGGGGATATAGGAGAAGTAACCTAATACCTACTATTGAGGAGGTAATGCAACTGGACCGACAAAAATTACTGAAATCTGAAAATAAAACAAAAAATCAAAATAGGATACCTTTTGTTTCAAAATACGGAAAACAAAGTAAAGCCATAGAAAATACTATAAAGAAATACTGGCCAATCCTCCAACAGGATACTAAGTATGGGCATCTCTTCCATACACCGCCTATGTTTTGTTACACAAGAGGGCGCACACTTAAAGATACCCTATGCCCCTCGGATAGCCAGGAGAAAAGGGAGCATAGATTTATGGGTAAACCTAAGAAAGGCACGTTTCCTTGTTTGAATTGTATATGCTGTGCCTCTATTGTAAAAGGAAACACAATAAGCCACCCAACCAAGGGTATACAGATCAAATTGAGACACTATGCCACTTGTGAATCCAAATTTGTGGTGTACTGTCTAAAATGTCAAACTATAGGAGCAATTAAAGATCGAATCAAAGAACATAGGGGCAACATCAGAAATTTCAAAATTGGAACAGCCTCAGATACATCTGTCTCCAGACACTTCCATATAGAAGGACATAATGTCAGCCAACTAAAATGGTTGGTACTGGAACAGATAAGAATGCCAAATAGGGGAGGTGATATGAGAAAAATACTGGCTCAAAAAGAGGCATATTGGATCAAAAAAATGAATACAATGGCCCCAATAGGTATGAATGATCATTGGAGTATCGCACCATTCTTAGGATAATAATGTACCTATTTTCTTCCACAGATATTGAAGATAACCCAATCTAGGGTAAAATACTATCATAATAATCATTCTATAGAAGCCAACTAAGGGTAAGATAAAAAAGATTAACCCAAAAATGAATTAAATGCGAAACATAATATGTGGGCAGACTATGCTTTTTCAAGTTTCATAGGTAGGCTCATAAAAGAGCAGTTCCTAGTTTATACTGAGAAAACTTATGTATATAACGGTTGTTTTAATATTTTATTGTAAGAAATCTATTTTTGATACTGTTTCTTTTACGGTGTTTAGACACGATGTCTTATGTATGGAGATGGACAAGTTTCACACATGGACACTGAATCGTGACACCTGGATGTACCAGTTAAAATCTTTTTTAAAAAATGTTTGACAAAGCACCTAAGGGTTAAGTACCTGGGGGTTTGCTAATTGGTGGGCGGGCCAACATCACATGTGGTATATAAGTATGTTCATTTCAAATCAGTTTGTACACACTTGAAAAAGGGCCAATAGGCCCGAAACATGTCGTGTGGTGACATAATAAATAGCATAATTGCAGTTATCCTGCTGTCGTGAGTGATTCCCATACTACATGAAATATTGGATACTTACAGGGTGCCAGAGACGGAGCATCTGGGGAACCACCACAGGAAGAAAGGCACAATCACTAATCAGTGTAAAACCCTTTACTATAGTTACTCTGATTTAGTTCTGCTTACCTCCCAACTGTCCTGTTTTTGACAGCTCAATCCGCAGTCCCGGAATGTTACTGAAATGTCCCAACTTTCTCTGTGATCTCCTGCACTGAACTGCCAGAAAAAGATACAAAGTTTCTAAAACTCAATTGGGTTTGGGCGGAGAGCCCAGAAAACATGGCAGCAGCACTTAGATACTTTTATAACAATTTAAGATAAGCAAAGATGTAATTGTAACTTTTTACGACAAGCAGGTCTCTTGGGGAAACTGTGACTTGCAGCTTAAAGGGCAATTCTCTTTCATTAGCAAAACTGTAACAACACATAAAACCTGACCCTAAAAACCATAGAAATGTGTTGAAATTTTAAATAACTTGACAAATTTTGTAAAATGGACATGGTAATTAGTGGGTGTGGCCATAAAATAGGAGTGGTCCAAAAATGTACAGTGTTCCGCGGCACATTTTTTTGTTCTCTCTATTTCCAAAATGTTGGGAGGTTAAGGTTCTGTTCTAAGTCATTTAATTTACTAAAACTAAAACCCCAAACTAATGAAAACCCCTACCCTCCATAGCCCCCCCTCCCTGCCCCCCGCACAGGTGTTAATACCTGTAAATGCCCCTAAGTCTTTAATTAACCCTCGATGCAGAGCCAGCGCAGCGGAACTCACAGGCGCCAGCACTTCGGGAGTCTTCAGTAAGTAATCGTCACATGTGTAGTTGTAGCAATATTCCGGTCCCGAACAACTGCACATGCGACGACAGCCACGGAAATTGCAGAACTGACCTGAAGATTCCTGAAGTGGTGAAGATGGTGTCCGTGAGCTCTGTTGCACTGACTCTGCATCCAGAGGTAATTAAAGATTTAGGGGCATTTACAGGTATTAACACCTCTTCGGGGGAAACGGAGGGAGGTCTATGGAGGGTAGGGGCTACCGAATAGCCAATCACAACCCTTATTTGACACCCCAAGGACTTTTTCGTGTTTGTGTTGCTCTCCTCTGAATGTGGCTTATAGGTAAAAAAAAGGGTTGGGGACCCCTGCTATAGAGTAATCAACTATCTTACCTATCCCACTAATTAAACCTTTCCTCAACAACATCACTAGGCACTTCAGTTGTCTCTAGGGAGACAGTCACAGACTGACAATTCAGACAGTTATAATCCTGTGCTGTGCAGTTGTATCCGTGCATGTGAGGGTCCCTGTTACTTCCCATCCTGCACATTATTAACAAGAATATACATATCACATAAAGTGCTGTACAGCAGGAGGAATAATTCTGATGTTTTTCATGGACGTCAGCTGTCAAAACTCAAGTTTTTGTTCCTAATGACATTGTTTCTGAAAGAGAGCTGGAAAATAAATGGCTTCCTTGACATTTCTCACTGCGAATAATCTCAGCGACGCGTTACCTACAGAATTCGTTCCTTCTGCAGGAGAGGAGAATGTGTCATTTAACTTGGTCCAAAGTGACAGGGAGATGCTCTAAATATCAATAGAGACTTTCTTTTCTGAGCAGAACTTCAGGGATTGAAGTCTAGACATTCTACAGTAAAAAAGGAGTTTTAAGCATTATCATTGTTTTCCCCTTTGTTTACAAAGTGCTTTACAGTCGGGGAAAAGTTTAAATAGGGCCCCCAGTTCTACAACAGCACACAAGCCTGTTTTTTGCCGTGATCGGGCCGGAGAATGTAAGTTGGGAAAGACGGACTCCAGGGAGTGAGTCTGGGCCGACGGGGCCCACAAGAGCCGGGGCCCACTGGGTTTTTTCTGGTGTCCCGACAGCCCAGCCCGACCCTAAGTTTATAATGGGTGTTGGACCAATGAAATTATTTGCCATATAAAAATATAATTTCCACCAAAAACGATCCATTATCCGAAAAACCCCAGAAGGTACCATTTGAGATAACAGGTCCCATACCTGTAATGCATTGGTCTAGAATTGGTCTAGAACACAATAAATGGAAAAGCAAGACGCTGGATAATTTTCACAGTTTGTTCCATGGTGTGACCTCCTCTTCCTTATCCTTTGTAGAACTATGGCATCTCTTGCTCTGGACATGCAAAATTAAGAGGCATTAATTCATAGTGACAGCAGATTTTAAAAAGACTCAACACACTAAAATTCATAACGGAAAATTAATAGACTTGTCATATTCAGCCAATGTCATACATCTGAAAAACCCTGAGCTGACTGATGGTAGATGTCAACTAGAACCACGGTCCCCAGCCTTTTTTGGCCCAGGGACCGGGGTAAAGAAATTTTTTTTGAAAGGACTGGGGGGGGGGGGTCGGGAGGGGGTCAGGAGGGCCACCGGCAACTGCAATTCGGGTGCACTGGCGTCCAATTCGGCGCACCAACGATAATTGTGGGCTAGGCTTGGCGGCCCAGTTCAGGACTGTCCGTGGCCATGACCCCTGAACTAAAAGCCTGGGCTTATCCATCTGAGCCACACACTGTTTATAAGGCAAATCTTGCCATAACCATCAGTCAGTCTGACATCTTCATGTACAGTAGACGCTTCAGATATGACATTTTTATGAATGTCAAAAAGGCAAAAACAAAGGAACAATGTTTATTTAACGTATATTATATTTTGGTAAAATATTACAAAAGAAAGGTAGAATAGAGCTACTAAAATATTTACTAAGACATACACAGAGCAGTTGCGGGGAAGGTTCTTTTTCCCACTAAATTCAACACAATCCTCAACAAAGTTCCTTCATTGTTACCATCTATTGCCATTGGAGAAACCACACATACATCAGCCCAAAGCGGTCTATACAGCCAGATATTGTATTGCTGATGAATGTGCACAAGACCAGTTCTTCAGTATTTGGAACTCCGTGAAGCATTAACATGAAGAGACCCATCTTAATCATTTGTTTAGGTGATTATACTTGTGTGGATCTTTAGGCTCTCTTAAAATATATTATCATCATAAAATCTGACGATAACTATAAATTTGTGGCCATACATTGCATATGATTTCAGATGGGGTCAGTGACCCGGCCATTTGAAAGCAGGCAAGAGTCAGAAGAAGAAGGCAAGTAAGTGAAAAACTATAAAAAAAAAATAATGAAGACCAATTGAAAAGTCACTTAGAACTGGCCATTATATAACATACTACAAGTGAACATAAAGGTGAACCACCCCTTTAAGAAATACCTTGGAACGTTTCCTCTAATCCCCACAAGGAAATTCATTTTGGGGCATCAGTCTTATGTTCCATATCTTGGGGCGAGTGAAGTGCAAGAAAGAAGTTTGTGTGAGAGTCGGCAAGGTTTAATCTCATCTATTGAATGGAAATGCTGCAATCGGTACAATGTATTTATTAAACTGCTGGCTGGGTTTTCTGGTTCCATTTGTCACTTAAAGCTGCGTCGTTGCTTTTTTTTTTTTTATAAGACTTGCTCTTGAAATGACAAATCTTTCAGCCTAGATGGAACTGTAAAGAGATTTGCTGTGTGAATTAAGGAATTATGTCTTGAAAGCAATTCTAGTCGGGCTCCTTGGGGATTTGTGCCGTCTCCTCTCATTTTGTCAAAATAAAAAGTTTAACTTCATATTTTTCTTACCTGATCCTGAGCCTGAGAGCCAAACAGATTTGTCAAAACATCTCCTTACTGCAGTGTCTCCTTCCCTCTAATCTCCAACTTCATATACTGTTATTTGTATTTATGTATCAATATTATTTGAAATAATATTATTAACCTGCTCTTATCTTTATTACCCCAGGGCCCTCACTGGTGCCTAGGGCCACTTTAACGTAAAGGCATGGGACCTGTTATCCAGAATGCTTCGGGATCTGGGATTTTCTGGATAATAGATCTTTCCATAATTGGATCTTCATACCTTATGTCTACTAGAAAATCATGTAAACATTAAATAAACCCAATAGGCTGGGTTTCCTTCCAATAAGGATTAATTATATCTTAGTTGGGATCAAGTACAAGCTACTGTTTTATTATTACAGAGAAAAATGAAATCATTTAAAAAAAAAAGGATTATTTTGATACAATTGAGTCTATGGGGGGAAGTTTTTCTGTAATTTTGAGCTTTCCAGATAACAGGTATCCGGATAATGGATCCTATACCTGTAGTATTCAGAACACAGCATAATAGGACACTGACAAGTGTAACTATGACTGTACTCTCCTCTTTTCCTGGCTCAGAATGACAAGGACCAGGTTAAAGGACCAGTCAATATTTAATTCAAAATTAATTTAATTACATTTTTTTTTTTAAAATTGGATTATCAGTACAAAATGGAGTCTAATTCAGATCTTTCTGGATAATGGGTTTCCAGATAAGGGATCCCATACCTATACCAGTAGTCCTGTGCGTTTTCAATCGGGCAGACCCGTGCCCAACACAGTTTTGCAAACCTGCAAACTGACCCACACCCACAACCCACTATGCCCTGTCACCCATACCCACTACCTGTCACTTAGTGCCATCACTTTTAACGAGACGTTACGTGACTTTTACCTGGACGTTACATCACACGGGACCTTATTCTGCTTCCACAAACTCAGGAGAGGGTAGGAGTAGGGTTGCCACCTTTTTTTGTTGTGGAAAACAAGCAGGTGGCTGGCCGGTGATGTAGGGGACGGGCCAGTGATGTCAGCGGGCAGGCAAATGATGTCACAGGCGGGATGGTGATGTCAGGGGGCAGGCGAATGACGTCAGAGGTGGGACTGTGATGTCAGGGGCGGGTGACCTCTGGGGCAGTTGATGACGTGACAATCAGCGATTGGTTGATCGTCATGTAATTCACTTTTATGTCCTGTCTGGATTTCCTCATTGTCATCCGTGCAGCCCTTCCAAAAACCGGGCTATCCAGGTGAAAACCAGACAGGTGGCAACCCTAGGTAGGAGGGACCAGTCCTGCACAATAGCCGGGAACCCAAACGGGTTACCCATGAACTACCCGCACAATCAGGAAAAACCCGACCACCTTGCAGGTATTCCGCAGGTAACTGAACAGAACAAGATTTCCCATCCCAATATGGATAAAGAGGACACTTTTGATTTTAATTCACAACATTATAAATATCACACAGAGATTTGCTGTACCCAGAGATGTGCCGTCCTGGATAACTTATCTAGTTATAATGAAATCCTCATCAGGGGTGTAACTATAGAGGAAGCAGACCCTGCGGCTGCAGGGGGGCCCAGAAGGTATAGGGGCCCCACGAGGCCCTAATTCATAAACAATTTCAATAAATATTGGAGAAACAAGTCAACCTCTAAATTTTTTGGGGGCCTGAAAAATAATTTGCTGTGGGGCCCAGTAATATCTAGTTACACCACTGATCCTCATATCCACTGTTTGCTTAAAGACAAGTTCAACTTTAAATGAAATTGTATAAAGTTATAGATGGGCCTATTAGATTTAACATTTTTTACTTGATCTTTGTTATTCTTATTTTTTCTCTTATTAGCTTTATTATTACTATGTAGATATACTTATTATTATTTTAAAAGGTGTTTATTTCCAAGAGGTTTCCACGCATTTTACCTGTATCAAGTCAGTTTTACAATCATATTTTGTATTTAGTATTCCCTGGAAAAAATTCTTAACTTTCAACCTTGGGATCCCCAACTTGAGAGAGGCGGCTAAGTAAAGAGAAGAAGAAAAAAGAGAAAATGAAATAAAAATAGAGAAAGGAGTAAAGTATACTTATTATTTTTAATTGCCTGTTTCTCAGGCCCTCTTGTGTCTTTCTTTTTAACTTCAAAAATGCTGCCTGGTCGCAATTAAGCCCTGGCAACCGCATATCAGTTGCAGGAAAAATTGAACCATTAAAAAAAAGGCAAGAGAAGATGATTCCAATTCCTCTAAGAAATATGCGTTTTAATTGTTAAAAAACATTGAGGCAAAGTACCATTTAAACAATATTTAATAATATACTGCCAGCTTCTGTTTTTTTAACCAGTAAATAGTTACTTAAAATCCTTATCCAATACAAAAAGTGATGAAAATCCTTCGTTGGGTGTGATTTAAAAAGTAGCTATTGCTTCCCCATCTGTGATCCATCAGTGATGATGTCATGACTGTTACTGAATCAGTTAGTGAATCAGTTACTTATGAGCAGCCGTTATCTAGTTCAGTTGTCAGTCAGACAGGGAGAGAAGAAACATGTCGTCGAGCTTTTTCCTCATTTTTATCTTGCTTTTTGTATTTTTACTAACAAGAGCATTTCCCATCAAAGCAGGTAGGGAGTCTTTAGTGTTTTTTTATTAATTATCATAAATATTACCCAGATATTATTTTGTATATGACTTGCAAGTGCAGTGGGAAGTCCTGTGTGTGCTGAATATTCCTCCATAAAATGCAATACAGGCATGGGATCTGGAAACCCATTATCCAGAAAGCTCAGAATTACAGAAAGGTCATCTCCCATGGACTCCATTTAATCCAGATTTTTCAAAATGATTTCCTTTTTCACTGTAATAATAAAACAGTCGCTTGTACTTGATCCCAACTAAGATATAATTAATCCTTATTGGAGGCAAAACCAGCCTATTGGGTTTATTTAATATTTGTATGATTTTCTAGTAGACTGAAGGTATGAAGATCCAAATTACAGAAAGATCTGTTATCTTGAAACCTCCAGGTCCTGAGCATTCTGGATAACAGGTCCCATACCTGTAATAATAAAACAGTCCCTTGTACTTGATCCCAACTAAGATATAATTAACCCTTATTGGAAACAAAACCAGCCTATTGGGTTTATTTAATATTTACATGATTTTCTAGTAGACTGAAGGTATGAAGATCCAAATTACGGAAAGATCTGTTATCCGGAAACCTCCAGGTCCGGAGCATTCTGGATAACAGGTCCCATACCTGTAATAATAAAACAGTCCCTTGTACTTGATCCCAACTAAGATATAATTAACCCTTATTGGAAACAAAACCAGCCTATTGGGTTTATTTAATATTTACATGATTTTCTAGTAGACTGAAGGTATGAAGATCCAAATTACGGAAAGATCTGTTATCCGGAAACCTCCAGATCCTGAGCATTCTGGATAACAGGTCCCATACCTGTAATAATAAAACAGTCCCTTGTACTTGATCCCAACTAAGATATAATTAATCCTTATTGGAAGCAAAACCAGCCTATTGGGTTCATTTAATATTTACATGATTTTCTAGTAGACTGAAGGTATGAAGATCCAGGTCCCGAGCATTCTGGATAACAGGTCCCATACCTGTATATGTAAAGTGCTGGGATTTTATCTGAGTTTGTGTAAGGATAGTCCTTACTAATAAAAGTAACTGTAAATAAACTGTTTTGTTTTTTTTGATAACCTCAGAAATATAATCTTGTGTTCGACTTGTGATGGTGCTGGTTTTCATGTTGTTGGTGTATAGGGATGTTTAAAAGAAAGATTTTTAATAGAAAACCTTATTAACTTATTTACCTTCCCTTTATCATTTAGAATCTGAATCTACTGTTTATGTGATAACTGAGCCCAACGTATTTGCACATCAGGCCACTTGTGTAATTGGTAAGTGAGTTATTTCTATATGAGTTGCTTTAGTTCTGTGCCTAGAGTAGAGATGGCGTGAACTGTTCGCCGGCGAACTTGTTCGCGCGAACATCGGGTGTTCGCGCTCGCCGGAAGTTCGCGAACGTCGCGCGACGTTCGCCATTTTGGGTTCGCCATTGTTGGTGCTTTTTTTTGCCCTCTCACCCCAGACCAGCAGGTACATGGCAGCCAATCAGGAAGCTCTCCCCTGGACCACTCCCCTTCCCTATAAAAACCGAAGCCCTGCAGCTTTTTTTCACTCTGCCTGTGTGTGCTGAAGAGATAGTGTAGGGAGAGAGCTGCTGCCTGTTAGTGATTTCAGGGACAGTTGAAAGTTTGCTGGCTAGTAATCGTTTTGATACTGCTCTGTTATTGGAGGGACAGAAGTCTGCAGGGGTTTGAGGGACATTTAAGCTTAGGTAGCTTTGCTGGCTAGTAATCTACCTTCTACTGCAGTGCTCTGTATGTAGCTGCAGTGGGCAGCTGTCCTGCTTCTGATCTCATCTGCTGACTGCTGCAATAACAGTAGTCCTTGTAAGGACTGCTTTTATTTATTTTTTTGTTCCAATACAGAGCAGTATCAAGCAGATTACTAGCCAGCAAACTTACTATCATCTGTCCCTGAAATCACTAACAGCTCTCCCCCTACACTATCTCTTCCAAGCACACACAGGCAGATTTTTCAGATACATTTTTGCCCTTGATCCCCCTCTGGCATGCCACTGTCCAGGTCGTTGCACCCTTTAAACAACTTTAAAATCATTTTTCTGGCCAGAAATGTCTTTTTTAGATGTTAAAGTTCGCCTTCCCATTGAAGTCTATGGGGTTCGCGAACCGTTCGCGAACCGCTCGCATTTTTGCGCAAGTTCGCGAATATGTTTGCGAACTTTTTTTCCGACGTTCGCTACATCCCTAGCCTAGAGAAGGCTGGAGCCCAGGCTGAGAGTCAGTCTTATGTTGCCCTATAATATTACAGGGGGATATTTAACCTCCAATCAGGCTTAGTGCTCTGCTATTTACACCCTCTATGTTCCAAGCTTGTCCTTCTGGGCAAATATACTTATTGGGGTTTTATTGACTAATGTTCTCTCTCTTTCTGCAGCTGAAACAAAGCAATTCCTGCAGGAGATATTAATCATCTTTATAGTGAGCGGACTCCTGGGACTACCGGCATTTGTATTGTATTGTGTCTGGTGAGTTCTAAATATGTCACATCCCATATTTAAATGAAACAAAAGGGCTGACGTTTCGACACTCACTGGGCCTTTCTCAAAGTTTGAGAAAGTCTCTCACTTTGAGAAAGGCCCAGTGTGTGTCGAAACGTCAGTCCTTGTGCTTTACAATAAAGTGACGTTTTTTTTTGAGTCCTGCGAGTGCAGCTCTTTCTGTGGAGGTATGGATAAGTGATGATGATTCTGAATCCAGGCACACCAATGAACTTTATTGAGAGTGCCGGTTAACACTATGGAATATATATATATATATATATATATATATATATATATATATATATATATATATATATAAGCCGATCAACGCTCGCACTCTAATCCAGTCTTAATCGGCCTAACTCCCAAATCCTTCGCAAAAGATTCAGCAAATTAGGGATGGGAAGGGGAAATTTTTTTTACTTTTTTGTTTTATGACAAAAAATCATGCAATTTCCCTCCCTGCCCCTAATTTGCATATGCAAATTAAGATTTGGATTTGATTCGGACGGGCAGAAGGATTCGGCCGAATACTGTCCAAGTCCAAACAACTTGCTGAACAAGTCCAAACAACTTGCTGCCATACAAGACAGACAACTTTACAATTAACGACTCGGTTTATATAGTAACTGAGGCAAAGTTTCCCCCTACACCAATAAATAACAGATCAGCCAATGAACAATGAGCTTCTACTGGTTCAATTCTGTTGCATAAAACAATTTCTCTTATTTGTAATATCAGGAAATACTTTAAGAAGCACAAGAAAGAAGAGGATGTGGAGAAACAAGATAACTCTAATGTTTTATGTAAGTTAAAAGTGGGCAGTTTCCTTATGAAGGACAAATCTCGTTTTTATTTCAGTGTGACGTGTTCATATATTGGGGCAAGACAAGAATGATTTTGATTGAAAAACAAGCGGCATTTGCACTTAAAGGGATTATTCAGTTTTAGCTTAACTTTTGGTATGATGTGAGATTCTGAGACAATTTGCAATTGGTTTTCATTTTTTTTTTTATTTGTGGTTTTTGAGTTATTTAGCTTTTTATTCAGCAGCTCTCCAGGTTGCAGTTTCAGCCATCTGGTTGCTAGGGTGCATATTAGCCTAGAAACCATGCACTAATTTGAATAAGAAATAGGAGAGGCCTGAATAGAAAGGCAAGTAACGCAAAGTAGCAATTACAATAAGGGGGTTATTTATTGAAGTTTCTTTCATTGTAAAATCAGAATTTTTAGTGGAGAAAAAAAACTTGAATTTTTCAGAATTTATGGGTTTCATGCAATAATCCGAAGATTTTGTGGAATTCAGGAAAAAATTAGAAAAAAAAAATCTGAAAAAATGTGTATGATTCAAATTTTTCATGAAAAATTATCCGGGAAAAACCTGTGCGGATTTGGTTGGAGTAGCTTTCAGAAAATAATGAGATATTTTGGGATTTTAATAACTAACCCCCTAAATGTATGGCCTTTTACATGGAGTCAGTTACCCCCATTCGAAAGCTAAAAAGAGCCAAAAGATAAAAGCAAATAGTTTAAAAAAAAAAACTATATAAATCAAGTCCAAGTGAAAAGATGCTTAGGATTAGTGATTTTATAATATACAAAAAATTAACATAAATATAAACCACCCATTTAACACCAGAATGCTCCCTGTAAATACTTTAGCGTATCTCCTATTACAGGTATGGGACCGGTTATCCAGAATGCTCAGGACCTGGCGTATCTTTCCGTAATTTGGATCTTCATACCTTCTACTCGAAATTCATTTAAACATTAAATAAACCCAATAGGCTGGTTTTGCCTCCAATAAGGATTAATTATATCTTAGTTGGGATCAAGTACAAGCTACTGTTTTATTATTACAGAGAAAAAGGAAATCATTTTTAAAAATTTGGATTATTTGGATAAATTGGAACCTATGGGAGACGGCCATTCCGTAATTCTGAGCTTTCTGGATATCGGGTTTCCGGGTTAAGGGATCATATACTTGTATATCGATATCACTGTGTATCAGTCTCAGGAAATAATAAGTAAAACTCTTCATTTGCAGTGGAATCTCCCACTGAGAAGCAAACTGTCATCTTAATGCCAGGTAAACATTTTCTCATACGTAATTTTGTGCCTGACTTTAAATCTTAGTTTAATATTATTGCTTGAAATGAATGTGCATGTGACAATGACCTGATCTCCATACCTAGCTACTAAATATAATCAGAAACGGATAGCACACCCAATTAAAGGAAAATTGATTTCTTACAAAATAATAACAATTTTAACAAAAATTAACAGAATAATATTTGTTGAGCCCAACGCGTTTCGACCTTAGGGGTCTTCCTCAGGGGCACAAATGATAAAAGGATCAAAAAAGCATTTTTTTTATCATTTGCACCCTGAGGAAGACCCCTAAGGTCGAAACGCATTGGGCTCGCCAAATATTATTTTGTTAATTTTTATTATATTTTTCGTTTTTTTGTAAGAAATACATTTTCCTTTAATTGGGTGTGCTATCCGTTTCTGATTATATTTAGTAGCTAATTTTTAAGACCCTGATGGGGAGTGTCCTATGGATTAGCACCCCGCATTTTACTTTTGAGGTTGTGCTTAGTGATGGGCGGATTTATTCACCAGGCGGGCGAATTTGCAGCGAATTCCCGTGATTCGGTGCCAGCGAATAAATTTGAGAAACCGCCACGAAAATTCGCCAGCGAAAAGTCCAGCGTCAAAAACGGACACCGGCGTAAAAAATGAGGCACCGGCACCATTTCGTGAATTTTTTGCCATTTCGCTGGAAAGTCGCAAATTTTTCGGCGAAGCAAAACGCCCCAAATTTGCCCATCACTAGTTGTGCTCCGTCTCTCCTAATTCTGCTGATCTCCATACCTGTCTGTTAAGTACAATGATTTGTTTCATTACACAAATAATTCATTCATTAATTCATTTATTTATTTCAATATGGAATAAACGATATAACGGAATAAATCTCTTGACCCCAGTAATAAAAGAGTAATAAATGTTCACAACATTAACTACATACAGGTAAGGGATGCATTATCCGGAAACCTCTTATCTAAAAAGCTCTGAATTAAAGAAAGGCTGTCTCCCATAGACTCAGTTTTATCCAAATAATCCAATTTTTGTAAGATTACTTCCTTTTTCCCTGTAATAATAAAACAGTAACTTGTACTTGATCCCAACTAAGATATAATTAATCCTTATTGGAAGCAAAACCAGCCTATTGGTTTTACTTAGGGGCAGATTTACCTAGGGTCGAAGTTAAATCCTTCGACTTCGAATATCAAAGTCGAAGGATTTAGCGCAAATATTTCGATCAAGTGATCGAACTAAAAAACGTTCGATCCAACGATTAAATCATTCGAATCGTTCGTCCGAAGGATTTTAATCCATCGATTGAACGATTTTTCTTTGCCCAAAAAAAGCTACCAAAGCTTTTTGGACCTTCCCCATAGGCTAACACTGACTTTGGTAGTTTTTAGGTGGCGAACTAGGGGGTCAAAGTTTTTTCTTAAAGAGACAGTACTTCGACTATCGAATGGTCGAATAGTCAAACGATTTTTAGTTTGAATCGTTCGATTCAAAGTTGTAGTCGAAGTAGCCCATTCAATGGTCGAAGTAGCCAAAAAACACATTCGAAATTCAAAGTTTTTTTTCTTCTATTCCTTCACTCAAACGAAGTAAATGGGCCCCTTAATGTTTAAATGATTTTCTAGTAGACTTAATGTAAGAAGATCCAAACTACGGAAAAGATCTGTTATCCATAAAACACCAGGTCCTGAGCATTCTGGATAACAGGTCCCATACGTACTTTAAAAGAGGGGATATAAAATGTGTGAGTGTTTATAATTTCAAATGCACTGTATATAATAAAGATGTAATGTGTAATTAATACATTATTATAAGGGATAACTATTTTACTTTTCTAAATTGTAGCTACAGAAATAAACAAAGAAAGAGTTAAAGCTGAAAAAGCGCAACCTCACGTGAATGTGATCTGTGAAGAGCCGGAGCAGAAATCTATTGAGCCAAAGAATGAAAAGTTAATTGAGAACATCAAAAAAGAAAAGAGGAAATATTTTCCTTTTTGTAGAAAAAAAGAAAAAAGAGTAAATGAAAAGAAAAACAAAAAGGAAGAGGAAGGAATATGAGCTTTTCAGATGTCGCTACTTGTGCCTGTGATCCAGATCCAATTGAGTTGACTATGATTTTCTCCAATTGCTGCAAAAATGAATAAATAAATAAGATCTAAAATCTTAATAAATTAGCCTCATAGTGTCGGAGGTGTTACTTTGCAGGTTACATCAGGCGCACATTGCAGAGTTTTATAATACAAACAGTTATCATATATAGTGGAACCCTTATTTTACGTCGCTGCATTGTACATATTCCTGGATATAGGGTTGACGCCAGTCCGGTTTTGACCCGACAGCCTGATTTTTGAAGGACTGCCTGGGTCCAATTTCCTATGATTGATGTGGCGATCAGCCAATCAGCGATCGTCACGTCTTCGCTCATCCCCTAACATCTCGGACCTGCCTCCATTATATCATGGCTCTGCCCCCTTCCCAGAGTTCCATGGGACAGAATGTGGCAACCCTACCTGGATATGATGTATTTTTCTTGCGGCCCCACGCGTGTGGCCCCCTGGGAAAGTCAAATCAGGGTTCCATTGTATTTTTTAAGAGGTTGAAAGGACAAATCATACCTGATTTACTTTAAAAAGTACTCCTTGGGTGTATTTTTTCTGATAATTTTGTAGAGAATTATTTTTATTTCATCCATAGATAAATATTTTTTGATTTCATTTAAAGGGGAGCTATTGCGAAAATGAAAATTTTATATAAGCATTAGCATACTGAAGAAAGAAACTTTCTAAATAGAATCAATTAAAAATTCTACATTGCTTCTGAAATAATCAAGTTTATCTCCACTATTCCTCTCTCAGCATCTGTTTCTCTTCATTCTCTCTTCATGCAGCAGTTGGGTGTCAGATATTCATTGATAGTTAGATCCAATATATCTTATGGGGGGGCTCCTTTCCTAGCAGATGAATTAGAGCTCACTCAAATAACTGATTCCAGTACAAACAAGATCTAACAAAATAACTGCCTTTTGCACAAATCCTGCATGTAGAGAGACATGATGTCTGGTGAGTTTAATAGAGTGACCTCTAATACATCTTCTAGGCAAAAGGAGCCCCCCTATAAGATATATTGGATCTAACTGTCAATGAATATCTGACACCCAACTGCTGCATGAAGAGAGAATGAAGAGAAACAGATGCTGAGAGAGGAATAGTGAACATAAACTTGATTATTTCAGAAACGGCAAAGAATTTTTAATTGATTGTATTTAGAGAGTTTCTTATTTCAGAATGAGGAAGCTGATATTTCATTTTAATTTTAACGATAGTGTCCCTTTTAAAATACAGACACTGGTACTCCCTAACTTCAAGAAAAGCATTTTAGGGATCTCATTTTGGACTACAATACTATGTGCAAACATTCCAGCTGGGACGGTCCTCTGAGATCTATGGGGAAACAAATTATAGTTGAAATTATAGTTGAAAGAAAGCTGAAAAGTTCTCATTAGCGGGGCAAGATTATCTCTGTAACCTCAGGCTTTTGTCCTTGATTCACTTATTATGAATCCATTGGTTATGGACTTTGAAGCCAGCAAAAAAAAGTATATTTTTCAATGTAAATATATCCAGACTTACAGACTTAGATTTCCACTCTACAGACAATGAGGCTCATTTTTGAACACAGGGCAATATAGCACCAATGCACCTACACAAGTATTCAGACCCCTGACCAGTCCTTGGATTTTGCTAAATAACAAATCGCACACGAACATTTTATTTTCTGATATTTTCAGTTCAAAACACTAAAACGGTTTTATAATGATAAATTGTTTTACGTTAGGAAAAAATAAGAAATAGTAGATCAAAATGTGCTATTTGCATATATATTGAATCCCTGTGTTGTCAAAGCTTTTGTTTTAAAATTAAATATAATTGCCCTAAAAAGAACAAATGACCTTGCAGTTGCACCCCACCGCTGAATCATTCACATACTTGCCCCAGTTTCTGGGTAAAAAGCCCGTGGGCAAGGGATCATTATTCAGGTTGGGAATCTAAAGGGTTTCAGTGAAACTGAACTGTCAGGGGCATTGCAAGAAAGGAGCAGATAAGGTAATACAAATGTAATGCTACAAAACAATATTCATGGCTGGAGGTCTGTTAGTCAGAGTTGGGCCAAGCCGGCTGGGTTGCCTTGGGCGCCCCCCACCTCACGTGCGCTCCTTAATGTACCTTCGCTAGCGCATCTTCGCTTTGATTGCCGATGTAACGCTAGCAAAAGTTAGCCCACGTTCGGCGCCCTGGACGCCACTTCGCATTTTAGTAAATTGGTGTTGTCTGAGCGAATTGTAGCGAAGGGTGCGGTCGTCGCTGGTGAATTTCCATAGGTTAGTAAATACGCCATAGTGTGTGTGGAAGAGGGCCCGAGCAAGGGGTAAGTGGTTGGAAGAGGTACATGCCCAGTGCCCCCTTCATCTTTGCACCCTAGGCATGTCCCTCTTCTGCCTACCCCTAGTTCCAGCCCTGCTGTTAGTTCAATCAACCTGAGGTAGAGACTATGTTAAACCAGCCAGACACTTCCTAAAAAGTTGCCCCCTTCACAATTATCTGTGTAAACAAGGACGCTTTTGAGAGATGCTAAAGAGACACCAACAATTACTGTAAAGGGGCTAAAGAGTAAAATAGTGGAATCTGGGGGAAAAGGTGTATCAAGAACTCAGCATGGTCCAGGACCCAACATGGCTGTGGCTTCAAGGCCCCCCCCATATTAACGCAAGAGCCCCTGTCCCAATGCCGCACCCAACCCCTTAGCTCCTTCTTAACTCTCCACCTGAGGGTCCGGTTGGAGGAGTGAGTCTGGATCCAAGTGGTGCCCATGAAGGTTTGGGTCCACCATGTTTTTTCCCCAGTGTTCCACCAGCCCAGTCTGAAACTGAATAGCGTTGATTATCACCCAGTTTGATAAGAACCCTGTTAATACCTGGTTACACACTAAAGGGAGCTGTGTGGTTCGACTAAATGTATTACGTGCAAATATATTTCTCCAGCTAAATCTTTTACTTATGAAATCAAACAATTACATTAACTGCAATACTAAGAATGTAATTTATTTCCTCACTTGCAAAAAAAATATAAAAAACAATACGTGGAACAGACTATCCGCAAATTAAAAGACCGGATGAGAGAGCATATACTTCGTATTCATAATAAAGAATCCCAAACACCTATTGCCAGACACTTTGAGGAATATAATAATAGGACTTCTTCCTTTTTGAAGGTTATTGGTATAGATGAGGTCATCCCTAACATAAGGGGTGGGAATATTCATTTAGAATTACTAATGATAGAAACCAAATGGATATTCTATTTAGGTACGAGACAGCCGCTTGGGTTTAAATTTTGATGTCTCCTGTTATATGTTACTGCCATATTCATTGTTTTCCTCAATAAAGTCATTATTGTACCTTAGCCTTGGGGGTGTGTTTAATTTTGCTCCATTGGACTTTCCATGATTGGTACATTGGTAGCTCCGCCCATACCTTTCCCATTGGCTTGTTCTCCTTAAAATACCCCGATTGTTGTACCCAGTGTTCAGCCTCTGACTTCGTGTCCTTGGAGACACAAAACGCGTCAGGCTTTTGTTTTTAATTTTGGAAAATAAAATGTGATCTTTTACTACTTTTACAACCCGGGACCTGTGTGTGGTTTGGTTTGTGCCAGCCTGCTTTGATGTTTCCTGGTGCATATCGTTGACCTGTACAGAGAGTTGGCATGGAGACTTACCTTCAAATGAACCAATCTGGGGTTCTTCAGAAAGCTTGACCGTGACTCAAAAATGGCTGAAAATGATTCTGCAAAAATATGGGGAAATGCAGCAAGAGTCCATTTCAGCTGCTAGAAAACTTGAGTTTGAGTCATCTGCAGCACAATGATCCCAAGCACAGGGCAACATTAACAGAGTGGCTCAGGAACAAAAAGATGAATGGGCGGCAATGGTCTTGATCTCTATCCAACTGAGCATCTATGGACCTATTTGAAAAGTGAGGTGCACAAGTGGAGTAAATCTACCTGGGCCAAAGAAGGCCAATTGGTTTCCCTGCCTTCCCTTACTTTCACTTGCACTCTGAGCTTGTAGTCATTGCTTGGCCACCCAACCACGGTGGTTCCAGTACTTGAGAAAGGGATGCAGGCCGACCTGATGGCATCTGCTGAACATTTGTCTCTTTATACAGATGTGCTCCGAATAATAGCAGTGTGTTTAAAAGTGAATGAAGCTCAAAATCCTTATAATAGGTTTTGTTTCCATACATGCAAATGCACCGGGAACACTGCACATTATATTCCAAATCACAACATGGATCAAATTTGTGTTATTCTTTTACAGAAAGTGAAGAAAAGGGAATATTAGGCTGTTCCAGAAAATATCAGTCCCGGCATTCTTCTTTACAAACGCAAACATTCACTGAACTGAATATATACAGTGTCGGACTGGGAATGTGCGGACAAACGCTACGCCGCGCATGTGTGTACTGACGTGATGCCGTGCGCACACACAGAAACCCAGCACTGCACGCATATGCAGAAACGCGGCGCGCCGGAGCGGCAGCGGGCCCCAAGCTCCCTAGTCCGACCCTGAATGTATGTGTGTGTATGTGGATCCGTTATCCAGAAAATTCTGAATTACGGAAAGGCCGTCTCCCATAGACTCCATTATAATCAAATAATACAAAATTTTAAAAATGATTTCCCTTTTCTCTGTAATAATAAAACAGTCGCTTGTACTTGATACTAAGATATAATTAATCCTTATTGGAAGTAAAACTAGCCTATTGGGTTTATTTAACGTTTACATGATTTTCTAGTAGACTTAAGGTGTGAAGATCCAAATTACGGAAAGACCCGTTATCCAGAAAGCCCCAGGTCCCGATGATTCCGGATAATAAGTCCAATACCTGTGTGTATATATATATATATATATATATATATCCTTGACAAAGGTCCCAGTGTGGACCGAAACGTTGGATATGCATGTGTGAATAAAATTCAACACTTTTTTTCACAAAAAACTTGGAGTGCGGGTCCATTTACTATTTTGTACTAGAATGCTTTGACCAACGCACCCACATCGTAAGGAATCCGGTAAGAGTGCGTAATAGACTTTATATATATATATATATATATATATATATATCTCTATATATATATATATATATATCTATGTATATATATATATATCTATGTATATATATATATATATATCTATGTATATATATATATATCTGTGTATATATATATATATATATATATATCTATGTGTGTGTGTGTGTATGTATGTATATATATATATATATACATATATAAACTGAAATGTTTCAAGATTTTGCTTTCCTTTGAATGACTGAACTAATATTGAGTTGTATAATCAGTGTTTCTGAGAACTGCTGCACATCTGTGTTACATGGAATCCACCAACTTGTTACATTCCACAATTCTTCTGCATTTCTTGCTTTTGTCTCACAAACACTACAAGTTTTCTATTGGATTAAGGTGTGGGGATTGGGCCACTCCATAACATCAATCTTGCTGGTGTGGAACCAAGATGTTGCTCATTTACTGGTGTGTTTGGGGATATTATACAAATATGTGACCAGTATATGCTAAGTTTAGATGCATTCATTAAATGAGCTTACCATTATGTACGGTGGGCCCGGGTGCACACGCCCTAGATCTTCAGCATGGGGAGTAGATAGGAAACTTGAAAAGAGGCTGGCACTGGCCTGGACCCATGAAGTAGTAAAGCCGGAGTCAGATTGTAAAAGGATTAAAAAAGTTTACATTTTATTTTCCACAATTAAGAACCATGGCCTGATGCGTTTTGTGTCTACCAGGGACACTTAGTCATAGGCCTATGTGACTATGAATAAGTGTCCCTGTCAGGAGCTAACTGGGATCGAACCCTGAATTATACTCTCACAAGCTCCTGCATTATTTCGTTGAGCCACTGGAGACCTTTTGAACCTGCATCTATTGGTATGATTAAAGACGTTCTACCTTTTACGTTTGCTCACCTCCTCCTCCTCCTTCTTGTTCTGCCAGGTGTTGGTAATATGTTAATTAAGGGCCTTTATAAGCCTGTTACCAATGTTACTCCGGTGCTTGATCATTGAAGCTCCCAAGCTAGATCCTGCGTTCTCCTTGTTCCTGTGACTTCTGATTCCTGCTTTTGTTCCTGAGATTCCTGCCTTGTTCCCTGTGCCTTTGTTCTCTGCTTCAGTTCCCCTTACCTGCTCTCTGTTTGATCTCCTGGTTATTGACATCGGCTTGTTTTCTGGACTACCCTCTGCCATCAGCCTGCCTCCGACCTCGGCCTGCCATACGGACTTGTTTACTATCAGCCTGCCCCCGACCTTAGCCTGTTTCTCGGACTTGCTTTATTGTTGCCTGCCCTTGACCACCAACCTGGCGTAAGAACTTATATTATTTATCTTTTGTTATAAGTTATATTGCCATACTTTTCATTATTAAAAGACTATTCTGCATAACATGTTTCCGGCCTATCAAAACCTCAAATACCCGATGTACTCGTGTTATTCAGCACCCAGGCTCCTAACCACCAGCCACTCACCTGTGGCCAAGCCTGACAGTCCCTGGTAGACACCAAATGCGTCAGGCCTGTGGTTCTTAATTATGGAAAATAAAATGTAAGCTTTTTTTAATCCTTTTATAATCTGACTCCGGCTTTACTACTTCGTGGGTCCAGGCCTGTGCCAGCCTCTTTTCAATTTCCTGTTTGGGGTCGTTGTCTTGTTGAAACCCTCATTTCAAGGGCATTTCCTCTTCAGCATACGGCAACATGATCTCTTCAAGTATGTGGATGCCCAACACCACAGTATTAGAAACATCCCCATATCACGATGCTTGTGACCCCGACTTCATTCTTTACTGTGACTTCAATTCAGTGTTTGGGGTTCGTCTGACAAACTGTGACCCCTAAACCCAAAAAGAACAATCTTGTTTCATCAGTCCACAAAATGTTGTGCCATTTCTCTTTAGGCCAGTCAGTGTGTTCTTTGGCAAATTGTAAGCTCTTCAGCACGTCTTTTTTTCAACAATGGGACTTTGCGGGGGCTTCTTGCCAATAGCTTGGCTTCACATAGTCACCTTCTAATTGTAACAGTATCACAGGGAACTTTACTCCTTCTTTCATCTTCCTGGAGCAGATCATTGGCCGAGTCTTTGCCATTTTGGCTATTCTTCTATCCATTTCAGTTTTCTTCAACATCTTTCAGGATTTGGTGTCATTTTAAAGCATTTCAGATCATTTTAGCTGACTATCATTTTCTGCACGTCTTTATATGCTTTCCCCTCTCCCATCAACTTTTTAATCAAAGTTCTCTGTTCTTCTGAACAATGTCTGGAACGAGCCATTTGACTCAGAGAGAAATACTATGCTTTCTGCAAATATTATCTCCCATGAAAGTAAATTATTGACTTCCTTTTTTCTAGCTGCTTCTAGGAAAGCTTTATTTAATTTCTGGTTACAAAAGGAACCCCCCTCATTATCGGACATCATCTCTTATATGAATCAGCTTACTTGGCAAGAAGCCTTAATAACTAAAACTAAAGGAAGTATTTCCAAAGATTCTTTTAGGCTGGTTTGGTCTCCTTATTTTGAAATCTGTAACTCCAATACTGGCGATCAAATAATGCGCTTTCTTCAATAGTTGGATGACCTATCTGACACTCCAGATGATAATTGGGCTTTTTCTTTTTTTTATTACTTGTGCATCCACTGGCTTAGTTAATTTTTAGTTTGTTTTTGTTATTTTTCATGAATGATATAGTTTTGATACTATATCATGCCATTGTCTCCTTTGCAACATATTTTCTTCATCTGCATAACATTTGTTGTCATTTTGATTTCATTTGTTTAATATGAAAATCAAATAAAATATTTTAAACACAGAGAGAAATACACTATAACCAGCAGCACAACATTTGCTCGTTCCTTAAATAAGGGCCGGAATTGACTCCAGTTTTGTCACAGAATGAATGAGCTCACTAATTCGACTCCACACTGATATTATTTGGAACAAGCTATTATTATGTGGAGCACTGCTATTATTTGGAACAAACCTCAATGAATGATTCAATGACACAGAATCAGCAGCAAGTCATGACTGTTGGTTTCTATTTCTCTACTACACTGACTAGTAAATTATTTGCCATATAGAAGTATAATTTCTACCAAAAACAGTGACTGATCAAGTTAGTGATGTCGGACTGCTGTATCTCTTTACATTGGAAGCTATGCTTCATGGGCATGCAGTACCAACTGACATGTCCCCTTAATTTAGGATATCTGTGCTCTAACAATCATAATCACAGTAACAATGGCTATATAGACTGTACACAATCAGAGAAGAGGCTGCAAACAATTCATTTCTTACAAAAGACAGATGTGACTGTTTCTGCAACGCAACAATAACAATGGTTCCACGCCAGGCTTTGGCTCACATAGTCTTACTGGATTCTTTTTTTTTGTTGTTGTTGCAATTATTAGCTATAAAAGTATTAAGTGAAGTCAATGTTCATGAAGCAACGCTCTCCTGAGTATGGGAGCCAGGCAGCGGAAGAACTTTCTGCCAGAGCAGCTCCATGAGGAATAGAGTAACAGATGGTAGAATATCTTCATTAATAGGATGCTTAGGCTGGGATTCTTCTGCTGAGGTTTCCCGTTTGTGCAGTTGCTTTAGAAGATTTCCACTGATAATCAGCTTTGCACTTCACATTTAAATTAAATATTTACTGGTCCTTTAACCTGGTCCTTGTCATTCTGAGCCAGAATGTACAGTCTTAGTTCCTCTTAGCAGTAAAACAACACTTGTGCTATTATGCCATGTTCGGAATACTACAGGTATGGGATCCATTATCTGGAAACCTGTTATCTGGAAAGCTCAAAATGACAGAAAAGCTGTCTCCCATTATCCAAGTAATCCAGTTTTTTCAAAATGATTCACTTTTTCTCTGTAATAATAAAACAGCAGCTTGTACTTGATCCCAACTAAGATATAATTAATCCTTATTGGAAGCAAAACCAGCCTGTTGGGTTTATTGGTGTTTCCATGATTTTCTAGTAGACTTAAGGGCGCAAATTCACTAAGCGCCGAACGCTAGCGTTAATTCGCATTTTTCGTTACTGCACAAATTCACTAACGAACGCTGACGTAGTTTCGCTAGTGTTACTTCGCACCCTTACGCCAGGCGAATTTTCGCTAGCGACGTAACTACGCAAATTCACTAACTTGCGCAGTGTACTGAACGCTACCTTTTACGCTAGACTTCCTTCGCCACCTCAGACATGGCGAAGCGCAATAGAGTAGTTAGGGATTGTTTAAAAAAAAGTCTCATTTTTTTCTAAGTCCCAAAAAATCGCTGGCGTGTTTTCTACATGATGGGTGATAGGCTGAAAAAGATCGAAAATATTTTTGGGGCTCTCCTCCTTCCCCCCTACATTTCCTGACTCATGGCAACTTACCTAGACAGTGGGCACATGTGTAGGGCAAAATAGCATTTGTAGTGCTGATACGTGTTCCTCCATTGAAATTTGAATTTCGCGCCATATGCAAATTAGCCTTCGCTAGCGTAACTTCACTTTACATAGCGAATCAACGCTAGCGCAACTTCGCAACCTTACGCTACCCCTGTGCGCAACTTCAGATTTTAGTGAATTTGCGGAGCGCTGGCGAAAATACGCCTGGCGCAACTTCGCATCTTAGTGAATTTGCCCCATGGTATGAAGATCCAAATTACTGAAAGATTCGGTATCCAGAAAGCCCAAGCTCCTAAGCATTCTGGACAAAAGGTCCCATACCTGTATATATCATGCACCGTGAACACAGGCATTGCACCAAGAGACAGTACACCCCTGTGAACTTTCCACTTCAACTTATCTATATTGCCTATTCTTTTAATTAAAAAATATCTTATGTGCATATTTGTTTTAATACCGATGTCATCTACTGTACCTATCTACAGCCAGAAGAAAAGTCATAACTAAAGAATTCTCTTTTGCACCAACTAAATAAGGGAGTGGCAAATACAATTGGCAGATTGTACATTGAGACTACTTATTATTTATATTAAATACATGTGGGCTGAGAAGTCCTGATCTACAGCAGGAGGTTTCAAATTAGGATTTAGAATACAGATACCTCTGCTCAGACCACTGTTGATATATACACTGTTTTCAAAGGAGAACTAAACCCCAAAAATGAATATGACTAAAAATGCCTTATTTTATATAGTGAACTTATTGCGCGAGGCTAAAGTTTCAGCTTGTCAATAGCAGCAATGATCCAGGACTTCAAACTTGTCACAGGGGGTCACCATCTTGGAAAGTGTCTGTGACACTCACATGCTCAGTGGGCTCTGATTGGCTGTTGAGAAGCTAAGCTTAGGGCTCGTCACTAATTATCCAGCAGAAAATGAGTTTCCTCTGTAATATAAGCTGATGCTACAGGGCTGATCATTAAATTCTGATGCTAATTTCATTGGTTTCTGTGCTGCCATGTAGTAGTAGTGCAAACTAGAGCACTATATTTATTCTGCAAAATGCTTTACCATACCGGAGTAAACAAATCTAGAAGCTCTTTGTTTAGGATAGCAGCTGCCATGTTAGCTTGCTGTGACATAACTTCCTGTCTGAGTTTAAACCTGCTCACTCATAGCTCTGGGCTCAGATTACAGTGGGGGGGTGGTAGGAGGGAGGGGGAAAAGGGAGGGGGAAAAGGGAGGGGGAGAGGAGCAAACTGAGCATGCTCAAGCCCCAGCCCTGGAGGTTTAAGCTGAAAACAGGAAGTCTGATACAGAAGCCCATGAGTACACAATAGAAGGAAAGAAATGTGGTGTTTCTTTTGACAGAGGACTCATTACTTTGAGGGTTTACTGGTATATTTATTTAGACCTTTCTGATAAAGCTTACTTAATTTTAGCCTTTTCTTCTCCTTTAATGCTTCTCAGTTGGCAAGCAGTCAGGTCTGAAGAGTGAACACAAAGGGAATTGTGCAGAGTAAGGGAGGAAATAAACATTAACACTGACACTTCCAGTAAAATAAATTGTAAGTGATGGAAACAGAAACAGCTCATTAGCCACAAGCTCCCGAGTCCCACGGCTTCAAACTTTAATTTCTTATCGGTCTTCTTTATCATATAAAAGATAAGAACCAATTTGAGTATCACTGACACTACATCATTGGATTAAATACATTAATTATAAGGGAACAGGGCAGTGTTCCGGGTGAATGTACACATTTTTTTCAAGTTAAAGGGAAGCAAATGATTTTTACATTTGAATACGCTAATGGATTTATATTTGAAGTTATAAAGAAGAAAATACAATGCAATAGATTTCAGATGAGGCATGCAGGTCCAGCTGAGCACAGTGAGCAATTAAAACCATGCAATAAGAAAGTTATACGACTCGATTCAAACCATACGGGAAATCCTTAATGTCAGTAAATGGGTTCTTAAGGGAAATGATCATCATTAGGTATTTATAAAGCCCCAGCAATTTATGCTTTTGCCTAAGAGAAATAAATTGCACGAGGGGAAGTATCCTAAGTGCCACGGAAAGCTGGTAGTTCTTCCTAAAAATCTACTGAGGCGGCAATAGTAACCCCCAGATGTAACGAATATGCTGTGGACATAGATTTAATTGATGCAATTCCTGGCTACAGGATCGAATTTAGAGGGGTGTTGTTAATGGTACATTCTCTACTTGGAGTAGGGTTTGCAGATGACACAAAACTAAGCAGGAGAATTTATTCCATCCAAGATGTGGCATCAGAGGGATCTGGACAAAGTGAAAAATGTAGAATTATGCACTTTGATGGGATTGGGTTAAAGGACCAGTAACATAAAAATTTTTTTTAAAAAATTCGTTAGTACACATCAAAACAATAAACTTACAGAAACTGCACTTCCTGTCCTGTACAGAAACGGCGAAAAGGCGACCATCCATCCTGCTGGGCTCGATTTCTCCTCCTGGCTACTCTGCTGACAGCATGTGAAGGAGCAACTATTCACTGGCAGGCATCGCCTCTCCTCTCCTTCATTGTGCATGGCTTCCCTCCTCCTCGCTGCTCCCCCCAGCCAGATCCCCTGAACAGAATGATGAATGATCGGCCCGCTTGTCACTTCACAGCCGCACAGTACCTTTATTGCTGCGTATTAACGGTGCACAGGGGGAAAAGTCCTGAGGCGCCACATCCCTTTCTTTTCCTAATTGTGCTTCAAGCACCCTTTCCATCCCTGCTGCAATGCACAGAGCCTGAGAGAGAGTATTTCCTAAACTTCAGCTCACCACAAGCCAGAGGCACAAGGGGTCAGGATAAAAATGTAAAGGCCATAGACTGAGCAGCTTTCTCTGTAATCCCTTTGGCAATTTGCTAACCTGGTCTCCTCTTCCCCCTGTGCACCGTTAATACGCAGCAATAAAGGTACTGTGCGGCTGTGAAGTGACAAGCGGGCCGATCATTCATCATTCTGTTCAGGGGATCTGGCTGGGGGGAGCAGCGAGGAGGAGGGAAGCCATGCACAGTGAAGGAGAGGAGAGCCGAGGAGAGGCGATGCCTGACAGTGAATAGTTGCTCCTTCACATGCTGTCAGCAGAGTAGCCAGGAGGAGAAATCGAGCCCAGCAGGATGGATGGTCGCCTTTTCGGTACAGGACAGGAAGTGCAGTTTCTGTCAGTTATTTCTTAATAAAAGCTTTATGATTATAAAGTATAATTTGTGTTGGTGTTTTTGTTTTGGTGTGTACTAACGAATTTTTTAAAAAAAAATTTCTATGTTACTGGTCCTTTAATCCAGGGGTCCCCAACCTTTTTTTAACCGTGAACAACATTCAGATTTAAAAGGAATTGGAGAGCAATGCAAGCACCTGGGGGTGCTGAAAAAGGGCTGTGATTGGTCATTTGGTAGCCCCTTTATGAACCCCTACAGGAGGCTCATTTTGGTAGTACACCTGTTTTTTATTCAACTAAAACTTGCCTACAAGCCAGGAATTAAAAAATAAGCACCTGCTTTTAGGGGAGCAACATTCAAGGGGTCGGAGAGCAACATGTTGCTCACGAGCCACTGTTTGGGGATCACTGGGTTAGGCAAATCCATAATGGAGAAGGAGCTTAGAAAATATATCATGAAATTATAGATTTAATCAATGAACTTCCATTCCAGCTTGCACAATGGGCTAGTCAGGTCTGGAGTGGGAGTCCAAATTAGGGATGCACCGAATCCAGGATTCGGTTCGGGATTCGGCCAGGATTCAGCCTTTTTCAGCAGGATTCAGATTCGGCCGAATCCTTCTGCCCGGCCGAACCGAATCCTCATTTGCATATGCAAATTAGGGGCAGGGAGGGAAATCGCATGACTTTTTGTCACAAAATAAGGAAGTAAAAAAGGTTTTCCCCTTCCCACCCCTAATTTGCATATGCAAATTAGGATTCGGATTCGGCCGAATCTTCTACTAAGGATTCGGGGGTTCGGCCGAATCCAAAATAGTGGATTCGGTGCATCCCTAGTCCAAATAGGCACATTGAGGTCCCAACAGCCACTATCAGCCCACTAAATAGTTATTGTCTATGGCATCTTACAGCAGCTCCTCTGGCATTTGCCAGAACCCACAGATTGCCAGTCCGGGCCTGTAGTGGAGGGAATGCTCTCATAGAAAGTAAAGAATGCGAAAGGCATCAACACTATGGTGGATCAGTAAGTTGTTGGGCTCAGCAAAAGTCCATTCTTCTTGTGCCGTTTAGTGTTTTATGTTAACAATATAGAGGGTTGCAAACTTGTGCTTGTGGGTCTTCTGAATGCTACTAAATAATGTCTCACGCAAGACCACTTGCAGGTACAGTTTTTATTGGGAAGAGCCTGTACCTAGTTAGTGTTTGCAATATAGAAAGGGTCGCAATGAAAGGAGCAGATTGCTGAACTACAACTCTTAGCTCCCCCCTCTAGCAGCCAAGGACTAAGCGCTGGAGTTCAGGAGAAGCTGGAGATCCCTATGGATGAAAAACTGTTCAGACCCTCAATGACAGAACACTTGCTTTTTTTTCCCTGGAAGTCACAGGCGAGGTGTCTCTGCATATAAATAGGAAGTCAATGAATGTCATATGATCTGAGGAAGTGCACGTAACATTCTGAAAGCCATTTGTTCCCACGTACAGGTCCCAGCCTTACTTTCTGTGCACTGCAAACTATACAGAGTTATGGGTTTCACCGGGACAGTCAATGTTATTTCTTCTTCTTCTTCTCTGCATTTTCCTCTTCGTCCCATGAAAAGAACAAAAGGGGAAACATTCCTAGTATGCAGCCAATGGCCACTCCTATTGCTTTGCCCTGGAAAACAAATACATAATACACAGCATTCAGTTTCAACACAAACATTTGGTACGGATTAGCCTCCAACACTGAGCACTTGCTCTGTAATGGTCTGGTGGAGAAACAGAGGCTGTGAGTTCATAAACGGTCACAATTCCCAGTAGTCAGAAACTGGTTAAAATGGGAATAGCAGCAGGCAATGCATATTTATAACATGGGCCCAAGAAGCTCTTCATACAGTATTGATTCTAGAAGCAGTGAAAGCTAAATTGACATTATAATGCATATAATGCTTGGCATTAAAAGCCTTTTAGGACCATCTAAGTTAAGCACAGGATTTACTACTTAAAGCTACTCATTACCTTTAAGTAGTAAATCATTATACGTATTTTCCTGTACTAGTCACAGGTACAGCCGTCTAAGTTTGCTCATAGTCTGTACAGAGACCTCCCATAAAACTATGGCAGCAAAGATATTCCCCTGTACTATGCACAATTCAGCAGGAACAGCCCTCTAATTTTGATCATAGTCTGTACAGAGAGATACCATAAAGCTATGGCAGCATAGATATTCCCCTGTACTAAGCACAATTCAGCAGGAACAGCGCCCTACGTTTGCTCATAGCCTGTACAGAGAGATCCCATAAAACTATGGCAGTATAGGTATTCCCTTGTACTAAGCACAATTCAGCAGGAACAGCCCCCTAAGTTTGCTCATAGTCTGTACAGAGAGATCCCATAAAACTATGGCAGCATAGATATTCCCCTGTACTAAGCACAATTCAGCAGGAACAGCCCCCTAAGTTTGCTAATAGTCTGTACAGAGAGATCCCATAAAACTATGGCAGCATAGATATTCCCATGTACTAAGCACAATTCAGCAGGAACAGTCCCCTAAGTTTGCTAATAGTCTGTACAGAGAGATCCCATAAAACTATGGCAGCATATGTATTCCCCTGTACTAAGCACAATTCAGCAGGAACAGTCCCCTAAGTTTGCTCATAGTCTGTACAGAGAGATCCCATAAAACTATGGCAGCATAGGTATTCCCTGTACTAAGCACAATTCAGCAGGAACAGCCCCTAAGTTTGCTCATAGTCTGTACAGAGAGATCCCATAAAACTATGGCAGCATAGGTACTAAGCACAATATAGCAATACACATGTTTAATATACCTTTACAATCCACCAAATTATGTATATAAAGAACACTCAGTACTAACACATGTACTGCTAATAAAAGTATCGCAAAACCCCACTTTTTGTTACTAAAGTTGATAAATGTTAAGAAAGGCACAGACCCAACGAATGTACAGCCTACAGTTATTACACATACCAAGTGGGCACTAAGACGTGTTTGCCACATATCTGCTTGTTTCGGTGTCAGGTCAGGGATAGGCAGACCCAGCCTAGAAGATATGGCTTCAACATAACCTGCAAGGCTAAAACAACACAAATATATTAATATCGTATAATGTGCTGGTTAAATCTGTTTTGATACACTCGTCTTTTCAAAACTGAAGGATACTCTACTGTAAAATCCAGAACTTTATTATTATTATTTATTGTTATTAACATATATTTATATAGTGCCAACATATTGCGTAGCGCTGTAAAGTAAATGTCATTATACAACTAAATCACATGAACTATATACATAGAACATATGGAGTTACATACATCACAATCAATACCGGTACAAAAAGGTGAGGAAGGCCTGATGAGGAGGGAGATCCGCTCATTTGGTGATGTCGCCAAACGAGCGGATCTCTCCCCGATATGCACACACTGAGCTGGGCAATATTGGGCTGATCCGATCGTGGGCCCTAGGGCCCAACGACTGGATCAAAATGGAGGCATTTTGGATGGTCGGATCGTGGGACTGTATCAACGAACAGATGCAGCCGCGATCCAACAGGATTTTGTACCCTGCCGTTGAACAATTGCCCGAGTTTCATCCAGATATTATCATGAAGCCCATTGGAGGGCCCCACACACCAATAAGCTGCCGACTTGGTCTGACAGCAGCTTTTATCTGCCCATGTATGGGGGACTTAAGGTCTGTTCATCTTAGTAATGTTGTTTGCACATAGATAGGAAACTGGTTACAGGATCGAGTACAGAGGGTGGTTGTTAATGGTACATTCTCTACTTGAAGTAGGGTTTGCAGATGACACAAAACAAGTAGGAGAATTTATTCCATCCAAAATGTGGCATCAGAGGGATCTGTGAAAACTGGTGGGGAAGTAGCACATGAGATTCAGCTTTGATAAATGTAGGAGTAAGCACTTTGATGGGATTCTAAATATTTGAAAGGGGTTTGTTACAGTGAGAGCTGTGAAGATGTGGAATTGTCTCCCTGAATCAGTGGTACAGGCTGATACATTAGATAGGTATAAGAAGGGGTTGGATGGTGTCAGGGCTGATCCTATCAAATGTGGGGCCCAATTGGGACCATGTTGGCGGGGGCCCTAGACAAAGTGTTGCTGGCTACTGACACACCAAGTATTTAGGAAAATAAGGGCATACAGGCACAAAATAGAAAGGAAAGGGGCAGACAAGGTAAGAGAGTGAGAGGGATGAAATAGGGGCACATAATCGGGGCACACAGGGTAAGAGAGAGAGGGAGGAAATAGGAGAGTGGACTGGGCCAATTAATTTGGGGCAGGCTGGGCCGATTCAGCTTGGGAGCAGGCTTGGTTGGATTGGAGGAAAGCTGGGCCTATGAGAGTTGGGGGCAGGCTAGACCTATGGTGTTGGGTGATAGGCTGGCTTATCAGAGTTGAGGGTGGGCTGGACCTATGGATTTGGGGATGGGCTGGACTCTCAAAGTTGGGGGCAGGCCAGGCAGCATCATGTGCCCTGTGGTGCGGGGCCCCCAGAGGTGCGGGGCCCAATTGGTCCAATTGGCCTAAGGCCGGCCCTGGATGGTGTTTAGCAAGTGAGGGAATACAGGGATATGGGAAATAACTCATAGTACAAGTTGATCCAGGGACTGGTCCCATTGTCATTTTGGAGTCAGGAAGGAATTTTTCCCCCTCTAGGGCAAATTGGAGAGGCTTCAGATGGGTTTTTCATCTTCCTCTGGATCAACTGGCAGTTAGGCAGGTTATATATAGACTTAAAACGTTGAACTTGATGGATGTGTGTCTTTTTTAACCTAACTTACTATGTTACTATGGTTGGGTTAATCCATAATGGAGAAGGACGTTAGAATATATATCATGAAATGATATGGTCTTTGTTTAGTTCACAGGTCAGTGAAACTTACCCAAGTCCTGCTAAATCTGACACTAGGTTTCCCAAGGCAGCAGCTGCGGAGAGATGCAAAGACTGTGGTAATTAGAATTATTTCAGGACACAGCACAGAAACCTGCCAATCATCATAGCATATTGTAAGAAAAAGGGAGTGAACAGAAATGAACAGAATGATACAGAAGATGCACGTAAAACAACCAAGGCAAAGGCTGGAGGGATAAAAGTTTTTTTTAAATTTTATTTGGGGTTTCCATTTTTAGAAATTTAGCCCAAAACAATCTACATTAGCTCAACGGCTTTTTGTCGCTGCATCTCACCAAAATTCGTGCAATCGAGGGAAGGGTAAATAGCCAAATTCTTCCTCCCAGTGAAACCTTCTGTATAATGAACACGCCTGTTTAGTAATACATATAAGGATTTACTAAACAAGCAGATTTGGGCAAATCATGGCACACCAGATAATATGTCTGCCATGATGCTGTGGTGGCCTCGATCCTTCCAAAATTGCTCTGCTTGTGGCAGATTATGGGGTTACTGTGGGTGCCAACACCCTTTCACATCTGTTACTGCTTCCGATTCAATAAAGCTCTGGCCAATCATTAAACATTGGGGGCTCAGTATGAATGCTTTGACAGGGAGTCTGCACCTTTTATTCACTTTCTGGAGTGAAAAAAGGTAAATAGGCATCAAAAGGAGACAGAGAGAGCCGTTATGTGTGCGCATCGAGGATTCCTTCAGCTTCATTAGCAAGAGATAGAGAAAAAACTCTTTTGGGTCCCTAGATTTATCTGCCCTAAAAAAGGAAGTCTTGTTACAGTCCCATTAAAGGAGAAGGAAAGGTTGAAATTTAGTAAGTTTTATCAGAAAGGTCTATATAAATACACCACTAAACCCTCAAAGTAATGCTGCTCTGAGTCCTCTGTCAAAAGAAACTCCACATTTCTTTCCTTCTATTGTGTACTCATGGGCTTCTGTATCAGACTTCCTGTTTTCAGCTTAAACCTCCAGGGCTGGGGCTTGAGCATGCTCAGTTTGCTCCTCTCCCTCTGTAATCTGAGCCCAGAGCTATGAGTGAGCAGAGAGAGACTCAGACAGGAAGTGATTTCACACCAAGCTAATATGGCAGCTGCTGTCCTAAACAAACAGAGAGAATTTCTAGGCTGTTTACTCAAGTAAGGTAAAGCATTCTGCAGAATAAATACAGTGTTATAACTTTCACAATTGTGGCAATAAACTGCTTCAGTAGCTTTCCTTCTCCTTTAATCTTGTTCTGATCCGTGTCCAGTCTATCATCTACAAGAAATGCCCTTTCTGGAGAGGTGCCTCTTCTTCTTCTAACCTTCCCTAAAATAATTCATATTAATTGAAACACAGTCCCTGTGCTCTGCACCATTTTATGAGCAATACATAAGATGTACAGATTTGTCCTTCACCCAAAGTGTCTGACGTAGGATTAAACTTCCTAAGAACCCAATGGCAAGACTATAATGAGCCTGTGAGCTCCCTAATAAGCAATTAAGGCCATGAATATGAAGCCACTTGCATTCTATTACTGGGACAGTGTAACTACAGGAATGTCTTTGGCTCACACCTTATTTCTTCACAAACTTTTTTTGTACCTCATTAATCAGAGAATGTAGTTTGTTTTCTCTTTATGCAACGAGCCAGTATGTATTAAAGTAAATTTTTATGTTTTATAAGCATTTGTTTTTGGCCCGCAGCTGGGATTTAATCTGATATCTGGTTTGTTGGCAAACATCTGGACCCAAGCAATGATGCACCTGTCTAAATGTGAGGAAGGATTGGAAAGGACCTCTATAAGACTGCAGCGATACAATATAATTTATAAAATATATACGATATACTCATAAGTCGAGTGCTAATAAGTAGTACATAAAAAAAAATAAACTACAGGTGTACTCATGGGACCTGTTATCCAGAATGCTTGGGAGTTGGGGTATTCCAGATAACGGATCTTTCTGTAATTTGATTCTTCATACCTTAAGTCTACTAGGAAATCAATTAAACATTAAATAAACCCAATAGACTGATTTTGCTTGAATAAGGATTAATTATATCTTAGTTTGGGATGAAGTACAAGCTGCTGTTTTATTATTACAAAGAAAAGAGAAAAAACATTTCTTAAAATCTGGATTATTTTGAAAAAAATGGAGTCTATGGGAAAGGGCCTGTCCGTAATTCAGAACTCTCTGGATATTGGGTTTTCCGGATAATGGATCCCAAACCTATAGTAAATTTTAGGATCCTTTTAAAAACAGGTACAGCTATGGGACCTGTTATCCAGAATGCTCTGGACTTGGGGTTTTCCAGACAAAAGATCTTTCCATAATTTGGATCCTCATACCTTAAGTCTACTAGAAAAATCATGTAAACTTTAAAGGGGAACTATGGCTTCCAAACCAAAATTTGATAAAGAGGCCCACAGAAACCCCTAATATACCCATCACCATTATCGGTTTCTTCAAAAAGCATTAGGGATGGACTATTTTGGATTCGGCCGAACCCCCGAATCCTTTGCAAAAGATTTGGGCGAATACCGAACCGAATCCTAATTTGCTTATGCAAATTAGGGGTGGGAAGGGGAAAACATTTTTGCTTCCTTGTTTTGTGACAAAAGTGCTTCAATAGAAGAGGACACTCGCACACCCTTGACAAAGGGGCAGAGCCCCGAAACGCTGATTTTGCTTCCAATAAGGATGAATTATATCTTAGTTTGGATCAAGTACAAAGTACTGTTTTATTATTACACAGAAAATGGAAATCATTTTTAAAAATTTGGATTATTTTATTATAATAGAGTCTATGGGAGATGGCCTTTCCGTAATTCGGAGCTGTCTGATAACGGATCCCATACCTGTTTATAACATTGATAAAACATGGGCAGCAGGGGGGCCATACTGCACCTCTTTTGCATCCTTATCCCTACTCTGAATTGCAAGTTAATGAACCCCTAAACCAGCATTTTTCAAACTCGGGCAACAGCAGTGACAGGGGGACGCAAATTGAAAGACAGTTAAGGTACAACTTGGGGAACCTATATCTGTAACCAAGATATGAGGGGAGGAAGGGAAAGGTTGAATTATAAACTGCTTTAAGGGGGTGGTCCACCTTTAAGATAACTTTTAGTATGTTACAGAATGGCCAATGCTAAGCAACTTTTCCATTGGTCTTCATTATTTAATTTTAACTTATTTTCCAACTCAAATGGGGACACTGACCCCTATCTACAAAATGTTATGTAAGGCTACAAATGTATTGTTATTGCTACATTTTATTACTCATTTTTCTATTCAGGCCTCTCTTATTCATATTCGCTTATTCGAATCAGTGCATGGTTGCCAGGGTAATTGGGGCCCTAGCAACCAGATTGATGAAATTGCAAATTGAAGAGAATAAAAAGCTAAATAACTCAAAATCCACAAATGGATTGCAAATTGTCTCAGACTATCACTCTCTACATCATACAAGTATTGGATGCCTTATCCGGAAACCCGTTATCCAGGAAGCTCGGAATTACGGAACGGCCTCCTCCGTTTTATCCAAATAGTCCAAATTTTTAAAACGTATTTCCTTTTTCTCTGTAATAATAAAACAGTAGCTTTTACTTGATATAAACTAAGATATAATTAATCTTTATTGGAAGCAAAACCAGCCTATTGGGTTTATTTAATGTTTACATGATTTTCTAGTAGACTTACGGTATGAAGATCCAAATTACGGAAAGATCCATTATCTGGAAAGCCCAAGGTCCCGAGCATTCTGGATAACTGGTCCCATACCTGTACTAAAATTTTATTTAAAGAAAAACAACCCCTTTAAACAGTTCACCACCTATTTTAGGGAGCAAAATATATTATAGTCAACTTATCAATTCTTGACAATGTATTTGGTTTTTTGATGTACAATTAAGTTTAAAATGCAAAATTACACAGACATAAGTAATTAATGCATTAAACATGCGGTCTATTACAAATGTTAAAACGGGGTGTAATGTGAAAAACAACCAGCTACTATTGAATATAATCAAAATCCACGAAATTCAGAAAATCCTGTTGTTTAAACCCCTTCCCAAGTAGTGAGATGAACAGAAGAACCACAATCAATAGCACAAAAAAAAAAAAAAAAAAAAAAAAAGGGGGACACTCACCTGCCATGGTGGATATTCCTAAAACGACCCCAATAGACAGTTCTATCTGTGTCCCCTGCAATCAGAGATAAAGATAAAAAGGAAGCAACTTCCAGTGAGGTAATAGAAATACATGCGGTAAGAATTAGAAATGTGCCGCATTGGTGCCACATGGAGTGTTACACACGTAGAGAACAGTGGATGAGGTTGGAAAGTAGCTATCAGGTCCGGGTTTAAAGGAACACAGCAGCTTGTTTATATGAACTATAGTAGTACTTATCTGTTATCTACTGTGTATCCTGTGCTTGAATGGCTGCCCCCATGGCTACACAGCAGCTTGTTTATATAAACTATAGTAGTACTTATCTGTTATCTACTGTGTATCCTGTGCTTGAATGGCTGCCCCCATGGCTACACAGCAGCTTGTTTATATAAACTATAGTAGTACTTATCTGTTATCTACTGTGTATCCTGTGCTTGAATGGCTGCCCCCATGGCTACACAGCAGCTTGTTTATATCAACTATAGTAGTACTTATCTGTTATCTACTGTGTATCCTGTGCTTGAATGGCTGCCCCCATGGCTACACAGCAGCTTGTTTTATCAACTATAGTAGTACTTATCTGTTATCTACTGTGTATCCTGTGCTTGAATGGCTGACCCCATGGCTACACAGCAGCTTGTTTATATCAACTATAGTAGTACTTATCTGTTATCTACTGTGTATCCTGTGCTTGAATGGCTGCCCCCATGGCTACACAGCAGCTTTTTTATATAAACTATAGTAGTACTTATCTGTTATCTACTGTGTATCATATGATTGAATGGCTGCCCCCATGGCTACACAGCAGTTTGTTCATATAAACTATAGTAGAGTTTCTGAAGCAAACACACCAGTTTTACCAGTGCAGGGCAACAGTATATTATATTGTCATTCCTTTAAAACTTTCATTTTTTGGTGTTACTGTTCCTTTAAAAGCTCCAGTGCGGAAATAAAAAACTAAGTTGGATCGTAAGTGTTCATCTTAATTATAACTGAGCCCCTGAGAGATATTCCTTTAATTACAAGCCCAGTTACAGATCAAATCAGTGTCTGTGCAGTATCTTGTACAAAATTATAAAAGACGGCCTTGAGGGAAAGGTAAATGTTAACGCAGATTACTTAATTAAAGAAGTATCAGCCCTGTCTGATTGAAGGCAGTAGCCTTAATCATTCAGTTGCCTTGTCAATCTGTAACCCATAGCAAACCAAACCATTTACAGGAGAACTAAAGCTTAACTAAAAGAAGTATCTAGAAATGTTGTACATGATGTTTTGTGCTTCTGTACCAGCCCAAGGCAACCACAGCCCTTTAGCAGTAAAGATCTGTGTCTCCAAAGATGCCCCAGTAGCTCCCCATCTTCTTTTCTGCTGATTCACTGCACATGCTCTGTTCTGCTGTCACTTACTGAGCTTAGGGACCCACTCACAATATACAGTACACATAGAATAGAAATGTCACAATATAAGGCTGATTAGAAATTAATACACATAATTACTACATGGCAGCACAGAAACCAGTGCAATTAGCATCAGAATTTAATAATCAGCAAACCTGTAGCATCAGCTTATATTACAGAGGAAGCTCATTTTCTGCTGCATAATTAGTGACGAGCCCTAAGCTTAGCTTCTCAACAGCCAATCAGAGCCCACTGAGCATGTGAGTGTCACAGACACTTTCCAAGATGGTGACCCCCTGTGACAAGTTTGAAGTCCTGGATCATTGCTGCTATTGACAAGCTGAAACTTTAGCCTCATGCAATAAGTTCACTATATAAAATATGGCTTTTTTATCTACATTCATTTTTAGAGTTTAGTTCTCCTTTAAGGTTTTCAATGTTCCAAAAGGTGGTCCAGTGACTGGACCAAACGACTGGAACAGCACCAAGTGACCAGGAGCTCAGGCTCAGGCTCCTCTTCATTATCTGCTGACGCACCATGTGCTTGTTAAGATGGACGACCGACCAATGCTCGGGACCTGGAGTATTCCAGATAATGGGTCTTTCCATAATTTGGATCTTCATACCTAAAGTCTACTAGAAAATCATGTAAATAAATATTAAATAAACCCAATAGGCTGGTTTTGCTTCCAATAAGGGTTAATTATATCTTAGTTGGGATCAAGTACAAGTTACTGTTTTATTATTACAGAGAAAAAGGAAATCAGTTTTAGAAGTGTGAAGTTTTTAATTGATGGAGTGTATGAGAGATGACCTTCCTGTAATTCTGAGCTTTCTGGATAACAGGTTTCCGGATAATAGATCCCATACCTGTAAATACACACACATATACGTGTGCACTAGTTAAAGCAAAGAAGCCATTACCAGCTATTACATGTATGGGACCTGTTATCCAGAATGCATGGGACCTGGGGTTTTCCGAATAACAGATCTTTCCATAATTAAGATCTGCATACCTTAAGTCTCAGAGAAAATCATGTAAACATTAAATAAACCCAATAGGTTCTGCTTCCAATAAGGATTAATTATATCTTAGTTGGGATCAAGTACAAAGTACCGTTTTATTATTACAGAGAAAATGGGAATCATTTTTAAAAATTTGGATTATTTGGATGAAATGGAGTCTGTGGGAGTTGGCCTTCCCGTAATTCGGAAATTTCTGAATGACGGGTTTCTGGATAATGGATCTCAAGCCCGTACTAAGATAAGAGGCTAGAAATTATGTGCTATGTTTAGCTATAGACAATACCAGCAATATCAGATTCCTAAAGCACTGCGTATCTTGACAGCGCTATATAAATAAATGATGATGATGATGATTCCTTCCAATCAATGAAGATCTAATTTAGGATCCTGTATCTGTGGATGTTACAAAAAGACACTTGTATGTAAATGATATATTTTGTGATTGCTGGAACGTCAGCTTGCTGGTCTAGTTCTCTCCTCATCTTCGCCGCAGTCTCATATTTTCCATCTGTCGAGCTCTGCCAAACGTGTCCTGCTGCCCTACTATAGGGACTATTATAAGCCTCCGTGCCAGAGCCAAACTTTCCTTACATGTATCAATTACCCATCACATTGCTTTGCCATCGCTGCGGGCACACAGCCAAAGGGCCAGACCAAGGTGCTTAAACTTGGAAGGATCAGAAATAGTGAGCCAAGAACATAGAATATCATATATACAAATGCAGATTCAAATATGAAAGGAAAAGGGGAAATGGGAAACATTAACTAAGGATCAGATTTACTAAGGTTCGAATGGTAAATTGGAATCCAAATTTTCTTTTTGGTCAAAACTCACAGGAAACAGTTCTAAATCGAATATTTGCCACTTAATTCATGTGCAAGTCAATGGCAGAGGTCTGTTGAACCATTTGAATATGTTAAAGGGGAAGTAAAGTGTAAAATAGAATAAGGCTAGAAATGCTGAATTTTGTATACTAAACATAAACATGAACTTACTGCACCACAAGCCTAATCAAACAAATAATTTATGCTTTCAAAGTTGGCTACAGGGGGTCACCATCTTGTAACTTTGTTAAACATCTTTGCAAGACTATGACTGTGCACATGCTCAGTGTGGTCTGGGCTGTTTAGGGATCGTCATAAATGATCAAAACAGCACAAGTCAAATAATATCTGCCAGAAGCCGATACAGCAAGACTGATTAATAATCAGAATATACAGACTGCACTGGGTGCTGTGTTGTCATGTAATCTAATGTGGATTTTATAGTTTTTGTATAGTTTAATACAAACTTTCTCCAACTCTGCAAAACCAGTGGCTGCAGCAAAATAATCCTCCAAATAGAATCCCAGTTTATCTGTTTAAATCTGGCTCCATGATCTTTGTCCCTGCAGCTGGAGTTGGAAACAGTAAAGGGGATGTAAAGGTGAAAATAAAATCCAATACAAATCTCTACACAGTCGCGGACTGCTCTACAGGGAAACAAACAAAGCTGCTTGAGTTCTGCATGGCTGGGAAGTAAGGCGGGGGCTCCCCCTGCTGTTCATACGTATGATTCTTTCCCTGCAGAGCAGTTAGGGACCATCTGGCAATTCCTATCCACAGCAGTAAATGGGAGAATTTTCAGGGTTTTTTTATAAAAACGGTACACATTTTTTAATTAAAGTATATGGGGCAGCTGGGAAATTGACAATATGTCTAGCCCCATGTCAGATTTCAAAATTGAATATAAAAAAATCTGTTTGCTCTTTTGAGAAATGGATTTCACTGATTCATTTTGAAAAAAATGTTTTTTCCCATGACCGTATCCCTTTAAGGTCCAAATTATGGAAAGATCCATTATCCGGAAAGCCCCAGGACCTGAGCATTCTGAATAACAGGTCCGATACCTGTACTAAAGCTTTAGATTCTCGATTCTGTACTGATGGCTAAAAAAGATGCAATGGAAGAACAAAAGAAAAAGCAAAATGAAAGAACAGAAAGCAAAAGAGAGAGCACAAGAGTAAGGGGGAGAATACGGACAGATAACAGAGGAGAAGAAATAGAGAAGAAATAGAAAGAATGGAAAGGCAAATAAAGGTGCAGAACAGAAAGTGTAACAGGAGGATAGAAGAACACAATATCCATCTGAAGATGTGGGTTAAAGCACTGAGCTGTGCAACAGAAAATGAACATAGAAACAAGAGATCAGCTGAGAGAAAACACAGATACAAATACTTAAGGGAAATGGAAAAAGCAAAATGTACCCATTAAGGTCAAACCTGAAGTGTTCGTTTCCAGTATCACTAAAAAGCATTTCTTACACTGAAATACACGACTTACAGGAACAATATGGACTAAATGGCATCAGAATGGAGTGCGATATCCCTGCGCCTTGGTATTGGTTTGTCTGGAAGACTTGCCCTTAGATTATTCACCAGCAGATTCTGCAGTTAGATACAGTCGCTTTGCTGGAAAAGCACATCAAGGACATAAACACCTCCCGAGGAATAGAGTAGCCCAAGATATTTCCTCCTATGTCCTTAACAGTCTAATTTGACCTTCCAAAGAAAGTAAATTGAGGCCCTAAAAATAGGCGGCAAGTGAGACATAGTTATGTGAGTCAGCGCATACACTCGGCCATCCTCGGCTCTCCGGCACTTGCACCTTCTACTCCCAGCAGCTTATAAACACTCCCCGACTCCCTTCTGGGAACTGTAAGCAGCCGTGTATCCATCACCCTGCCACATCAGCTTCTGCGGCACAGGACCCATTAACATCACAAACCCTAATCATCAGTGTAATCAGCAGGCCCCCGGGTTAAAAAAAGAAATCAATTAAAAAAACTGGACATTGGAAGAAGATGAATTGGTCTGCTCCTTAAGGGCCACTGAAGCTTCATTATTTATTTAATTTCCCTTTTCTAACTAATGGCAAAACAGGTATGGGACCTGTTATCCGGAAACTTGTTATCCAGAAAGCTCCGAAATACGGAAAGGTTATCTCCTATAGACTCTATTTTATCCAAATAATCCAAATTTTAAAAAGTGATTTCCTTTTTCTCTGTAATTATAGGAAAGTACCTTGTACTTGATCCAACCTAAAATATAATTAATCCTTATTGGAAGCCAAACCAGCCTATTGGGTTTATTTCATGTTTACATGATTTTCTAGTAGATTTAAAGGGCAAAAACTATCGCAAAAATGAAAATTGAATTTAAGTTTCCTCATACTGAAATAATAAACTTTCTAAATTCAAACAATGAAATATTCTGCAATGTTTCTGAAACAATCAAGTTTGTCTTCACTATTCCTCTCTCAGCATCTGTTTCTCTTCATTCTCTCTTCATGCAGCAGTTGGGTGTCAGATAATCATTGACAGTTAGATCCAATATATCTTATAGGGGAGGCTTCCTTTCCTAGCAGATAAATTAGAGCTCACTCAAATAACTGATTCCAGTAGAAAAAAAATCTAACAAAATAACTGCCTTTTGCACAAATTCTGCATGTAGAGAGACATGATGTCTGGTGATTTTAATAGAGTGACCTCTAATACATCTTCTAGGCAAAAGGAGCCCCCTATAAGATATATTGGATATATTAAATTTTAATTTTTGTGATAGTTCCCCTTTAAGGTATGAAGATCCAAAGTACAGAAAGATCCTTTATCAGGAAAGCCCCAGGTTCCGAGTGTTCTGGATAACAGGTCCTGTACCTGTAGTAAGAATTGAATGCATAAAACATTTTCTCTTTCCCTTTTGGCCATTGTCCCTATGGGCTTAAGTCAGAAGTAGCCAAATATGAACCAACATGAATACAGTGGATTGGCTACCAAGAGTATGCCAGACACTTCCCTTCCCTTTCCCTTAATTGAAGTTTTTAGAAAAATGTAGGAAATGGAACTTACGGCAGCAATCATGATGGCATTGTCCAAGAAACCAAATCCTATGAATGGAAGTGCATTGTGGAATAAAACTGAAGAAAAAAGAAAGAAAAAAGTTTTAGAAAAAAAATGGATCACTCCATATTTAAAGCATTGCTGCCAGGAGAGAGCTAAATAAAACAGTGTAGGTTTTAAAATGCATAATTATATAAAATATGAGACAGTAAAGAACAGCGCGATCTGTCCTTTGGTCTCTTTTATTTTATTTGACCTTGAAAAGTACTTGGCCAATATCAGAAAATGATGCATAAAAGTAGTAATGGCTATGCTAATATATATAATATATATGCTAATATATATTTTATATATATATATATATATATATATATATATATATATATATATATTTAATTCTGTGAGCAGAAGAAAGTCTTGTGTTGCTGCTCTGCTTAGAACCGACCAGAGAAATATCAGCAGTTGGTGATGCTGTTTCAAATTCATTATCTTAGCAGTATAAAACGGCTAATATCTTGAAAACTAGATGGAAATAGAGGCTTTACATTTAATATGAACATATACAAAGCCATTCATTCTGGAATGATTTAAACATTCAGGTAACATACTATATGGGGCAATGCCTTTTATTTTATGACATTAGCAGTTTTATGTGGCTAAGATTATGATCTTGTAGCAGGATCACTCACCGCTGTTCTGTCTAGCTGATCAGCAACACGGGACACCAGAAAATTTCCAGGGGAAGGCACCTGATACTCCAGCCGGTGCTTCTGTTCAATGAAAAGTGCACTGGCACAGGTAGGGTCGCTCCTGCCATGAAGCAAGGCGAGGGCCTTGCCTAGGGTTGCCACCTTTTCCTGAAAAAAATACCGGCCTTCCTATAGATTTATCTTTTTTCCTTATTAATAACATTGGGATCAACCATAATTTTTACTGGCCAGGCCGGTAAAATACTGTTCAGGTGGCAACCCTAACCTTGCCTCAGAATTTCGGTTTGAGGCCCACATAACAAAGAAATGGGGAACTCTAAAAAAACATAACTTGAGCTTTTTGAAAACATAATATCAAGCAACTTTGCAATATACATCAATTAAAAAATATGCAAACTTTTCATGATATTTAATGTTTTGGAACATTTCCCTAAGCCCAGCCCCCTGTTCTCCTGCTGATCTGTCTGACTACTTTGCTGAGCTGTCTGACTACTGTTACTTTGTATCAGCAGCCATCTGTCCTCAGCCTGCATCCTCCAAACCCCACAATTCCCTGCACACGTGATTTCAATAAAGAACGGAACATCCCAGGGCAATGCATTGTGGGTTATGTAGTTCCTGCATGCTGTCTGTAAGCTGTGGAGAAGTTGTTACAATTTGTAACATCAGTGTTTAGTCCCTCCTTCCCTGCCAGGATTTCAAATGATGCAGAAAGAGAAGAACTGTTAAACAGCTGGATTTCAGCATAGTAAATGCCATTTATTCATACTTTATGACGAAACAGGTAACTCTGATGGGGATATTAGGGGTTTCTGTGTTATGTGGCCTCTTTATCAAATTTTGGTTTGGAAGTCTGAGTTCCCCTTTAATTATACATCTCACCCAAATTTAATTACAAAAGCAAGCCTCTCAAACCACTGCTTATAGGGAATGTTCACCTTTAGATTAACTTTTAGTACGATGTAGAGAGTGATATTCTGAGACAATTTGTATTTTGGGTTCAGCCGAACCCCCGAATCCTTTACGAAAGATTCGGCAGAATACCGAACAAAATCCTAATTTGCATATGCAAATTAGGAGTGGGAAGGGGTATACATTTTTTACTAATATGCAAACTATATGCAAATTAGGATTCTGATTGGGTTTAGCCGGGCAGAAGGATTCACCCTAATTCGAATAATGCTGAAAAAGTCAGAATCCTAGCTGAATCCCGAAAAAATAAATAAATAATTAAGGTCAGTTGAAAAGTTACTTGGCCATTCTTAAACATACTAAAAGTAACTGAAAGGTGAACTACCCCTTTAAGACCTTCTGTAGGAAAGCTGGACCCACACTTTGGGGATCTATTGGTTACAAGTAAAGAGACAAATGTCAAGGTCTTCGCATAAATAGATTTCCAAGTAAATATCTGTACCAGGCAAGTCCATTTGGGGGAGGAGCAAGCAACATCACAGGGGCGGGGCTATGATATGGCGATCAGTGATTGGCTGATCACAAAGTCAATCAAGGGAGATCCTTCTGAAAAACCTATCTGCAAGTCACCCTGCTGTCACTTCTTCATAATCTCAGAAACATAAATGTACAGAAAATACAATGGATTGGCATCTCACCGTGCTTTAGCTGGCCCGAAGAAGGAGGGTCGACTTCCAGCTTTTCTGAAACAAGAAAAAAAAAAGGAATTGATCAGTCTCCCCAGGCTATACACACATATATGATACAATAGCTTTGACGTTCACTGAATCCAAAATTAGTTTTTTGACAAAATCCTAACGAGAGAGGAAATAAAAAAAGATTTTAATGTAAATAAAGATTAAGCATTTAAAGGGATACTTTCATGGGAAAAAATTTTTTCTCAGTTAATAGTGTTGCTCCAGAATTCTGCACTGAAATCCATTTCTCAAAAGAGCAAACAGTTTTTTAATATTTTATTTTGAAATCTGACATGGGGCTAGACATATTATCAGTTTCCCAGCTGCCCCCAGTCATGTGACTTGTGCTCTGATAAACTTCAGTCACTCTTTACTGCTGTACTGCAAGTTGGAGTGATATCACCCCCCCCCCCCAGCAGCCAAACAACAGAACAATGGGAAGGTAACCAGATAACAGTTCCCTAACACAAGATAACAGCTGCCTGGTAGATCTAAGAACAACACTCAATAGTAAAAACCCATGTCCCACTGAGACACATTCAGTTACATTGAGTAGGAGAAACAAGAGCCTGCCAGAAAGCAGTTCCATCCTAAAGTGCTGGCTCTTTCTGAAAGCACATGACCAGGCAAAATGACCTGAGATGCGCCTACACACCAATATTACAACTAAAAAATACATTTGTTGGTTCAGGAATGGCATTTTATATTGTAGAGTGAATTCTTTGCAGTGTAAAAAGTGTAATTTAGAAATAAAAACGACATCATAAAAATCATGACAGAATCCCTTTAACAACAGTGCAAATAAAAAGAAGAGGAAAGCAAGAAGGAAAGGTACAGGTAAAGTAGAAGACTTTAATATTTAGCTTAACCAAATGAAATCATACAAGCGCAGGGTAACAGATGGGGGGCAGGTTTTTGTTCATATATATTCCAGTTTTGCCAGTTATACTCCAAAAAGTGACGTGCAAACTAAGGTTCACAGACAATTCAGTCAGGGTCGGACTGGGGGGCCCGGGGCCCACCGGGACTGGTGTCCAGGGCCCCCCTCTGGCCCCTGCTACCTACTTGTTAGGCGAATCGACGTTCTGCATAATAGCCCAGGCGGCGCATCGCGCATGCGCAAAAGGAACCGGCGCTCGGCGCGCATGCGCAAACGGCGCTGCGATGCGCTGAATTTTTTTTTATTTTTTTAAAAACGGTTTGGGAGAGGGGGACTGGCCCGGCGGGGGCCCACTAGGGTCGGGGCCCACCGGGTATTTTCCCGGTATCCCGCCGGGCCAGTCCGACACTGAATTCAGTATTCGGGGACATGTGTTGTACATAATATTTGCCTGAATTAAAAAAACAAGCATCACCAGTTTGCAGCACACCAGAACCGGACAGTAGAGACTCACATGTTTGGCATTTCTGGCACACAAATAGGATTGCCACCTGTATGGTTTTCACCCGGAAAGCCCGGTTTTTGGAAGGGCTGTTTGGGTGAAAACTGCCTGCCCAGATTTCAAAATTATGAAATCCGGACAGTACATTGCAGTCAATGGCACGCTGATCTCCATGTCATCAGCCCCGCCCCTGACATCACCCTACCCGCCCACATCATCAGTTCCGCCGCAGATGTCACAGGCCCCCCACCCGGAGTTAATTTAGAAAAAAAGTTGGCAACCCTACACACAGATAAATCTGCTATTATTTATTATAGGGCTAGAATAACCATCTAGAGAAAATATTATATTTTTTAAATCCTCAGTACCGCACCAGTGAGTTAACCAGAAAGTATACATCAAAATGCAAGGACTTTTTTTCTATTAAAGAAAGGTTTGTATCAGAGGTCACAATGACAAGTATCTACTCCAGTCAGGGCTCCAGAGCGAAACAAACTCTTCACAATCCCGTTATAGTCATATAATACACAAGAGCCATGAATATCTTGTAAATGATATCCTTATAAATGGTGACTAGTGACATCATCAGTTATAAACGGTGATGTCATTTTTGTCATGTGACTCACTAAAACGTGTGTATTATAATAAATAAAGTGCCCCTTGTTGAAAAATATGAGGATACTAGAAGTCACCTCTGAGTTCCATGACCTGTATGAAAGCAACCGGCCTTCAGCCTCGTACTTGTATATGGTCATGGAACTCCTCAGTATCCTTATAATACACAAAAGCCATGAATAGCCTGTAAATTATATCCTTATAAACGGTGACTAGTGATGTCATCACTTATAAACGGTCAGTAGTGATGTAATTTGTCACATGACTCACTAAAACTTGTGTATTATAATAAATAAAGGGCCCCTTGTTGGAAAATATGAGGATATTAGCCTTCAGCCTCGTGTTTTTATATGGTCATGGAACTCCTCGGTGACTTATAATATCCTTATATTTTACAATAAGGGGTACTTTATTCACTATATACAGTATTTTACAATAGCGGGAAATTCATTATATAATACACAAGAGCCATGAACATCCTGTACATGTATCCTTATGTTGGTGATGTCAACAGCTATAGAGGTATGAAACCCGTTATCCGGAAAGCTCTGCATTATGGAAAGGCTGTCTCCCATAGGCTCCATTTTATCCAAATAATCAAACTTTTTAAAAATGATTTCCTTTTTCTGTGTAATAATAAAACAGTTGCTTGTACTTGATCCCAACTAAGATATAATGAATCCTTATTGGAGGCAAAACCAGTCTACTTTGTTTATCTAATGTTTACATGATTTTCTAGTAGACTAAAGGTGTGAAGATCCAAATTACGGAAAGATCCGTTATCCAGAAAGGCCCAGGTCCTGAGCATTCTAGATAACAGGTCCCATACCTGTAATTTGGTGCTTATTGATGTAATTTGTCACATGACTCACTGAAAGTTGAGTATTATAATGAATCATGTAGCCCTTGTTGTACAATATGAGGATTTCAGAAGTCACCTTGGGGTTCTATACCCTGTATAAGAGCGTTTAGCCTTCAGCCTCATGTTATTACACAATCATAGAACTCCTCTGTGACTTCTAATATCCTTATATTTTACAGTAGGGGGTACATTAGTCATGGGTGTTTAGAGTTCTGGGACGAGTGTTGTCATTTAGATCATTTAGCATTGGTATATCAAATAAGAAACCCAGTTGTCTCGTACATTTTTGAGTTTCTCTGGGCAACGACAACGGAATAAACAGGGAGAATGCTCTCTAACTTAAGCACCTGGAACAGATGACTGGGATTGTCAGAAGGTATTGCCTAATGTACTGAGAAGGGAAGCCTGAAAGGCCTCCAAATGGATAATGGATGCACTGGGGCTTTGTGTTTAAACATTTTAACGTTTAAATGGCTGGAGATAAGGCTGCACCTACACCATCAGCATGGTCTCCTAGACTACTTGTATTAATCACCCTTATAGTGTGCATGGGTTCTGAACAACCCACATGTCCTTTATAAAGCTGGTTGTGCAGCAGAAGATCCGCTCATTGCTTGGCCAAATCTGTCTGAACAGATTATTTGGGCCCTGATCAGATCATAAGAGACGTCTACGGAGAAACGTTGGGAGTGGACTGCATCAATGGATCAAAATGCTTTCCACATCCAGCAGGTTTTTCACACTGGACAGACCATCGGTTTTATTATCATACACGGCCCAAATCAACTCGGTTGAAGTCAAACTGTCTGTGTGTATGGCCAGTTTAATCTGCAGTCAACTGCTGTATATTAGATAGTAACAGTAAATTAGGTAGAAAAAAAGACACACGTCCATTGAGTTCAATCTTTTAACTCTATTTTAACCTAACCTGCCAGTTGATCCAGAGGAAGGCAAATCCCCCATTTGAATCCTCTACAATTTGCCTCAGAGGGGGAAAAATTCCTTCCTAACTCCAAGATGCAATGGGACCAGTCCCTGGGTGAACTTGTACTATGAGCTATCTCTCATATCCCTGTATTCCCTCACTTGCTAAACACCATCCAACCCCTTCTTATACCTATCTAATGTATCAGCCTGTACCACTGATTCAGGGAGACAATTCCACATCTTCACAGCTCTCACTGTAACAAACCCCTTCCCAATATTTAGGCGGAACCTCTTTTCTTCTAATCGGAATGGGTGACCTTGTGTCAGCTGGAAAATACTGGTAAATAAAGCATTAGAGAGATTATACATCATCCCCATCAGTCCCTGCCCCAGTGTAGCTAACAATCGAATGTCCCCTTCACATTCACGCATACAGACACAGGGAAGACATATTAATATTCTGTGTAGTATGCCCACTTTCATGTGCTCCGTTGTACCCTGGTACCATAACATCACTGCTCGTGTAAAAGAATGTAAAGTAACACCCATAACACACAGTGTGATTCTTTGGAGGCATTTTCCCATTTCAGTGTTTTTGCCTAAAATGCAATGTTAAACAGCCTGTTCTGATTAAAAGGATGGAGGTCAGACAAGTAGACAATATGCAAACAGCGACATCAAACATAAAAAGGGATTAATGTTATTATATATCAAGAACTGCCATAATACATGGTCTGATATGGATACAATTTAAGTGACTGCCAGCTCTAGATTAGATAAAAAGGCTCATGTTCAATCGTAAATTAATGGGTTTTGTAAAAATAAATAAAACTGTACTGATGGCAGCTTGGATTTTTGGATTCCAACCTTTCTTATGTGCCACACTTGTGGGCTGAATGGCACCCTCTGTTGAGACAATGGGTGGTCTTGCTCAGGGACAGATTCAATGCCCTCAACCGATCAACCTGAATCTTTTGCCACCAGTAGGTGCACATGCTTTGGGCTGCAGAACAGTTTGGGAACAAGGGGTTGTTCACCTTCGAGTTAGGTTTTATTATGATGCAGAGAGTGATATTCTGAGGCAATTTTTAACTGGTTTTCATTTTTTATTATTTGTGGTTTTTGACTTATTTAGCTTTTTAGTCAGCATCTTTGCAATTTCATTAATCTGGTTGCTCTGGTCCAAATTACCCTAGCAACCATGCACTGATTTGAATAGGAGACTAGAATATGAATAGGAGAGGGCCTGAAGAGCAAGATGAGTAATAAATAGTAGCAATAACAATAAATGTTTTTTAATAAATGAATATTTTACATCCTTGTTTTGTGACAAAAAAACTAGGATTCAGTTCGGCCGGGCAGAAGGATTCGACTGAATTAAAATCCTGCTGAAAAAGCCAGAATCCTGGCCGAATCCCTAACCGAATCCTGGATTCGGTGCCTCCCTATTGCTTTATCTTCTCTATTATCCCTATTGCTTTATCTTCTCTATTATTCCAAAAAAAGCCATAGATGCCTGGCCGGCTGTATGAAAAATGCATTCTAAAGTGCTTCCTACTTTCCTTCTGTCCATGAGATCATCAAATACAGAAATGAAAAATGATGCAATACAGGGATTAAAAAAGCACTACACATTACACCATATCATTAACAAACTATCCCAGGCCTTCATATTTGCTCACGGCAGCTCCCCATCTTGGATCGTTAGGCCTTTTATTTGTGTGTCTCTGGCACTGCACATGCTCAATGTGCTCTGGGTTGCTGATGAGAAGCTAAAGGGTCAACTGAACAACACACTGAACTGGTCAACACATTAGCTGGAAGGGTATAACAAGCGGTGTAACAAGATATTGCTCTGCCCCACAACAAATTATTTTTCAAAAATGTCTGGAGGTTGACTTGTTTTACCAGTATTTATTCAAAATGTATATGAATTAGGGCCTTATGGGGCCCCTATACCTCCTGGTCTCCCCGACAGTCGCAGGGTCTACTTCCTCTATATTTACGCCAGTGGGAATGACATATTTTTGGTGGATACCCGTCGATACCGCTGGATCTTTACCCAGTACTACTCTACCTTCCAACAGCCAGGGTCGGACTGGGCCAGCGGGACACCAGGCCCTTCTGTCCCCCGGTTTCCGCCGTAAGCAGAAAAAAACGGTAAGCACGGGGGGGGGCTGAGGTTTCTTCAACAGGAAGGCCCAGGGGAAGGGGGTTTGGGATAGTGATGTGCGGGTCATGCTTTTCCCGACCCACCCCTGCCCGCAAATTGCCCTCCCAACACCCGCGACTGCCCGAGCACCGTTTTTTTTTTATAGACCCGCCCTGCCATTGACGTCACAAAAGGGGCAGGGCATTTGGAAGGTCGCGTCTGCCCGCGACCAGGAAAGGAGCACACGAGGTCGGCCAGAGCCAGACCAACAAGCAGGTAAACCATCGGGTCCCGCGGTTATCGGGTCGGCCAACGGCAGCTTGTTATTTTGGCACTAAAACAGAACTGCAGAAGGGAAAATCCTTATATAAGGCTCTGTATAAACAAGAGGGGTGCTCCTTTCTGGTAGAACAGACGCTGTACAGAAGGCAGAGCCAGGGCAAACGTTCAGCTTCTCCTGCACCAGCACAATCCAGAAATAGAAATCTTTCAACTTATTATGAATGGCTGCTGCTTGGAGAGGATCACATTCCCGTTTGAACTCTGCTTCAGCCTGGAATGGGAAACACGCGTGCAGTCATCTCGGGAATAGAAAATAACAATGAAGCCGAGTACCTGCTTTCTGTATTGAATCTGTTTCTAATAAATCTTCCCGTCCGTGTAACAATTTATCTGAAGAGTGACTTTTGTTCTGTATCAACACACACTGCAATCATTCTTGTATCCCTGTTACAGGTGCAATATATGGACACCTCTTCAAAATAATGGGTTGCCTGGAAAATGCATTCTAATTAGAAAATACCAAAATACAGGTATGGCAATCTGTTATCTGAAAACCCATTATCCAGAAAGCTCTGAATTATCGAAAGACCATTTCCCATAGACTCCATTTTATCCATATTTTTAAAAATAATTTCCTTTTTCTGTGTAATAATAAAACAGTCGCTTGTACTTGATCCCAACTAAGATATAATTAATCCTTATTGGAAGCAAAACCAACCTATTGGGTTTATTTAATGTTTACATGATTTTCTAGTAGACTAAAGGCATGAAGATCCAAATTACAGAAAGATCTGTTTTCCGGAAAACCCCAGGCCCTGAGCATTCTGGATAAAAGGTCCTATACCTGTACCTAAAATTTCAGGTGTTACCCAAAAGAGTGCACAATGCCAAAACTGAATGCATATTGGTTTATAAGTTGAAATATTTTATTTTATGAGGAAAGGCAGTTATTCAAATTGTCCTTCCCAAGTTAACTCCTCCTCATCTGTAAGCCTGAGACCCAGGCAACAGCAGGGAGTAGGGAGTGGCTTGTTTATACAGAACTAACTCCTGTGATGCCTGAGGGTATGAGGGTGTAAGTGTATTAAGAAAGCAAAGACCCATTAGTAATTAATAATAAAACTAAAAACATTATGGATTTTTTTTAACAGAAAGTATCTGTACAAACAAAATATATTTCAATGCAAGCCATAAACATTTGTTATATATGGATTCTACTAAATACTGAATCCTCTGCAAGAATTTGGGCCGACAATTGAATATTGCACATTGAAACCTGAGCCAAAATCCGTCCCATGAAAAAAAAAAAAAAAAAAAAAAGTGACCATCTAAAAATATTGTTATTGCAGTAATTTCAGTGGCTTTAATGCAAATAACTCTTAGGATTTGGTGAGATCAAATCATAAGCAGGTTCCTAAATGTAGGATTTGCCATGGTTACTTTAAAAGAACAGTAACAGCAAAAATTTAAAGTGTACTAAAGGAATGACAATATAATGTAGTGTTCTGCTACAAAGGTAAAACTGGTGTGTTTGCTTCAGAAAGTTTATTATAGTTTATATAAACAAGCTGCTGTGTAGACATTCAAGCACAGGATACACAGTAGATAACAGATAAGTACTACTATAGTTTATATAAACAAGCTGCTGTGTGGCCAAGGGGGCAGCCATTCAAGCACAGGATACACAGTAGATAAATAAGTACTACTATAGTTTATATAAACAAGCTGCTGTGTAGCCATGGGCGCAGCCATTCAAACACAGGATACACGGTAGATAACAGATAAGTACTACTATAGTTGATATAAACAAGCTGCTGTGTAGACATGGGGGCAGCCATTCAAGCACAGGATACACAGTAGATAAATAAGTACTACTATAGTTTATATAAACAAGCTGCTGTGTAGCCATGGGGGCAGCCATTTAAACACAGGATACACGGTAGATAACAGATAAGTACTACTATAGTTGATATAAACAAGCTGCTGTGTAGACATGGGGGAAGCCATTCAAGCACAGGATACACAGTAGATAACAGATAAGTACTACTATAGTTTATATAAACAAGCTGCTGTGTAGCCAAGGGGGCAGCCATTCAAGCACAGGATACACAGTAGATAAATAAGTACTACTATAGTTTATATAAACAAGCTGCTGTGTAGCCATGGGGGCAGCCATTCAAACACAGGATACACGGTAGATAACAGATAAGTACTACTATAGTTTATATAAACAAGCTGTAGTGTAGCCATGGGGGCAGCCATTCAAGCACAGGATACACAGTAGAGAAGTTGCGCAGGTATGTCAGAATCCTCTGGCTGATCCTCCACCATCACCAGTCTGGGGCCACAAGCATTGGGACTAATGTAAAAAACTCATCTGTTACTTTTGTAATAAAGTTCCCTGATAATGCACCACAGCTGTTTAGGGACTTGTGATTCAAAAAGGCTTATTTTTCGTATATGTGAAAACACCCCTATCAACAAACTGTATTTTCCAAATAAATATAACATAACATAACATAAAAGAGCCTCGTGTTGTATGGAGAGGCAGAATTGCAAGCGCAGACATGCAGATTAATTTAATACAGGTTCCCAGAGTGAGGGGGCTCCCCCTGGGGGGGGGGACAAGGCAGTGGAACAGGGGCTCAGTCTTAAAGGAGAACGAAAGGCTAAAACTAAGTAAGCTTTATCAGAAAGGTCTATATAAATACACCAATAAACCCTCAAAGTAATGCTGCTCTGAGTCCTCTGTCAAAAGAAACACCACATTTCTTTCCTTCTATTGTGTACTCATGGGCTTCTGTATCAGACTTCCTGTTTTCAGCTTAAACCTCCAGGGCTAGGGCTTGAGCATGCTCAGTTTGCTCCTCTCCCCTCCCTCCTCCCATACCTGCTGTAATCTGAGCCCAGAGCTGTAAGTAAGCAGGGAGAGACTCAGGCAGGAAGTGATGTCACACCAAGTTTATATGGCAGCTTCTATCCTAAACAAAAAGAGACAGTGTCTACAGCTGTTTACTCAGGTATGGTAAAGCATTCTGCAGAATAAATATAGCATTGTAACTTGCTCTATTGTGGCTAATCTGTTGGCAATAAACTGTCTTAGAGCTTTCCTTCTCCTTTAAGCGGAGATTTTGAAGTAAATATATATTTGTGTGTCCAGAAAGCTCAGCATAAATGTCATTTAAAAGGATAGTGACGTTCCAATTTGAACAGGAATGTGTCACTTTGCCTACAAACCCCCCAGCCCTGCTATTCTTTTCTAATAGATGTAACCCACTGCCTCCCCCCAGTTCACCCCTTACTAACCGGTGTCGCTGTCTGAAACGCATTGAAGTTGAGCAGCTTCCTGGTTTATATTGCGCTGTAGGGACAGCGCTAGGGTTGCCACCTGCCTGGACTTGACCCGGTTTTCAGAAGGGCTGCCCAGGTCAAAACAGTCTGTCCAGAAAAAGGGGCAGGATCTCCCCTGACTGATATGGAGATAAGCCAATCGCACAAAGGTGGCAACCCTATGGGGCGTGGTTTCCATTTGTCCCTCAGCCTATCAGAAGGTTATACCACCCCCTAAGCGTGTCACCAATTCACAAAGCTGTTCAACCAAACCATGTCGGGGATTGATACAGGTTAGTTCTACTAACTGGCTACTGACTGCTAGTGGCGTGCAACCCGGGTTGAAACCCACGGGACCTGTGGGTTTGGGCCGACATTCTCACACAATTTGCAAGCCACGAGTGAGTTGAGGCTGCGCTCTCCTGTTTGCCCTTCCCACCCACAATCTTTCTCTGCCCACCTTCCAACTCTGGCAGCCTCTATATAAGTAGGCTCATCCCCATCAGAGAAGCGGTTGGTTGGCAGAGGTATATAAATAGAGGTGCCTTGCTGGGTTGGGCACAGGTCAACTTTTAGTTGACCTGCACATAATTACTGACCACATCTTGGACCATAAAGGAAGACTTTCCTATGCTACACAGCAGAGTCCTGCAGCAGGTCGGCTACCTGCAGGTTGCAGGTAGAAGTTTCAGGAGCAGGTAGTGACGCGGGTTGGAGGTTCTCCTGGTTTGCGGGTCGTAAATCTTCTCAATAGTGAGTTCTACTCCTTTTTTTCTGATCACGCCTAATGCTAATGATGTCACTTCCGGTTTCCAATGACAGCACTTCCTGTTTTACTCTGATAACGCCTACTTCTAATTGATGTCACTTCCTGTTTACAATGAAAGCACTTCCTGTTTCTTGATGGTCAGCAGGTCGTTGCTTGGGTTCCAGATAAGGTACTTGCGTGTCGGGTCAGGTAGCGGGGTCCCAGCGGTTTAATAAATTGGTTCCACGCAGGAATCTACTACACAGTTCTCATGACAGCAATATTTTGCTTTTTTGAATTACTCCTATTTCTATTCAGACCTCTCCAATTCATATTCAAGTCTATTATTCAAATCAGTGCATGGTTGCTAGGGTAATTTGGACCATCGCAACCAGATTGCTGAAATTGCAAACTGGAGAGCTGCTGAATAAAAAGCTAAATAAGTTAAAAACCACAAATAATAAAAAATTAAAACCAAATGCAAATCACTCTCTACAACATACTAAAAGTTAACTCAATGATCAATAACCCCTTTAAAGTAAATACACAATTTTAATAAGCCAGTACTTCTTATCTGCGCCAATACATGATGCAGCATGCAGTTGAGCTTTTCAAGTCACACCGGAAAGCCAGTTGCCAAACAAGGAGCGTACAGACACTAGCCACATAGATAGCCAAAGTGCCACTTCACACGCAGGTAAATGTTCCATGTTGACTACTGGTACCTGAAGGCAACTCATCAATCCGGCTTTTCTTGTACAGGTGGGTTTTGGGATATCGGGAGGCTGGAAATAATTGAAAATATACATTTTGGTTTTATTTCTCACTGCGCAACATACGCTGGTTTGTTTTAAATGCAGCGTGTTTCTGTACCAAAAGCGAGACGTTTATCACCAAAATATGAATAGAGAAGGCAATAAAATAAAGCCGTGGTTTTCCTCCTGATGCTCTGAAATGCAGGCTGCGGGAGCAAATTAATTTCATTTAATTATGTCTGGAACTGTGCTGACTGTAATCCATCATATCTACGGGAAAGCTAACCCGCAGTGTTTAAAGCGCACTGAAATTCCAAAGCAATCGGCAAACTTCTGTAAATGTATAATATACCCTTACATTTATACAGTATATGGGATCCGATATCCGGAAACCCATTATCCAGAAAGTTCCAAATTATGGAAAGGCTGTCTCCCAAAGACTCCATTATAATCAAATAATTCAGAGTTTGAAAAACGATTTCCTTTTTTTCTGTAATAATAAAACAGTACATTGTACTCAATCCTAACTTAAATATATCGCTATTGGAGGCAAAACTATTTAAATGTTTAAATAATATTTTAGTAGACTTAAATCATGGAGTTACTCCCAGTTATCCCCATATCCTTTACTTCTCTCCGGATGTTATGTACACTTGTTATGGGGATGGTGAGAACAACTGATTGTACAATGTGCTTGTCACAAATCTTCAGAGCACAAAGCGAGGGGATTTATAGTTCTAAATCAAATTAGCGCTGGTGTGAAATACAGAATCAAGGAACGAGGGGAACTGCTGAACCGTGACCTCCTCTACATGAAAACCAGGCCAGGGAAAAAGATTTCTCATTGCATTATAGCTGCCAGTTTAGGCTTTAGTACTTTCCACTCCTAGTTAACAGAGGAACACAATCAGAAAACCTTGTTTAGATTAATTAGGGGCTTTCAGGGCATTACATTCCTTTTTTAAATTCCCCATTACTGAAATGGATCCCATTTATACCTTCAGTCCAAGCAGTAGTAGAAATGCATCCCATAGACTCCACTTTATCCAAATAATCCAATTTTTTAGAAATTATTTCATTTTTCTCTGTAATAATAAAACAGTAGCTTGTACTTGATCCCAACTAAGATATAAATAATCCTTACTGGAAGCAAAATCAGCCTATTGGTTTTATTTAATGTTTAGAAGATTTTCTAATAGACTTAAGGTATGAAGATCCAAATTACGGAAAGATCTGTTATCCAGAAAGCCCCAGGTCCCGAGCATTCTGGATAACAGGTCTCATACCTGTACTCTAAGGGGTTACTTATCAAAGTCCGATTTTACCAACACCAATCAAATCTGCTCGGGTTTTTTACATTTATTTACTATTACATTTTCCTCAAAAATTTGCTTTTCACGTTTTTTTTCCTTTTTTTTCAAAAAACTCAGATTTCTTATGCTTTTTGCCCTAAAACTTCGGGGTATTGCATGAAACCCATAGCACATCGAAAAATCATTGGTTTATATGATTTTCTAGTAGACTTAAAAGATCCAAATTACGGAAAAATCTGTTATGCGGAATACAACAGGTCCAGAGTAGGGATGCACCAAATCCACTATTTGGGATTCGGCCGAATCCTTGGGGACAGATTCAGCAGAATACCGAACCAAATTTGCATATGCAAATGGGGCAGGGACAGAAAAAAAATCTTCTTTTGTGATGAAAATTCATGTGATTTCCCTACCTCCCCCTAATTTACATATGCAAATTAGGATGTGGGTTCAACCAAGCACAAAGTTTCGGCCGAATCCGAATCCTGCTGAAAAAGACAGAATCCTGGACGAATCCCGAACCGAATCTTGGATTCGGTGCATCCCTAGTCCAAGGTATTCTGGATAACAGGTCCCATACTTGTATATCTTTTTAGGCATAAACATCCTTTCCCTTCATTCCATTTGTAGATGTCTTGCTTGATGCCCAGTATTTTGTTCAGTTTTAGTGCCTGTATATAAAAGTAGGTTGGCTAGTTGAGAAAGTCTGGCTGGCAGCCATACATGCCGCATGAAGATATTAAAATAATACTGAAAAAGAAGCCAAAAGCTTAGATTCCCCACTGCTTCTATGTGCTAGTTCCTTATTTTCAAATGCTAGCTCCTCTACAGCGGTGTGTTTATATTGCAGCCCATACCTGGAAGCCTGAACTAGACAGATCCCATAAGTGTATTTTTTAAAAGAAAATATTAGCATTTTCCAGAATATAAATCATCAACCCTTTGAAATCCTCTGCATACATTTTCTGTTCATTTTAAGAACAGAACATTTTCTGTTCTTTTTCCCAATTTATTTTTAATTGGAATGTTCCGGACGGCACAATTTAAATTTTTGATGGATTGTACTTACATTGAAGAGTGGTCATCTGCAAAAGCAAAGGGAAAAACAGAAATGTACAGGTATGAGACCTGTTAACCAGACCATGTTTTTTTTTCTGGATAATGGATCTTTCCATTATTTGGATCTTCATCCCTTAAGTCTACTAGAAAATCATGTAAACATGAAATAAACCCAATAGGCTGGTTTTGCCTCCAATAAGGATTAATTATATTTTAGTTGGGATCAAGTACAAGTTACTGTTTTATTATTACACAGAAAAAGGAAATCATTTTTAAAAAAGTTTTGATTATTTGGATAAAATGGAGTCTATGGGAGACGGCCATTACTTAATTCAGAGTATTATTGATAACGGGTTTCCAGTACACAAATCTGATCAAAATAATCCTTGCGTATTCAGCAGGCAGATGTACAGTAAGACGATTATTCAAATTTCTCTGTAGAATGCAGAATACATTGTTATTACAGTTAAACGAAGTCTAGCAAGTGGCCAGAATAAACAGCTTTAAGGGTGGCTCTACACAGGCCAACATTTTGATTTCAAATTTTTGGAATTTAAATATAAAATCAAATATTTGCCAAACATATCTATGTCTTTGGCCGCCTCATATAAATAATGACATTTTGGGGCACATTTACTTAGCTCGAGTGAAGGAATAGAATAAAAAATACTTTGAATTTCTAAGTATTTTTTTGGCTACTTCGACCATCGAATTGGCTACTTCGACCTTCAACTACGACTTCGAATCGAATGATTCGAACTAAAAATCGTTCGACTATTCGACCATTCGATATTCGAAGTACTGTCTCTTTAAAAAAACCTTTGACCACCTACTTCGCCACCTAAAACCTACCGAGGTACAATGTTAGAAAGCCTATGGGGACCTTCCCCATAGGCTAAGCATTTTTTTATCGAAGGAAAATCGTTCGATCTATGAATTAAAATCCTTTGAATCGGTCGATTCGAAGGATTTAATCGTTTTTCCTACGATCGTTTGAACGAACGAATTGCGGTACATCCTTCGACTTCGATATTCAAAGTTGAAGGATTTTACTTCGACGGTCAAATATTGAGGGTTAATTAACCCTCGATATTCGACCCTAAGTAAATGTGCCCCTACATTTATTACACATTATAGGGGTTATTTATCAAATCATGAATTAATCTGATTTTTTTTTTTAAATAAAAAAGTCCAATCAAACTAGAATCCAAGATTTGACCTTATTTATTATTTTTAAAAAAAAGGCACAATTTAATCGGGTCGGGGGAAAACTCGATATAATCTAGCAAAAACAAGATTTTTTTCCCCGATTTTCGGCCTAATTCCAGCGCAGACCACAGAAACTTCCAAATAGGATAGGGACCTCTCCCATTGACTTATATACAAACTGGGCAGGTCTAAGATGACAGATTTTCAGATTCTGACGTGTTTTTTTTCTCACTAAAAATTCACATTTTCTAGTAAAAATTTTTTTTGAGTTTTTAGCATTTGGACTTTAAAAATAATCCCCTATATGTTGTAATTCCACTGCAAAAGAAGTTTTTTCCTAGAGCATGGTGAGTATTTCAATTCCTTCAGTTAACTGGGAAGTTGATGGAACTGCAAGGCCTCTGGCAAAGGAAGGATTACTAGAATGCAAGATATAAATAACTCTCTGCTCCAGCTCAGATCTTACAACATATTAATCCTTGTACTTTCATCACAGGGAAAATTGATGTTTATAGGAGAAGGAAAGGTTAAAACTAAGTAAGCCTTATCAGAAAGGTCCATCTTAATACACCAGTAAACCCCCAAAGTAGTGCTGCTCTGAGTCCCCTGTCAAAAGAAACACTGCATTTCTTTCCTTCTATTGTGTACTCATGGGCTTCTGTATCAGACTTCCTGCCTTCAGCTTAAACCTCATTGCCCCGGGCGTGAGCATGCTCAGTTTGCTCCTCTTCCCCCTCCCTCCCTTCTCTGCTGTAATCTGAGCCCAGAGCAGGGAGAGACTCCGGCAGGAAGTGATGTCACACCATGTTAATACTGCAGCTCCTATCCTAAACAAACAGAGAGTTTCTAGAGCTTTTTACTCAGGTATGGTAAAACATTCTACAATCTATTGCCAATAAAATGCCTCCGTAGCTTTCCTTCTCCTTTAAGGAGTCAAGAGGATAAAATGATTCTAAATAAAGATGATTGGGACTATTCTTTCTACTGCATATCCATATGGATTGTACAATTGGTGCCATACAATAAATTAGTGCTCTGCAGTTATCTGTCCAAAGTATGATACTAACTGGGAAATAGCCTTCCAGGAACACAATGATTTAGCAACTCAAAATATTTTATCCTTGAGCTGGCCACACACCTACAAGTCCACTCCTTTAATGAGGCTGCCAATGCCCAATTTGCCTTTATTCAAACATTTCAGGAACTCAGATGTGACAAGATCCATTCATTTCTTTTATAAAATATTTTCCTTACTCATCAGGGCCATGCGGGAGAATTCTCAAATTGTGTTAAATAATAAATCCAGAAGAATTTTTTTCCACTCCCAGTGCCCCTAAATAACATGAGAATTAACAAATGAAAGAGCCAAAAAAAAAGCAATAAATTAGAAATCTGCCCCAAGTGTTCTGTGATATTTTTTATAAAGCCCAACCAGAATACACGAATGTGTGCAACGTGTAAAATTGCTGACACAAAGGTGATGAAAAGCTGGTATTTATAAGGAAACGTGAGACCTGATGGATTCCATTCTCAGCAAGTTCATTCCAAGAGGTCTCAATATAGATCTAAGTCTAGTGACTTTGTAGTCAAGGAATAAAGCCTCACAGCTATTCAAATTTTACACTTAATCTGCCACCAAATGCCTGGATTGGTTGCCCTTCTTCTTTCCTAATAAATACACAACTATTTATGTTACTAGATCTTCCAGTAATTTAGAACCTTATAAATACCTACTTCTAGTGGGTTATTTATCAAAGTCTGAATTTATCTCAATATTTTCTGTTACAAACTCCGATCAAATCTGCTCTGTGTTTTGTTACGCTTATTTATTATCACAAAAATTTGCTATGCGGGAAAAAATCAGATTTTCACTAATTTTTGGCACTTTTTCATCCGATTTTCATGATTTTTTCGTAATTTTCACCCGAAAACTCAGAATACTTCGGGGTATTGCCCGAAAGCCAGCGCGTATCAAAAAATCATTGGGACTTCTTCCATTAATGCAACCTCAACAGGTCTGAGATGACGGATTTTCAGATTCTGACTTTTCCACCCTCGGGGTGTAATAAATTACGAAAAATGTGTGATTTTTTTTAAAAGTCAGATTTGTAGATTACTAAGTGAATATAGGATACTGTATGAGGCTATTCAAAGTCACCAACAAGCTCCATGACCACAAAAACACATGAGCTTTGAGAGGAGGAAAAAAAAATGCTAGCTTGAGTGTTTCTCTTTCAGCCATTCCCATATGATATCTGCCAGTCCCCGTCTCTGCTTGGAACAAGTGAAATCTTAGAGGGAAGTTTCCAGTAGAACATATTTCTTCTCTCACTGCAGTCAGGCCCCTCCAATGCCAACATTCCACTGTGCAGGCGTAACCCGCTGTTAGCTGTATCTGCCGAAGCTACAAATTCCTAAAATTTACATGGAACCAACTACATTAGCAGGCCAAAAAACATATTTTCTGAAACCTCAGCTCTTTATCTCAGAAACCATTTTATACTGATCCCTATTAAGCATTGCTCTTTAATCAGAGAAAAACATTTGTCTCTAAAACTATCCTTTCATAAAACACACACATAGGATAATGGATATAGAACAGAGAAAACAAAGCACATTAAATTCCAGGAACTGAGCAAACTATAATGTCACACATGAAGTGGAAATGCAGAATGGAATATGTTATACACATGGCAAACTATGCTTATCTAGAGGTGCAGATGTCATGCTTGCGAGCAACATGGATGGATAGATGTTGCTCCCAGTGGCCTCAAAGCAGGTGCTTATTTTTGAATTCCAGGCTTGGAGGCAAGTTTTGGATGTATAAAAACCAGGTGTACTGCCAAACAAAGTCTCCTGTAGACTGCCATCCCACATAGGGGCTACCAATAGCCAATCACATCCCATATTTGGCACCCCCAGGAACTTTTTTCAGGCTTGTGTTGCTCCCCAACTCTTTTTACATTTGAATGTCTCATGGATAAAACAGGTTGGGGACCCCTGCCATAAAGCATATTTACACACATACTATATATGCTACAGATCTCTATTACTTGCCACCTGGAAGCAAAAAAAAAACTCAGGCCAAGCAAGTTTGATCTGTAGATTCAGTTGGACAGAGATATACAGGAGTGGAATTAGGACTTTACATTACAATATCCCAATGAGTAAAGAAAAGGCTTAAAAAAATAATAATTGTTGTTTATCATATAGTCTTCTGTTGTACAATAAAGAGGAAAATGTCAGTTACTATTAGACTTATATCACAAGGGGTGGTCTCATCACCATTACCATTAGGTGGTAAGCTTTGTTACATGTGCTTCAGGAAATTCACCCTTAGATTATTAGGATAGCGGCAGTAGATGAACTTTAGGTATATGGGAAAATATAATGCCCCGGATGATTGTCCTTACATTTTTTTTTTAACTTCTATGAAAGAGTAGGTCTACCACAGTGATGTGCCGGTTGACCTGAAGCTTGTAAGGACCTGCGGGTTTAGCCCCAGTTGGACAGGTTAGGGTTAAAATTTAGGCAACTATTGTGGGTTAAGGCTCCTCCTCCTCAGTTCCTGCATATTCCCTGACTTGGAAACAAAGGCGTGCACAGAAGTAGCATACAGAGCTCCAAGGAACAGGTTAGGGTTGGACTCAGGTTGAGTTTTCCCTGATCTGCAGATAATTGGTCTACCTCTATAGCCAACACCTTCAATTTAACGAATTATCAAGTAGGTATCCTTTGTAAAGATTTTAAGAAGATATCAGTGATTACTTAAAGGAGAACTAAGTTCTCAAAAAAACAACTTAACCAACAGATAATTTATATTCTTATAAATGGCCTATCAAAGAACCCTATCAATCTAGCACATAAATAACAAGCATTACTATTGCACATATATCACCTGGTGGGACTATTTGGTGATGTTCTAGGGGCTGGCTCATGGAACACCTGACAACACTGAGCAAAGGAAATGTGGATCTAACTGGCGTAGGAAGCCGTTTGGGCATAAAGACATGACTCTGTGAATTCATTGGATACCATATACCAGAAGCTACATGTGCTCTTCTGTGTGTCTGGCTACATCAGCTCTCATGACCCAAAGGAAAGAGACGTCAATACTTAAAAGGGCATCATTTCATTTTGAGATTATCCAACAGCACATATTGTAAGAAAAATATATTTTTCATAAAAAGTTCATATTTATATGAAAAAAAATGTATTGAATGTCAGCAGGTTATGTGGTAGAGACCTGAATTGCTCCTTCTTAGGAAGAAATAGTAGAAGGGTAGCAGAGGGAAGAAATGAGAATTTACAATAAGAAAAGTGGACAAAAACAAGTTTTTAATATTTAAATATACTGTACTGTTGCCTTAAAGTAGCAAAAATGGTCTGTTAACAGAAACACTTCAATTTACGCAAATAAGATGCTGCATAGGAACAGAGACAGCTATTCAATTAGAAATTGGGCTACAGGGCACTACAAAGCTGATAAATGAAAATCTCTGTAGAATGGAATGGTTTTTGTTGTAACACATGTGACATAAACAGAGGTCACATGGCATTCAAATGCGGTGAAAGGATTTTATAGATTAACATGGTTTATTTGTACAGGTATGGGATCCATTATCCAGAAACCCGTTCTCCAGAAAGCTTATGGAAAGGTTGTCTCCCATAGCCTCTATTTTTTTCGAATAATCCAGATTTTTTAACATTATTCCCTTTTTCTCTGTAATAATAAAACAGTATCTGGTACTTGATCCCAACTAAGATATAATGAATCCTTATTGTTTTATTTTGGCTAGTGTCATTCTGTGGCCATTAAAGCAAATAAAGTTCTGTCTTGCTAGATGGAACAAACTTCACATAAGTGTGTGGGATCTCCGATTGGCTCCAGACATCACGTGTCTTAGGATCCGGGTTACTGGCTACGGAACTACTTCCTACATCACAATTGCGGATATATTCAACATGATTTCAAATTTGTAAAAAATATTATTTTATTGGTTCCATTAAAACGTGTTAGCTTTGTTACAGTGCATGATAATCACCACTGACGCGTTTCATGCCCTACGGCACTTCCTCGGAGTCTGAGCAATTACGATCTTGCTAGATGGAAGACTTAAATTATGAGGGGGTTATTTTCTCTGGAATAAAGACACTCGAGAGGGGACATGATTAGACTTTACAAGTACATTATAGACAAATAGCAGGGGACCTTTTTACCCATAAAGTGGATCACCGTACCAGAGGCCTCCCCTTCAGACTAGAAGAAAAGAACTTTCATTTGAAGCAACGTAGGGGGTTCTTCACAGTCAGGACAGTGAGGTTGGGGAATGCACTGCCGGGTGATGTTGTGATGCTGATTCAGTTAATGACTATAAGAGGGACTTGGATGATTTTTTGGACAAACATAATATCAAGGGCTATTGTGATACTAAGCTCTATAGTTAGTATAGGTATGGGTATATAGAATTTATGTGAAAGTAGGGAGGGGTGTGTGTATGGATTCTGGGTCCATTAGATCCATTATTTGGAAAACCCCAGGTGCTGGATGAACAGACACATTTGAATGTAAAAGTTTTGTACAAAAATTGCATAAAGTGACAAATGTGGGTTAAGGTAGAAAGAGTTTAGTGATCTCTAGTACAAAAGCAGAGACTGCCAAATCAGCACAGTATTTCAATCCATTTATTGGTGTGAGTTTAATGATTTCTTCCCCCTCTGTTCTCAAGAGTGTTCAAGAAGTTCATTATGTCATCTGGATTCCATTCCCACACACAGATTGTAGCTCTGTTAAATTCTTATTTAAGCCAACATTCCCTCGACTAATAGCACTTGCCCAATACCTCCCAATGAGTCTGAGAGGTATCTAAAAGGTCTCGGTACATGTATTTTTTTTGTATTTACTGTATATTTGTGGTTTTAAAAAAGTTAGAAAAAAGTTCACCTTCCAGACACAATTTTCAGTTCAGTTGTTTTCAGATTGTTCACCAGAAATAAAGGCTTTTTTAAATTTTTTACCGTTTTGCCAAAATTGCAGTTTACACTTTAATGTTGGTGTCTCAGCCCGGCAGCTCAGTGAGCAGATTCGGAACTGTTACAATTTGCTACATTTAGTGGCCCATTTATCAAAGGTTTAATTTCAAATTCATGTAAATTGTTTTTTACTCTATTTAAAGGAGAAGGAAAGGCTTGGTGCACTTGGGGGAGCACCACGGAGCGATCTTCTTCCATCTTCCCCTGTCTTTGCGCAGCTGCGCATGCACAGTAGAAAGAAAATCCAAACTTTAACTAAAAAGTCGGCTATTTTGTTCAACTGCGCATGCATTTGCCTCGGAAAATTTGAAGAAAGAAGAAGACAGAAGTAGATCGCTCCGTGGTGCTCACTGGTATAATCCCGGGCTGGTGCATTTAGCTCCCCCAAGTGCACCAAAGCCTTTCCTTCTCCTTTAAGAAAAAAATTGAATGTCTAATATTTGATCAACATATTCCGACCTGAAAATTCAATTCATATTCGAATCGTACGTATCGAGTTCTTCTCCAAAAAAAAAACCTTGAATGTCAGGAAGGCAATTAACATCTTCAAATGGGTCTGCCATTGACTTGTACATGAACAATATCAAATATTAGAACTGTTTCCATGGTCGAGGTGTGATAAATCTGACATTTGAATTTACATTCAAATAGGGGGGGGATTGAAATTCAATGGGTGAATTTTGAAACCAAAAAAAATTCTAAAATTTTAATTCAAATTTACTATTCGATCCTCAATAAATTTGCCCCTTAGTTGATACATTTCTCAGCAGCATGTGTGGAATATTAGCAACGAGTGTATGAATTCTAACAGCTGCCTTTAAAGGGGAACTATCCCGAAAATGAAAATTTAATATACGTTTCAGCATACTGAATGAAACTTTCTAAATACAATTAATTAAATATTCTGTACTGTTTCTGAAATAATCAAGTTTATATTCACTATTCCTCTCTCAGCATCTGTTTCTCTTCATTCTGTCTTCATGCAGCAGTTGGGTGTCAGATGTTCATTGACAGTTAGATCCAATATATCTTATAGGGAGGCTCCTTTTGCCTAGAAGATGTATTAGAGCTCACTCTATTAAACTCACCAGACATCATGTCTCTCTACATGCAGAATTTGTGCAAAAGGCAGTTATTTTGTTAGATTTTGTACTGGAATCAGTTATTTGAGTGAGTTCTAATACATCTGCTAGGAAAGGAAGCCCCCCTATAAGATATATTGGATCTAACTGTCAATGACTATCTGACACCCAACTGCTGCATGAAGACAGAATGAGGAGAAACAGATGCTGAGAGAGGAATAGTGAAGAAAAACTTGATTATTTCAGAAACAATGCAGAATTTTTATTGATTGTATTTAGAAGTTTCCCATTTCAGAATGAAGAAGCTTATATTAAATTTTCATTTTCGTGATAGTTCCTCTTTGATGAAACTACCTGCTCAGCAGGGACAAAGATAACAAATGTATCAACTGATGAATGACCCCACCCCGAGCTGTTTCAGAAACAGATAAGAAGATGAAAAATTAAATCATTAAAACATAGAAAAAAGCTTTACAAATAGAAAGCAACTGAACACAAATGAAATCAAAAAAGTGTTGGAAGGTGGACAACCCCGTAAAAATGTTTTACTCGCCCAGGACATTCTACTCTTCAAATTTACTTTCATTTTTTTTTTTTACATAAGTAAGTTTCAGCCAGTGCAGATTCGGAATGGGAACCTGGTGTCAGCGCGTCTCGGGTCTCCCAAAGGATGTGCTTTTGTTCAACACACCCAGGGGCCATCCCCCAAATGCCGCCCCCTCTCCCGTTCTGTGCTAAAAAGTTTAGCGTTGGAGCGGGTCAAAAGGGGCGGTATCGCTAGTGCAACGAGTGCGTACTGCGCTTTTCTGCACTAGCATTCGAAGTAAAACTTTTGAATATTCGACCGTTCGATAATCAAAGTACTGCCTCTTTAAAAAAACTTTGACTTCAATACATCGCCAAATTAAACCTGCCGAAGTGCTATGTTAGCCTATGGGGACCTTCTAGAGCATTTTTCTACGTTTTTGGAAGTCGAAATAAAATCGTTCAATTGATCGTTGAAATCCTTCGATTCGAAGGATTTAATAGTTTTATCAAATTTTGGATACCCAAATTCGATGAAAAAAAACCTTCGACTTCGATATTCGAAGTCGAAGTATTTCAATTCGATGGTCGAATTTTTAAGTATTTTTAACTTTGAAATTCGACTCTTGATTAATCTGCCCTTTAGGGCAAAGCCAGACGTGGCGTTTTTGTGGCATTTTTATATTGCGTTTTTTAAAAAAAGAACAGCCAGGCGTAAAAATCGCATAAACTGCACTACCACTGTAGCTAATGGGAAACACACTATGGCAATTCACACAGGGCGCTTGCAAGCTGAAATCCGCCACAGGGCGCCAGTATAGGCGTTTTTTAGCAGAAACGCCAATACGTCAATAAACTACCAAATCAATATGTTTGTATGTTAATAGTAAAAAAATGAAGCAGGAAGGGGTGGGTCCCTTACTATCAGAGGGGGGTCAGCTGGTTGATGAAAACAAATTAAAAGCGCAGATTCTGAATTCATATTTTTCATCTGTCTACACAAATGAGGAATCAGTAAGTGAAGGTTTCCTTCTTAACAGTCCCAATTCTAGTAATACAACTAATGATGCATGGTTCACACATGATGAAATTCAAAAGAGACTAGAACATGTTAAGATTAACAAAGGTCCAGGGCCAGATGGTATTCATCCCAGGGTAATTAGCGAGCTTAGCTCTGTGATTGCCAAACCTCTTTACTTAATTTTTCAGGATTCATTGAGATCTGGCATAGTGCCGAGAGACTGGCGAATTGCTAATGTGGTGCCTCCATTCAAAAAAGGATCCCGTTCTCAGCCTCAAAACTATAGGCCAGTTAGTCTGACGTCAGTGGTAGGAAAGCTTTTCGAAGGGTTAATAAAGGATAAGATACTGGACTTCATAGCAAATCATAATACTATGAGTTTGTGCCAGCATGGTTTTATGCGTAATAGATCTTGCCAGACTAACTTAATTTCTTTTTATGAGAATGTAAGTAGACACCTCGATTCTGGGATGGCAGTGGATGTGATTTACTTAGATTTTGCTAAAGCATTTGATACAGTGCCACACAAAAGGTTACTGGTTAAATTAAGGAATGTTGGCCTGGAACATAGTATTTGTACTTGGATAGAGAACTGGCTAAAAGATAGACTACAAAGAGTGGTGGTAAATGGAACATTTTCTAATTGGACCAATGTTGTTAGTGGAGTACCGCAGGGCTCTGTACTAGGTCCCTTGCTTTTCAACTTGTATATTAATGACCTGGAGGTGGGCATTGAAAGTACTGTTTCTATTTTTGCAGATGATACTAAATTGTGCAGAACTATAGGTTCCATGCAGGATGCTGCCACTTTGCAGAGTGATTTGTCTAAACTGGAAAACTGGGCAGAAAACTGGAAAATGAGGTTCAATGTTGATAAATGCAAGGTTATGCACTTTGGCAAAAATAATATAAATGCAAGTTATACACTAAATGGCAGTGTATTGGGAGTTTCCTTAAATGAGAAGGATCTAGGGGTCTTTGTAGATAACACGTTGTCTAATTCTGGGCAGTGTCATTCTGTGGCTACTAAAGCAAATAAAGTTCTGTCTTGCATAAAAAAGGGCATTAACTCAAGGGATGAAAACATAATTATGCCTCTTTATAGGTCCCTGGTAAGGCCTCATCTGGAGTATGCAGTGCAGTTTTGGAATCCAGTCCTTAAGAGGGATATAAATGAGCTGGAGAGAGTGCAGAGACTAAGTGCAACTAAATTGGTTACAGGGACGGAAGACTTAAATTATGAGGGTAGACTGTCAAGGTTGGGGTTGTTTTCTCTGGAAAAAAGGCGCTTGCGAGGGGACATGATTACACTTTACAAGTACATTAGAGGACATTATAGACAAATGGCAGGGGACCTTTTTACCCATAAAGTGGATCACCGTACCAGAGGCCACCCGTTTAGACTAGAAGAAAAGAACTTTCATTTGAAGCAACGTAGGGGGTTCTTCACAGTCAGGACAGTGAGGTTGTGGAATGCACTGCCGGGTGATGTTGTGATGGCTGATTCAGTTAATGCCTTTAAGAATGGCTTGGATGATTTTTTGGACAGACATAATATCAAAGGCTATTGTGATACTAAGCTCTATAGTTAGTATGGGTATATAGAATTTAATTAAAAGTAGAGGGGTGTATGTATGGATGATGGGTTTTCATTTGGAGGGGTTGAACTTGATGGACTTTGTCTTTTTTCAACCCAATTTAACTATGTAACTATGTAACTATGTAATAGACTGTATGGGATCTGCACTTTGAAACCACACTTTGCGTAAATACGCAGCGTATTTTAAATATGGCATCCAAATTCTCAATGAGAACAATGAAAACAATGAGAAGTGCATGTTGGGAAAAGAATCCTACGTGCTGAAAAACGCATGAAAAACGCATGTTGACGGTCACATGTGGTTTCAGGGGCATATTTACGCCTGGCTGATCTTTTTTAAAAACGCAACGTAAAAACGCCGCAAAAATGCCACGTCTGGCCTTGCCCTTAGTGTGGGCATGAGATGGGCACCAGTGTCTGTATGGGCATTGCTGTATAAGTCATTCTGTTTATATGGGCAAAAATATAGGAGTCAGTCTATCATACGGACAGTACGGTCATCGGTGGAGAAGTCAGTCTGTCGGTGATGTGATGTTGGTTTACAAATCAGTCTGTCTATAGAAGAAGTTGTGCATCAGTCTGTCTGTCTGGGCATCTGTGGACAAAGTCTGTTAATGTAATTCATTCTGCCTTGAGAATGTCCCAGCTGAGTCAAGCAATATGGCAACGCCACACTATACATAGCGGTGCCCGTAAATGCAAAAATATTACATTATATATTGGGCAATGCTCACATGACAAATTCGCTCAGGCAACCACACTATGGTGGTGATTTATCAAAATCTTTTTTTCTGAAAACCACTCTGATCAAATCCGCATGGACTCCCATTTGTTAATAAATTTTCATAAAAAATTTCTTGTGCAGGAGAAGACTCGATAAAATCGTGAAAAAAAACGACTTCTACAAATTTTTCAGATTAGACACCAGAAACCTACGACTTTTTCGGATTATCGGCTGAAACCCACAAAACCTTCGCATTATTGAATGAAACCCAGCGCAGATCAGGATATCTTCCAATTGTAAAGGGACATCCGCCATTGACTTCCACATGAACTCGGCAGATCTGAGATTTTTTATTTGGACATCTAACACCATACCGGTTTAATAAATCACAAAAAATTATGTTTTCCCCTTTAAAAGTCAAACCGGAAAAAAAAAAAAAAAAAATCGGGACTTTTATAAACAACCCCCTATGTGTGCATAATAGAAGAGAGAGCGGGAGGTGCCAAAGCAGTTTCTCTAATGAGCATATATGAAAGCTGATCCCCAATGAGTATATGGCTAAATGACATAATATTTGCATACACTGGAACCTCAATTTTACATTCCCTGATTTTAAGTTTTTCCTCATTTTACTGTTTGTTTTTTGTGGCCTCAACAATATTTTCGGGGGTTAGTTATCAAAATCTGTATTTTATGAAAACTACTCCAACCAAATCCACACGGGTTTTTCCCCTTATTTATTAATACATTAATTACATTCCAAAAATTTTTGTATTTGGGGAAAAAACTCGAAAAAAAATCAGATTTTTGCCTGAAAACCATGAAATCTTCGGATTATTGCACGAAATCCAGCACAGATCAGGATATCTTCAGACTTCTCCCATTGACTTATATACAACCTCGGCATGTCTGAGATGCCGGATTTTCAGATTTTGACTTTTTCAATCCTCTGGGTTTACTAAATTCTAGAGATGCACTGAATCCAGGATTCGGTTTGGGATTTGGCCTTTTTCAGCAGGATTCGAATTCGCACGAATCCTTATGCCAGGCAGAAATGAAACCTAATTTGTATATGCAAATTAGAGGTGGGGAGGGAAATTGCATGACTTTTTGTCACAAAACAAAGTAAAAAATGTTTTCCCCTTCCCACCCCTAATTTGCACATGCAAATTAGGATTCAGATTCGGTATTTGGCTAAATCCTACGTATTTCGGGGGTTCGGCCGAATCCAAAATAGTGGATTTGGTGCATCCCTACTAAATTCTGAAAAATTATAGTTTTTTTTTTCCACCAAAAATTTTAGGGATGCACCGTATCCAGGATTCAGTTCAGGATTCTGCCTTTTTAAGCAGGATTTGGATTCGGCCAAATCCTTTTGCCTGGCCAAACAGAATGTGAATCTTAATTTGCATATGAAAATTAGAGGCGAGACGGAATTGAGTGACTTTTTGTCACAAAATAAGTAAATAAAAAATGGTTTCCCCTTCCCATCTCTAATTTGCATATGCAAATTAGGATATGGATTCAGTTCGGTATTTGGCGTATCTTCCCTGACGGATTCGGGGGATTCGGTGCATCCCTACTAAATTTAGAAAAATTCGAGGTTTTTTTCCCACTAAAATTTTTAGGGATACACCGAATTTGGTTCGGAATTCGGCCAGGATTCTGCCTTTTTCAGCAGGATTTGGATTCAGCTGAATCCTTCTGCCTGGCCGAATGCAAATCCTAATTTGCATACATAAATTAGGGGCAGGGAGGGAAATCCTCAGTTTTAACCTATTTTCTCACCGGCGCATCTGTCTCCGAATAAACTGACAGTTGTGTCCATGGAGACGACTTAAAACCATCCTGGTAATTATTGATCTTGTTTGTCAAATCAGGTTTTCATTAATGGTTTGCCCACGGTGACTATTTATAACCATAATGTCGGTGCTTTTGAAATGGTGATAGGATGCAATCACTTGTCCGAAGGGAACAGTCATGTTACGGACTGATTTGTCTTCCTCTATTTATTAGTGTAACAGCTAGAACTGCCATGGGTTCCATGCTGCCCTTTTTCCATTGTCCAATCAGAAGCCAAGATGACTGATATCAGGATGACAGATGTATTCACAGATGACAATTTCTCTGCACTTGATTCCGACTCCTGAATAAAGAATAGCTGTGCCTTCTGTTACAGACAATTAAGGCTTCCCTCCTTCCCTTTTCCCAGAGGTCCTATCTGCCTTTCTTCCCGGTCTTGACCGACAAGAATAATTCCGAACACAAACAACATTGACACGGAGCAACAATCACAGCTCAGCTCTAACATGCCATATGCCAGCGCTCAGTAGAAGCCTTAATTGTAATGAATTCAATATAAATTGTATATTCAAATTAATTTGGACTTTCCCTAATAAATCCATGGTTGTACGTGTGCAGGACAGTATACTTATTTTTAATTTCTTGTTTTTTTTTTTCAATAAATATTCAGTATAAACAGAGTCTAGACTACTGACATTTTGTGTTTATTAATATTTTATTATTATACTGCTACGTTTCAGGCATGAGACAAAAAAATATAATTTTGCCTACCGTAATAAAAGACAACGTAGTTCAATGCATCTTGCCAACATACATCATAGGGGTTGTTCACCTTTAAATACAATTTTAGTACGATGTAGAGAGTGATTTCCTTTGACAATTTGCAATTGGTTTTCATTTATTATTATTTGTGGTTTTTGAGTGATTTAGCTTTTAATCAGCAGCTCTCCAGTTTGCAATTTCAGCCATCTGGTTGCTAGCAATCATGCAGTGATCTGAATAAGAGACGGGAATATGAATAGGAGAGGCCTGAACAGAAAGATGAGTAATAAAAAGCAGCAATAACAATACATTTGTAGCCTTACAGAGCATTTGTTTTTTAAATGGGGTCAGTGACCCCTGTTTGAAAATTGAAAAGTCAATAGAAGGCAAATAATTCAAAAACTACAAAAAAGAAAAAATGAAGGCCAACTAAAGACTTACTTAGAATTTGCAATTTTATGACATACTAAAAGTTGACTAGGGTGAACCACCCCTTTAAGTTCAGTTTTTAGTTAATGTAATTGCAGCTGGGAGCAATATCTTTCTGACCCTCCCTGCACTGCTGGTTCTGACTCTTGAAATAATGTAGCAGATGCTAGCTCTCCTTTGGGAAAGGCCGTGAGGAAAACCATTGTCCCATGTCTGCCAAAAAAAAATGACATTCCACTAAACTCCATGAAAATCTGGCCTAAAGATGGAACTATTTCATTAAGTCTCCAGGTTCGCTCGCCAGAGCAATCATTGTTGTCCCTGCCGATTCAAATAAACACAAATATGCAAACAAATGAGGCACAATATTCTATGGCAATAGACTTTTCTTTTCCCGCTAACTTCATTTTCTACCATGTATGTGTCTAGTCAGTCGAAATAAACACTATGGGGCAGATTTATCAAAGGTCGAAGTTAAAAAAATTCGAATTTCAAGCTAATTTTTGTGTACTTCGACTAGTGAATAGTCCAAATTCGTTTCAAATTTGAAAAATATTCGAAAATTTAAATTTCGAAATTTATCCTGTATTGTCGACTTCGACCATTAACCATCTAAAACCTGCCGAATTGCTGTTTTAGCCTATGGGGGACCTCCTAAAACCTATTTTGGAGTCAATTGGTGGACTTTGAAAAATCTAAGGTTTTTTTTGGAAAAACTTTGAAACGTACGATTCGAATGCGCTATTACTTTGATCCGTACATTTCGAATTCTGACCTATTTGATTAAAAAAAACATTCAATTTAATTTCGGTTGGTGTTTTTGAATTCGAATTTCAAAGATTTTCAAATTTGATAAATCTGCCCCGAATTGTCTAAAAATCCTGCAAAACCACTTGGAATTATAATCTTGTGCTGTCCAATTATCATGGACTGTAGAACCTTACAGAATTAGTCTGAACAAAATCGTACTCCAAGTTGGCACCGGCATTTAAATAGCAGTGGGCGAAACCAAAAATGTTTTAGTATTTGTTTGGGACTGTTATTTCTACTGTTGTCTAGGGAAACATTTCAGATACACCTCTAAGAGAGGCACACAGTATGGCAGCCCCAGCTTACTTACAGATGTAAATGTGCAGAAGAGAACAGTTAGTGCAAACTAGAGATGCACCAAATTCAGAATTCAGTTGAGGAAATCATTTTTGCAGACTTCAGCTGAATCCTGCTTGTTTAGCCAATATGAATATAAATCCCTACAGTCATCTGACTGCACATGACCTTTCTTGTTCACAGATCTCTACAGAAAATGCAAACAGTTTTTAGGGGAGATGTGCTGCCACTTGGGTAACTGAATGTCTGTGCAGAAGCTTATATGATCTAAGGTTCTGAGGATGGTGAGAATGAGGAAGGTCACAGGTAACTTGCCTCTGTTCTAACAGGTCTTGGGTGCACAATATCCCGACTAACCAGTCTCTGAAATTAATTGCATTTGGGTGTGTAAGTGGTAGCCATGGATGGAACAGAAGCTGTACATACACTGAGATACTCTTTGATTTCTTTTTAAATGCCTCTATGAAGTCGCTGCTTATATTTAAAAGGATTCGGTCATGATTTTCTAACACTGAAATAATTCACTGTACAATATAAAACTTCATTCCTGAACCAGCAAGTGTGTTTAGTTGTAATATTGGTGTGTAGCTGCATCTCAGGTCATTTTGCCTGGTCATGTGATTTCAGAAAGAGCCAGCACTTTAGGATGGAACTGCTTTCTGGCAGGCTGTTGTTTCTCCTACTCAATGTAACTGAGTGTGTCTCAGTGGGACCTGGATTTTACTATTGAGTGCTGTTCTTAGATTAACCAGGCAGCTGTTATCTTGTGTTTGGGAGCTGCTATCTGGTTACCTTCCCATTGTTCTGTTGTTAGGCTGCTGGGAGAGGGGGAAGGGAGGGGTGATATCACTCCAACTTGCAGTACAGCAGTAAAGAGTGACTGATGTTTATAAGAGCACAAGTCACATGAATGGGGGAAGCTGGGAAACTGAAAATATGTCTAGCCCCATGTCAGATTTCAAAATTAAAAATATAAAAAAATCTGTCTGTTCTCTTTTGAGAAACGGATTTTAGTGCAGAATTCTGCTGGAGCAGAGGGGGGAGGGAGGGGTGATTTCACTCCAACTTGCAGCGCAGCAGTAAAGAGTGACTGAAGTTTATCAGAGCACAAGTCACATGACTGGGGGCAGCTAGGAAACCGACAATATGTCAAGCCACATGTCAGATTTCAAAATTAAATATAAAAAAATCTGTCTGTTCTCTTCTGAGAAATGGATTTCAGTGCAGAATTCTGCTGGAGCAGCACTATTAACTGATGCGTTTACAAAAAAAAACAAAACATTTTTTCCCATGACAGTATCCCTTTAAAGTCCACTGTAGTCCAAAATATTGCCCAAATGAAACCTTTGCGCAGTCTACGCATCTGGCAAAGAAAAGACCTAAAGCATTGCGTTTTTTTTACATATATACCTAAGCAATACGGTGGCCAGATATCTCATCCTCTACACTGCCTTCTTCCCAAAGCTCAACTGGGTGTGCAGGAAATAAAGGGTGCGACACATATTCTCTTCCCCTTTCCTGCAATAATATAGCAAAAACACCAAAAAAACTTCATATTCCCCCTCCCCGGATCTTCATCATGTTATTAGTGAAAGGTAAAGTTCCATAATATATTGGCCACCTGCCAGGGGAACTGGTAATTGTAGTTCAACTAGAGCCGAAGTGCAGCAGAGTAGGCATAAAGAAGTCTTTTTAGTTATATTAGTGCCATTCAGATTTGAAAACTTCCTCGTTACAAACTCCCAGAAACAGTGAAATGCCTAAAAATAAATCCAGCAAGGAAAGAATTAACTGGCATTGTAGATTCATGGTGAGAGGTTTGGCAGCGGAGAAGCCTATGCTCCCAGACCTATGAATCACTGCTCACATTGCAGACTGACTCGATTATATTCCCAGGCACATGACGGAATCTCCTGCGCTGCCAGAGAATCTAATGAGAAATAAAAATATCAGGCAAGGGTCGTCTTCCAGGCCGTGCCGATGATTTCCTGCAGAATTGTTACCTGGATTTCAGGATACGGTTACAGTCAACAAGGATCGGCCAATAGGAAAGTCCTGGCATTACTGAGAGGAAGGGACACTAACAACAGTGATGCTGCAAATATCACGGGGTTATTAGAAGCTTCTATAAAACACTAGGCCTAGGGTGGATTTGCTGACGTCCACTTAAAGGGGATATAAACCCAAAAATATCATTCTGCATGGAAATTAAATTCTAAGCCACTTTCCAAAAAAGTATACATTCTTTAAAATGGTATTTGTTAATGCAATTGCAACCGAAATTACATTTTAGTGTCAGTCGCTTTTTTGCACTGCTGGTTCTCGGTCTTGACTCAATGTAGCAGAAAAATCAGCCTTCTAGGCTGTCACAGGACTGTCAGTCAGCTGCATTCTGTTCAATAGTCAAACCCATCAGGGTTAAGAATGGAAAGAGCCAGACAGATACGGAGGTCAATATCAATTACATTTACAAATAACTTTGAAACCAGAGAAAACGTGTAATTTATTTATACTAGAAAGTTGGTTAGAATTATAAATTATTTTTTTTCATGATTTTTATAATGTAGTTTTTATTTCTAAATTACACGGCAAATAATTCACTCTACAATATCAAATGTCATTCCTGAACCAGCAAGTGTATTTAGTTGTAATATTGGTGTGTAGGTGCATCTCAGGTCATTTTGCCTGGTCATGTGCTTTCAGAAAGAGCCAGCACTTTAGGGTGGAACTGCTTTCTGGCAGGCTGTTGTTTCTCCTACTCAATGTAACTCAGTGGGACCTGGATTTTACTATTGAGTGTTGTTCTTGGATCTACCAGGCAGCTGTTATCTTGTGTTAGGGAGCTGCTATTTGGTTACCTTCCCATTGTTCTGTTGTTAGGCTGCTCAGGGGAGGGAGGGGGTGATATCACTCCAACTTGCAGTACAGCAGTAAAGCATGACTGAAGTTTATCAGAGCACAAGTCACATGACTGAGGGCAGCTGGGAAACTGACAATATGTCTAGCCCCATGTCAGATTTCAAAATTAAATATAAAAAAAACTGTCTGTTCTCTTTTGAGAAACGGATTTCAGTGCAGAATTCTGCTGGAGCAGAGGGGGGAGGGAGGGGTGATTTCACTCCAACTTGCAGCACAGCAGTAAAGAGTGACTGAAGTTTATCAGAGCACAAGTCACATGACTAGGGACAGCTGGGAAACTGACTAGCCCCATGTCAGATTTCAAAATTAAACACAAAAAAAAACTGTTGGCTCTTTTGAGAAATGGATTTCAGTGCAGACTTCTGCAGGATTAGCACTATTGTATGATGTATTTTGAAAAAAAAACTATTTTCCCATGACAGTATCCCTTTAAGCATAGTTTTTTTTTGGGGGGGAGGGGATTTGCAGAGGTGACTTTAAGTTAATATGACTGGCCAAACACCCCACATCTGATCAGCCAACACCTAGACACTTTCTATTGTGGACACCGGCAGTTACAATAAAATAGGCACAGCAAAGCCTATGCACTGTCCTTACGCACTAAGAGCACAATAGTTCAGCTATGCCTTACTGTAGAGAAAAGCTTTGTATACCAAGGGAATATCCAGGTGTGACATTACTGCACCTTTATACACTCAGTTGTTCCAAGGAGCTAATTCAAGGCACAGCTGCCCCAGTTCGGAGAGCACTGCACTTGGATGTGACTCCTTACAGCTCTAAATATATGAGCACAAACACTCCAACACACACGCAGACATGCACAGTATATGCACCAAATGAACAACTTGACATCAACACTACAGTCCAGAACCCTAGGACCGCAGTTCAGCAACAACTGAAGGTTGCACATTCCAATTTACAATGATCACATATAACCCTGGCATGCCAAGTAAAATAAATACATAAAGCTACATTTCTTCCGCAGCAAAAGCAAAGCGGTGTTCCTAAAAACGAAACGTAAATTCAGTAGCTCGACGCATCCCACTGACCTTGTGCAATTGCTATAGATTCAAATTTGTGCAGCTCCCGCAGGAGGCAGCTCCTCTCGGTGGCGTGCAGGCTGTAGATGAAGTCCTTGGCCCCTTGAGCCGTGTTTAGGGATTCAATAGGCTCCTTTCTTGGGTGAGTCCCCAACAACCTGCAGCTCAGCATGGCTGCGCCCCCGGTGCACTGTTGCTTGCCTACCCCTAGCCTGCTCCATGTCTTCAGATACACAGCAGGGCGCAGAGCAGTCCGACTCACAAACGGTAACATTGACATTGTACTGGGTGTTTGAGCTTGTTTCAGTGATAAAGCTGCTGTCAGCTCAATGGTGTGGGAGAGGGGAGTAAAGTGACAAAACCTAGACAGAAGTGTGCATAGATAAACCTCCGTGTCCAGCTACCACTACTGCAGCTGAATCATATACTTATTGTGGTCTCCAGTGTGTTATACTCACAGCTAATTCCTATGATCAATACGCTTGTTTTCCTAATGGGCTTGGGGGACTTTTGGAAGCACGTGTGATTTTTCTAAATGGGACCGATTGTGCAGCACTGCAAAATATATATTATTATTACTAATATATATATATTTGTATGTATAATGGATGATGATGAAAAAGTATTCCTTCTACTTAGCTTCAAAAAATGCTAGAAAACCACACAGAGGAGCCTGTGAGTCAGTGCAACCCTGTGGATGCTGCTAAATGACAGAATGAGGTAAATAAAGGAGAAGTAGTAATAATAATAATAATGAGCTGATGATGCAGGGGAGAGTTGTAGGTATAATGAGGATATAAAAACCAGGAGAGGTCGGTGCCAGGCAATTGTGGTGCCCAGCAGTGTGTGGCTCAGGTGCAATGTGATGGGTACAGGTAATGGGTGCAAGATGCTGGATGCAGGAGCTGGTGATGGGTGCAGGTGTTGGGAGCAGATTATGGGTGCAGGTGATGGTGATGGGAGCAGGTGATGATGGGTGACCTGGCGCTTGGGGTCACTGCTTGTTATGAGAAGGGTGCACATGTGAGACTGCAGGGAAGTGCAAGGAGGTGCGGGCAGGGTGTGGATGGGAGCCTCACACAGAACAGGCTGTGCATATAGATATAGTCCGGGTCCCACTCGGAATCCAGAGGAAAGAGAGGTTTAAAGTAGTCGAGTTCGTTCCTTTAAGTCCCAGTCTCTGCGCTGCAGTACGTCCCGGTCGAGCGCTGACAGCTTTCCCCCAACAGTCCAGCGGTGAGAAGCAGAGGCGCTATTCACTAACCTGCACCTACTGAGACGGCACCTCTTCACACAGTCCCAGATCTTCCTGGTACTGCGCATGCCTCAACGCCCTGCGCGCTCATTGGCTGGGAGCGTATGGCGCGTTCATTGGCTAGGAGAGTGCGGCGCCTGGGGATAGCGCATGCGTACTAGGTATGCTAACTGAGGAAGAGTTTAGTAGTGACTGTTCTGTGTGAGCAGAGTGGGGAGATGTAGGTAGAAACAGTATTTGCCCAGAGCCTCGGCTTCACGTGGGTCCTCTGAGGTGTAAGACAAACATTACTTATTGTTAGATATTTAGGTATCAAGGCTTCATTCAGTGGGGCGGGCAAACCTCCTCCCAACGTTTTGACTTGCGGGTGCCCGTTTTTGTGGCCACACCCCCTAATTACCATGTTCATTTTACAAAATTTGGTTATGAAAATTTGAACTACGGATGCACTGAATCCACTATTTTGGATTCGGCCGAATCCTCTGCGAATGATACGGCCGAATACCAAACCGATTCCGAATCCTAATTTGCATATGCAAATTAGGGGTGGGAAGAGGAGAACATTGTTTACTTCCTTGTTTTGTGACAAAAAGTCACTCGATTTCCCTCCCGCCCCTAATTTGCATATGTAAAAGGATTCGGCCGAATCCAAATCCTGCTGAAAAAGGCAAAATCCTGGATTTGGTGCATCCCTAGTAGTTTGAACACATTTCTGTGTTTTTTTTGTGTGTATTACAGTTTTGCTAACGAAGGTGAATTGCCCTTTAAGCTGCAAGTCAGAGTTTCCCTAAGAGACCTGCTTATCTTAAATTGTTACAAAAATATCTAAGTATCTATTCTGTGCTCTCTGCCAAAAGCCAATTAAGTTAGAAACGTTGTATCGTTTATGGCTGTTCAGTGCAGGAGATCAAAGAGAAATCCGGGACATTTCAGTAACAATCAGGGACTTGTTGAGAGTTGAGCTGTCAAATTGGGACTGTCCTGCAAAAAACGGGACATTTGGGAGGTATGGGTGGGGGATTGGACAGCAGCAATGCCTCTTCCTCCATATTTTTCTTATACATTTTGTAGAATTTGCCATTTTAGCTGTAAATTATTATGTTTATGTTGATTAATGAGTAAAAATCTGTATTAAGCTTAAAATGCTTTATCGGAGTGCACCGAATCCACTATTTTAGGATTGAGCCTAATATCGAATCTGAATCCTGATTTGTATATGGGGATCAGGGAAAGGAAGGGGAAAGAGAACTGCATGCTCAGCGAGAGGTTTTAAAAAAATTTACTTCCTTGTTGGTGTGACAAAAATTACATGATTTGGTGTCTATGGATTCGGTTCAGCCAGGCTCTTGGATTCCAGGATTCTGCTGGAAAAAAAAAGGCAGAATCCCGAACCGACTGCTGGATCCAGAAAGTTCCGAATTACAAAATGGCCGCCTCTCATAGACTTCATTTGATCCAAACAATCCAAATTTGTAAAAATTATTTAATTGTTCTCTGTAATAATAAAACAGTAGCTTGTACTTGATCCCAACTAAGATATAATTAATCCTTATTGGAAGCAAAACCGGCCTATTGGGTTTATTTAATGTTTATATGATTTTATGGTAGATCCAAATTATGTAAATAAACACAGTTGAAAAAAAGATATAGGCCGCTCCAAAACTCACCCCCTGCGTGTTTGTCTTAGTGTAGTTCCATTTTTATTCCTAGTGCTCTGCCATCAGCATTCCCACTGAAATAATATTTGCTCAAAGAATAGAAAGGCGGCACTCCGGTTAAAATTGAAAAAGGTGGTTTATTCCATCAGGTCACTGAACATCATCGCCTGATGCGTTTCGGGAGTAACTCCCTTAATCAAAGCTGATTAAGGGAGTTACTCCCAAAACGCGTCAGGCAGTGGCGGAACTACAGGGGGAGCAGGGGGTGCGAGCGGGCCAGGGCCCGCACCCCCTCAGGGCCCCCCGGCAGCTCGTGCACCACTCTTGTGCCGTTTCCGGCCATAGGGAGGGGGGCAGGGCCCGGCTGCACGTCCCGCGCCAGGGCCCGCCCCCCTCTAGTTACGCCTCTGGCGTCAGGTGATGATGGTCAGTGACCTGATGGAATAAACCACCTTTTTCAATTTTAACTGGACTGCCGCCTTTCTATTCTTTGAGCAAATTATGGAAAGATCCATTATCCATTATTGTTATTTTGTGCATTTTCTTTTACAATAAAACTGACAGTGGGCTGATTGTACCCTATTTTGGGACTCGTGTCATTTTGTGCATGTCTGAGCAAGAGTGAGCCCAGTCCACCCCAGGAAAGCAACATCACGCTACCCGTAACCCCTACATTAGGCACCTAGCCCAAATACGTGTGATAGACCTAGCGGTAATGAATGCAGTAGTAAAAATTATTATGAAGTAAAAAACTGTTTATTTAGGACATAATAGCCTCACGAGTTTGTACCAAACAGGCACTTACTCATAGGCCTATGAGTAAGTACCCATTTGGTACGAAACGCATTAGGCTATTATGTCCTAAATAATGTTTTTTACTTCATAATAATTTTTGCTACTGCATTCATTACCGCTAGGTCTATCACACGTATTTGGGCTTGGAGTTATAGCAACCCACTGGACTGGGGTTTAATGTGTTGATACCATAGTGTAAATATTTGGAAATGTCTTTTGTAAGTGATTATATATATTTACAATACTTACAGTACATACACATGCCACTACTTCAAGAAAACCTATTTTCTTGACTCACATAAATAGGAGGCACATCTTTACACAGTTGCATTGGTGAAAGTGTTTCTTTTGCAAAGCCCTACCACTTTGTTAAAGGATAAGTAAACCTTTAAAATTAGTGAATGTAAAATCGATGAGGGGGCTATTCTAAGCACTTTTGCAATGTACATTCATTATTTATTTTGTTTTTATTCCAAGATGTTAAGGGATACATGAACTGTTAAAGGAAATGTAACACTAAACATTTTTTTAGTAAAAAATCTATTCTACCCTGCACTAAAATAAGCTCTGTCCTGCACAAAGTTTATCACTTGCAATGCTTTTTTAAAAAAAATCATGATATAACTCTGCTTCTGGTCTTCTGCATAAAGGCGATGGGGCGACATTCCCTCTGCAAGATCAAACATGCGGCACTCAACATCTCCTCCTAGCCTGAACTCTGCTCAAATTTTTCGGCTGCCCTGTTTCGTGCCTTTATGCAGAACACCAGAAGCATTTCATGGGTTATATCATGTTTTGTTTTAAATAAAGCATTACAAGTGGTAAACTTTGTGCAGGACAGAGCTTATCTTAGTGCAGGGTAGAATAGATTTTTTACTAAAAAAAAATTTAGTGTAACATTTCCTTTACATTTCCTAGCGCCACCTACTAGTCAGTTTCCCACCAGTCTGACTACCAAGTAGTCAAGGAAGTTCTCAGGAGAAAGAAAGAGGCTGCTCTGATTTTTGTTATATTTCTGCCTAGGAAAAATATAGAAACCTTTCTCAATCTTTCCTAAGCAGAAGAACATCAGAGCAGCCTCTTTCTTTCTCCTGACGACTTCCTTGACTACTTGGTGGTCAGACTGGTGGGAAACTGACCAGCAGGTGGCGCTGTTGTAACAAATTCATTCATATTAACTAGGGATGCACCGAATCCACTATTTTGGATTCGGCCGAACCCCCAAATCCTTTGTGAAAGATTCGGCCGAATACCGAACCGAATCCGAACCCTAATTTGCATATGCAAATTAGGGATGGGAAGGGGAAAATTATTTTATTTCCTTGTTTTGTGACAAAAAGTCCCGCGATTTCCCTCCCCACCCCTAATTTGCATATGCAAATTAGGATTCGGTTCAGCCGGGCAGAAGGATTCGGCCGAATCCGAATCCTGCTGAAAAAGGCTGAATCCCGAACCGAATTCTGGATTCAGTGCATCCCTAATATTAACAGCACATGTATCCCTTAATATCTTGGAATAAAAAAAATATAAATAATGAATGTCGATTGCAAAATTTCTTAGAATGGCAGCCTCGTCAATTTTACATTTACTTATTTTAAAGGTTTACTTATGCTTTAAGACTTTGGAAAAAGGTGGACATCCCATTCAAGGAATTGGCAATAGCAAGATATTGTAGCATTCCTAGCAATTTCTACAGACTGTGGTTTCAGCAAGACTGGAAGTGTTCATTGCACAAAGATAGGATGTGTTCTTTGTGCAAAGAACTAAGAAATGTCAAGTGTCACAGACTGAATATGAAATTGCCAGCGTGTCCTGTGCAAGACTTACTGGAGCCAGCAACATTTTTTAGAAATCCGTAGGACGATGTGTAAACTGTAAGATGAAGAAAAATTTGCTAATGGAATTACAGAGAATTAAAGATACATCCATAAAAAAAAACATTTTCTTAATATTCTAGAAATCTTAGAATGTATATATTTGTGGGCAGGGCATATCTGAATACCATACTTTCTGAAAGGCGAGAGGCTATTAATTTAGCAGTTACAGTATTTGCAACTAGGGATGCACTGAATCCACTTTTTGGGATTCGGCTGAATCCCCGAATCCTTCATGAAAGATTCGGCCGTCTACCGAATCCGAATCTTAATTTGCATATGCAAATTAGAGGTGAGAATGGGAAAAAGTGGGAAAATAATGTTTTACTTCCTTGTTTTGAGACGAAAAGTCACGTGATTTCCCTTCCTACACCTAATTGAAATATGCAAATAAGGATTCAGATTAGTTTCGCCACATACAAGGATTCGGCCGAATCTGAATCCTGCTGAAAAACGGAGAATCCCGGCCGAATCCTGAACCGAATCCTGGATTCAATGCATCCCTATTTGCAACGTTTACCAGATATATTCCACAATGAGCTAAAAGTTGTTATTCGTCATTATATACACAGAAATCCACTTAGTGGCTCAAAAGACATTCTTGAGTTTTTTAAGTTTCATTTTTTTTTGTACAGGTATGGGATCTGTTATCCAGAAGGATCCAAATTATAGAAAGGCCCTCTGCCATAGACTCCATTTTATCCAAATAATTCTTATTTTTAAAAATGTTTTCCTTTTTCTTTGGAATAATAAAACAGTAGCTTGTGCTTGATTCTTATTAAGCTATAATGAATTCTTACTGGAAGCAGAACCAGCCTATTGGGCTTAGTTAATGGGATTCTGTCATGATTTTTATGATGTATTTTTTATTTCTGATTTACACTGTTTACACTGCAAATAATTCACTCTGCAATATAAAATTTAATTCCTCAAATAGCAAATGTATTGTTTTAGTTGTAATATTGGTGTGTAGGTGCATCTCAGGTCATTTTGCCTGGTCATGTGATTTCTAGGGATGCTCCGAATCCAGGATTCGGTTCGGGATTCGGCTCTTTTCAGCAGGATTCGGATTCGGCAAATTAGGTGCGGGGACGGAAATTACGTGACTTTTTGTCACAAAACAAGGAAGTAAAAAATGTTTTCCCCTTCCTACCCTTAATTTGCATATGCAAATTAGGATTCGGTATTCGGCCGTTTCTTTCGTGAAGGATTCCTGGGGTTTGGCCAAATCCAAAATAGTGGATTCAGTGCATCCCTAGTGATTTCAGAAAGAGCCAGCACTTTAGGATGGAACTGCTTTCTGGCAGGCTGTTGTTTCTCCTACTCAATGTAACTGAATGTGTCGCAGTGGGACCTGGATTTTAACTATTGCGTTTTGTTATTAGATCTACCAGGCAGCTGTTATCTTTTGTTAGGGAGCTGTTATCTGGTTACCTTCCCATTGTTCTGTTGTTAGGCTGCTGGGGGGGGTCATATCACTCCAACTTGCAGTACAGCAGTAAAGAGTGACTGAAGTTTATCAGAGTATAAGTCACATGACTAGGGGCAGCTGGGAAACTGACAATATGTCTAGCCCCATGTCAGATTTTAAAATGAAATATAAAAGGCTCTTTTGATAAATGGATTTCAGTGCAGAATTCTGCTGGAGCAGCGCTATTAATATGTTAATATGAATTAACTTTTAGTATGATGTAGAGAGGGATAGCCTGAGACTATTTACAACTGGTTTTCATTTTTTATTATTTGTGGTTTTTGAGTTATTTAGCTTTTTATTAAGCAGCTCTCCTGCTATTTCAGCAATCTGGTTGCTAGGGTCCAAGTTACCCTAGCAACCATGCACTGACTTAAATAAGAGACTGGAATATGAATAGGAGAGGCCTGAATGAAAAGATGATTAATAAAAGTAACAATAAGAATACATGTGTAGCCTTACAGAGCATTTGAAAGCTGGAAAGAGTCAGGAGGAAACGGCAAATTAACCAAAAACTATTCAAAATACATAATGAAGACCAATTGACAAGTTGCTTAGAATTGGCTATTCTATAAAGTGAACTTAAAGGTGAACCACCCCTTTAAAGGACGAGGAAGGTGTAAATGACTGGGGGATATGAATTTGTTAAAATTAATTCTACATTCATTATTTATTTTGTATACTTTTTAACTAACTCCTTGTTGGTTCCGCAGCAGAAAGCCCGGGGCGTCGTTGAACACTGGAATCCACAGGGCCCACTGCTTCCAAGGTTCCTCAACAGATGAGTACATTACAGTGACAGTAGTGTAAGATGAGACAGAAGGGCTTCATGATGGTGACAATAGTGTAAGATGAGACAGAAGGGCTTCATGATGGTGACAGTAGTGTAAGATGGTAACTGGACAGCTAGAAGTTTGTGAGTAGTATAAGAGTGCAACAGTTGGGCAACACTGGAACAATGGGAGAGATGGTGGTGACAATTGTATAAAATAGTAGGGCCCCAGACAGCAGCAGTCATACTGTATATTGGATGAATGGAGGATACCAGGCAAAGCAAACCTAAATGATAACAGTGGGAAAAGATGGCGGGACAGAAGTATAAGATTGTAACAGTAGGGCTAAAAGGTTGTGCCAGTAGTATAAGATGGTGACAGTTGGGTACGATGCCGGTGACAATTTATAAGATGGTGACACTTGCTTAAAATCCAATGTTTCAACACACACTGTCCAGTTCTTATCGGAAGCTAAACACATATAAAATATATATATTTGGCAGAAATCACACTGAGGTTAAGAACCCATAAACTGAATGAGAACACTTGTACCTAGATTCAGTGATGTTTTAACATGAATTCCTAGTTCCATCTAGTGGTACAAATGGAGGTTACCCAGAGACAGCAAATGAGATCCTGTTTTTACTTCTAAACTGCCAGGAATTATCACCCTTTCTGTTAATATAGCTCAGCGCTCCCCAACCTTTTTTGCACCAGGGACCAGTTTAAAGCAAGACAATTTTTCTGTGGACCGGGGCGAGGACGGGCTGATGCGTGGGTGCATTTCAGGCTTACCAAAAAACACTGTCCAAACAGTATTTCGGTCCTTGTCGCGATCAGTAGAAAGTTTCCTGGGCTTTGCGCTGCTATTGTCATGGTGATGGCACGACGGATGACAGGTAATTGGGGCCTTTTTAATTGTTTTTGCATCTTTCATAGACTGCAGCCAGGACTAGAGGAGGCCTGGTTCTGCACAGCCCACAGCCCAGTGGTTGGGGACCCCTGATATAGCTGGTCATTTTTAAAGCTAAAAGAACTGTTCTCTAGCTTTTCATATTAAAGGAAATTGTACACATGAATAAGTGACATGCATGTGCTCCACTGAGACTATGAGGCTGGATTTCTGATCCCTCCTGCTGCCTGAACAGTGTACAACAGCCACTAGGTCAGCATTTTCACTATCGATGGAGTCCTGGATTGGATTTTGGATTCAGCCGAACCTGAGCTTTTTTTTATCAGGAATCAGCCAAATCCAAAAGCCCAGCAGAACAGAATCCGAATATATAAAGCAAAAAAATTGTCTGTGCGAGCCGACCCACGGTCTCGTGCGATTATAATCATTGAGAGAGCCTAACAGTTAGCATCCCCAGTGAATATACCTTAAAGAGATTCTGTCATTATTATTATTATTATTATTAACATGTATTTATATAGCGCCAACATATTGCGTAGCACTGTAAAGTAAATGTGATTATACAACTACATCACACGAATTGCATATATAGAATATATGGAGTAACAAACAACACAATCAATACAGGTACAAAAAGGTGAGGAAGGCCCTATGCATAGGCATACAGTCTAAAGGGAAGGGAGTAATACACAAGGTGTGGGAGTGGGCAAGATCGAAGCAAGTGGGTGAGAAATGTGGTACTGTATGTGGTGTTGCGTTTGGTAGTTAAGCAGAGTGAGGGTAGGCTTCTCGAAAGAAGTGCGTTTTCAGAGATTTTTTGAAAGCAGAAAGGTTGGGAGAAAGTCGGACAGACCGTGGGAGAGAGTTCCAGAGGAGGGGTGCAGCCCTTGCAAAGTCTTGAATGCGAGCATGTGAGGAGGTAATGAGAGAAGAGTTGAGTAGCAGGTCAGTAGAGGAGCGTAGTAAGCGAGTGGGTGAGTATATAGAGATGAGTTCAGAGATGTAGGGTGGAGCAGAGTTGTGAAGTGCTTTGAAAGTCAGTGTCATTAATTTGAATTTGATTCTGAAAGGTAACGGAAGCCAGTGCAGGGATTGACAGAATGGCGAGGCAGAGGAGGAGCGGTTGCTGAGGTGTATGAGCCTCGCAGCAGTGTTCATTATGGACTGTAGAGGTGACAGTCTCTGGAGGGGGAGGCCAATTAAAAGAGAGTTACAGTAGTCTAGACACGATATGATGAGAGAGTGAATAAGAATTTTGGCAGCGTCTTGGGTGATAAATGATCGTATTTTGGAAATGTTCCTTAGGTGGAAGTGACATGAATTAATAAGTGACAGGATATGAGGAGTGAATGACAGGGCAGAATCTAGGATAACCCCAAGGCACCGGGCCTGGGGAGAGGGGGTGATAGTGGAATTGTTAACTATGATGGATACTTCGGGGATGCTACTGGTGTTAGTTGGAGGAAAGAGAACCATTTCAGTTTTAGAGAGGTTTAATTTAAGGTAGCGTTGCGACATCCAGGTAGAGATAGCGGACAGGCAGGAGGAGACGCGAGTTAGGAGTTCTGGGTTGAGATCAGGAGATGAGAGATAGATCTGAGTATCGTCAGCATAGAGGTGGTAGTGGAAACCATATGAATTTATTAATTTGCCAAGGGAGGAAGTGTAGAGGGAGAATAGTAATGGTCCTAGGATAGAGCCTTGAGGAACTCCAACAGAAAGAGGTAGGGGAGAAGATGATGCTCCATTGTAGGAGACACTGAAGGAACGATTGGTGATGTAAGAAGAGAACCAGGACAGGGCTGTGTCATGAAGGCCAAGCGACTGGAGGGACTGGAGGAGGAGAGGGTGATCTACAGTGTCAAATGCGGCTGAGAGATCAAGCAGTATTAGTAGTGAGAAATGATTGTTGGCTTTAGTGGTTAAAAGGTCATGTCATGATTTTTATGATGTAGTTTTTATTTCTAAATCACAGTTTAATAATTCACTCTACAATATAAAATTTCATTCCTGAACCAGCAAGTGTATTTAGTTAGCAGTATCCCTTTAACTTCTCTATTAAAAGCCAAATTCTAATAAACAAAATACTATATACATAGTCTTTAGTTCTCCTTTAAAGATACCAGGTATGATTTTTTTGGTTCTCGCTATGCACCATATAGAAAAGCCAACAGTGATTCTGTCACATGGCTACTTTCAGCATGTTTCTACATAAAGAGTTTTAGAGGCCAATTGTACTATCTATACCTGTCATTTGTATTACCAGTCTCCCCACAGACCTATTAAATTCTGCAACTGAAATCTCGTTCATGTGACTGGGCTGGGTCCAAGTGTGTCCAACATTTGATCATTATAAACAGCATTTGCATTTAAAGCAAGTATGTTACTTTTGCATATTCTCTAATTTTTGAAAAGAAGCTTGAGACTTAAAGCAACAGTAACAACAAAAAATGAAAGTGTGTTGAAGTAATGAAAATGTAATGCACTGTTGTACTGCACTGGTACAACTAGTGTGTTTGCTTTAGAAACTCAACTATAGTTTATATAAACAAGCTGCTGTGTAGCCATGGGGGCAGCCATTCAAGCACAGGATAAACAGTAGATAACAGATAAGTACTACTATAGTTTATATAAACAAGCTGCTGTGTGGCTACTACTATAGTTTATATAAACAAGCTGCTGTGTAGCCATGGGGGCAGCCATTCAAGCACAGGATACACAGTAGATAACAGATAAGTACTACTATAGTTTATATAAACAAGCTGCTGTGTAGCCATGGTAGGAAAGCTTTTCGAAGGGTTAATAAAGGATAAGATACTGGACTTCATAGCAAATCATAATACTATGAGTTTGTGCCAACATGGTTTTAAGCGTAATAGATCTTGCCAGACTAACTTAATTTCTTTTTATGAGAATGTAAGTAGAGACCTCGATTCTGGGATGGCAGTGGATGTGATTTACTTAGACTTTGCTAAAGCATTTGATACAGTGCCACACAAAAGGTTACTGGTTAAATTAAGGAATGTTGGCCTGGAACATAGTATTTGTACCTGGATAGAGAACTGGCTAAAAGATAGACTACAAAGAGTGGTGGTAAATGGAACATTTTCTAATTGGACCAGTGTTGTTAGTGGAGTACCGCAGGGCTCTGTATTAGGTCCCTTGCTTTTCAACTTGTTTATTAATGACCTGGAGGTGGCCATTGAAAGTACTGTTTCTATTTTTGCAGATGAGACTAAATTGTGCAGAACTATAGGTTCCATGCAGGATGCTGACACTTTGCACAGTGATTTGTCTAAACTGGAAAACTGGGCAGAAAACTGGAAAATGAGGTTCAATGTTGATAAATGCAGGTTATGCACTTTGGCAAAAATAATATAAATGCAAGTTATACACTAAATGGCAGTGTGTTGGGAGTTTCCTTAAATGAGAAGGATCTAGGGGTCTTTGTAGATAACACGTTGTCTAATTCTGGGCAGTGTCATTCTGTGGCTACTAAAGCAAATAAAGTTCTGTCTTGTATAAAAAAGGACATTAACTCAAGGGATGAAAACATAATTATGTCTCTTTATAGGTCCCTGGTGAGGCCTCATCTGGAGTATGGGGGCAGTTTTGGGCTCCAGTCCTTAAGAGGGATATAAATGAGCTGGAGAGAGTGCAGAGACTAAGTGCAACTAAACTGGTTAGAGGGAGGGAAGAGTTAAATTATGAGGGGAGACTGTCAAGGTTGGGGTTGTTTTCTCTGGAAAAAAGGCGCTTGTGAGGGGACATGATTAGACTTTACAAGTACATTAGAGGACATTATAGACAAATAGCAGGGGACCTTTTTACCCATAAAGTGGATCACCGTACCAGAGGCCTCCCCTTTAGACTAGAAGAAAAGAACTTTCATTTGAAGCAACATAGGGGGTTCATCACAGTCAGGACAGTGAGGTTGGGGAATGCACTGCCGGGTGATGTTGTGATGCTGATTCAGTTAATGACTATAAGAATGGCTTGGATGACTTTTTGGACAGACATAATATCAAAGGCTATTCTGATACTAAGCTCTATAGTTAGTATAGGTATGGGTATATAGAATTTAATTAAAAGTAGGGATGAGTGTATGTATGGATGCTGGGTTTTCATTTGGAGGGGTTGAACTTGATGGACTTTGTCTTTTTTCAACTATGTAACTAACTATGTAACTATGGGGGCAGCCATTCAAGCACAGGATAAACAGTAGATAACAGATAAGTACTACTATAGTTTATATAAACAAGCTGCTGTGTAGCCATGGGGGCAGCCATTCAAGCACAGGATACACAGTAGATAACAGATAAGTACTACTATAGTTTATATAAACAAGCTGCTGTGTAGCCATGGGGGCAGCCATTCAAGCACAGGATACACAGTAGATAACAGATAAGTACTACTATAGTTTATATAAACAAGCTGCTGTGTAGCCATGGGGGCAGCCATTCAAGCACAGGATACACAGTAGATAACAGATAAGTACTACTATAGTTTATATAAACAAGCTGCTGTGTAGCCATGGGGGCAGCCATTCAAGCACAGGATACACAGTAGATAACAGATAAGTACTACTATAGTTTATATAAACAAGCTGCTGTGTAGCCATGGGGGCAGCCATTCAAGCACAGGATACACAGTAGATAACAGATAAGTACTACTATAGTTTATATAAACAAGCTGCTGTGTAGCCATGGGGGCAGCCATTCAAGCACAGGATACACAGTAGATAACAGATAGGTACTACTATAGTTTATATAAACAAGCTGCTGTGTAGCCATGGGAGCAGCCATTCAAGCACAGGATACACAGTAGATAACAGATAAGTACTACTATAGTTTATATAAATAAGCTGCTGTGTAGCCATGGGGACAGCCATTCAAACAGGATACACAGTAGATAACAGATAAGTACTACTATAGTTTATATAAACAAGCTGCTGTGTAGCCATGGGGGCAGCCATTCAAGCACAGGGTACACAGTAGATAACAGATACGTACTACTATAGTTTATATAAATAAGTTGCTGTGTAGCCATGGGGGCAGCCATTCAAGCACAGGATACACAGTAGATAACAGATAAGTACTACTATAGTTTATATAAACAAGCTGCTGTGTAGTCATGGGGGCAGCCATTCAAGCACAGGGTACACAGTAGATAACAGATACGTACTACTATAGTTTATATAAATAAGTTGCTGTGTAGCCATGGGGGCAGCCATTCAAGCACAGGATACACAGTAGATAACAGATAAGTACTACTATAGTTTATATAAACAAGCTGCAGTGTAGCCATGGGGGCAACCATTCAAATCTGAGGAGAAAAGGCACAGGATACACAGCAGATAACAGATAATCTCTGTAGTATACAATGAGATTCTTCAATATTTGTTATCTACTGTGTATCCTGTGCTTGAATGGCTGCCCCCAGCAGCTTGTTTATATAAACTATAGTAACATTTCTGAACCAAATACACCAGTTTTACCAATGCAGGGCAACACCAGGGCTGCCGAAGGGGGGCCCGGCAGTGCTGCATTTTTGAAAGAGCCAGGCCCCCCTTACGAGAGCCCAAGCCGTGCAGCCATTTCCCAGGTTGTAGAATGCGGAAGTGCCGAGAAGCCGAAGTCCCGAAGCGGCGAAAAGACCCAAAGTCACGAAAGGAGGCAAAGTTGAAGTCCTGAAGCCTTGAGTTCAATTCTACTGAACACCAGTTTGTGTTTGTTTTTTTTTTCTTTAATCCCCTGGCCACCAATGTATTATTTTAATATTCTTTAGGCCCCTGCCACCAATGTTTTTTTTTAAAAAAAAAAATTTTGGGGCCCCAATTTTTTTTGTACTTGTAAGGGGGGCCCTGGCACCAATATTTTTTTTTTTTAAATCTAAAACATTTTTTTTACATTTTTTTGGGGGCCCCAATTTTTTTTAACTTGTAAGGGGCCCTTGCCACCAATATTTTTTTTTTAAAATTTAAAACATTTTTTTTACATTTTTTTGGGGGCCCCAATTTTTTTTAACTTATAAGGGGGCCCTGACCATCAATAGCTTTTTATAACTTGTGTGTGGGGGGGGTTACTTTTTAGGAGCTGATGTCTGTGTGGTCTTTTAACTGTGATGTGGAGTGGGCGGGATATGGGGTGGGGCTTGGGCGTGAGGGGGGGTGGGCGGGGCCCAGGGGGCCCCAAAAATATTGTTGGGGCCCCCAAAATGTTGTTGTACGGGGCCCCGTGATTTCTAATGGCGGCCCTGGGCAACACTACATTATATTGTCATTCCTTTAAATCACATTCATTTTTTTGTGTTACTGTTCCTTTATCCGACTGAGTCAGCAAAAGGTAATTCCCTATAACCCAGTCCCTTGGTTCATTCATGGCTTTCAAAGTCCAACCCTCTGCAGGCATTTTTACGGTTAATGAATAAAACTTGGATTTACTATTATTGTTACACATCAACATATTGTTGGCTTATAGCTGTGTGGGTGTCTCTTTATTTCAGTGTGTGCTACTATTATATCTAGGAATATAAAGCTAGATATAAAATCATTTCTGACCCCGAGTCAGATTTCTTCCAAGATCAACTACTTCAACCGATCTCACTTTAAATCATAAAATATACATTAAGACACCTCTCAGGAAGAAATTTCATAATCCGACCATCCTTACAGACGACCCCAATCCTAATCTGATGGTTACATTCCCCCTCCTCCGGTCTCAAAGCATTGCCTTTTATCGCCTGCATTGCACAGAATGCTTAATATATATTTTACATGCTGCAAATCGTCTTTGAGTTGTGTCTTTAGGATGCAGTTTTGGGTAATAGCAGCAATGTATGGGATAAAATGGTTAGAAGTGATGGTATAAATGGACAGGTAGATGGTATAAATCGGGCATACTTGATGAAACATTAAGAGGATCAGGGACATACCTGTACCGCTGCTACTTCATACATTAAAGGAGAACTCTCCCCCAATAACAAAAAAGCCCCTACGTACTACCCTAGGTAGTCCCCTCTCCCTCCCGCATAGTTAGTTACCCCTGAAATCGCCCCTATGATTTTGCTCATGTATCGTTGAATAGAAAGAGCAGCAGAGCTCATGGGCGCCATCTTCCAGATCTCCAGTATTCTTCTGTAAGTGAGCACTGTATTGGTGTATATTGGGTAGAGGCACCTGGAAGGTTGTTTAGCATCTCTGCATACAAACTGATATGAGCCACAAAATGGAAGTGTTTAATAATTATAAGCACCGTCTACTTTATTTGCCCTTTAATTGTCAATAAAACATAATATGGGCACAGGTGGGTACCTCCACTATTGTTCTAATGACGTAACCTCACCCACACATTCGAATGAATTACTCTTATAAGGCTCAGCCTCTTTGGGTGCCACCTGCAGCAGAAAGTGGATGGTACTCAGAACCTGGGAAGAGATAGGGCCAGTAGATGTAGATAGTTTGAGTTCTGTAATAACTCACTCCAGAAATGAGAGAGAGAAGCTTAGGTTAGCTAGTAAGCTCCAACAAGGAGATTAGAAGGATTTGCAGTCCTGGATGTACCACCCGTTGTGCCCAGACCCGCTTGCTGCTGGCAGAGCCTTGCTCCTTCCTGACCACCCCTCCCCCATCCTGCAAAAACTGGCGCCCAATTGATTTAATCAACCTGATAGCAACACCCTTCCTGCAAAAACTGGCGCCCAATTGATTTAATCAACCTGATAGCAACACCCTTCCTGCAAAAACTGGCGCCCAATTGATTTAATCAACCTGATAGCAACACCCTTCCTGCAAAAACTGGCGCCCAATTGATTTAATCAACCTGATAGCAACACCCTTCCTGCAAAAACTGGCGCCCAATTGATTTAATCAACCTGATAGCAACACCCTTCCTGCAAAAACTGGCGCCCAATTGATTTAATCAACCTGATAGCAACACCCTTCCTGCAAAAACTGGTGCCCAATTGATTTAATCAACCTGATAGCAACACCCTTCCTGCAATAAATCTGCCACGGCCCATCCCCCCAAAAACCACATTTATTTTTATCTATTTAACAGGTAGTTTCGGGATCACATCACCTCCATTTAATGAGGTTTATAATGTTATAGAATGGCCAATTCTGAGCAACTTTTAAATTGGTCTTCATTATTTATAGTTTATTTTTTCATTATTTACTTTCTTCTGCTCTTTCCAGCTTCCAATTGGGGGTCACTGACCCCATCTAACAAAAAATGCTCCAAAAGGCTACACGTGTATTGTTATTGCTACTTTTTAATATTCGTCTTTCTATTCATGTCTCTCCTATTCATATGCCAGTCTCTTATTGATATCAATGCCTGGTTGCTAGGGTAATTTGGACCCTAGGAACCAGATTACTGGAATGGCAAACTGGAGAGCTGCTGAATAAAAAGCTAAATAACTCCAATTGCAAATTGTCTCAGAATATTATTCTCTACATCATGCTTGAAGTTATTTAAAAGCAAACAACCAATTTAGCTTTCTGGTTACATGTGTAATTGGCAATATGTTTACCCCAGTTCCTACCAATCAACCCAGTCCCAGAGAAGTCTCCCCAATCCCCACCTCAATCTAAAGCACCCACTCTCCTACCTACATAGAGATATGTTTTCCTAAGTATCTCCCAGTGACAGGACTCAGACTTCCCATGTCTTATCATTCACTATTCTATATCTTCACTACTGAATTATAATTTCATGATATATTCGCTTGCAGTTCGCTAAAACCAATGCAGACTACACTGCTCCTTCGTAATATGCTTGGGTTTCAGCGCTGAAGGGAAGCGGAAGTCGAATGCAAGGTTTGACGCAGGCGCATTCCCTGCACAGGCTCGTTTCCGCCATGAGTTGGACGTCAGCGGAAGCAGCGTTGGTGCAGTGACGCAGCCACCCTCCTGTTGTGTGAGTGTCGGCCGCGGAACGGTATGAGGGGGCATTTGGATTCCGGAGGGAAATAGCCCGCGGGGGGCGGCGGAGTTCATGGAGTCTTCGGTGGTGGTGGGGCAGCGGATGCGGGCCGTGCTGGATGTGGCCTTGCGAGTCCCCTCTCTGTTTATCACGGACGCCATTCTGAACTTGCCTCACGATGCCTCTGCCGGCTTCCTGTCACTGCTGCTGCAGCTCGCGCTCAGACTGCTGGGTAAGGATTGCTGGGAGGGTCGGCTAGCTGTGAAGTGCAAGCCCTCATCTAGGGTTTTTGTAGGCTCTTGTTAGTGAGGATTGTCACCCTGGGACCCTGTTCATTTCACTGACTTAGATCTATTATACAGCCAGGAGCCCTCCTGCTTCTCCCAGTGGCTCCCCCACCCACCCCAAAGGCTTCAACTGGCTGCTGGGAGTTGTAGTTGATTGACATGTTCCATATATTCCTTGTCCAGCTCTGACTGCCCCCAGCCTTGCTCTCTCCCCATGTCAATCCCCCTCTCTCTCTTTAACTTGCAATATATTTAATTTATATTTATTCATTTGCACCTTCAGATTCTTTTGGTCAATTTGAAGTCCAACATTTGTTGCTAGGGGCCTTCTTAAAGGGTTTGTTCACCTTCCAAACACATTTTTTTTAGGGATGCACCAAATCCAGTATTCGGTTCGAGTTTCGGCATTTTTCAGCAGGATTCTGATTCGGCTGAATCCTTCTGCCCGGCTGAACCGAATGCGAATCCTAATTTGCAACGGGGAGGGAAATTGCGTGACTTTTTGTCACAAAACAAGGAAGTAAAAAATGTTTTCCCCTTCCCACCCCTAATTTACATATGCGGATTCGGTATTCGGCCGAATCTTTCGAGAAGGATTCGGGGGTTCGGCCGAATCCAAAATAGTGGATTCAGTGCTTCCCTACTTTTTTTCAATTCAATTGTTTTTAGATTGTTCCCCAGACATAAAGACTTTTTTTCAACTTACTTTCCATTATTTTTTACTGTTTTTCCAAAATCTAAGTGTAAAGTTGAATGTTTGTGTCTCTGGTGTTTGAGTCTGGCAGCTCAGTAATTCAGGTGCAGACTCTAAACCAGGGGTCCCCAACCTCCAGGGCACGGACAGTCCTGAACTGGGCCGCCGAACAATTAACACGGCTCGCCAAATTGGATGCCAACCCCCTCCCCAACCCCTCACCACTAGGGTTGCCATCTGGATGGTATTTTACCCGCCTAGCCAGTAAAACACCTCCCAAGGCCGGGGCAGCTTTTACAAATTTACCGGCATTGTAGATGCCCTTGGCCCGCTACCAATTCGCGCCGTACTTACCTTTTTTTTTTCACTTTTTGTCCATCGCGCTTGTTGCTCCACCACTTTTTGCGGCACTGTGCGCGACTCCACCCCCTTTTACGTCACGGGTCGCCCCCCCGCCGGCCAGTAAATCTTTTTAAAAAAGGTGGCAACCCAATTCATGACCCCCCGACCCCTTACAACTGCCCTGAACGTCCCCCCTCGGTCCTTGGAAAAAAATTTGCCCTTTTTTTGGTCCCCTGGCCAAAAAAGGTTGGGGACCCCTGCTCCAAACTGTTACAATTTTGCAACATTTAGTTGATCCATTTCTCAGCAGCATCTCTGGAGTATTAACAACTATTGTATCAATTCTAGCAGCTGCCTGTAATGAAATCAAGGGGGTCGACGACCCCTCCCAGGGCTGCTTCTGAAGGTGAAAAATGACACTTTACACTAAAATATTAGAAAAACAGTGACATGTAGAAAACAGAAAGTAACTGGAAAAAGTCGTTAAAGTCGTGGTGATCTATCTGAAAACAACTAGTTGTTTGAAGGTGAACCGCCCCTTTAATTAGTAACCCGGTACAGAAATCTTTGTGGTTTCAGCCATTCATCAATAGCTGCACGGCTAATTGAATCTCACTGTAATTAATCTTCAGGTTGGGCCTTCCGAGGGTATGTAGAAGAGCCGTTCCCTCTAAATCTACGTCTAACTGACCTATAGACTTTGTCCAGAACCACTTAGTGGGCCGCACAGTTGTTGAGGGAGTGTTGTATAATGATAGTATTGAATAGTCACAGCTGGAAGGCTGCCAGACCTCTTGCCTCAATCCACATTCCCAGTCCTTTACTCCCGGGCTGCTAAACCTGTCTGATATGTGTATGTTATTATTCAGCTCGACTTGTGTAGTGCCGGATACGAGGGGGTAACTTTAGGTACAGAAACAGTTTTGGGAGAGATTGTTTCATGGGGCCCAAATTTAATCAATATCAAGCGTTAGATATATTGGCCTTTTGGGACTGCTGTGTCTTCTTTCCCACTGTCATGGGAAAATATATATATATATATTTTTTTTTTTATAAAACACACTTGATAGTGCTTCTCTAGCAGAATTCTACACTGAAATATGTTTCTCAAGTGCAAAAATTTTTTTATATTTAATTTTAAAATCTGCCATGGGGCTAGACATATTGTCAGTTTTCCAGCTGCCCCCAGTCATGCGACTTGTGCTCTGATAAACTTCAGTCACTCTTTACTGCTGTACTGCAAGTTGGAGTGATATCACCCCTCCCCCCCAGCAGCCAAACAACAGAACAATGGGAAGGTAACCAGATAGCAGCTCCCTAACACAAGATAACAGCTGCCTGGTAGATCTAAGAACAGCACTCAACAGTAAAATCCAGGTCCCACTGAGACACATTCAGTTACATTGAGTAGGAGAAACAACAGCCTGCCAGAAAGCAGTTCCATCCTAAAGTGCTGGCTCTTTCTGAAAGCACATGACCAGGCAAAATGACCTGAGATGCACCTACACACCAAAATTACAACTAAAAAAATACACTTATTGGTTCAGGAATGAAATTTTATATTGTAGAGTGAGTTATTTTCAGTATAAACAGTGTCATTTAGAAATAAAAAACACCATAAAAATCATGACAGAATCCCTTTAAATTAGGGAATGCACCAAATCCAGGAATCAGTTCAGGATTCAGATTTGGCTGAATCCTTGTGCCTGGCTGAATCAAATCTGAATTTGCATATGTAAATAGGGGCAGGAAGGACATGTTAATATGTTGTTGGCAACTTTTTTATGAAAGAAATAGACAGTGTTTAGTTTAACCTGATAATTAATCAGAGCTTGATATGTTTATGAAGAGTTATAATATCTGAGCCCATGGTTTAGGGGAGAGAAGCGTTTGGGGTAAAACAACGTGAGGGACTGATACAGACAGACAAGGGATAACCCTAAAGTCCGGCTGCCATATTAATTTATATTACTCAAGCTGGAGATGTCACCATTGGGTCAGACTGTGGTCCATGATTACAAGTAAACATGGAACTTAATCAATTGGAAGGCCTCAATGCAAGACTTGTTACTTTAACTGCTTTCAGCTTGACACTTTATATTGGAATTGTGTAAAAATCCATTAGTTGTCAGCTGCAGCTTTGTGCTCCATATCGTGGTCCTGCCCAGCTCCCACTCCACTGGGGAGTCTTCTAGTGAAATTGTTGCCAGTTTAGGGGTGTTGGCAGGCCCAAAAGTTATTCTTTGGAGAGCTAATTGCTTTATCAGCCCAAAAACTAGATGCTTTAAACAGCTGCTTCCCATTGACTTGCCTGGAAAACATTTGATAAGCAACACATTTCATCAACACAAACACTTGTTGTTGGGCAATTTCCATTTGAGGCTATGGGGGTCTGCCTCACGCGCTTAGAACATTGTTTTTGGCCTACTAAATGCACCTGGTGTAACTGAGTGTACTATCCCCCCTCTGAGAATAAGAGGCCTGTAGCATTGTTAAAGGAGAACTATCGCGAAAATGAAAATTTAATATAAGCTTCATCGTACGGAAATAAGAAACTTTCCAATATACTTATAGGGGGCTCCTTTCCTAGCAGATGAATTAGAGCTCACTCAAATAACTGATTCAAGTACAAACAAAATCTAACAAAATAACTGCCTTTTGCACAAATCCTGCATGTAGAGAGACATGATGTCTGGTGATTTTAATAGAGTGAGCTCTAATACATCTTCTAGGCAAAATATCTATAAGATATATTGGATCTAACTGTCAATGAATATCTGACACCCAACTGCTGCATGAAGAGAGAATGAAGAGAAACAGATGCTGAGAGAGGAACAGTGAAGATAAACTTGATTATTTTAGAAACAGTCCAGAATAATTAATTGATTGTATTGAGAAAGTACAAAGAAGCTTATATTAAATGTTCATTTTTGGGATAGTTCCCCTTTAAGGCACTGGGCACACATGCACTTTGTCTGCGTTTGGGTACAACAAGAACCGTCCATAGCACATACCAGTAACTTTAATAGGCAATATAAGTCACACACTTTTTTGTTGATAGTAGTCAGTAGAAAAATCTCAGGTTTTTGTAGAACTCACCTGTTGTGAAGGCAGGTCCAGGTGCACCACCCTGAACCCTCAGCTTAGGGAATGGGCCACCGTATAAAGAAAAAGGCACTAGCAGAGACGAATCTTCCAGGCAGGCTTGTCGAATCAAGTAGTTTATTTCAGTACACAAAGATACAGCCTTACGCGTTTCATATCACTCAGATACTTAATCATAGGCTAGGCTATGATTAAGTATCTGAGTGATATGAAACGTGTTTGAGTTTTTTTCTACCATTGCAGAAATCTGTTGTGGCATTAGCCGTAAGGTGGCCATACCTGTCGGCAGCTTATTGGCCCGTGTATGGGGCCCCCTGATGGGCTTCCCCGATCGAGATCTGACCGAAAGTCGTTTGTTGATGCGGTCTAGCGATCCGACCGCCCATTCCCATTCGTTAGGATCCGGTCGTTGGGCTTTAGGGCCCACGATCGGATCAGCCCGATATTGCCCACCTCAAGGTTTGACATCGCCAAACGAGCGGATCTCTCCGTGTATGGCTACCATTACACTATATTCACACTAGGGATGCACCGAATCCACTTTTTTGTATTCGGCCGAACCCCCGAATCCTTCGTGAAAGATTCGGCCGAATACCGAACCCTAATTTGCATATGCAAATTAGGGGTGGGAAGGGAAAAACATTTTTTACTTCCTTGTTTTCTGACAAAAAGTCATGCAATTTCCCTCCCGCCCCTAATTTGCATATGCAAATTAGGATTCGGATTCAGTTCGGCTGGGCAGAAGAATTTGGCCGAATCCGAATCCTGCTGAAAAAGGCCGAATCCCGAACCAAATCCTGGATTCGGTGCATCCCTAATTCACACATACATCTGTCTGGCTTGAACTTAAGCCGATACACTTGGGGTAAGGAATACACAAGGTACTATCTGTGCTGGTCTGTGTGTTAAGTAGTTAAACGGCTTGTTCACCTTCAGTTTTCAGACTGTTCCCCAGAAAAACTTTTTCAATTACTATTTTTTATTCAAATTCTAAGTTTTAACGTTTGTTTCTGTCTCTTGTGTCTCAGTCTGGCAGCTCAGTGATCCAGGAGCAGATTCTGAACTGTTACAATTTGCTCCATTTAGTTGATACAATTAGTTGATCCATTTCTCAGCAGTATCTGTGAAACATTAGCAAATATTGTATCAATTCTAACAGCGGCATTTAATGAACCTGCTAAGCAGGGACAAAGATAACAAATGTATCAACTAAATGTGTCAATTTAAAAACAGAGACGGTGACCCCCCTTCCCCCAGAGCTGCTTTAGAAGGTTTAAAATGAAATCTTAAAAAAAAAAAAAAAATGAAATCCATACACGGGCCGATAAAAGCTGCCGACACACCAAGTCGGCAGCTTATTTGCCAGTGTTTGGGGCCATCCGATGGGCTTCCCTGATCGATATGTGGTTGAAAGTCGGTCAGATCTCGTTCGGGTTTAAAATATCCCGTCGGATTGCGGCCAAACCTGTGCGATCCCACTGCCCGTATCGGATCAGCACAATAACGCCCACTTCAATGTGGGTATATCGGGTAGAGATCGGCTTTTTTGTCAATGTCTCCAAACCAACGGATATCTATGTCTATGGCCACACTCCGCTATTAGAAAAACAATCACAAGTATAAAGTAGTTGGAAAAAGTCATTATTTCTGGGGAACTATCTGAAAACATCTAGATGTTTGAAGGTGAACAACCCGATTAAGAGACGTGCAGCGGAATCCTGGTGTTTCCATATCAGCACGGATGGCCTTTGTCACATCACATTGCTCAGCAGTGTTACATGTCACAATTACTTCTGGCTCTATAGGTGTGAGCATTAGATTGTCTGACGTTGATTGTTTATGCATGAAAAGCCTTCCTGGAATTGTACAGCTACATAACCTGTGGCCCGACTTACAACTCTCAGCAACAAGCCACGTGTTTCAGCCACTTCTAGTTTGCTCCAGTTTGTCTGTGATTTTCCTCCATTTACTGCACATTCCAAGGAGCTGCACACGGCAACACAAATCTAGAGTGTGACTAACACACAGCCAGTGCATTCCTACAGTGGGCTCCTAATACAGACATACTGCTAGGTTGCACTTTCCTCCATAACCGAAGATTCTACAAAGAATGTGAGGCTATTAATGAGTAACTGACTACAATGAGCAACCTCTGGCAGATTGGTTTTTCCATGGCAACAACATTGCAACCAGTTAGTCATTAAAGCTATTATTGCCGAATTGCAACATCAGGATCCACTAACTTTTGATTTGTCAATTGATCTGAAGATTTAACTTTCCAGTCTGCAGCTGAATGTAGGTTTTTACTGTTGCTGAAACCCTCCCCAAAGAAGCATAAAAAACATAATTAATCTATGGAGATCTCTACTGGATCATACCATAAATCAGTGCTGTGCAACTGGATATGAGCCACTAGTAGTAGATCCTATATGTGTTCTTTGGGGTTTTTATGACAATTAGAATTATGGGTATATAATGTGGAGTTCTCCAGATAAGGGATCTTTCTTAATTTGGATCAACATGTCGGATAGACCTATAAATGTTGGATAGATGTCGTGTATATATATATATATATATATATATATATATATATATATATATATATATATATATATATATATATATATATATATATATATATATAGCGATAAGGAAGATAAGGACTCCAATATTATAGGTCAATAATCATTTATTCCACTGGGCATACCAACGTTTGGACCTTTATCAAGGGTTGATAAAGGTCCAAACGTGGACCGAAACGTTGGTATGCCCAGTGGAATAAATGATTATTGACCAGTAATATTGGAGTCCTTATCTTCCTTATCGCTATTTATCACATTTTGATATAGCACCCACTTGGACAGGTCAGAGTGCGTTTTATATATTGTCACTCGTCTATCGATATGAGTCTCACCCACAATGAGTAAGTCTCTCTTGGATTTAAATAAATATTTACTCAAATCGAGCCTGGCCACGAAGTTCCCCCTGGGCCTGACTTGAACCATTCCGATTCACTCAGGATATTAACCAGACAGCTTTATTTGAGGTATACATTAATACAGAGTAATATAATACAGAGTATTAAATAATAGCTCATACGTCCTGAAAGCTCGTGAGGACGCGGAGGGAACAATAACCAATACACTATACAAAAATTGGGAGTCCACATCTGATTTCCATTTAGTTAAGCCCAAGGGACTCGCCCCAGTTCTCAGGCGATAACATATAAAAAATTCCTTTTATCCAAAGATAACTGTCCCAAGGCTTTCTTTCCATAAAAATTTGACTTTATTTATATTAGCATTAAAATTCAAATACAAACAGACCCCACCAGGCCCACTTTTTATGCGTTTCGCACCTTCCGGCGCTTAGTCATAGGTGTATCTGAATTTTAATGCTAATATAAATAAAGTCAAATTTTTATGGAAAGAAGCCTTGGGACAGTTATCTTTGGATAAAAGGAACAATAACTAATACAACAGATGACAATTTAACCATTTCTTCTTCCATGGGGCTGATCCAGAGGCATCCAATCATCATTCTTGTTTTAGCACAACTATGTCACTGTTTCCATCTAAAGGTGGCCATACACGGAGAGATCCGCTCGTTTGCCAATCTCTCTCTGATTTTCGGCCAGATCTCGATCGGGAAAGCCTATCAGGGGGCCCCATACACGGGCCAATAAGCTGCCGACTCGGCCTGTCGGCAGCTTTTATCGGCCCGTATATGGCCACCTTTAGGGACAGACTCACAGTCTCAGTACAATAGCCAGATAAGGTGCAACTACTGTGTCAGCACAGTGTCCAGAATAGTATCTATGCTGTAGTTTCTGAAACTATATGTGTCTTGCTTGGCCTTGCACTATCAATACTTGACATGAGACAACAGATGTATTCCTCGTTCTGTGCAAACATTCTAATACCAGAATGGCCTTTAACCTTGAGCTTCTTCTACAACACTAGTGTCCTGTTCTATAATCTTTGTTATTTGATAATAACCACTTATGGCTTAAATCTAAAACCCTGGATACCTTAATTCTGCTAAGAATCTTTTAAAACATTAAACCTTAAGTCCAGAATACTCAGGATTTGGGGCTTTCTGGATAACAGATCTTTCTGTAATTTGGATCTTCATACCTTACGTTGACTAGAACATAATTCAAACCCAATAGGCTGGTTCTGCTTCCAATAAGGATTAATTATATCTTTGTTGGGATCAAGTACAAGCTACTGTTTTATTTTTACAGAGAAAAAGGAAATCATTTTGACGAATTTGGATTATTTGGATAAAACGGAGTCTATGGGAGACAGACTTTCCCGTAATTCAGATCTTTCTAGATAATGGGTTTCCGGATAACGGGTCCCATACCTGTACATGGTTCTGGTTTAAAAATAGCATTCTTAAAAATGAGAATTATGTGCTTAAATATTGACTCTGTGAGGCTACAGGTAAGTCAATGGGGCAAATTCACTAAGCGCCGAACGCTAACGTTTGGCATTTTTCGTTACTGCGCAAATTCACTAACGAACGCTGGCGTAGTTTCGCTAGTGTTCCTTCGCATCCTTACGCCAGGCGAATTTTCGCTAGCGACGTAACTACGCAATTTCACTAACGCGCGCAGTGTACTGAACGCTACCTTTTACGCTAGACTTCCTTCGCCACCTCAGACCTGGCGAAGCGCAATAGAGTAGATAGGGATTGCTTCAAAAAAAGTCAAATTTTTTTCTAAGTCCCAAAAAACGCTGGCGTGTTTTCTACATGATGGGTGATAGGCTGAAAAAGATAGAAATTTTTTTTGGGGCTCCCCTCCTTCCCCCCTACATTTCCTGACTCATGGCAACTTACCTAGACAGTGGGCACATGTGTAGGGCAAAATAAAATTCTTATTTGCTGATTTGAAGGTTTTCTAGGCATTTGTAGTGCTGATACGTGTTCCTCCATTGAAATTTGAATTTCGTGCCGTATGCAAATTAGCCTTTGGTAGCGTAACTTCGCTTTACATAGCGAATCAACGCTAGCGCAACTTCGCAACCTTACGCTACCCCTGTGCGCAACTTCGGATTTTGCGGAGCGCTGGCGAAACTACGCCTGGCAAAGTGCGCATCTTAGTGAATTTGCCCCAATGTGTGTTGTGTGCAAGTCAGAAATAGATCTGTTACTGGCACACACACACTTTCCACCTTTGCTGTAATTAAGCTTTGCTCCCCGGTATTCTTCAAACAGGGGACACTGTTACATTCTGGCTTGATTGGAAATTGCTGAAACGCAAGAATGAGAGCATTGTGGTTAATGCAAAACAGAGTGTTGGCCGGCTGTCCGATATTTCCCAAGCTGCAGTCATTTCATTTGCTGGTTCATGATAATGTTTGATAGGTAAAGGGGAAGTTTACCTGTAAAAGAAGTCAATCTAATCAGCTTTTCAGTCAGGCTGGCGGCACATGGTAAGATTTGGGGGTGATTAGTCGCCCAGTGAGACAACTCCTCATCTTTGGGCAACTAATCTCCCCAAATGCCTACCCGCCGTCTAAAATTCGAAATGCCGGCGGAATGGCATACATAGCCCTTCATTTTCCAAAGTCGCTGTAAGTTGTCTCACGAGGAAACTTCGAACGACTTCTTAAAAACGAAGTGCTGCGTATGCCATCCCGCCAGCATTTCAGGGAGATTAGTCGTCCGAAGAAGAGGAGATTTGTCGATGGGCGACTAATCACCCCCGAATCTTACCGTGTGCCACCTGCCTTAGTTTTAATTTTTATGTGATTAGCTCTACTACTTTGCTTCTTATCACTTGCTATCAGTTTTCGAGGGTCAGTGACTCCCTGACAACCAAGACGTTGTCTTGGCAACATATTCCACAGTGTGTTACAATGATTATATATCATGCAAATGACTAGTTAGATGAGACCTCTGCTTCTGCTCATGACAGTAAAGTATACAGGTAAATGGCTTTCCTACTCTAAAGGTCTGTGCTCATCTGTTAAAGGAGAACTAAACCCTAAAAATGTATTTGGGTAAAAATGCCATTTTATATAATGAACTTATTGCACGAGGCTAAAGTTTCAGCTTGTCAATAGCAGCAATGATCCAGGACTTCAAACTTGTCACAGGGGGTCACCATCTTGGAAAGTGTCTGTGACACTCACATGCTCAGTGGGCTCTGATTGGCTGTTGAGAAGCTAAGCTTAGGGCTCGTCACTAATTATCCAGCAGAAAATGAGCTTCCCTGGCTGTAATATAAGCTGATGCTACAGGTTTGCTGATTATTAAATTCTGATGCTAATTGCACTGGTTTCTGTGCTGCCATGTAGTAATTATGTGTATTAATCACTAATCAGCCTTATATTGTGACATTTCTATTCTATGTGTACTGTATATTGTGAGTGGGTCCCTAAGCTCAGTAAGTGACAGCAGCACAGAGCATGTGCAGTGAATCAGCAGAAAAGAAAATGGGGAGCTACTGGGGCATCTTTGGAGAGAAGGATCTTTACTTTTAGGGCTGTGGTTGCCTTGGGCTGGTACAGAAACACAAAACATAATGTACAACATTTCTACCCTACTTCTTTAGTTAGGCTTTAGTTCTCCTTTAAGGTGGATATACTCGGGCAGATTAAAGATGCCGATATCGGCCCTTTAGTCCAATTCGGAATCTTATCTGCCCGTGTGTGGCGGGGTGCTTCCAACTGATCCCCCGATCTACAGTATATCTATATCGGGAAAATCTATATCAGGCAGATTTGAGTTTTCCTTCGATTGAGGACTGCATCGGCATCTGCACGTATTTGTTTTTATGTAATCCGATAGTTTGGGCCTAGGGCCGAACATTCAGATTAACTTGATATCACCCTGCCGTTAGTGGGCATATCGGGTAAAGATCCGCTTGATTGGTGACTTTGCCAAACGAGGGGATCTAATATTATATGGCCATCTATGCATGCAGCCTTTTTATGAGCATTTTCCATTCTGATTCCCTTCAACATCAGATCTTTTTGGTCTGCGCCTGTCTTGTTGCTAAGCTGATCCTAGTTTAGAGAACTCTATAATAATTCTCACACTGACCCCTTTTCTGTTGTATTTTATAGGTGTTGCGGCATCCATTGTTGTGCTGGTGTTGTCTCGCAGAGCACTTTTCAAGTTCTACATGATCACCACAGCCCTGGGTCTGGCTGCAACTTCAGTGTTGGTCAATTACCATGCCACCTTACACTTGGACTTTTACCGAGCCTCCTCTTCTGTGGCTTTTGGGCTTGAATTCCTTCCTTCCAATGGACCTTCCCTATGGATGACACTGATTATATTACAACTTATTTTTGGCATTGGCTTCATCACGTTACTCCAGGTCCAGTCCTACTCCCAGCTAATTATACTTGATCTGCTTATCCCCATCGTTGGCTTGATAATAGAATTTCCACTTGGTGTGCAACAACTTTTGGTCTTCGTATCTGCCCTTGTTCTCATACTCTACACTGCATCTTGCTTGGTGTTCCGATTCAAGTGGTTCTACTACTCGACAAAATACACGGTGCTCCTCCTCAAACACATGTACCAAGTGTATGGAATGCAGCTCGTGGTCGAAGATGCTTGGAAAAAGATTCACTTCCCAGACGTACTGCGCGTTTTCTGGCTGACGCGCCTAGCAACCCAAGCCGTGCTCTTTTTCAACATGGTTAGACTGTCGAGCAGCGAGGCAGGTGAAGTGTCTTACTTCATACCCTGGAATGACTTTTGGGATCTGGTGAGCAACCTTATTATCAATGGCTGCGACTCCACCTTAACAGTATTGGGGATGAGTGCGGTGATCTCATCGATTGCGCATTACTTGGGGCTGGGAATTCTGGCCTTCATCGGTTCGACGGAAGAAGAGGATAAGCGGCTTGGCTTTGTGGCACCAGTGCTGTTCTTCATCTTGGCTCTCCAGACTGGATTGAGTGGGTTGAAACCGGAGGAACGACTTGTCCGCCTTTGTCGAAACATGTGCCTTTTGTTAACCGCAGTGTTGCATTTCATCCACGGAATGACTGACCCCGTATTAATGTCACTTAGTGCCTCCCACGTGTCATCGTACCGCAGGCACCTCCCAGTATTGCTGGTTTCTGCCTTCCTCTTCGTTCTTCCAGTTCTGCTCAGTTGTGTACTGTGGCACTACTATGCACTTAACACATGGCTGTTTGCCGTCACGGCATTCTGCGTTGAACTCTGTTTAAAAGTCATCGTTTCTCTGACAGTCTACACGCTGTTCGTGATCGACGGTTACTATAACGTGCTGTGGGAAAAGCTCGACGATTATGTCTACTACGTGCGCTCAACTGGTAGTATTATCGAGTTCGTCTTTGGCGTCATTATGTTCGGAAACGGGGCCTACACGATGATGTTCGAATCTGGCAGCAAGATCCGAGCGTGCATGATGTGTCTGCACGCTTACTTCAACATCTACCTGCAAGCCAAGAACGGGTGGAAGACCTTCATGAACCGGAGGAAAGCTGTGAAAAAAATAAATTCTCTTCCGGAAGTCAACGGGTTGGAGTCACGAAAGATAGACGACGTGTGTGCAATTTGCTACCAAGAGTTTCACACCTCCGCCCGTATCACACCCTGCCACCATTATTTTCATGCCCTTTGCCTTCGCAAGTGGTTGTATATACAAGACACTTGTCCTATGTGCCATCAAAAAGTCCACATCGATGACGATTCAAAAGAGAATGCCTCTGTATCCAACAATAATGGTTTTGTAGCTCCCCATGAGGAACCTGCACCACCTGATGTTGATCTGGAGGCTGATCAGGAACTGGATGAGCAAAACCTCAGTGAAGATGAGAGCGTTGAATGCGACGAAGAGGAATGGACGACGGAACCGCACAACTCCACTTCTGAGGAACACGCCAGCGACGATACAGACTCTCTTGGGGAATAAGCATTATTTAATTGATTTTTTTTTTTTTTTGCCTTCGTGTGTCTAAATCATTAAGGTGTTTGAAATCCAGATCAAAGAATTCTTTTTTTTTTTTTTTTTGTACATCCGAAAGCACAAAATCTCGAGGCTGGTCTGGATGGATAGTTCTTGTTAAGTGCTACTGTAAATATTCCTTTTGGTCTCTGTTGTGACCTAATTAAATGTGTACATTCTTGTACATGGAATAAAACTTGGAATTTGCATTACTTTGATGAAGACCAGTTGCTGGGCACAATATGATCGGAGCATATACAGTAAGACAGGGGGCATAGCTTACTGAGTTCACTAAGTATGGCTTCTCTGAATATTTATACTACATGTATGCATTAAGCCTGCAAATAGTGCTCGGCCTGTTTAGAGGAGAAGGAACGTTAAACCTAAGTAAGCTTTATCAGAAAGGTCTATATAAATACACCAGTAACCCCTCAAGGTAATGCCGCTCTGAGTCCTCTGTCAAAAGAAACACCACATTTCTTTCCTTCTATTGTGTACTCATGGGCTCCAGGGCTTGGGCTTGAGCATGCTCCCTCCTCTCCTCCTTGATGTAATCTGAGCCCAGAGCTATGAGTGAGCAGGGAGAGACTCAGGCAGGAAGTGATGTCACAGCAACCTAATACAGAGACAGTGTCTGTTTACACAGAAGCCATGAATATCTTGTAAATTATATTTTTATAAACGGTGAGTTCTGATGTCATTTCTGTCACATGACTCACTAAAACTTGTGTATTCTAATAAATAATACGAGGATATTATAAGTTACCTTGGAGTTCTATGACCTGTATAAAAACATTATATGGTCAGGAAACTCCTCTGTGACTTATAATATCCTTAGAATTTACACGAGGGGGTACTTTATTCACTATATATTCGCATTACATAGCATCTCAGAAGCTCTGCAAAATAATTGAATAAACAATCCTGTACCATCAGCTTCTATGACAGATCAACTGAGAATGTACAGGCTTTGACGAGCTCCAGTGAATATGTATCATTATTGGTAGTAAAGTATGAGCATATAGTCTGCTTATTTACATTCATACCTGAGGGTGAGCTGACTGTTTGCTTGGACTTCAATACAATAGCACCATCTAGTATTCATGAACAGGAGCTGCTCTCTGGTTGTTTAGGATAGCAGCTGCCATATTAGCTTACTGTGACATCACTTCCTGTCCGAGTCTCTCCCTGCTCACTCATTGCTCAGGGCTTAGATTACAGCAGGAAGGGGAGGAGGGAGAGAGGAACAAACTGAGCATGCTCAAGCCCTAGCCCTGGAGGTTTAAGCTGAAAACAGGAAGTCTGATACAGAAGCCCATGAGTACACAATAGAAGGAAAGAAATGTGCTGTTTCTTTTGACAGAGGACTCAGAGCAGCATTACTTTGACTAACTGCCACTTATCTGCTTTACAGCTTAGGCACATTGCCCACAAAAGAGAATCTTAAATGCTTCTTTATGGAGACCTTTTGGACACGGAGATGATCAAGAGTGTGTGACTGTCCTGTAAACATACGAGGCCCTGATTGTTTCCTATAGTTGCCAGATCATACCAAATCCTACTGATTCACAGGGGCAGAAACCAGTGTATATAATGTTGGTTCCCAAGAAGATATCCGGCACAATTTTATAACAAATCCTAAGGTGCATTATACACGCTGGGCTGCATAGAATGAGATTCATAAGGTGTTATTGTTACACAATGGGAGTTTTCAGAAATGTGTTGACATCTCTACTTCCTAATCTTAATAATGAATGTTCTATGATCTCGTCTCTTGATCCCAGCAGGTTTCTTGTTCTGAAATTTCCTGAAAATCCAGTACTTCTTGGTATCGTCATCCCTTCCCATGTCTGACACCCATACTGAGATATCATTAAGTGCAAATGGCCTAAAGCTAACATTGCCTGAGCATCCAATCAGCTTCTCCTGTAACTTCCCATTTTACAATCCCTGATTTAATTAATTTAATAATATATTAATGGATAAACCTGCCCATTATTATTATTACATATTGACTATTCCCATCCTTCTAATGGCTTCTCTCCTTTCTTCTACCCCTACTATACCTGCTATCCCACAGTCACACTCCCTTCCCAGAGACTATTATCCCACTGTTACTATAGACACCATCTCTCCCTACTATACCTGCTATCCCACAGTCACACTCCCTTCCCAGAGACTATTATCCACTGTTACTATAGGCACCATCTCTCCCTACTATACCTGCTATTCCACAGTCACACTCCCTTCCCAGAGACTATTATCCACTGTTACTATAGGCACCATCTCTCCCTACTATACCTGCTATCCCACAGTCACACTCCCTTCCCAGAGACTATTATCCACTGTTACTATAGGCACCATCTCTCCCTACTATACCTGCTATCCCACAGTCACACTCCCTTCCCAGAGACTATTATCCACTGTTACTATAGGCACCATCTCTCCCTACTATACCTGCTATCCCACAGCCACACTCCCTTCCCAGAGACTATTATCCACTGTTACTATAGGCACCATCTCTCCCTACTATACCTGCTATCCCACAGTCACACTCCCTTCCCAGAGACTATTATCCACTGTTACTATAGGCACCATCTCTCCCTACTATACCTGCTATCCCACAGTCACACTCCCTTCCCAGAGACTATTATCCCACTGTTACTATAGACACCATCTCTCCCTACTATACCTGCTATCCCACAGTCACACTCCCTTCCCAGAGACTATTATCCCACTGTTACTATAGGCACCATCTCTCCCTACTATACCTGCTATCCCACAGTCACACTCCCTTCCCAGAGACTATTATCCACTGTTACTATAGACACCATCTCTCCCTACTATACCTGCTATCCCACAGTCACACTCCCTTCCCAGAGACTATTATCCACTGTTACTATAGGCACCGTCTCTCCCTACTATACCTGCTATCCCACAGTCACACTCCCTTCCCAGAGACTATTATCCACTGTTACTATAGACACCATCTCTCCCTACTATACCTGCTATCCCACAGTCACACTCCCTTCCCAGAGACTATTATCCCACTGTTACTATAGGCACCATCTCTCCCTACTATACCTGCTATCCCACAGTCACACTCCCTTCCCAGAGACTATTATCCCACTGTTACCATAGACACCATCTCTCCGTACTATACCTGCTATCCCACAGTCCGACAAACCTCAATTTTCGGTTTCTGATGACCTCTAAGCTCAGCTTTTCAACAACAGCCAAGAGCACACTGAGCATGTGCGGCGCCACTCACAAAATATGGCCTAACCAAATTCAGGATGGGAAGCTGCTGGGGACAGCTTATAGCATTACTTTTATAAGGATGTTGAACCTCTGAGCTTGTACAGTAAGTTCATTATATAAAATGCAGCATTTCTTTTTTTAGGCTTTAATTGTCCTTTAATCTAAACCCTAATAGAGCTTGAGAATGTATTGATATGATGTGAAAAGGCTCATTTCTGTTCTTCACACAATTATGTACTTCCCGCTTTTTTTTTGTTCGGAATTTTGTTTTTATAAGTTATGACCCAGAGTGTGTGTTCTTCACCAGTACCAGGGGGAACCTGTTATCCAGGATGCTCAGGACCTGGGGTTTTCTGAATAACATTTCTTTCCATAAATAGGATCTTCATAGCTTAAAGGGCATGTAAAGTGTAAAATAGAATATGGCTAGAAATGCTGTATTTTGTATACTAAATAAAAAACATGAACTTACTGCACCACAAGCCTAATCAAACAAATAATTTATGCTTCCAAAGTTGGCTACAGGGGGTCACCCTCTTGTAACTTTGTTATACATCTTTGCAAGACTAAGACTGTGCACATGCTCAGTGTGGTCTGGGCTGCTTAGGGATTGTCATAAACAAAGCTGCTTGAGTTCTGCATGGCTGGGAAGTAAGGCGGGGGCTCCCCCTGCTGTTCATAAGTATAATTGTTTCCCTGCAGAGCAGTTAGGGACCGTCTGACAATTCCTATCCACAGCAGTAAATGAAGGGAGAATTTCACTGCATACAGTCAGGTTTCTTATAAAAACGGTACACATTTTCTAATTAAAGTATATTGGAGATAGGTTTCTTTTTCATTAAAGAAAGTAAAAACGGGATTTTATTTTTTTGCCTTTACATGCCCTTCTCCTAGAAAATCATGTCTGCTTTAAATAAACCTAATAGGCTGGTTTTGCTTCCAATAAGGATTAATTATATCTTAGTTGGGATCAAGTACAAGGTACTGTATTATTATTACAGATAAAAAGGAAATCATTCTTAATTATTTGGATAAAATGGAATCTATAAAAGATCCAAGTGCTCTGGGCCCAACAAGTCTGCATTCACATTAAAGCAATACTGATGCGTTCCTTTAAAAAGCCATATGAATGTGTAAGTATTATTTGGGAGTTCTCCCAGCGTTTTGTTCAGTTTGGAATTTCATCCGTTGTCTGGTTGCTAGGCTCCTAATTACCCTAGTGACCATATAGTGGTTGGAATGAGAGAAAAGGAGGGGGGGCCAAAAGGAAAGATAAGGAATAAAAAGTAACAATAATAAAGAAGCCTCGCAGAGCAATCTATTTTTGGCTGCAAGGGTCAGTGACCCTTATTTGAAGGTTTTCCTGACAAAACAAGGATTTTACCTTCAATCTGGTCTGTGACCAATTTTTAAAGGAGAACTAAAGCCTAACTGAAGAAGTAGCTAGAAATGTTGTACATGATGTTTTGTGCTTCTGTATCAGCCCAAGGCAACCACAGCCCTTTAGCAGTAAAGATATGTGTCTCCAAAGATGCCCCAGTAGCTCCCCATCTTCTTTTCTGCTGATTCACTGCACATGCTCTGTGCTGCTGTCACTTACTGAGCTTAGGGAGCCACTCACAATATACAGTACACATAGAATAGAAATGTCACAATATAAGGCTGATTAGTAATTAATACAGATAATTACTACATGGCAGCACAGAAACCAGTGCAATTAGCATCAGAATTTAATAATCAGCAAACCTGTAGCATCAGCTTATATTACAGGGGAAGCTCATTTTCTGCTGGATAATTAGTGACGAGCCCTAAGCTTAGCTTCTCAACAGCCAATCAGAGCCCACTGAGCATGTGAGTGTCACAGACACTTTCCAAGATGGTGACCCCCTGTGACAAGTTTGAAGTCCTGGATCATTGCTGCTATTGACAAGCTGACACTTTAGCCTCGTGCAATAAGTTCACTATATAAAATATGACATTTATATACATATTCATTTTTAGGGTTTAGTTCTCCTCTAAAGGGGTTGATCACCTTCCAGCTGTTATTATGATCTACATAGAGATATTATCATTTTATATTATTTGTGGTTATTTAGGGTTTTATTTAGCAACTCTCTAGTTGGCAATTTCAGCAATCTGGTCGCTAGGGTCCAATTTCTCCTAGCAACCAGGCACTGATTTGATTAAGAGATTTGAATAGGAATAAGAGAGGTCTGAATAGTAATATGAGTAATAATAACAATTAGGGTTTCCACCTTTGACCTGTGTAAAGGCAGAACAAAAGGGCAGGATGATGCTATGGGGGTGGGTCTATGACATTTGGGGTCTGTTAGCGGATGGTGTGGGGTTGTTTATTGGGCAGATTATAGTTTGGGTCTCACAAGGCTGAACCCTGAGTTACTGACACCTCAGCGCGTCTCTGTCAGAGTCTCGTCAATGACATGTTAGCTCTGAGTAACCTCCTGCAGAATACCCACAATGCCCTGCGCTCCTATCACGTGGAACTGTATTTATTTATACACGTGGCCATTTTGCTACACCCAGCAGGTACGCACCGATCCGAGCGCGTGATCAACGCAGGCGCCACGCACAACAAATGCAGGACGTATTCTGGTTGTGTGCGTCGGCTTCTGAGACACGCCCCCTGCTGGTGCAGGCAATATGGCGGCCGCCTATCTGAGCCACCAACAGAAGGTGCTGCGGCTGTATAAGAAGTCTCTGCGGCACTTGGAGTCCTGGTGTATCTTCAGGTATCAGCACTCGCCTAATGCTGTCCCATCCCCTGCTGCTCTGTGGCCTCCCTATCCGTCACGGCTGTGTTCGTCCTGCGTGAAGGACAGTCAATGACAGGCCCGCTATTATTTATATATTTGTCTTGTGTTCCTCAGTTTCCTGCCAGCACCGGAAGTCTGGCCTGAGGCTCGATTCCCACAAAAAACTGCCAATAGCTATTTTAGCTTTTTACTACTATCCCTATTCATACAGTGAACGATCGATTATAAACAGCTGAATATAACTTTAATTGAATGGCACATGTGACAGGTTGTGACTGATAGAACTGCAGCCAATAGACATTTCCCACTGCATTCTGGGTATTGTAGTTTCACATTAACCTTGTCTGTAGGTATTCGCCAGATAAAAACTATATTTCCCAGCATGCAATGGGTTGGTTCACTAGTACTTCCTGCCAGCGCCGAAAGTCTGGCCTGAAGCTTGATTCCCACAAAAAAACTGCCAATAGCTATTTTATCTTTTAACTTCTATCCCTATTTGTACAGTGAACAATCGATTAGAAGCAGCCGAGTATGATTCTAATTAAATGGCACATTTGACAGGTTGCGACTGATAGAACTGCAGCCAATAGACATTTCCCACTGCATTCTGGGTATTGTAGTTTCACATTAACCTTGGCTGTAGGTATTCGCTAAATAAAAACTATATTTCCCAGCATGCACTGGGTTGGTTCACTAAGTGGGAAAACTTTGGCTTGTTTTCAAAGTACAAACTCGCCAAGGCTCCAAAAACGAGCCCAGATACATATCTTGACTAGTTTGTACTTTGGAACCCCCTCCTGGGCTTGAAATCAGTCGCCCAATTTGGCAGAAAAAAATGTTAGCCTGGAAACCCTGCCCGGAGGCGCCACCATAAGCCAAAACTGGTTGCTATGCTGGGTAAGAAGAACACCCATTGTATCTGCCGTGTAACCTCTTGATACAGCAGCTTGTTATATAAATATTATATAAATAAATTCAAACCACAGAAAACTTTATTTAATTTATAGAAAAACCCTGTCATTTTCTTTGTGTCTGGGAAGGAAGCGGTTGGGGTAAGAGGATGGGCCAGTTAGGAGTCGATCATGTGACCAGTTAGGAGTCGATCATGTGACCAGTTAGGAGTCGATCATGTGACCAGTTAGGAGTCCTGTTGGCATAACCAGTGCCAATGTACATGGCCAAATACAATTTTTACTGGTTGTAGCTGTTCCTCTCCATTGTTTGTGTGAAGCAGGATCTAAACCCTTATTTAGGTTGATTTTTAGAATCATTTTCTATTTTTAGTGGTTGAGATATTAGCAGTTTTAGACTGCCGTTAAAAAGTTTTCCTCTCCGCTGCTAGTGGCTAAATAGGTGCTGCAGTTTAATGTTTCAGCTGATTGGGTGCAGGAGAGATAGGGCTGGAACAAGGGCTACCAGTGGGTCTTGGGTAGGGGCAAACAGAGGGGAACGGAGCCGCTTGGGGGGCTTGTATAGTAAGTAGAAGTGGCAGGGGGTTGTCAGTGGACTAATTGGGGTGGGGGAGGTGCTGGTGTTGAGCAAGTGAAGGACACGGGACAGACAAGTCATTGGGTGCCGCTACTACTTGTCTCTATGAGGTGCTGATGTGCAGCTCAGGGGTCTTTTTATTAGGGATGCACCAAATCCAGGATTCGGTTCGGGATTTGGCCTTTTTCAGCAGGATTCCGATTCGGCCGAATCCTTCTGCCAAACCGAATCCAAATCCTAATTTGCATATGCAAATTAGGGGCGGGGAGGGAAATTGCGTAACTTTTTGTCAAAAAACAAGGAAGTAAAAAATATATTACCTTCCCACCCCTAATTTGCATATGCAAATTAGGGTTCTGATTCAGTTCGGTATTCGGCCGAATCTTTAGCAAAGGATTCGGGGGTTCGACCGAATCCAAAATAGTGGATTCAGGGGCATGTTTACTAACGTGGAACATAAATATATGGAGAGATTTCTGGAGATGTTGCCCATGGCGGCAATTCCATTTAAAGAGCCACCTATAAGTTAGAAAATAAAAGCAATGATTTGATTGGTTGCTATGGGCAACATCTCCAGATATTTATCTCCAGTGTTGGTAAACACGCCCCGTGGTCTCTACTTCCATGAGGAGCTCACGGATACAGATACTGCCCTGTAGCTTCTACTTTAGGGCAGAGACACACGCTCAGATTTGGGGAGATTAGTCGGCCGGCGACAAATCTCCTCTTCTTCAGGCGACTTATCTCCCCGAACTGCCTTCCCGTCGGCTACAATGTAAATCGTCGGCGGGTTGGTGCTCGGAGTGCTTTGCTTTCCAAAGTCGCCCGAAGTTTCCTCGTTAAGCAACTTCAGGTTACTTCAGAAAACAAAGCGCTCCGAGTGGTATCCCACCGGCGATTTACTTCGGGCTACTTTAGAAAACTAAGAGCTCCGAGTGCCATCCCGCTGGCGATTTACTTCGGGCGACTTCGGAAAACGAAGCACTCCAAGTGACATCCCGCCGATGACTTAGTTCGGGCAACTTAAGAAAATTAAGCCTCCTGATTGGTATCCTGACGGTGATTTGCTTTGGATGACTTCGGAAAATGAAGCGCTCCGTGCCATCCCGCCGTGATTTACATTCTAGCCGACGGGAGGCAGTTCGGGGAGTTTAGTCGCCCAGAAGAAGAGGAGATTAGACGCCGGCTTTTGTCTCTGCCCTTATAGCTGCCAAATTAATTTCTTTAACCAGAGTTCTGAGCCCCATTCGTATGAGTCTAGAGGGGGCACCATTTATATATTTCATACTCTCCATTGTTAACTCCTCAGGGACAGGTACCGTTACTTTGCTTGTCTGCTGAGAGCTCGCTTTGAGGAACACAAGGATGAGCGAGACATGGTGAAGGCCACCAATCTGCTGAAGTCTGGAGAGGAGGAATTCTGGAAGCGGCAACACACTCAGCCCTACATCTTCCCTGACTCCCCCGGAGGAACTTCCTACGAGAGATACGACTGCTACAAGGTCAGTCCCTCGCTAAACTCTCTGTGGGGCCAGTACTATTCTACATTCTACTCTCTCCCCTTTATAGGCTGTCAATAGAAATCCATCAAGTCTTATCTTTCAGCAAAGGAAGAAGATTTACTGTTGTGTTGTTCTCTTGCAGGTGCCGCAGTGGTGTCTGGATCATTGGCATCCGTCTGAGAGAGCCGAGTACCCCGACTATTTCACCAAGAGGGAGCAGTGGAAGAAGCTGCGGGAGGAGAGTTGGGAAAAGGAGGTGAGACTTGTTAATGGGACAGATCCCCTCATACCTGACGGAGGTTCCCCCTAATTATTAATTACCAATGCTAATTGTATCAACTAATTGTAGCAAATTGTAACAGTTCAGAATCTGCTCCTGGATCACTGAGCTGCCAGACTGAGACACTAGAGAAACAAACATTCAACTTTAAACTTAGATTTTGGAAGGTGAACTACCCCTTTAGAGGAACAGTTCAGTGTGAAAATAAAAACTGGGTAAATAGATAGGCTGTGCAAAATAAATAATGTATCTAATATAGTTAGTTAGCCAAAAATGTAATGTATAAAGGCTGGAGTGACTGGATGTGTAACATAATAGTCAGAACACTACTTCCTGCTTTTCAGCTCTCTAACTCTGAGTTAGTCAGTGACTATAAGGGGGGCCACATGGGACATAACTGTTCGGTGAGTTTGTAATTGATCCTCAACATTCAGCTCAGATTCAAAAGCAACAGTCATGTCCCATGTGGCCCCCCTCAAGTCACTGATTGGTTACTGCCTGGTAACCAATCAGTGGAAAGCAAGAGAGCTGAAAAGCAGGAAGTAGTGTTCTGGCTATAATGTTACACATCCAGTCACTCCAGCCTTTATACATTACATTTTTGGCTAACTAACTATATTAGATACATTTTTTATTTTGCACAGCCTATCTATTTGCCCAGTTTCTATTTTCAAGGTTCAAGGGTGAATCACACGTACAGTCTATAGATCTCTCAAGAATATAGTTCAGCAGCCTCACTGTGACTTTATATTTGTTCCCTCTCAGGTGCAACAGTTGCTGGAGGAGACGCCCAATGCTGGTCCCAAGACTGAAGCTTTGCCTCCAGCCCGGAAGCCCGGCCATCTCCCTCCATTGTGGTGGCAGTATGTGACTCGGCCACGTGAGCGCCCCACATAATTGGGTGGAGCCTAAAAACTGATATTTCACCCTGGAGTCGATTTGAGTTTTAATCAGATCTGATATACTAATTAAGCATGTAATAAATGACTACAAGGACAATATTGTGTTTCTTTGTGTTCAGCCATTAGAGCTCCCTAAACTAGACTCCCATCATCCCTGTAGATCTAGCGCTTCCTACAATCTTACACTCCCATCATCCCTGTGGATCTAGAGCTCCCTACAATCTTACACTCCCATCATCCCTGTAGATCTAGAGCTCCCTACAATGTTAGACTTCCAACATCCCTGTAGATCTAGAGCTTCCGTACAATTTTCGACTCCCATCATCCCTGTGGATCTAGAGCTCCTTACAATGTTAGATTCCCATCATCATCCCTGTGGATCTATAGCTCCCTACAATGTTACACTCCATCATCCCTGTGGATCTAGAGCTCCCTACAATGTTAGACTCCCATCATCCCTGTAGATCTAGAGCTCCCTACAATGTTAGACTCTCATCATCCCTGTAGATCTAGTGCTTCCTACAATCTTACACTCCCATCATCCCTGTGGATCTAGAGCTTCCTACAATCTTACACTCCCATCATCCCTGTAGATCTAGCGCTCCCTACAATGTTAGACTTCCAACATCCCTGTAGAGCTAGAGCTTCCGTACAATGTTCGACTCCCATCATCCCTGTGGATCTAGAGCTTCCTACAATTGTTTCACTCCCATCATCCCTGTGGATCTAGAGCTTCCTACAATGTTACACTCCCTTCATCCCTGTGGATCTAGATCTTTTGACCTAAGAATGGAGCTAGAAATTCTGTATTCTAAAAAGTACATTTTCTGTACCAGCACAGAGGTTCTGCAGCCCTATAATAGTCATGATTCAGTCCATCAAAGTTGCCCCCAGCATCTCCCCATCTTTGATCTTGTTAGACCATCTGTTGTGTGTCAGTGACTCTGCACATGCTCAGTGGGTTCTGGGCTGCAGCAGAGAAGCTGAGCTTAGGGGTTGTTGGAAATTATCCAGAAGAAAATAAGGTTGATCTTATGATGTTTCACAGCTTAGAACTGACCATGTGAACATCTGGTGTCTCTTCTCTCTGACTTCATTTTCTAAGAACATGACTTCTCATGAAATGAATTTTCATCCGACTGCAGAAATGAACCGCAGGTGTTGCTGACGTTTCATAGTCATTATATTAGCAGTGTAAAAACTCACAATACAATGTGTATATAGAATATAAAAGTCACTATATAATAATTACATAATTAACACTCATTCCATAGCAGCACGGAAACCAGTGCATTCTGCATGTGAATTTAAAAATCAGCCTAGTAAGTCCGTACAGGTATGGGACCTGTTATCCAGAATGCTCAGGACCTGGGGTTTTCCGAATAATTATTTAAACATCAAATAAACTCAATAGGATTGTTCTTGTGTCAGTTGGACTTTTTACTCTTCTACAGAGAAACAAACCCAACGTAGTCTTTTTCTTCGTAACCAAGACCCTCCATTCCCTTTATCAGCTTAGTTGCTTGTCTCTGCACTTTGAGATTAATTTCCTTTTTAAAGGAATAGTTCAGGGTAAAATGATATCAGGCAAAAGCAAAGACTGTGCTGAATAAAAGCTTTTTTCAATATAGTTATTTAGCCAAATATTTATGATTAAAAAGATAATATATAGGGTATGTGGCTAAATAAATAAACTTCAGCTTCCTGCTTTAAATGGCTCTAATCAGCATCTAAGTCGGCGACTTGAAGGGAGTCTATGTAGGACACAAAGCAGCAGTGTCGGATCATTTTACAGCCTGCTGTGCGCGCTCCCGAGAACTAGCTTCCCGCCTATTGTTTCAGCTGCTCTTTGCTGCGTGTGCAGAGAGCAGCTCTCTGTGGTAACAGCGTCGCTGAGGAGAGGAGTTTGGTTAATACACAGCTCTGTCAGATCGAAGCTGAATAAAGGAGATTGAAGGACTTTTTTTTCCTTAGATGTCTGAGAATTTGTAAAAGTTTTGCTACTTGTGTGTAGTTAGGTAGGAAAGTGAATACAGTTAATACCTATTTAATCTGAACAAATACTTTTTTTTTTTTTTAAAGTAAAAATGTGAGTAGCTTGTAATTACACATACTATAGTGGGTTTAAAATCCCAGAAAAAATATATATATGTATACTTTGTTAATTTATTATATGAGGAGTCAATAAATTAATAATAAGTAATAAAAGGACGATTTTCTGTGAAACTATTTTTTGGGCAAATTGTTTTTTGTTTCCTAATGGAAGATATATAAAATAAGACTTTTTTTTTTAAGCACTTGCAATTGAGGTCTGTCATAGCCTAGTGGATTAGGTGTATGTCTTGGATGTAAGTGGTTCTGGGTTCAATTCCCCTTTCCTAAATAAATAATTTTTCCCTCTCCGTTTAATACAAACATTTTATGATACAGAAGTCCACAAATAAAACACCAACAACACCATCAACAATCTTTCTGAGTTGTACCAACAATTTATGCCATGACATTCCCAAGTATTAGCTGCAAGAGAAAAAAAAATAATAATATATATATATATATATATGAAATGATGTGATAATAAATTTATGTTATATGTGTATACAAACAAATGGTGAGCGAGTAGAAGTCTTAGGGTGTGCTAAATATTAGGTGCTTTTGCCTGTTTGTCTGTCTAAATCCCAGTAATAACTTAATCATATTGTGTAGCCTTACTCTGGCAATTTAGCTGGATTATGACTGTAAAGTGGTTTTGATTTCACCAATTCCCTTTCTTCAGAGTTAAAAGGGATTTACAAATGATTTGTCACCTGAAGGAGAGGCTGCAGAGGCATTCCCTACCAGCGACAAAGAGTTAATGTCCTTTTAGGGCAATTACACATATGGCAATTAGAGTAATTTTAGTGTCTAGTACCTGGACAAGAAGAGTGGAGTGGTGCAGTAAGTGCAGTAAGTGCAGTAAGCCTCCCCTACAAATCCCACAAGAGAACCAGTGCCTGACTTTTGTGAGCAGGACTGGATTCAGTAGAGGAATGGCAGGAGTGCAGGTTAGCGGAATTCCACAAAGATGTAGTCAGGCAGGGCTGACATTAGAAATCACGGGGCCTGTACTACAAATATTTTTGGGGCCCCCTGGGCCCCTCCCAACCTGTCTCCCAAACCCTGATCCCACCCACTCCACAACACAGTTTAAAGGCCACACAGACATCAGCGATAAAAACAGTAAACCCCCCCCACACACACACACGTTATAAGTTTTAAAAAAACTGTAGCGTCAGGGCCCCTCATAAAAGTTTTTTTTTTAAAAAAATGTTGGTCAAAGCCCCCCTTCTGTGGTACCAAACTCCAGTCACATGACAGCTGGGCACTGTTATATATGGTCTGTGAGCATATATGAGGCAGATCCTTTCTAATAAATAAGTGTGATGACACCTTTTTTGCTTTTGTCACTTAGATTTTGTGTCTTCATCTCTGAGATGGTTATTCAGTGCAAATTCCCACAGTCTATTACATTGGGCTTTGTAGCCTAATGGTTAGAGTATTTGTTTTTGACACAGAGGGTCATGAGTTCAAGACCTATAGCTGACTTTATGCAAAATGATTTACATATATTAAAATGTCAAACTCAATATTATATGCCATAAAACATAAAGACTTAACACTAAACACTATGTATTATGGCATATAATATTGAGTATGACATTTTAATATATGTAAATCATTTTGCATAAAGTCAGCTATAGGTCTTGAACTCATGACCCTCTGTTTCAAAAACTAATACTCTAACCATTAGGCTACAAAGCCCAATATAAAAGATTTAGGGAATTTGCACTGAATAACCATCTCAGAAATGAAGACACAAAACCAAAGTGAGAAAAATGATTCACAAATCCAGACTGTGGCACACAACAGTAGTTGAAGTTGGAGGAATGATTTTGCAGGTTTCCCAGACCCAAATCGATACATTTCTGTCATTTACTTTTCTGCATATCAAGCAGTTTCCCTAAGTATCGTTCTTCCTGTAAAAGTGTACCATGCGCCACCTGGTGACCATTTTCAGTAATGCAGTTGAAGGAAACAAAATGAAACGTGTGGTTCGTCAATGCAAAACTCGGGAACTGCATACAGCATGTTTAGCTCGTCTATCTCATTTAGTTACAGAGTGCCAGACACAAAACCAGGCTGGCTCTATCTGTAGTACTTGTTAAAAAGCCCTACACAAAAGCGCGCTCACAGAGAAGTCCTATGCTCGCACCCTGGTTTTCACATGAACGAGCGCCCATCTCTCCTCCGATTGGTCCACTTCTCCTGAGCAATCCACGCCCCCTTTTAAGCTGTTTTGGCCGGAAGTCAGGTTAGTTGAACAATATAGTAAAGAATATGAGTTTTTTATGCTTTTTTTTCCATTTTTATCCTCAGTGGGTTAAAAATATGAATTAGTACAATGACATGGAGTGTATACTAGAAATCCCATGTGGTACTCAGAACTATTCCTTTAAGGACTAGAGAATTTCGGGCACATTCTAGATGGGGCTTTACCAGTGCAATGTAAAGGGGCTCCTTATAGAGCAGGAAAGGCACCATATTACACCCTGTTTATTTGAAAAAAATCTGCAGAAAACTGCCTTTATCAAGGTTTTTTTCCTTTTGATAAATTTTTTCTGTGGGCTGAAGCAATGGTTCCAGTATAGATGGAGGTGCATGTACAGCAAAGGGAATGGAAACAAGAGGTGCAGAGCTCAAGTCTCAGTACTAACTAAATACAATCACTTACCATACTCTGGACTCCATGATGGAGACAACCCTGTTGTAGGAAAGCCATGATGATGAGCGTCATTTGCAGACTGTATTTCGGCTTCACTTTTTTGGAAATGGAATTAACACGACTCCTGAACTAAAACAATAGAATTCCCTCTGGAATATTAAAAAATATTTTACCCCTAAGAGACTCCCCAAAGGGAAACATGGACCTATGTCAGGTCTCCACTCTCTGTGTCCTTGATGTAAAGCTACACTGGAACATCCATCCCGTTATCCAAACTGTATATTTATAATAGAAGTGTGTGACACAGTACATTAGCTACCGAGTCGGAACTAGTAAGAATGATCTTTTACCATGTATTTAAAAAAGAAAGTCTATGGGGCCAATTCACTAAAGGTCGATATTCCTTAAAGGGCATGTAAAGTCTAAAATAGAATAAGGCTAGAAATGCTGTATTTTGTATACTAAATATAAACATGAACTTACTGCACCACAAACCTAATCAAACTTTGTTATACATCTTTGCAAGACTAAGACTGTGCACATGCTCAATGTGGTCTGGGCTGCTTAGGGATCGTCATAAACAAAGCTACTTGAGTTTATAAAGAAAGAATTGTTCAGTATACCTTCCTAAAAAAGCAATACGTTTTCCGAACGAAAGAGGTGTGATTACCAAAATAATGTGTTATAGAAATGAAATGAAATGAAAAGAAGTAAAACCCCCCGAGATTTTGCCTTGACAAAGCCAGCAGGCGAAACACGTGTTGGCACACTGGGAAGCGCTTTTTGTGAAGTCTCCTGGGCGCTTTCCTTATTTTTACTATTGCAAAATAATTTCCTATTGATTTTAAACCTTTGCGACCGCATTGTTTCTTCTTTTAAAATCTTACCTGTTATCCAATGGCACTGTGGGATTTGTAGTTTTATAGGGAAGATTAGCTCTCCGAATTATAAGATAGCAAGGTAAAATCGAGACTACAGTCCCCAGTGACCTACTTTCTCCTCCGTGTGGGGTCCCAGACTTAGAAAAATACAGGCAGCTAGAACTTGGGACTTCTCCACCTCTAACAATTTTCCTATTCCTCCTTTCTCTTTCAATGCTGGTCTCCTTTGAATAATTTTCTGCAAACGTTTTTTAACACCCTATAACTTTAACGGGGGTGTATGGATTAATTATTACTCACCAATTTTTATGCAGTCTTCAAAGATTACCTTAATTGATTTGCAGCAATTTTAATGAATTTAGTAAAGTTTACTTTTTAACAGTTAATCAGTTATTTACAATCTTCTATAATGAATGGATTTTAATGTGTGATATATAATAATGAATTAACTTTAATCTCACCTGGGTCAATTTAATCCTGGTTATTTAAGTCAACTTCTTAATTTCATTTGAAGCGCTAGCACTTTATAGCACAATATTAATTAATCCTGTACATGATTTTTAATTGCTGATGATTTATTAGCACCTAGCACATAGCACTTTATTGGGTAACCCAGCAATGGCTGCCCAATAATTGAAGCAACACTGGGTTAGTAACCTTTAACGAAACTGTTAATAAACTCTGACACTGCTGCACTAATACTTGAATTTTCTTTAATTGGTGGTAAATTGAATAGAGAGGGGTTTTACTTCTTTTCATTTCTATAACAAAGCTACTTGAGTTCTGCATGGCTGGGAAGTAAGGCGGGGGCTCCCCCTGCTGTTCATAAGTATGATTGTTTCCCTGCTCAGCAGTTAGGGACCGTCTGACAATTCCTATCCACAGCAGTAAATGAAGGGAGAATTTCACTGCATACAGTCAGGTTTCTTATAAAAAACGGTACACATTTTTTAATTAAAGTATATTGGAGATAGGTTTCTTTTTCATTAAAGAAAGTAAAAATGGGATTTTATTTTTTTGCCTTTACATGCCCTTTAACGCACAGTTTTGTGTGTTATGTAAGACGCGTTATTTAAGGAACGATTCGTCAAAGTATTTTCACATGCGCTAATAGACATATCGCAAGCGTTAATTCGACATTTCTGCCCAGCGGTATTCTAATCGCATTGCGATATTTATAGAATAGAATTAATCCTAACACATTATTCACTAACATCTTTTAAGCAATAAAAGCATAAAATAGTGCGATAATTACTGTGAAATGTAACATCTCCCAGGAGTAGGTGTTACTAAACAACATCAGATGGATTCACAGAGGAAGATGTAGTGAGGAGCTGTAGGGCAGCAATTAAAGACCTTTCTGAGGAATTGGAGACTTACCTACAGCCACTAACACATTTTCATGATATTTTCGGCAGATCCAAAATGCACTACGTTATGTGTCATGGAATTATATTAAGTTTCCCAGGGAAAGGAATGACTAGAATACTGAAAAAAGAGACTTCTACTCTGCCAGTGGCATCCGGAATGTCTTAGCTGCTATAGATTGCACTAATAACACGTGACTATATCAAATGCCCTAAAATATCGCACAGAATATTACAGGCTATAAAATACCGCACACAATTCAGCTTCTTAAGTTAGACAAGTGAACTTTTAGTGAATCAATCGATAATTCTAAAAATATAAGAAGTGATAAAATTTTTACGCCATATGATGCTATAAATAACACTCACTTTATCGACCTTTAGTGAATCAGCCCCTATGTGACTGCTGATCAGTGCTACAGTGAGAGTGAGTATCTTGTGTGCGTCTATTTATTGCCAAGAATAATAAGAGCAAATACTGGTAGTGGAAACAGAGAGGGGGCTCAAGTTCAGTTTTTAGGGACACCAGTGCTATTCATTGTGCAAGAAGACGATAATAAACCATAACCAGAAGAACATTGTGTTACTCAGTAAAAGTAGAAAGGTTTTGGTAAAGTAACGGCACAACTGGGCTGTCGGGAGCAGAGGTTGTCGGATGTTTTTTCAGCTCAAGCTCTCCTTGGAGGTGCAACTTTTGCTCCGGGCCCTCCTTGGAGGTGCAACGTTTGGTCTGGGCCCCCTTTGGCGGTGCAACGTTTGGTCAGGGTCCTCCTTGGAGGTGCAACTTTTGGTCAGGGCCCCCCTTCAGTGGTGCAACATTTGGTCCGGCCCCTTTGGAGGTGCAACTTTTGGTCAGGCCTTTAGCTGATAAAGTTACTGATAGAGGAAAACATCAGTTTGTTGGTCATTCAGTCAGAGCTCCGAGTATCTAGCACAGCAAATATGATTTCACCCCTTCTCTCTCTCTAACTGACCTCCAGGATGGGCGTTCAGGAGTATCTAGAAAAGCATATAAACGTTTTTCTGTAGAGCTCACCCTGAGAAGTATTCTGTCTCCCTCCAGGTGAGGAACTTCAAAGTTTGGGTACCACTGTCCTGTGGCTCAGCCTCTCAAAACTATTTTATCTTCGGCACAGCACTTAAAGGGCATATAAAGTCTAAAAAAAGAATAAGGCTAGAAATGCTGTATTTTGTATACTAAATATAAACATGAATTTACTGCACCACAAGCCTAATCAAACAAATAATTTATGCTTTCAAAGTTGGCTACAGGGGGTCACCATCTTGTAACTTTGTTATACATCTTTGCAAGACTAAGACTGTGCACATGCTCAGTGTGGTCTGGGCTGCTTAGGGATCATCATAAACAAAGCTGCTTGAGTTCTGCATGGCTGGGAAGTAAGGCGGGGGCTCCCCCTGCTGTTCATAAGTATGATTGTTTCCCTGCTCAGCAGTTAGGGACCGTCTGACAATTCCTATCCACAGCTGTAAATGAAGGGAGAATTTCACTGCATACAGTCAGGTTTCTTATAAAAACGGTACATTTTTTAATCAAAGTATATTGGAGATAGGTTTCTTTTTCATTAAAGAAAGTAAAGATGGGATTTTATTTTTTTGCCTTTACATGCCCTTTAAGGTGGCCATAGACGCACATATAATAGCGTACAAAACAAATTGTCGTACGATATTCAGTGCATGTATGGTGGGAAACAAGCCAACTGATATCGGCAGAAGACTTGGATATTGGTCGGCTCGTCGATTGAGCTGGATGGAAAATTTTGATCGGGTACCTTTGATGGCCCCCAAACATCAGCCATTGTTAGTGCTGAATCATCAGATACAGGTGGAATTCTATTGTTTCTCTCTGTATATCTGACCATTCAGCTCTACACGTGTGTATTGAAACTAACGATCTTTCTTGTTACGTCTATTGCCATCTTTACTTGTACTCATAGGCTGCATTCAGTCCCAGGCTGCCCCCAAGCCAAACAAGACGATTAATTTAGAGGAGAGAAAATAAGTACATCTAATATTAATTAAGGAAAATGTTCCTTCTGGACTGCAGAACTGGAAATCAGAATTTGAGGGGGAGTTTTAAGTGTATATGGTCCATTTATATTGGAATTATAGAAGCCAATAAGAGAAAGTTTACCTCAAACTGTTTGGATTCTGAGGGTTGTTCTGTAATATAAGCTTAGAAGTCAACACATTCACATTGCTTGGAGAAGGTGTGGCATTAGTCAGTATGAGCTGAGCTGTAAGCAGAGATATTGAGGGGCTTTGGATGCACAAAATGTTCCACTGACCTGCAATCCCTTGACTTCTCTGCAACTGCCCGACGGCTGCAAATAGTGAAAAAAGCTGAACTTCAGTCCTGGCGCATCTACACACTTGCCCTCACTATCAGTGGGATCCCATGGGGACCTGTGCAGAACTCTCAGAAGAGACACAATGATTTGACTTGCTGCGAGTCTGCAGTCGCCATTATTCCTTATTACTGACATTCACCCTGAGTTGTTCCTCTTGCACCAGTGACATTAGGCAAAAGTCACATTTACTGTAATAAAATACACCTGTAGGAAAACAATTTAAATCAATGAGCTGCAGTTTGCCATCTCTAGTTATCTTTATAGCTTAGCAAGCCAACATGGCTAATGTGGTCTTTATTGTTATGTAGGAATAGCTGCCCTTAGACCCACAGGAGCAACAGCAACAACTACAGTATGTCAGCTACAGTTACAACTACCATTAGCATCGGAGCATGGCTGTAGGATAGCAGATATAGTAGGGAGAGATGGTGCCTATACTAACAGTGGATAATAGTCTCTGGGAAGGGAGTGTGACTGTGGGATAGCAGGTATAGTAGGGAGAGATGGTGCCTATAGTAACAGTGGGATAATAGTCTCTGGGAAGGGAGTGTGACTGTGGGATAGCAGGTATAGTAGGGAGAGATGGTGTCTATAGTAACAGTGGGATAATAGTCTCTGGGAAGGGAGTGTGACTGTGGGATAGCAGGTATAGTAGGGAGAGATGGTGCCTATAGTAACAGTGGATAATAGTCTCTGGGAAGGGAGTGTGACTGTGGGATAGCAGGTATAATAGGGAGAGATGGTGCCTATAGTAACAGTGGGATAATAGTCTCTGGGAAGGGAGTGTGACTGTGGGATAGCAGGTATAGTAGGGAGAGATGGTGTCTATAGTAACAGTGGGATAATAGTCTCTGGGAAGGGAGTGTGACTGTGGGATAGCAGGTATAGTAGGGAGAGATGGTGCCTATAGTAACAGTGGGATAATAGTCTCTGGGAAGGGAGTGTGACTGTGGGATAGCAGGTATAGTAGGGAGAGATGTTGTCTATAGTAACAGTGGGATAATAGTCTCTGGGAAGGGAGTGTGACTGTGGGATAGCAGGTATAGTAGGGAGAGATGGTGTCTATAGTAACAGTGGGATAATAGTCTCTGGGAAGGGAGTGTGACTGTGGGATAGCAGGTATAGTAGGGAGAGATGGTGCCTATAGTAACAGTGGGATAATAGTCTCTGGGAAGGGAGTGTGACTGTGGGATAGCAGGTATAGTAGGGAGAGATGTTGTCTATAGTAACAGTGGGATAATAGTCTCTGGGAAGGGAGTGTGACTGTGGGATAGCAGGTATAGTAGGGAGAGATGGTGTCTATAGTAACAGTGGGATAATAGTCTCTGGGAAGGGAGTGTGGCTGTGGGATAGCAGGTATAGTAGGGAGAGATGGTGTCTATAGTAACAGTGGATAATAGTCTCTGGGAAGGGAGTGTGACTGTGGGATAGCAGGTATAGTAGGGAGAGATGGTGCCTATAGTAACAGTGGATAATAGTCTCTGGGAAGGGAGTGTGACTGTGGGATAGCAGGTATAGTAGGGAGAGATGGTGTCTATAGTAACAGTGGATAATAGTCTCTGGGAAGGGAGTGTGACTGTGGGATAGCAGGTATAGTAGGGAGAGATGGTGCCTATAGTAACAGTGGATAATAGTCTCTGGGAAGGGAGTGTGACTGTGGGATAGCAGGTATAGTAGGGAGAGATGGTGCCTATAGTAACAGTGGATAATAGTCTCTGGGAAGGGAGTGTGACTGTGGGATAGCAGGTATAGTAGGGAGAGATGGAGCCTATAGTAACAGTGGATAATAGTCTCTGGGAAGGGAGTGTGACTGTGGGATAGCAGGTATAGTAGGGAGAGATGGTGCCTATAGTAACAGTGGATAATAGTCTCTGGGAAGGGAGTGTGACTGTGGGATAGCAGGTATAGTAGGGAGAGATGGAGCCTATAGTAACAGTGGAAAATAGTCTCTGGGAAGGGAGTGTGACTGTGGGATAGCAGGTATAGTAGGGAGAGATGGTGTCTATAGTAACAGTGGATAATAGTCTCTGGGAAGGGAGTGTGACTGTGGGATAGCAGGTATAGTAGGGAGAGATGGTGTCTATAGTAACAGTGGATAATAGTCTCTGGGAAGGGAGTGTGACTGTGGGATAGCAGGTATAGTAGGGAGAGATGGTGCCTATAGTAACAGTGGATAATAGTCTCTGGGAAGGGAGTGTGACTGTGGGATAGCAGGTATAGTAGGGAGAGATGGTGCCTATAGTAACAGTGGGATAATAGTCTCTGGGAAGGGAGTGTGACTGTGGGATAGCAGGTATAGTAGGGAGAGATGGTGTCTATAGTAACAGTGGGATAATAGTCTCTGGGAAGGGAGTGTGACTGTGGGATAGCAGGTATAGTAGGGAGAGATGGTGCCTATAGTAACAGTGGGATAATAGTCTCTGGGAAGGGAGTGTGACTGTGGGATAGCAGGTATAGTAGGGAGAGATGTTGTCTATAGTAACAGTGGGATAATAGTCTCTGGGAAGGGAGTGTGACTGTGGGATAGCAGGTATAGTAGGGAGAGATGGTGTCTATAGTAACAGTGGGATAATAGTCTCTGGGAAGGGAGTGTGACTGTGGGATAGCAGGTATAGTAGGGAGAGATGGTGCCTATAGTAACAGTGGGATAATAGTCTCTGGGAAGGGAGTGTGACTGTGGGATAGCAGGTATAGTAGGGAGAGATGTTGTCTATAGTAACAGTGGGATAATAGTCTCTGGGAAGGGAGTGTGACTGTGGGATAGCAGGTATAGTAGGGAGAGATGGTGTCTATAGTAACAGTGGGATAATAGTCTCTGGGAAGGGAGTGTGGCTGTGGGATAGCAGGTATAGTAGGGAGAGATGGTGTCTATAGTAACAGTGGATAATAGTCTCTGGGAAGGGAGTGTGACTGTGGGATAGCAGGTATAGTAGGGAGAGATGGTGCCTATAGTAACAGTGGATAATAGTCTCTGGGAAGGGAGTGTGACTGTGGGATAGCAGGTATAGTAGGGAGAGATGGTGTCTATAGTAACAGTGGATAATAGTCTCTGGGAAGGGAGTGTGACTGTGGGATAGCAGGTATAGTAGGGAGAGATGGTGCCTATAGTAACAGTGGATAATAGTCTCTGGGAAGGGAGTGTGACTGTGGGATAGCAGGTATAGTAGGGAGAGATGGTGCCTATAGTAACAGTGGATAATAGTCTCTGGGAAGGGAGTGTGACTGTGGGATAGCAGGTATAGTAGGGAGAGATGGAGCCTATAGTAACAGTGGATAATAGTCTCTGGGAAGGGAGTGTGACTGTGGGATAGCAGGTATAGTAGGGAGAGATGGTGTCTATAGTAACAGTGGATAATAGTCTCTGGGAAGGGAGTGTGACTGTGGGATAGCAGGTATAGTAGGGAGAGATGGTGCCTATAGTAACAGTGGATAATAGTCTCTGGGAAGGGAGTGTGACTGTGGGATAGCAGGTATAGTAGGGAGAGATGGTGCCTATAGTAACAGTGGATAATAGTCTCTGGGAAGGGAGTGTGACTGTGGGATAGCAGGTATAGTAGGGAGAGATGGAGCCTATAGTAACAGTGGATAATAGTCTCTGGGAAGGGAGTGTGACTGTGGCATAGCAGGTATAGTAGGGAGAGATGGTGTCTATAGTAACAGTGGGATAATAGTCTCTGGGAAGGGAGTGTGACTGTGGGATAGCAGGTATAGTAGGGAGAGATGGTGCCTATAGTAACAGTGGGATAATAGTCTCTGGGAAGGGAGTGTGCCTGTGGGATAGCAGGTATAGTAGGGAGAGATGGTGTCTATAGTAACGCAACTCCCATCTCTGCCTACATAACAAAATTAAAAAAAAAGACTTTTCAGTTCTGAATTTTTCTTCTGACTTCGACATTGACCAAAAAGAACAACCTTTATTGGTACAACAGTAAAGTTTCATATATATTTTTTTTTCTTCCCAAGGAAACAAATGCCTATAATACTATTTCCATCAAATAAACATTCCAATAACACATGACAATGAATACAGGATTGGGGAGAAGTCACATCGATTAACACTAAACAGTCTTTCCCTTTCTTCTATTTACCAGTCTTGGCCATATTGGGGAACACAACATCCCCCTTTTTTTTTTTAAACTCTTTATTAAAAAGATTTTTGTTGAGTATGAAGTAAAGCCACCCAGCCAGCTGGGCACATATAGAAGAGAAGCAACAGCTCAGTTCTCCCTGCTGCTTTTTAGCCGTAGAATTGCCCATCTCTCGATGTGTTCCTGGAGTCAGTACATGGTGAGTAGAAATAAACGCAAGTGTTTGGAACCAATAAAAGAATTTATGTCAGTGCAGAAAAAAAAAAAGAGTCAAATGGAAGTTGCTCTGCAATATTCCTTGGCTCCCGCTGTACAAAACTAAAAAAACAAAAAAGTCTTATGCCTAAAACGAAGGGGAGAACATTTTAAAAACAAGGGCTACTGACATTAAATTCATAGGGGGAGAAAGTATCTTCGGAACAATCTAAAACAAAAACACTACAACCCACTATGGCTCATTGTGACGCGTGTCTAAAGATGGCGGACTATCAACGATATCTAGGTCATGTACAGATAACAGCATGGGTCACGGTGGCATTCTTGATCCCCAAAAACCCCTTGTTACATGCTCTACAGAGTCAAACGATTATATTGCTTGTAATCAGTAATCATTAAGAACAACTGCTTTAATAAGAGGAAAAAAAAAACAAAAAACCAATAAAAAATGACTTAGATGGACAGGTTAGGCCACGTGGTTCCTCATAGCCATTGCTTGGTTATAGCTTCAATCAACCTCCCCCAGCAGAGCCAGCCTTTTGGTATGAAACAGATTTAAACCTATGTTTAGGTTGCTTGTCTGGATCATACCATTTCAAGCTGTAGGAGAACAGGCTGCTTGCTCTTACCATGTAAAACTGTAGAATAGGCTATTTGTCTGGATCATACCATGATGTAAAACTGTAGGAGAATGGGCTACTTGTCTGGATCATACCATGTAAAACTATGGGCTACTTGTCTGGATCATCCCAAGTAAAACTGTAGGAAAATGGGCTACTTGTCTGGATCTTACCAAGTAAAACTAGTAGAATGGGCTACTTGTCTGGATCATCCCGTGTAAAACTGTGGGAGAATGGGCTACTTGTCTGGATCATACCATTTAAAACTATGGGCTACTTGTCTGGATCATCCCATGTAAAACTGTAGGAAAAAGGGCTACTTGTCTGGATCATCCCAAGTAAAACTATAGGAGAATGGACTACTTGTCTGGATCATCCCATGTAAAACTATTGGCTACTTGTCTGGATCATACCATGTAAAACTATAGGAGAATGGGTTACTTGTCTGGATCATCCCATGTAAAACTGTGGTAGAATGAGCTACTTGTCTGGATCATCCCATGTAAAACTATGGGCTACTTGTCTGGACCATACCATGTAAAACTGTAGGAGAATGGGCTACTTGTCTGGATCATCCCATGTAAAACTGTAGGAGAAAGGGCTACTTGTCTGGATCATCCCAAGTAAAACTGTGGGAGAATGGGCTACTTGTCTGGACCATACCATGTAAAACTGTAGGAGAATGGGCTACTTGTCTGGATCATCCCAAGTAAAACTGTAGGAGAATGGGCTACTTGTCTGGATCATCCCATGTAAAACTGTAGGAGAATGGGCTACTTGTCTGGATCATACCATGTAAAACTATGGGCTACTTGTCCGGACCATACCATGTAAAACTGTAGGAGAATGGGCTACTTGTCTGGAGCATCCCATGTAAAACTGTAGGAGAAAGGGCTACTTGTCTGGATCATCCCAAGTAAAACTGTGGGAGACTGGGCTACTTGTCCGGATCATCCCATGTAAAACTGTGGGAGAATGGGCTACTTGTCTGGATCATACCATGTAAAATTGTAGGAGAATGGGCTACTTGTCTGGATCATCCCATGTAAAACTATGGGCTACTTGTCTGAATAATACCATGTAAAACTATAGGAGAATAGGCTACTTGTCTGAATAATACCATGTAAAACTATAGGAGAATAGGCTACTTGTCTGGATCATACCATTTAATAATGTAGGACAATGGGCTACTTGTCTGGATCATACCATGTAAAACAAGACTCCTTGTCTGGATCATACAATTTAAAGCTTTTTGGGGAATTCCTATTGTTTTCTCTTGTCTTCTCAGTTGTTTGTAAGATGTAAGGGTGCATGGTAAAATATGTTCCAAAGAGTGTTCCTCAATGGAGTGGCGCTGGCAGGGAGATAATGGGCAATGGCTGGAGAGACAAAGGTGGCTTATTCCTGATGAATGTAATTACTGAATAAGAGAAATAACACAATTTCACATGTCATTGTCCTGTGATAACGAATGTGCTCTTCACAAGGGTGCAAATAAATGCCAATAACATACCAGTCCTTTTTTTCGCGGAAGGAACCTCGCCTTTTCCATCTTGAAGCGTTTCAAATTTACAAAGACTTATATATAAAATTCAAATGGGAATTTGGCACCTTATGGAAACGTTTAAAAAAAAAATTCTGTAAGGAAGAAATTATCTCGGAGGGATTAGGGATGTGCAGAAAGAAGGTCACTATTTACAGAACAGGTACAACGACGAATATTCACGCTGCTTCTCTACGCAGTCCTGTGTGTGGTAATGCTACAATTCTCTATTTCCCCTCCGACCCACCGCTGGGTATCGCCACAGTATTTCAATCTTCACAAACTGGAATGGATAAAAGACAAATAAGTGTCAGGGTGAAGTTTATTTCTTGGCCAACGCTCCCTTCCTGGGAATAGTCCCAGATCTAGGACAGCCGAGGAGCCGAGCGATCATTTGTGAGGGTTTTCTTCAGTTTGACTCCACGGCGTATTGAGTGCAGCATATTCTCTCCTTGAACTGCCTCCCCAGGTTCTGGTTCTGCTTGAGCTGTAGGATCAGCTGTAGGCGAGTTGGCCTGCTCACCTTCCTCTTCATCATTTTCTGACCTTGTTTGCCTTTGCTCTTCAAGGACAAGGCCTTGTGTTCCTGGAACAGGAGGGTTCACCGAGGCTTGGCCACTCCACAGAGAAGAAGGCAGGTCACTGGTCAGTGTCGAACTTTCTGTAGCACGCGGAGAATCAGGACTTTGCTCTCCGTAATCTTCACTTGGGCTGCTAGGTAGCCCACCCGGGAGATCGGGCACTGTAGGTGTTTTAACTGGAATAACCGGTGTTTTTATTGGAATAGGACCCCCTCCTATGGTTCCACGCCTAACTGATGGCTTTGTGGATGGGGTCCTTCTGATGGTAGCCACACCAGGAGTGACTATAACCGGGCCGAAGTTGGCTGGAAGACCTGCTGTTGAGGCTGGCCTCTTGGCTTGGAACATCCTCCTGTAGGACTGGGTGATGTCACTGTTCCTTGGGATGGTGGACGACTTGTCAAAATCTTGCTGCTCCCCCTCCTGGTCGCCACTCACAGAAAAGTAATCATAATCTGAAACTGAGGAAAGAAATAAAGATGAAGGGAAATAATGAACGTATGGCAGTCAAAATGCTACAGGTTGATAAATGGAAACAAAAGGAATAAGCAGTTTAAAGGAGAAGTAAAACTTAAAGGAATTGTTCAGTGTAAAAATAAAAACTGGGTAAATAGATAGGCTGTGCAATATAAAAAATGTTTCTAATATAGTTAGTTAGCCAAAAATGTAATGTATAAAGGCTGGAGTGATTTCATGAATAACAAGTCAGTCAGATCACTACTTCCTGCTTTTCAACTCTCTTTGTTTACACTGACTGGTTGCCCTGGCTACCAGACAGTAACCAATCAGAGACTTGAGGGGGGGCCACATGGGTCATTTCTGTTGCTTTTGAATCTGAGCTGAATGCTGAGGGTCAATTACAAACTCACTGAACAGAAATGTACCATGTGGCCCCCCTTCAAGTCGCTGACTAACTCAGAGTTATAGAGCTGAAAAGCAGGAAGTTGGATTCTGGCTGTTTTATTAGACATCTAGTCACTCCAGCCTTTATACATTACATTTTTGGCTAACTAACTATATTAGAAACATTTTTTATTTTGCACAGCCTATCTATTTACACAGTTTTTATTTTCACACTGAACTATTCCTTTAACTAAAGAAGTAGCTTGAATTGTTGTACATTATGTTTTGTGCTTCTGTACCTGCCGAGGCAACCACAGCCCTTTAGCAGTAAAGATCTGTGTCTCCAAAGATGCCCCAGTAGCTCCCCATCTTCTTTTCTGCTGATTCACTGCACATGCTCTGTGCTGCTGTCACTTACTGAGCTTAGGGACCCACTCACAATATACAGTACACATAGAATAGAAATGTCACAATATAAGGCTGATTAATAATTAATACAGATAATTACTACATGGCAGCACAGAAACCAGTGCAATTAGCATCAGAATTGAATAATCAGCAAACCTGTAGCATCAGCTTATATTACAGCCAGGGAAGCTCATTTTCTGCTGGATAATTAGTGACGAGCCCTAAGCTTAGCTTCTCAACAGCCAATCAGAGCCCACTGAGCATGTGAGTGTCACAGACACTTTCCAAGATGGTGACCCCCTGTGACAAGTTTGAAGTCCTGGATCATTGCTGCTATTGACAAGCTCAAACTTTAGCCTCGTGCAATAAGTTCACTATATAAAACATGGCATTTTTAGCCCTATTCATTTTTAGGCTTTTTAGACTTTAGAGCTCTTTTGAAAGACAATGATTAAGGATGCACGAATCCACTATTTTGGATTCAGCCGAACCCCCGAATCCTTCACGAAGGATTTGGCTGAATACGGAACCGAATCCGAATTTGCATAGGCAAATTAGGGGTGGGAAGGGGAAAACATTTTTTACTTCCTTGTTTTGTGACAAAAAGTCACGTGATTTCCCTCTCCTCCCCTAATTTGCATATGCAAATTAGGATTCGGATTCAGTTCGGCCGGACAAAAGGATTCGGCCGAATCCCAATCCTGCTGAAAAAGGCCGAATCCTGAACAGAATTCTGTATTCGGTGCATCCCTAACAATGATACCATACAGATAGATAGATCTAAATAAATATATAATACAGTCATGAATATCTTGTAAATGATATCCTTATTAATTATAAGTTATAAACGGCGAGTAGTGATGTCATTGTAGTCACATGGCTCACTGAAACTTGTGCACTACAATAAATAAAGTAGCCCTGTTGCAAAATATGAGGATAGTAGAATTAACCTCGGAGTTACAGGACCTATATAAAAGCCTCCTCGGTGAATTATAATATCCTTATAGTTTTACAATAGGGGCTACTTTGTTGTTGTTGTTGTTTGTACCCCAGAGTATCAAATCCCTTTTCTATTGGCCTTGGCATTTTCCCAGTATAGTTGTCACCAGTAACAAAAAGGAAGAGCACAGGAGGAGCTGACATACCTTGGGAAGGGATAGTATCCTCCGAGCAGCAGGGTGTAGTAGTCTGGGTGCTATATCCACTAGAACACTGTAGAGAGTCCCTGCTACTCCTCTGAGTGTCCAGTTGCAAACCTCTGCTCAGGGCAAGCGCAAGCTCTTCATTGGTCAACTCTGTTTCTTCTCCTTGCTGAGAGAATCAAACAGAAAAAAAAATAACACTATTACCCGCAATATCTTCCAAAAACATTATATGGGAGATGTAATAAACGGTGCAGGGACTAATTCAGGTCTAGTAACGTACAGCAGCCAATCAGCAGAAACCTTTATGTTTGATTGCTATTGGTTACTAGACCTGAATCAGACCTTGAACCTGTTATAACATTCCCAACACATTCTGGTGTAGAACTTGGATCTACAGCCGATTCCATTCTCTCAAGTCTTGTTCCTCTGCTAAATAAAAAAGGACCCATTGCATTAACTGTGTCCCATTACCAGAGAGAGCACTGGGTTTATCGTGGTTAATCATGGGCACTATACTACAAGTGGGGTTAAACCTTCCTAAGTAATGGCAGAGAAAGGGTTAGCAGAGAGCCTATCCATGGAATTGCTCTTTACCCTGAATGCTGCAGGTACTGGGGTGTTCTGAGAGTTCCTGGGAACTGAAGGCTCATCGAGGTGTCCTGGAGTAGTAATTAAGGCTCCTCCTGATGGCTCAGCCTCACGTTTGCGTCGCTGAAGGGTGTTCACCATTGGCTGGTCATATGGACCTGGCTTAGCCCAGTCCTGAACAAAAGGGTTATATATATATATATATATACTGTATTCTTGTCAAGAAGTGTGAAGTCTTCTCTGATGTCTCAGCAGTCTGGTTGTAGTTGTTAAAGGGAAACTACCATTAAAATGAAAATGTAATATAAGCTTCCTCATTCTGAAATAAAAAACTTTCTAAATACAATCAATTAAATATTCTGTGCTGTTTCTGAAATAATCAAGTTTATCTTCACTATTCCTCTCTCAGCATCTGTTTCTCTTCATTCTCTCTTCATACGCAGTTGGGTGTCAGATATTCATTGACAGTTAGATCCAATATATCTTATAGTTACATAGTAGTTAGTTACATAGTTAAATTGGGTTGAAAAAAGACAAAGTCCATCAAGTTCAACCCCTCCAAATGAAAACCCATCATCAATACACACACCCCTCCCTACTTTTAATTAAAATTCTTTATACCCATACCTATACTAACTATAGAGTTTAGTATCACAATAGCCTTGGATATTATGTCTGTCCAAAAAATCATCCAAGCCATTCTTAAAGGCATTAACTGAATCAGCATCACAACATCACCCGGCAGTGCATTCCACAACCTCACTGTCCTGACTGTGAAGAACCCCCTACGTTGCTTCAAATGAAAGTTCTTTTCTTCTAGTCTAAAGGGGAGGCCTCTGGTACGGTGATCCACTTTATGGGTAAAAAGGTCCCCTGCCATTTGTCTATAATGTCCTCTAATGTACTTGTAAAGTGTAATCATGTCCCCTCGCAAGCGCCTTTTTTCCAGAGAAAACAACCCCAACCTTGACAGTCTCCCCTCATAATTTAACTCTTCCGTCCCTCTAACCAATTTAGTTGCACTTAGTCTCTGCACTCTCTCCAGCTCATTTATATCCCTCTTAAGGACTGGAGTCCAAAACTGCCCCCATACTCCAGATGAGGCCTCACCAAGGACCTATAAAGAGGCATAATTATGTTTTCATCCCTTGAGTTAATGCCCTTTTTTTATGCAAGACAGAACTTTATTTGCTTTAGTAGCCACAGAATGACACTGCCCAGAATTAGACAACTTGTTATCTACAAAGACCCCAAGATCCTTCTCATTTAAGGAAACGCCCAACACACTGCCATTTAGTGTATAACTTGCATTTATATTATTTTTGCCAAAGTGCATAACCTGCATTTATCAACATTGAACCTCATTTTCCAGTTTGCTGCCCAGTTTTCCAGTTTAGACAGATCACTTTGCAAAGTGGCAGCATCCTGCATGGAACCTATAGTTCTGCACAATTTAGTATCATCTGCAAAAATAGAAACAGTACTTTCAATGGCCACCTCCAGGTCATTAATAAACAAGTTGAAAAGCAAGGGACCTAGTACAGAGCCCTGCGGTACTCCACTAACAACACTGGTCCAATTAGAAAATGTTCCATTTACCACCACTCTTTGTAGTCTATCTTTTAGCCAGTTCTCTATCCAAAAGATAGACTACAAAGAGTGGTGGTAAATGGAACATTTTCTAATTGGACCAGTGTTGTTAGTGGAGTACCGCAGGGCTCTGTACTAGGTCCCTTGCTTTTCAACTTGTTTATTAATAGGGGGCTTCTTTCCTTGCAGATGTATTAGAGCTCACTCAAATAACTAATTCCAGTACAAACAAAATCTAACAAGATAACTGCCTTTTGCACAAATTCTGCATGTAGAGAGACATGATGTCTGGTGATTTTAATAGAGTGACCTCTAATACATCTTCTAGGCAAAAGGAGCCCCCCTATAAGATATATTGGATCTAACTGTCAATGAATATCTGACACCCAACTGCTGCATGAAGACAGAATGAGGAGAAACAGGGGAAAAGTGAAGATAAACTTGATTATTTCATAAACAGTAGAGAATATTTAATTGATTGTATTTAGAACATTTCTTATTTCAGTATGCTGAAGCTTATATTAAAATGTCATTCTCATGATAGTTCCCCTTTAACTAGGATTAGAATCCTTCATACAACCATGGCTAATGGTGTCACCGACTACAGTTCCAAGGACCAAAATTGGCAACATATATGTAATTTACCAAGCAAACACATGGCTCTATGTCAACTGTAATCCAACAGTCTGAGGGTGCATTTTAAAGGGAAAATAAACCCTTTCCAAAGATTACATTAATGTTTACATGGCAGGTCCCACTCATGAATATCAATGACTGATTCTATAGATCCAGGTAAAAACATGGGGCAACATTGCTTATGACATAGCAAGACTGGTCAATATCAGTAGACATAGACCAACCAACCCTGGAAATTGGCCAGACTAAGGGCGGAGGGACCAATACCAGAGGGACTAATATTAGACGTCATAGCTGCCCTGTTGTGAGAGCCTGTAGCTAACAGGCTTCATCCCACAGCCAAGTGTGACCCTAGTCAATAAGAGAAGGAAAGACCAATATTTAAAGGGGAACTATCATGAATATGTATTATTATATTATAATATTAGTATATTCTGTACTGTTTCCGAAATAATCAAGTTCATCTTCACTATTCCTCTCTCAGCATCTGTTTCTCTTCATTCTGTCTTCATGCAGCAGTTGGGTGTCAGATATTCATTGACAGTTAGATCCAATATATCTTATAGGGGGGCTCCTTTTGCCTAGAAGATGTATTAGAGCTCACTCAAATAACTGATTCCTGTACAAACAAAATCTAACAAAATAACTGCCTTTTGCACAAATTCTGCATATAGAGAGACATGATGTCTGGTGATTTTATAGAGTGAGCTCGAATACATCTTCTAGGCAGAAGGAACCCCCCTATAAGACACATTGGATCATTCACCTGACACCCAAGTCCTGAATGAAGAGAGAATGAAGAGAAACAGATGCTGAGAGAGGAATAGTGAAGATAAACTTGATTATTTCAGAAACAGTACAGAATATTTAATTGATTGTATTTAGAAAGTTTCTTATTTCAGTACGAGGAAGCTTATATTAAATTTTAATTTTCACGATAGTTCCCCTTTAAACTGCAAAACTCAAAATAATGTGTAAGAATAATTGCAGACAGTTACAAACTGACCCACAGTGTCAGACCCACAAGAAAAACAGGGTAAATCACACAAATCATTCCGGATTCTGAATGGAGAATCATGTCGGCATGTGGATTGAAGGGTAATAATAGTATGTGCTGTGGCTCCTGAATTGTATATATTTTCAGTTTTAAAGCATCACTTCTCAGGCTGTTTTATCCCTTATCCACTATTTTTAATAATAAAGGCCAAAACAGGCAGAATGTGTTGTGTTTGTTTGGTAAATAGATCACTGGGATCTGGAAATAAAAAGACTGGTGCAACATCAGTAGAAGCTTCGAGGTACAAAAGTAGAAAATGTAAAAAATGAAGGCTCTAATTCAAAGAGGCAGTGAAAGGTGTTAGTATGTGTCAGTTAAACGGCAACCAATTCCAGGCTGTTAGAAGGCGACTGTATTTCAGCCACCTACACCCACAATTAGGGGCAGATTTATTAAGGGTCAAAATAAAACTTTTTTTTATGCTCAAAACTGTCAAATTCAACTAGAGATTTACCCAAACTTGATTCGAGTTTTTTTAAAATAAATTTTAATTAGATTTTTGAGATTTATCATACTCTGGCCCCTTAAGAATTCCAATTTGACTATTCGCCACCTAAAACCTGCCGAATTACTGTATAAGCCAATGGGAGAGGTCCAGTGACCAATTTGTAGATGATCCTATCCACACGAGTTTTACAAATTACTTTCGATTGGTTAAATTTTGAGTTCATGAGAGTTTATGGGAGTTTTTAAATACTCACATGAATTCGAAATTCGACCTTTTATAAATGTGCCTCAAAAACTCGAGTTTTCGGGTCCATCCTATTCATCCGAGTTTTACAAGTCAGATTTTTTTAATAACTTTCGATTGGTCAACTAGAAGTTTATCCAAACTTGATTCAAGTTTTTTTAAAAAAAAATTTTAATTAGATTTTTGAAATTTATCATACTCTGGCCCTTTAAGAATTCAAATTCGACTATTCGCCACCTAAAACCTGACGAATTACTGTATAAGTCAATGGGAGAGGTCCAGTGACCAATTTGTAGATGTTTGTAGCCTTCCTGACATTTGAGTTTTTTTCATGGAGGCACTTTTATCAAAGGTCGAATTTCCTAAACTCCCATGAACTCGAAATTTGACCAATCGAAAGTTAAAAAAAATCTGACTTGTAAAACTCTGGACCCGAAAACTCGAATCGAGTTTGGTTGTATTCAAATCTAAAAGTTTTTGAGGCACATTTCTTAAAGGTCGAATTTCGAATTCATGTGAGCATTTAAAAACTCCCATAAACTCTCATGAACTTGAAATTTAACCAATCGAAAGTAATTTGTAAAACTCGGGTGAATAGGATCGACCCGAAAACTGAAATCGAGTTTGGTCGAATTCAAATCTAATTCGATTTAAGTTTTGGGTCAGTAAAATTCATCCGAGTTTGAAATATTACATTTCTTAAATAAATTTCCCCCCGATTGAATTTCAAGTAAAATCGAATTCATGTGAGTTAAAAAAAGAACTCACATAACTTCGAATCCTGATAAATTTGAATCTTGATGAATTTATTAATTCAGGTTTGAATTCACGTGAGTTTTTAAAAACTCCCATAAACTCCCATGAGTTCCAAATTTGACCAATCAAAATGTATTACAAAAATCTAATTTATAAAACTCGGGTGAATAGGATCAACTCGAAAACTTCAATCAAATTCAATTTGAGTTTTTTTCTCTGAAAAAAACCCCTCAAATGTCAGGAAGGGTGCAAAAAACTCCAAATTGCTCCAAGGATCACTCCCATTGACTGAAACAGCAATTCGGCAGGTTTTAGGTGGCGAATAGTTGAATTTGAGTTCATAGTGTCAGAGTATGATACATTTTGAAAATCGAATTTTTAAAAAAAACTCAAATCAAATTTTAACAATTCCTTAGTCAAATTTGAAAGTTTTGGCCATAAAAAAAATCAAAAATTCAAGTTCGACCCTTGATAAATCTGTCCCTCAGTGTTAAGCAGAAGGCAGAGGAGACGTAGGAAGACAAAACAGTTCTGTACACAATAAACACAAACCTTCCAGCTGGGGATCTTAGATGAAGGTAACATGCCTGGCCCAATAGTGTAATAGTGATGGCATTCTGGGAGGGTGGAGCTAGAGCGGGTCCAGGGGCGGGAGGCGGGAAGTGGGAAATGAGAGGAGGGACTTGCACTGACAGGCGCCATATCAATGGGCACACTATAGTGACAAAACCCATTAGATAACTGGAGACAAACAACACAAAGGAAATAGAAAGGGAGAAAACCAAATAAATATTATGGCAAATGCAAAGGAAACATTGCAGGGAAAAAAATAAATATATAATTGTATAATTGGTAAAAAGTGAAAATGAGGGAACATGAGTCGATGGCAGAAATACAACTGGTATAGAAGGTGCCAGTGAGGGGCTATGGGAGGATTCTTAGACTACAATTTGCCTCCACAAATATGGAGTCTCGCACTTACGCCTGTACTAACAACGAGGTGTCTTCTCTACCTATAAGAAGGGTCCAAAATCAGCCAATCCCTTTCTCTGAAAGTAGTGATGTAGTTTTTATTTATAAATGACACAATTTACACTGCAAATAATTCACTCTACAATATAAAATATCATTCCTGAACCAGCAAGTGTATTTAGTTGTAATATTGGTGTGTAGGTGCATCTCAGGTCATTTTGCCTGGTCATGTGCTTTCAGAAAGAGCCAGCACTTTAGGATGGAACTGCTTTCTGGCAGGCTGTTGTTTCTCCTACTTAATGTAACTGAATGTGTCTCAGTGGGACCTGGATTTTACTATTGAGTGTTGTTCTTAGATCTACCAGGCAGCTATTATCTTGTGTTAGGGAGCTGCTATCTGGTTACCTTCCTATTGTTCTGTTGTTAGGCTGCTGGGGGGGGGGGAAGGGAGGGGGTGATATCACTCCAACTTGCAGTACAGCAGTAAAGAGTGACTGAAGTTTATCAGAAAACAAGTCACATGACTGGGGGCAGCTGGGAAACTGACAATATGTCTAGCCCCATGTCAGATTTCAAAATTAAATATAAAAAAATCTGTTTGCTCTTTTGAGAAATGGATTTCAGTGTAGAATTCTGCTGGAGCAGCACTATTAACTTATGCTTTTTGAAAAAAACACTTTCCCACGACAGTTTCCCCCCACTGGTATGGGCCTTTGCAGTCAGTGCCCGAGACTCACCTTGTCAGTAGAAGCCCACGCTCCCATGGTAGACCCGGAACTGACAGAAGTGGGGGAGCTGCACTCGCTCACAGACTGGCAGGTTTCGGAGGCTTCTGAGGAAGCAGAGCTGGAGGAATTCTGCAACATGTGCAAATGGAGAGAGAAGATGGTGTGAAGAGGTACATATGAGCCAAACATAGACAATACAACAACCCTAATTAAAGGGGAACTTTCGCTAAAATGTAATTTAAAATTAATTTAATATAAGCTTCCTCATACTGAAATAAGAAGCTTTCTAAATACAATCTAGGCAAAAGGAGCCCCCCCTTTAAGATATATTGGATCTAACTGTCAATGAATATCTGACACCCAACTAGTGCATGAAGAGAGAATGAAGAGAAACAGATGCTGAGAGAGGGATAGTGAAGATATTAACTTGATTATTTCAGAAACGATGCTGAATTTTTAATTGATTGCATTTAGAAAGTTTCTTATTTCAGTATGATGAAGCTTAAAATACATTTTAATTTTCCCTTTTAAGCATTTTAAACCAAACCAGGTGGCCAAACATGGCTGACGCCAACTGCTGGTTGGTCCTCTACCTCCTAGGAGTAAAAAGGATTTGTCCAATTCAGCCCACTGGCAAAGATCGACTCATTTGACACCCTCAACAAACAAGCAATTCCTACTATGTATGGTCAGATTTACTCCGTATTTATAATTGTGTTTTATTCGGTCCTAAAGAGACAAAAAGAGCTCAGGAACCACAACGTCTGTGTCAGATGCTTCAATTTAAACTGTCCCCTACCCCTCCACTTTGACCTTAGTTGATAAACTGCGGAGGATTTGCCGAGACCCTTACCTGATTGACAGCTTCGGGAGGCATGGGGGACGGAGACTTTGACTGAAAGGCATCCTGAGAAATGAATCCGGAATCATGGGAGGAGACGCTGGACAGCCGCATGGGGGGCTGCTGGGGCAGATTGGAGCTGCGATAGCGATAGTGTGAAGTGGGTGAGTGGGAATGAGAACCACTGGATCTGGAGTCACTACTGTTAACGCTGTTCAGACTGCTGTGTGAGACAAAGGTAGGGGGCGAGGAGAAGACAAATAGGGGAGAGGGTGGGAATAACACAAGTCAGGGAGAAGTGAGGGGTTAAAAATAAAAGTAGGGAAAAAGGGGAGGGAAAACCAGGCACCAAATTAAAACTCCACAAATGTCCAACAAACAGGCAACATCTGACACAGGTCAAAAGAAAGACGTACAGTAACATACACTTTATACAGTAATATACAGTCCCATACAGTCATATACAGTAATATACAGTCACATACAGTCATATATACAGTCCCATACAGTCATATACAGTCATATACAGTCATATACAGTCCCATACAGTCATATATACAGTAATATACAGTCATATACAGTCCCATACAGTCATATACAGTAATATACAGTCACATACAGTCATATACAGTCCCATACAGTCATATACAGTCATATACAGTCCCATACAGTCATATACAGTCCCATACAGTCATATACAGTCATATACAGTCCCATACAGTCATATACAGTAATATACAGTCACATACAGTCATATATACAGTAATATACAGTCATATACAGTCCCAGTCATATACAGTAATATACAGTCACATACAGTCATATACAGTCCCATACAGTCATATACAGTCATATATACAGTAATATACAGTCCCATACAGTCATATACAGTCATATACAGTCATATACAGTCCCATACAGTCATATATACAGTAATATACAGTCATATACAGTCCCATACAGTCATATACAGTAATATACAGTCACATACAGTCATATACAGTCCCATACAGTCATATACAGTCATATACAGTCATATACAGTCCCATACAGTCATATATACAGTAATATACAGTCCCATACAGTCATATACAGTCATATACAGTCATATATACAGTCATATACAGCCAACTATGTATTCATTGGTGGCCTCAAACAAAATGAGGGCAAGCTAGTAGTCTGCTAACAGCTAGAGTAGCCCATAAGCTACTGATCCTGCCCTAAAGACTCTTCTAGAGGTTTCTTTCTGCCACCTACCTGCATACACTGGATTTCCGAGACATGGTCGTACTTGGGGAAGATGGTGGAGTCTGGTAAGACCAAGTGTAGTCGGAGCCTTTCAAATCATGGATCACCTATCAGCCACAAAAATATCACATCATTAATTAATTATGTGTCCAACACTGGTCTATAAACAAAAGGAAACTGCTAATTAAATACAAATATTCTGGCCCAAAAGGCCATTGGGTCACCCACCTGTTCGCTTGCAGAAGGCAGTTTGTGAGGATCCATAGTGAGCATTTTCAGGTCTTCTGATATGGTCTGTAGATGAGTTATCTCACCCAGCATGGAGATTTCCTCCTCCTGCAAGTACCCACATACAGTATTATTATTATTATTATTATATACATAAACAGGGCAACATAGCATCAACTAATGGTACGTGCCAAATGAGCGGACAACACTGATTGGCTGAGCACATTTATAGCATTTATTTTAGACATGCATTGATTAAGTCAATACAACCGCAACCAATAAGTGCTAAATAGGAAGCCAGTGCACATGACTTACAATGACGGGCCTCAGCATGGATATAAAGGAGCAGAATCGGCTGCGTTCCTCAATCAGCGCCTTCCTCACGGCCTGCTTCTCCGTCTCTTCCAGGAGCAGGTACTTATCATTGACATCTTGCAGGGCACTGTCTAGTTGTGGCTGTATATCCCCTCTACCTACAAGCCAAGCAACATGCACATATAATAACACTCTTATCTCGAATGCATATTCTTAAAGGAAAACTATACCCTCGAACAATGTAGGTCTCTATAAAAATATACCGTATTGCATAAAGCTCATACCCTGCTTCATGTAAATAAACCATTTTCATAAAAATATACTTTTTTAGTATTAGGTGCCATAGGGTAATCATAAATAGAAAACTGTCATTTTAAAAGATAATGTCCGCCCCCTGGGATCTTATGATTCACGGTGCACACAAACAAACCAAACATGTCACATGGTCACATGAGCCAATTAACAGACAGAGTTGTGTCTTTTGCTTCCAGACTTCTTCCTGTTACAGTTAGAGCTGCAGTATTTCAGGTGAGGTGATCTCTGAGGCAGCACACAGACCATCACAAAATGGTGGTCCAAGGCAAGTCCACTAAAATGTATATACATCAGCTTATTAGCCTGGTATGTCCAGGGGGTAATTCTAGCAAGGAGCCCCCCTTTCCAGATGTGAGCAGCCCGCTCATACAGTGCCAGGGGACATTGGTATTGTAGGGGCCAAGCTGTACAAATGGGTTGCTATGGCAACGCTAAGAATCCTTAAAAAGCCGCCAAAATTGGGAGTTTAACCCTCTCACTCTCAATGTGCTCCACATTTGTCTATGTGCTGCTATCTGTGTGATACTGGACTGGGGAATGTGCCAACCAGAGGGAAGTCATCTGTAGCGTTACTTATGGCTCATACCAATTTAGTGCCAGCGGGAGGGGACACACACACACGAACATGTGATTGGTGCACACTGGTTTTAGGGTACAGCAAAGGGCATTTTCTCATTGGGTAGTAGATAAAAGTACAAAATATTACATCTGGGATGTCTAAACTGCAACTGACATAAAGGGATTCTGGGAGTTGTAGTCTAACAACAGCTGGAGCTTGAGGGACTTTTGTTTCAATAATGACATACAGTTCTTAGCCTGAAGCTGCCATTTGCAGTTCAATAATGATATACAAAGCCAAACAACAAACAGATAGCTATTCTACAAGTCACAAAACTGCAACTCCCAGTATCTCCTGACGGCTGTTGCTATGCAGAAAAGAAGGAATTATACAGATGTCCCTGGCATAGGCTTTCTTCTCAGTTCAAAGCCTAATTAGGACCTTTAGTTCCCTAGATATAAACATCCAGCAGCTCCATGTTTAATTTTCACCCCCCACAGAAAAGAGAAAAGACAAAAATACACGTTGTCATTTACGAGATCTGCCAGACAGAAAGAACTTCCCACCGACACCGCAGCACTAACCAAACTCTGGGAAGGATTATAAACAGGGGGCAGAGAAAGATTTTTTTTATCTCTTATTGTTCTGGAACTGAAATTATATTATCACCTGACAGGTCCTTTTGGTATATATATATATACACACACATACAAACAGGTATGGGTTTTATTATCCAGAATTCTGGGGCATTTCGGATAATGGATCTTTCTTTAATTTGGATCTTCATACCTTACGTCTAGTAGAAAATGATGTAAACATTAAATAAACCCAATAGGCTGGTTTTGCTTCCAATAAGGATTAATTATGTCTTAATTGGGATCAAGTACAAGCTACTGTTTTATTATTACAGAGAAAAAGGAAATCAATCTGGATTATTTAGATAACACGGAGTCTATGGGAAACGACCTTTCCGTAATTTGGATCTTTCTGGATAATGGATTTTCAGATAACAGATCCCACACACACATATATATATATATATATATATATATATATATATATATAAAGAATCCAAATGGGCAGCACACCGCCTTTAGGGCTTACCTCGGGTGCAAGGTAAATGAAGCAGATAATGTAGCAAGAAATGACCAGCAACACCGAGTTCTTTGGTGAAAAATATCAAAATGTATTCATGTTACATGTAAAGCCGACGTGACGTTTCGGTCCACTCAGGGACCTTTCTCAAGGCAACCATGTTTAATCACACACATGTTTATATACCCATAATCCCTCAGATCCCTGAACAGGAAGTGACATCAATCATCAATAACAAGTGAGTCAGAAAAACATATTATTCATTTTTTTAAAACATGAATACATTTTGATATTTTTCACCAAAGAACTCGGTGTTGCTGGTCATTTCTTGCTATATATATATATATATATATATATATATATATATATATATATATATATATATATATATATATATATATATATATAATGTCCATATAGGTGAACGCACTCTTACCGGATTTGATGAAAGTGGGTGCGTAGGTCAAAAGATTAATACATCAGGACAAATGGAACCGCACTCCAAGAGATTTTGTGAAAATAGTGTTTTGTTTTTATGCATCTGTGAATAAATATAAAACACTATTTTCACAAAATCTCTTGGAGTGCGGGTCCATTTGTCCTGATATATTATATATATATTAGGGATGCACCTCCACTATCCACTATTTTGGATTCGGCCGAAGCCCCGAATCCTTTGCGAATGATTTGGCCCAAATACCGAACCTAATCAAAGGGGTGGGAAGGGGAAAACAGTTTTTACTTCCATGCTTTGTGACAAAAAGTCATGCAACTTCCCTCCTAGCCCCTAACTTGCATATGCAAATTAGGATTTGGATTCGGTTCAGCCGGGCAGAAGGATTCGTCCGAATCCGAATCCTGCTGAAAAAGGGGGAATCCTGAATTCAGTGTATCCCTAATATATATATATATATATATATATATTTTTTATTTTTTTTATTTTATTTTAAATCCCTAATATATACCGTGTGTATGTGTGTATATGTATATATATATATATATATATATATATATATGTATATATATATACATATATATATATATATATATATATATATATATATATATATATATATATATATATATTTATATATATATATATATATATTTTTTTTTTTTTAATTTATTTATTTTTTCCCAAGATGGACCAGCACTCCAAATATATCCAAACAAAAAGTTTATTATAACATCACTCGTGTATCCAACGTTTCAGCCCTTGTTGGGGCCTTTATCAAGCTTTGATAAAGGCCCCAACTATGAACGAAAGTTGGATAGTGATGTTATAATAAAGTATTTGTTTGGATATATTTGAAAATATCTTGAAAAATATACACAAGATTTGACCGAGAACCCATGAGTGGATTGAGGAGTAAGAGTGCGGGTACTTTCAGAAACATCTATCATCTATCTATCTATCTATCTATCTATCTATCTATCTATCTATCTATCTATCTATCTATCTATCTATCTATCTATCTATCTATCTATCTATATTGTATAATAATAATATTTTTGTTTTTTCATATAAGACCCCTGAGTGTGGCTGTTAAATATATACATGTACTGAATCCATTCAGTTCCCATAAAAAAAGTAGCAGAGTAATCTGCTTTGCCTTGCTGAGCTTTCTTATTTCAATCGCTTATTAATCCTGTAACAACAATGGCACACTGGAGCTTTGTGCTGCCCATGTGGGTTCCAGTGTGGAAAATGGGTGCAAAAACACTGGGAATTGGTCCTTCGTGGTTATTGTCTGGATCTGACAGCACTCACAGGTCAGACGATTATCATTCAGAAACAATGTATTAAAGGAGTGGTTCACCTTCAAGTTAACTTTTAGTGTGTTATAGGATGACCAATTCTAAGCAACTTTTCAATTGGTCTTCATTATTATTATTTTTTATATACTTCTTGAATGAATGGCCTTCTTCTTCTGACTCTCTCCAGCTTTCAAATAGGGGTCATTGACCCCGTTTAAAAAACAAATGCTCTGAAAGGCTACAAATATATTTTTACTGCAATTTTTTTTTTACTCCTCTTTTTATTCAGGTCTCTCCTATTCAGATTTCAGTCTCTCATTTAAATCAATGCATGGTTGCTAGGGGAATTTGGATCCTACCAACCAGATGGCTGAAATTGCAAACTGGAGAGCTGCTGAATAAAAAGCTAAATATCTCAAAATCAACAAATAAAAAAAAAATGAAAACCAATTGCAAGTTGTCCCAGCATATCCCTCTCTACATGATACATACCATATAATTTATTTTAACGTTAACAACCCCATTAAAGTGTTCTATCTGTCCTTGCCATGAATTAGAGGTGTCGGAAATAATGCAAAACATCTTTATTTTTGCTGATTTGTGAACAAGAGGCAGTAGAATGTGATGCCACCAACCCGCACAAACTCAATGTTACATAAAGAGTACTTGACCTTCACCTTTCTTGGCTTTCTTCTGCAGTTTCAGTGTGTCTGATGACTTCTTTTTGATCTCCTGTCGTGCCTTTTTGTATTCTGGAATGAGAACAGTTGTGTTATTTGCGATGAACGATAAACATGGAAGATTGTCACCAGCAGCCTTTACAAGGGTGAAACAGAACCCAGGATTCCGTTTAGGGTGTGCATTTACCAAAGCCAAAGTGTCCAGCCAATAGGAATGCAAACCCTAAAAGGCACATGACATGACTTTAAAGGAGAAACAAACCCCTTATTAAAAAAAACCCCTACCCCACATAGACCCCGCTCCCTCCTCCCCCCAGCCTAGCTGCTACCCCGGGGCAAATGCCCCTAACTTTTACTTACCCCTCGGTGCAGATTCAGGGCAGCCATCTTCCGGGTCTTGGTGTCTTCTTCCAGCGTTATGGCAATTTCCATCGATTTTGGCGCAAGCACAGTTGTCGCAAACCGGGAAATTGCTCCAACTGCGGATGCGCCGCTCCACCAGTCTCATTCTCAGATTACCGAAGACCCGGAAGATGGCTGCCGTGAACTCCTATCCCTGAATCTGCACCGTGGGTAAGAAAGAAGTCAGGGGCATTTGCCTGGGGTAGCAGTTAGGCTTGGGAGAGGAGGGACTATGTGTTTTGGTTTTGTTTTTTTTTTAATAAGGGGTTTGTTTCACCTTTAAGATCTTCTTAGAAAAACCCTGAACTCTCTACTAGAGACAGGGAGTTGAGAATGACAGGGCCTAGTCCCATATTAGTTAACTTACCCTTTGCATGGTCTTTATCCAGCTGGTTAGCAACCTTCTTCCACTCCTCCATCTGCTCTTGCAGTGGGTTGATCAGACAGTCAATCAGAGCACTAATGTACAGAGGGAAGACAACCAAATAGATAAAGGTCACAGTCATGAGAACGGACAGATCCCATAATGTGTCTCTACACAAGTCAAGTCCCCAATAGCCCTACCCACTTTACTGGAAGTCACCACCTCTCACCTAACAATTCAGCCTGTCCTCGCAAAGGACATGTAAATCCTGAAAACAAATGAGTCCAAAATTGCTCAGAAAATTAATTTTGGTAGAATTTAAACATTTGTTATGTTGCCAGTGAAACAACACATGACTTATCACTGCTCATTAATTTCATTTTTGGAGCAACAGCAACATCACATGAATTTCCTCTCTCATGAAATTCTTTTTTATTCGCCAGTTGAGCAAAATGAGCAGCAGGTGGTGCTGTTGTTCTTAATGTATTACATTAAAGGAACAGTAACACCAAAAAATTAAAGTGTTTTCAAGTAATGAAAATATCATGTAGTGTTTAGTAATGGGCGCATAAGTTCCCCAGGCATGGATTTGCGGCAAATTTCCACGTTTCGCCGCCTGCGAATAAATTCGAAACTGCAGCGATTATTAGCCGACGAAGGATTCGTTGCAAAAAAAACCATATATAAACTTCATATAAACTATAGTTTATATGAACAAGCTGCTGTGTAGCCATGGGGGCAGCCATTCAAGCACAGGATACACAGTAGATAACAGATAAGTACTACTATAGTTTATATAAACAAGCTGCTGTGTAGCCATGGGGGCAGCCATTCAAGCACAGGATACACAGTAGATAACAGATAAGTACTACTATAGTTTATATAAACAAGCTGCTGTGTAGCCATGGGGGCAGCCATTCAAGCACAGGATACACAGTAGATAACAGATAAGTACTACTATAGTTTATATAAACAAGCTGCTGTGTACACCTGGTTTGAGGCCACTGAGAGCAACATCCAAGGGGTTGGAGAGCAACATGTTGCTCACGAGCTACTGGTTGGGGATCACTGCTTTAAAACACTTTAATTTTTGATGTTAGTGTTCCTTTAACAGTTTAAAAACTGATAACATCTTGAGAATAAGAAAAAGAAAGAAAGTGCAAACGTGCACAAACGCTCTGAGCAAGTTTGCTTTCAGGGTTTACATCCACCTTGTATTGAACTTTAAGTGTCATTCAAAGTTAATCTGCATTTTTTGTGTGTCTTTTTTGGGGTCCTGTAGGTTCACATCTTCTTGCAAATAAGAAATAAAGAAATAGAAGTACCTGGAGAACTGTCTGAGCTTGGACTCGATGCTGCGGTGCCGCATACACATCCTGGTAAGGGCAGAACCCACTTCCCTGGTGGCACCTGAAACACAATGAGCACCATGTCGTTTAATGAGGCTGCCAAACTACACAACAATAAACAAAAATATATACAAAATATATATATATGGTACAGCTTTGTTTCTTTTCATTTATATACCTAGTAATGGAACTTGTAAGGACAGAGTATCAAACTCATAGGTAATTACTAATAACACCCTAAAATGTACTTTATTGTAATTTAATGTACAGCCACCCGGGGGCAGTGTTGCACAACTGGCAAATTTAGCCAAAAGCCTTCTGATGTTGTTTCAAAGGTTCCAGGATTAAAGAATGAACTTCAATTCATGTAATTAATACCCCAAAACACTGTAACCCATAAAGAGAACTTTAATTGCCTTTGCCTTAATACACCTGGCCAATGAGAGGGGATTGTTTCCAGTATCTGAGTTGATTTTAGCTTAGTAAACGCCTGCAGTTATACATACTGTACGAATAGGAGCTGCCATATTGATTCAACAGCAACAGCCCCATTATTGCCCCTACAGTCCACATGCAAGCAATATAGCAGCTCCAACCTTCATGTATAAATGTAAATATACAGAGAATGGATGTCTATTTCTAACATTTCTAACATCACTATTTCCCTGCACTGTAAGACTGATGTTTTTGGGTTGACTTCCCTCGTGATATTTTTTAGTAGAAACGTTGTGTCCGTAGGGCAGCAAACTGCCAGCGCACATCTGTCACATACTGTTGTGGGCGTCATTTGGAAAAAACTCTGTGCCCAAGGTAATTGTGACTCACTCATTTATTCTTTAGGGGTCACACAACTGATTATCATTATCAATGGGCAACTTAGCTTTGATGGTAACTGATTTGCACTGCGGGATTCAGCCCCTTGACACAATCTGCAGGGAAGCAAAATGCATCTTTTTTTTTACATGGGCACCATTAAAGCACCTCCACTTTATCTCCCTCCTGCAGCCTGAAAACTGCTAAATTCACCCGACCCATTCAGGTTCTACAGACGTTCTCTATTGACCTTTTCTCTATGCGGCAGAATAGGAGACCAGGGCTTGTTGGGAGGGTGCAGGGAGCAAGGGGAGTTGGGAGGGTGCAGGGAGCCCGTGCATGGGGCCCCCTCGACGGGCTTCCCCGATTGAGATCTGGCCGACTGGACAAAAAGTCCCATCGGATCGTGGCCGCATCTGGTCGTTGATGCGGTCCTGCAATCCGACCGCCCGTTCCCATTCGTTAGGATTTCGCTAGGGCCCAACGATCGGATCAGCCCCATATTTCGGAGAGAGATCTGCTCATTTGGAGACATCGCCAAACGAGCGGATCTCTCCGTGTATGGGCACCTTAATAAAAGAAAATATTATTCTAAGCAACTTTGCAATCTACATTCATTACACATTCGCTATAGTTTTTAATTTATTTCTACATGTATTGCTATTGAAAGCTGTGTTTGTCTGTCCCTTTTTATTCTCTGCCCTGATGTCTAAAGTCCCCATACACGGGCCGATAAAAGCCATCCGACGGGCTTCCCCTGATCGATATCTGGTCGAAAGTCGGCCAGATCTCGATCGGGCAGGTTATTATTAACATTATTAACATGTATTTATATGTTAAAAGTCTCGCCCGTATGGGATGCATTATGATCTAGGGCCCACGATCGGATCAGCCCGATATTGCCCGCTTCAATGTGGGCATATCAGGGAGAGATCGGCTCGTTTGCTGACATCACCAAACAAGCCGATCTCTACGTCTATGGCCACCTTAAGATTGTCGCGATAAAGGCAAAGAAATAAAATCCCATTTTTACTTTCTTTAATGAAAAAGAAACCTATCTCCAATATACTTTAATTAAAAAATGTTTATCGTTTTTATAAGAAACCTGACTGTATGCAATGAAATTCTCCCTTCATTTACTGCTGTGGATAGGAATTGTCAGACGGTCCCTAACTGCTGAGCAGGGAAACAATCATACTTATGAACAGCAGGGGGAGCCCCCGCCTTACTTCCCAACCATGCAGAACTCAAGCAGCTTTGTTTATGACAATCCCTAAGCAGCCCAGACCACACTGAGCATGTGCACAGTCTTAGTCTTGCAAAGATGTATAACAAAGTTACAAGATGGTGACCCCCTGTAGCCAACTTTGAAAGCATAAATTATTTAGGCTTGTGGTGCAGTAAGTTAATGTTTCTATTTAGTATACAAAATACAGCATTTCTATATGCCCTTTAAGCAATGGATATGGCACATAGTAAACATGGAGGCTGCTCTGTGATGGTCCAAGCTGGACAACGACAAGTCGGCTCTATATAAATGAAGTCACGTTTGTTAACTATTAGAGAAACACAGAGAAATATGTGCTCTGCCAATCAGATGGCACAAGAGGACTAGAAGTCATTGCACCTATGGAGAGTGGGTTTATAACTCTGACAAGTGATAAGGAAGGACAGTCATAGGGGAAACAATGGCAGCTTAGGCAAGACTGAAATTGCACCGACTGTTATAACATAATGTATACAGCAATCAAAGGGAAAAATTAAATATAAAAAAATGTTGTGCCTGTCAGAATGGGCAGCTAATTATCATAAGTTCAATGGGTTAATAGGGGCTAAAGGGAAGAACAAAACGCTCCCATTTGCAACCACACCAGGAACTTTATTACATTGTACAAAGCATCACACAGACCCTTAACTGGGTCAGGGTTAACAGGGATTCTTCAAAGGATAAGTAAATGTAAAATTAATAAGGGGGCTATTCTAAGCACTTTTGCAATGAACATTGATTATTTATCTTTCATGTCAAGATATTAAGGGATACATGTACTGTTAATATGAATGAATTTTGTTACAACAAGCGCCACCTGCTGGTCAGTTTCCCACCAGTCTGACCACCAAGTAGTCAAGGAAGTTGTCAGGAGAAAGAAAGACGCTGCTCTGATTTTTATGTTATATTTCTGCCTAGGAAAAATATAGAACCCTTTCTCAAATCTTTCCTAAGCAGAAGAACATCAGAGCAGCCTCTTTCTTTCTCCTGACAACTTCCTTGACTACTTGGTGGTCAGACTGGTGGAAAACTGACCAGCAGGTGGCGCTGTTGTAACAAAATTCATTCATATTCACAGCACATGTATCCCTTAATATCTTGGAATTAAAGATGAATAAATAATGAATGTACATTGCAAAATTGCTTAGAATAACCCCCTCATTAAGTTTACATTCACTTATTTTAAAGGATTATTCTCATATTTTGTATGTGAGCTGGCGGAATGTCTAGCCGCTGACCAGGTACAGAGGTATGATCGCAAGGGGAGTAACTTATGGACCAATGCTGCCTAAATGTCTGTGCTAAAACCATATTAATATAAGTAGTCCTCTGTATTATGCATCATTCAGCAGGAACAGCCATTATGTTTTCCCTTAGCCTGTACAGAGAGATACCACAGACATATGTGTTCAGTAGGGCCATAAATCCCTAATAAGCCATAATCAGGTGCTTTCAGAAGAACTGTGTCCTTTATGTCCTATGCTTTCTATAAGACGCAGTGATAGGCGATAAGGGGTTAACCACCTCAGTTCTCCATGAAGGCGCCATAGCTTAAAAATAAGAAATTCCTCTGGTTTCCATAATTGACAGGTGGAGAGAATATTTCTATATACGCCTGGGACATGGAGAGCCTGTTATAATTACAGGCCACATTGCGACTCAGTAGTAACAGGATAAAAGCTCCGGGAGCTGACAACATTTTTAGGCTACACGGTGGGGAAGTCTAACGAATTTTCAGAGATGATGAAATTAAATTAACGAGATGTTAATGTTTAGCAGACTGGGGAGAAGGAAGTGGCACAGAGAATAGTTTGCCGGGGCTGTTACACTTATGGATATACTTATGTGTGATAGACAAAAACTACAATGCCTACCCTGAGTATGGCTGGTGAACCCACATGGGGTTAAAATTTAAATTGGTGAATAGAGATATTAATATTGGGAACACGACGGGCAGAGCACAAAGATGTGCACATTTCTTTCTGTACGAGATTAAAGGGAACATCGTTTTCATTTTGTAAATAACACATGAACGGCCCGAACTTGCAGCTGCAGCGAAACAATTTGTGCCTCGCATTTAGCAGAACAAATTTACATAGAGAGAAACAGAATGTAGTCTGTGCCAAGGGGGCATTCAGCAAGAACAGAATGATTAGGCCTCATACACTGCTGTTCTGAATATTCAGAGATGTGTCTATTCACTGCTATCCCATATACACAGGCCAACCTCCATCTCTCCCTACTATACCTGCTATCCCACAGTCACACTCCCTTCCCAGAGACTATTATCCACTGTTACTATAGGCACCATCTCTCCCTACTATACCTGCTATCCCACAGTCACACTCCCTTCCCAGAGACTATTATCCACTGTTACTATAGGCACCATCTCTCCCTACTATACCTGCTATCCCACAGTCACACTCCCTTCCCAGAGACTATTATCCACTGTTACTATAGGCACCATCTCTCCCTACTATACCTGCTATCCCACAGTCACACTCCCTTCCCAGAGACTATTATCCACTGTTACTATAGGCACCATCTCTCCCTACTATACCTGCTATCCCACAGTCACACCCCCTTCCCAGAGACTATTATCCCACTGTTACTATAGGCACCATCTCTCCCTACTATACCTGCTATCCCACAGTCACACTCCCTTCCCAGAGGCTATTATCTACTGTTACTATAGGCACCATCTCTCCCTACTATACCTGCTATCCCACAGTCACACTCCCTTCCCAGAGATGATTATCCCACTGTTACTATAGGCACCATCTCTCCCTACTATACTTGCTATCCCACAGTCACACTCCCTTCCCAGAGACTATTATCCACTGTTACTATAGGCACCATCTCTCCCTACTATACCTGCTATCCCACAGTCACACTCCCTTCCCAGAGACTATTATCCACTGTTACTATAGACACCATCTCTCCCTACTATACCTGCTATCCCACAGTCACACTCCCTTCCCAGCGACTATTATCCCACTGTTACTATAGACACCATCTCTCCCTACTATACCTGCTATCCCACAGTCACACTCCCTTCCCTGAGACTATTATCCCACTGTTACTATAGGCACCATCTCTCCCTACTATACCTGCTATCCCACAGTCATACTCCCTTCCCTGAGACTATTACTCCACTGCAACTATAGAAACAGTCTCACAAAAACCATCCTTTTCCAACAGCCACAGCGGACAATCTGCAGTGCATTAACATGTGACACTCAGACCCTGATCTCTAACTGCCTGTTAGAGATTTCCTTGTGGATGAACCAACGCCACCTTAAAACTCAACCTACATAAAATGAAGCTCATGGTCTTTCCACCCAAACCTGGCCCTTAATCTTCTTTTACCATTATTATTGATGGCATGATCATTAATCCTGGTAATGCAGCCCACTGCCTGGGGGTTACCTAAACCAACAGATTACCTGCACATCCCTGTAAAATCCCAATCATGGCTACCTGTTAGGCAAATGACAGCTGCTAAAAGCCAAAGCCCTTTACTCCTCTTCTCCTCACTAAATGTCCTCACTTGTCTCACTGTATGTTCCTGGCTGTCTCCTTGGCTCCTCTCAGTGCAGCCGTCTTTTTATACCATCCATACCCACTGCCATCTCTTGTCTTAAACCTTGTGGCTCCTTAACTCTGGAACTCTAGCCTAAATTCCTCTATAAGGAACACTTAATCTTTTCAAAAAGAAAGCCAGATCCTACCTTTTGGAGCACTAGATGTTATTTTGTCCTGGCCGACTACCTTGCACCACCACCATGCCTCTTCTGCTGACCCCTATTTCCAGCCCTGTTTTTTATATTATATTATAATATGTTTGGTACTTATTTGGTATTTACTGCCATGCTTGCAGCCGGATCATAAGCTATTTGGATTCAGCTCCATTGGCCGACTACTACTGCTGCATTTATACAACACTATGCCCCTAGCTACAATGAACCTCTTATATGTCCCCTTCTATTTGTTCCCATTCATACAAAATCAAGAGTATGTAAGGGCCCTTCAGGGGTTTCTTTAACCACTTTTAAAAGGTCTGCAAGTCAGAGAAATGAATGTTAATGCATCTCTAATAAAGAACAGCTTTGGTAAACTCAATGAACTTTCCAGCGTGTTTAATAATAAAAGGATTAGTTACAGTCCCCTATTATAATGTGTATTCAAAAGCAGAAGTAGCCTCTTTCCTACTGATCCACATACGGATGTGGTACAGTAAGTATAGTCTTTATACTAAAAGTTTGGGATCCGTTATCCAGAAACCCATTATCCAGAAAGCTATGTTATATTTAATTTTGAAATCGGACATGGGGCTAGACATATTGTCAGTTTCCCAGCTGCCCCGAGTCATGTGACTTGTGCTCTGATTAACTTCAGTCACTCTTTACTGCTGTACTGCAAGTTGGAGTGATATCACCCCCCTCCCTTTCCCCCCAGCAGCCAAACAACAGAACAATGGGAAGGTAACCAGATAGCAGCTCCCTAACACAAGATAACAACTGCCTGGTAGATCTAAGAACAGCACTCAATAGTAAAATCCAGGTCCCACTGAGACACATTCAATAAAGTCAGTAACAGTGTCAACCTCACACTGATCCGCTTGTCGTGTCAGGTACACAACTTTGTTCCTCTCTGTAAAGGTGAATATCATGATATATTAATAAATCCAGCAGCACTCCGATATAAATATTTATTTGTGCTACTAGCAAATTTAGTGGCACGAATGAACAGGGGTGAGGCGAGTTGAGAAACTTGCCTCAGGCTACAGCGCTCCCTGGTTGCCAGTGGCAGCAAAAATGCCGCTCCTAGTAACTTTAAGAGCCGAATTTCCATTTTTCAACCCAGAAATTCGGCTCTTCTAGTGCAAAGAAATTGCTCATATCGACATGGAGGGGGGTGGCAGAAGGAAGGATGCTTGGGCGGCAAAATGGGCAGAATCGCCCCTGCAAATATATATTTGATTCACCTATCCAGTGCTGCTGGATGTAACACATTCAGTTACATTGAGTAGGAGAAACAACAGCCTGCCAGAAAGCAGTTCCATCCTAAAGTGCTGGCTCTTTCTGAAATCACATGACCAGGCAAAATGACCTGAGATGCACCTACACACCAATATTACAACTAAATACACTTGTTGGTTCAGGAATGAAATTTTATATTGTAGAGTGAATAATTTGCAGTGTAAACAGTGTAATTTAGAAATAAAAAATACATCATAAAAATCATGACAGAATCCCTTTAAGGAAAGGCAATTTTCCCTAGACTCTATTTTATCCAAATACATTTTTTAAAAATAATTTCATTTTTTTCCCTGTAATAATAAAACAGTAACTTGTACTTGATCCCAACTAAGATATAATTAATCCTTATTGGAAGCAAAACCAGCCTATTGGGGTTATTTTAATATTTCTATGACTTTGTAGTAGACTTAAGATATGAAGATCCAAATTATGGAAGGATCCTTTATGCGGAAAACCCCAGGTCCCGAGCATTCTGGATAACAGGTCCCATGCATGTTGAACCATACAAAGGGGCAGGAATGTACAGTAAGTATAGTAATGACATGTATACCAACTTATACCATTAATATAGTAGAGTAAGTACAGTATTTAACTTGTGTTGTACGATAGAGAGCACAAGGTGCAGGTATGGGATTCATTATCCGGAAACCCATTATCCAGAGAGTTCTGAATTATGGAAAAGCTGTCTCCCATAGACTCCATTATAATCAAATAATTTATATTTTTAAAAATGATTTCCTTTTTCTGTGCAATAATAAAACAGTAGCTTGTAATTGATCCCAACTAAGATATAATTAATCCTTATTGGAAGCAAAACCAACCTATTGGGTTTATTTAAAGCATGTTTTTTTCAAAACGCATCAGTTAATAGTGCTACTCCAGCAGAAATCTGCACTGAAATTCATTTCTCAAAAGAGCAAACAGATTTTTTTATATTCAATTTTGAAATCGGACATGGGGCTAGACATTTTGTCAATTTCCCAGCTGCCCCTGGTCATGTGACTTGTGCCTGCACTTTAGGAGAGACATGCTTTCTGGCAGGCTGCTGTTTTTCCTTCTCAATGTAACTGAATGTGTCTCAGTGGGACATGGGTTTTTACTATTGAGTGTTGTTCTTAGATCTACCAGACAGCTGTTCTCTTGTGCTATCTGGTTACCTTCCCATTGTTCTTTTGTTTGGCTGCTGGGGGGAGAATGGAAGGGGGTGATATCACTCCAACTTGCAGTACAGCAGTAAAGAGTGATTGAAGTTTATCAGAGCATGATAAACTTTATCAGAGCATGATAAAATAATCAGAGCTGCCCCAAATCACATGACTTGGGGCAGCTGGGAAATTGACAATATGTCTAGCCCCATGTGAGATTTCAAAATTGAATATAAAAAAATCTGTTTGCTCTTTTGAGAAATGAATTTCAGTGCAGAATTCTGCTGGAGCAGCACTATTAACTGATTCATTTTGAAAAAAATTTTTTTTTCCCATGACAGTATCCCTTTAATGTTTACATGATTTTCTAGTAGACTTAAGGTATAAAGATCCAAATTAAGGTAAGATCCACCATCCAGAAAGCACCAGGTCCTGAGCATTCTGGATATCAGGTCCCATACCTGAACAATAATGGAATTATGGAAGCGGAGGGCAAATATTACAGATCCTTGGTCTAGAGCAAAGAGTTAGTCATGGCATTTGGCAGACAAAAAAAGAAACATGAGAATGAGGGAATGAAGAAAACTGAAAGGCTTAACTGTGGGTGCAGGGTCAGGCAGTTACACTTTATGCCAGTGACACAGTTTACCATTAAACGGCTCATTATTAAAAGGCATATTCATGAATACTTCAGCAGGCTCTCAGATGCCAGTGCTTTATCTTTTCATTAAGAAAGAAATATGACATCACTGAGTATGCAGAGGCACAAAGAGCTCCTCTATTCCTGTATGCGAGAGATGACAGAGAGAGAATGAGGAGATCACAAAGCAAGCCGAAAGGTTTTTCCAGCTCTCGGATTATGTTTTCCGGTGCTGTCAGCAGCAGGTGTCAGATTATATAGGGAGATTATCCCCGTGTATTGCTTTAAGGAGGATATGCAGAGAGGCAGGCGAATAGTCAAATTAGAGTTTAGAGTATGATAAATCTCAACTTCAAATTAAAACTAGAATCGATACATCATTCATTTTTTTTAATTGTTTTTAACCCATGAACTAGGTGCACTATCCCTTTTTTTAATTGATGAATTAAATGTTATGTTTTAGTCGCTTTTCAGTATATGACCGCTGCTGAACATGAATTCTCTAGGGAGTTATTGAGATGAATTATACAAGAAACTTTATATTTAACTAACCAATGAATTTATAAATTTTTTGATGATCACAAACTGATTTTGTACGTATAAACACACATCAATTTAACTTTCTCTAATCACACTACTATCCTGATATATGGATGGTGCAACGCATTATAACTCTTCTGTAAGTTCTCTTTCTGGTTACATTTATTAAAGGGTATGTAAAGGCATTTTTACTTTCTTTAATGAAAAAGAAACCTATCTCCAATATACTTTATTTGAAAAATGTGTACCGTTTTTATAAGAAACCTGACTGTATGCAGTGAAATTCTACCTTCATTTACTGCTGTGGATAGGAATTGTCAGACGGTCCCTAACTGCTCTGCAGGGAAACAATCATACTTATGAACAGCAGGGGGAGCCCCCGCCTTACTTCCCAGCCATGCAGAACTCAAGCAGCTTTGTTTATGACAATCCCTAAGCAGCACAGACCACACTGAGCATGTGCACAGTCTTAGTCTTGCAAAGATGTATAACAAAGTTACAAGATGGTGACCCCCTGTAGCCAACTTTGAAAGCATAAATTATTTGTTTGATTAGGCTTGTGGAGCAGTAAGTTCATGTTTATATTTAGTATACAAAATACAGCATTTCTAGCCTGATTCTATTTTAGACTTTACTTCCCCTTAGTATCCTGATTTTAGGTTTTCCAGCATTTTACCTTTTTTTATTAGTGGTCCCACCAATTTATAATGCATTTCAATGGGTACATTTCCCTGATTTTTAAGTAATGTTGTCCTGGATTTTACATCAAAATTTTGTCCTGATGTTCCCAAAAACTGCCTTTTTTCCTCTACGAATGCTATTATTTGTGAAATAAAGAGGTTTGAAATACTAACCAGATGGTTTTGCCTGTAAATGACCAATTGCAATGAGTCTGCCCCTTATACAGTCCTGCACAATCACTTATTGCTTTAGGTTGTGTATGTAACTGAGAGTCTTGCACATGCCTCCCATAGTGTAACATTAACACTGCAATGTTTAACCCTTGTTATTAACCCACTAAATATTGTATCTCAAAGTAAAACAGACTCCTGTGCTTATATCATTTCAGTACTTGAAGAAAAAGTTACACAATTCCCTGATTTTACATTTTCCCGGATTTCACATAATTTTTTCCTGGTCCCCTGAAAAATTTAAAATGGGGGTTCTACTGTATATTTTTTCCACTAATTAAGAAACTCAGAACCTAGGCCCCTGTGTTTCCATAGACCCACAACTATTTCCCTATATAAGTTTGTCCTAAGCTTAGATCCAGCCTACAAGGCCATCAGGGAACAAAAACTCCCAGGAACCCTGATTATAAAATGAGCAAATTAGAAATTCCTTTTACCCTGATTCACCCGCGCTAAGTCCCCAATCTCAGGTTGGTTCCAAGTGCTCGGAGGGGACAAGCTCAGATCTGCATTACGTTGACACGTTGAAACAGAGCTGGACCAGACAAGGATAGCAGACAAGAGGTGAGGAATACCTGCCGGGAGTTGAAGCCTTACTAAAGCTTAGGTATGAATACCATATTATTAATGGAGCATTGACAGAGTCATATAGAGAGATGCACTGATAGGGAGGCTTTTTTCTGCAGGGTATGACTTGTTCTTAAAGTAAACCACAGGATTTAGTCTAATGTGGTTCCCAAGCTCAATTCCCAGCATCCTCAGCCACCCAGAAGCAATTGTGCTGTAGCGCAGAAGCTTTGCTGATCTGTTGCCCAGGGTGCTTAGCTGATATCAATGTTAAATGAAAATAGGGATCTTTAATTGCTATGGGTGAGTACACACTGTACAGCTAATGTGACACTGCTTGGATCCTCCACTGGCACATGACTGCTTGATATTTGCTTTGTTCCTCAATTACATATTGTGTTCCCATTTAACACTGAGAGGTGCATATATGGTACAGGTATAGGATCCGTTATTCGGAAACTCGTTATCCAGAAAGATCCGAATTGCAGAAAGCCTGTCTCCCACAGATTCCATTTTATCCAAATAATTAATTTTTTTTAAAAATGATTCCCTTTTCTCTGTAATGATAAAACAGTAGCTTGTACTTGATCCCAACCAAGATATAATTAATCCTTATTGGAAGCAGAACCAGCCTGTTGGGTTTATTTAATGTTTACTTGATTTTCACCTTTGAGTTAACTTTTAGTATGTTATAGAATGGCCAAAGCTAAGCCAATTTTCAGTTGGCCTTCAGTATTTATATCTTATAGTTTTTTTTTAATGATTTGCCTTTTTCTTCTGGCTCTTTCCAGCTTTCAAATTGGGGTCACTGACCCCATCTAGAAAAATGTTCGGTAAGGTTACAAATGTATTGCTATTGCTACTTTCTATTACTCATCTTTCCATTCAGGCCTCTCCTATTCATATTCCTGTCCCATATTCAAATCAATGCATGGTTGCTAGGGTAATTTGGACCCTAGCAACCAGATTGCTGAAATTGCAAATTGGGGGAGCTGCTGAATAAAAAGCTAAATAATCAAATTCAAAAACAACAAATAATACAAAATGAAAACCTACTACAAATTGTCTCAGAATATCACTCTCTACATCATACTAAAATTTAATACAAGGTCAACAACCCCTTTAAAGTATTTGTAAATTCCCAGGTCCCAAGCATTCTGGATAACAGGTCCCAATACCTGTACCCCCAGAGAGATTCTCTTGTTGCTGTGGAGGGAGGAATCTGACAGTTGCAGGTGTCCTGCATATCCATTGTATGGGTCTCACTACAAGGCAGCAATGCAGTCCTATAGGGTAGGACTCCACGGACGATTTGCGTTCGATCCAACGCGCTGCGCAAATATGCAGACGTCACGCCCGATGCAACATAAATAAGGCAAGTAATAGCATTGTCGGATGAAGTCGCAGCGTTGATCCGACGCGACACGACTGTCGGATGCAGACGCAGCATGCAACGTCTGCATCAGACAGTAGTGTTGCGTCGGATCAACGCTGCAACACTGACAATGCAATTATTTGCCTTATTTCTGTCACATTCGACGTGACGCCTGCGTTTTTGCGATCGCACGCAAATAGCCCGTGGAGTCCTACCCATATTTACTGCTGGCTCTGCTATACAATGAATCAGAGCAGGTGTTCACAATATCCTTATAAAGCGGAGTTGCCCAAACTAGGGGCCCAATGCAATGAGTAAAAGGAAACTGGTGCAAGGTTTGGGGGTAGCCATTGAACAAAGCATCACTCAGCCATTGGAGTAGCACTGTTTAATCAGGGGAAAGGCCATACTAAGTGCAAATTGTTTGGTAAAGCTATAATTGGTAGGATTAATGCCCTTTCACTAGAGACAGCAGAACACCCATGATAACAATCATATAGGGTCGCAATTGATGGACATGGCTCCGGATTTGGAGATTCTCCTGCAGTTAGTCATGATTGCATCGCTGCGACAGGGGATAAGGATTTACTAACAGACAAAATTGCAGAAGTGTGTGACAGATTGCTGAGTCGCTTCTGGTGGGATTACACAAAATAACATTTTTCTCTACAAACACAGCATTTCCCAGGCTTAGCGTAGCATGATGGCTCCAAGCACCCTGTACCCACGCATCAACCACCCATTACTCACAGGCACCCTTATAGGGGTTGTTCACCTCCGAGTTAACTTTTAGTAGGATGCAGAGAGAGTGGTATTCTGAGACAAATTATTATTTGTGGTTTTTGAGTTATTTAGCTTTTTGTTCAGCAGCTCTCTAGTTTGCAATTTTGGGATTAACATCAGTTCCCACCAGCCAGTGATTCCACAGTTCCCTTGTGCCAATGCTTGTAGTTGTGCATAATGCATTAGAGCAAGCTGCAAGGGGCATACCTGAACTTGCCTCAAGTTGCAAAGGAGACTTTCCTAATAATGTCAGCATGCACTCAATTCTGCACCCATTTTGCAGATTCGTACTTGATAGAGAGCAGACCGGTGTCCTAATGAATTTGGGACAGCAGGAGTCAAAGCCCCAAACTAGAGTCCTGCGCGGAACCAACTTCTACGACCCGAACCTGCAGCCCGCAGAATCAATTTCTAAGACCAGGACCCGACCTGAACCCGCATATATACTTTGATCCTCAACCTGACCTGGACCCGCAAATGCCTTATCCACAACCCGACCCGCAAACCGCCGACCACCATCAAACAGGAAGTGATGGTGCTGCAAACGGGAAGTGACATCAAAATTGGGCAGGACAGAAACAAGTTTTGTAAAACTTTAAAAGGAGTAAAATATAGACAATATTACATAAGATAAGAAATTTAGATGATACCCACAACCCAACTCGCGATTCCCCAGGGTGCCCGCTTTTTTAACCCATGGGTACCTGACCCGCTGCAGGACTTCATAAACCAAAAATAAACTCATCAACTGCAATACAACCTTCTAGCAGCAGATGGCACTGTACATTAAGTCTGTTTAGTCCTTTAAAGGCCGTTCTAGGGTACGTGGGAATCATGCATGATGTATATGTTTATAGGGCCGAAACTGCCTAACTTTGGTGAATTCTAGATAGGAATGGAAAGGTTGATTATTTATTATATATTTTTGTCTAAAAAAAAAAATATTAGGGGGCAGATTTATTAAAATATTTTTTGCCTAATTAAAGAAAACACAATTCTAAGCAACTTTGCAATATACATTCATTGCACATTACATTATTAAAACATCTATGTTTTTAACGTTATTGTATTTGTTTTGTTATTGAAAGCAGTGTGTCCATTTCTAGTCTCTGCCCTGATGGTTCTGGCTTTTGAACCAATGTAACATAAACCAACAGATAAACAGACCTGTCTTGCTGGAGGAGACTGGGAAAAAGGGACGGGGGAGCGGAGCAAACTGAGCATGCTCAAGCCCAAGCCCAAGCCTTGGAGGTTTAAGCTGAAAACAGGAAGTCTGATACAGAAGCCCATGAGTACACAATAGAAGGAAAGAAATGTGGTGTTTCTTTTGACAGAGGACTCAGAGCAGCATTACTTTGAGGGGTTACTGGTGTATTTATATAAACCTTTCTGATAAAACTTACTTACTTTTAGCCTTTCCTTCTCATTTAAATAACCTCCCATTCTAGATGTAAGTATATTCGAATTTATTAGAGTAAAAAAAATTCACATAAATTCAATATTCGACCTTTGATAAATCTGCCCATAATACTCAAAAACCTGCTCATTTCTGATTGGCTGCTACTCTGCTCAGTTGATGGGACAGCCACAGACCCTATTGAATTTTATTCCCAGTGACTGGCCCTTCATGTAGCTGTAAATCGCTGGCTGATTTAACATTCAACTAAACAGGGTTCAAAATCCATTTCAGGTCACGGGCGATCACAGCTGGCAGGGATTCTACTAATCCGACGATCGGATCAAAAGAGGAAAAGCAAGGAGTTACCATACAGGACTGGCTCCATCACGCGGGCAGATTATATGGAAATTGGGGAGTCAACGAGGATCAGCCTTCAGAGTTTCTAAAGAGGTTCTGTTTTCTTGCGTCGGACCTATAGTCACATGTGCTTTCCATACATACTGTATCCCGACACTGTATCCATAAGTAGGAACACAGATTTCTTTCAGCAAATCTGTGTCCATAAGATTTGAGCAAAAATGGCCATCCTGAATATGCTGGTACGTATTTTGCTTCATTGACCCCTGGTTGCTAAGCAGCTATGAGAGTGGGTTTACTTGGCCTTTGCATAATTGCATGGAAACTCTCATGAATCGGAACAGACTTGTTTTACAGATCTACATACAGTAGATTTCTATACTCATACCTGCTCAGTGTAATTAAAAATAAACACACAGAACAAAAACAAAAATGATTTAAGCAGGTGATTAAGCCATCTTTATGTGATGCCTCTCATTAACCTCACACCCCTTTGTAACCATGACAACACATCCTTAAGGACCCCGTTACTCTGTACATGTTAATACCTGTGATGTGCAACCACGGATAAACACATTTGTTCCAAGCTGTTCTAATCCAAAACAAGTGCCAATTGAAGGGGAAAAAGAAAATTTTATATAAAGTTAATGAAATAAGAAACTTTCTAAATATAATCAATTAAAAATTTTACATTGTTTCTGAAATAATCAAGTTTATCTTCACTATTCCTCTCTCAGCATCTGTTTCTCTTCATTCTGTCTTCATGCAGCAGTTGGGTGTCAGATATTCACTGACAGTTAGATCCAATATATCTTATAGGGGGGGGTTCTTATCTAACAGATGAATTAGAGCTCACTCAAATAACTCATTCCAGTACAAACAAAATCACAGCCTTTTGCACAAATTCTGCATGTAGAGAGACATAGGGGCAAATTCACTAAGATGCGAAGTTGCGCCAGGCGCAACTTCGCCAGGCGTATTTTCGCCAGCGCTCCGCAAATTCACTAAAATCCGAAGTTGCGCACAGGGGTAGCGTAGGTTTTCAAAGTTGCGCTAGCGTTAATTCGCCAAGCGAAGTTTCGCTAGCGATGGTTCATTTACATACGGCGCAAAATTAAAATTTCAATGGAGGAACACGTATCACCACTTCAAATGCCTAGAAAACCTTCAAATCAGCAAATAAAAATTTTATTTTGCCCTACACATGTGCCCACTGTCTAGGTAAGTTGCCATGAGTCAGGAAATGTAGGGGGGAAGGAGGGGAGCCCCAAAAAATGTTTCAATCTTATTCAGCCTATCACCCATCATGTAGAAAACACGCCAGCGTTTTTTGGGACTTAGAAAAAATTTTTACTTTTTTTGAAACAATCCCTATCTACTCTATTGCGCTTCGCCAGGTCTGAGGTGGCGAAGGAAGTCTAGCGTAAAAGGTAGCGTTCAGTACACTGCGCAAGTTAGTGAATTTGCGTAGTTACGACGCTAGCGAAAATTCGCCTGGCGTAAGGGTGCGAAGTAACACTAGCGAAATTACACCAACGTTCGTTAGTGAATTTGCGCAGTAGCGAAATATGCCAAACGCTAGCGAATTAACGCTAGCGTTCAGCGCTTCGGCGCTTAGTGAATTTGCGCCATGATGTCTGGTGATTTTAATAAAGTGAGCTCTATTACTTCTTCTAGGCAAAAGGAGCCCCCCTATAAGATATATTGGATCTAACTGTCATTAAATATCTGACACCCAAATGCTGAGAGAGGAAAGTGAAGATAAACTTGATTATTTCAGAAACAATGCAGAATATTTAATTGATTGTATTTAGAAAGTTTCTTATTTCAGAATGTATGAATTTTTTTTATTTTTGTGATTTCATTTTAAAGGGACAGTGTTTCTAAAATGCAAATCAGGCTCAGACGGTCCATCTGTATTACCCTGTAGCACCACCATATTAAACACACACGGGATGAAACAAAGGAAGGGACCACCCACAGACTGAAAGAAATAGCAGTTGAGAGGCAATATATGCAAAATGCTGATTGGTTTGAACCCTCCTGGGGAATTAGGCATTCAGTGTGGATAACAGCAATTTATTGGAGATCATTTTCTCATCTGCCTACAACTTATTAACTTTGTTGATTTGTCCCATTAAATGGCCCATGTTCCAGCCACCCTAGACGCAATTCATCTGGAACTGACATTACACTATGGCTTACACACTCTATATTGTCTTTATTATATATTGTATTATATGAATCAATGCCTGAAAGTTTATCATTTCTTTTTCATAAAATGATGACGGCCTTCTCTCTCTCTTGCTTTATGATATTGCTGCTCAAATCTTAAAATTGTGACATCACTGCTGTCAAGATTCTTATCTCACATTTGTGATGTCACTTATCCCAAACTGAACCCCTATTTGAACACAATGAAGGGGAATAAACATATGCCTCGACTCACACAGGGCTTGCCATGTTGCTTTGCTTAAAGCTGCCCAGAGAAATATCAGATGACTCTTCCCTGCTCAATAACTTTAGAACAAATTCACAAGACTTTTTCTTTCTCAGTAACTCAAATCTTCTGTTGCCCTCTGACCAGCCAGAAAAAATGAACAGCAGATGACACTGTTGTTTCAAATTCCCTATATAAGCAGTGTAAAAACTGCTAATATTTTAACTGCAAAAAAAAAAAAAAAAGCGAATTGCAATAGGTCACAGATAAGCGTGCTGATCAATTTCACATGAACTGGTTTTAAGGATTTACATTTCCTTTCATCAATGTCAGACAAAATAACCTATGGTATGGGACCTGTTATGCAGAATGCTCGGGACCTGGGGTTTTCCAGATAATGGATCTTTCTGTAATTTGGATCTTCATACCTTTACATAGAAAATCATGTAAAAATTATATAAACCCAATAGGCTGGTTTTGCTTCCAATAAGGATTAATTATAACTTAGTTTGGATCAAGTACAAGTTACTGTTTTATTGTTATATCGAAAAAGGAAATCATTTTTAAAAATGTGGATTCTTTGGATATAATTGAGTCTATGGGATACAGCCTTTCCGTAATTCTGAACTTTCTGGATAACGGGTTTCTGGATAACGGATCGCGTGTGTGTGTGTATAAATTGTCACATAGAACCGCACTCCAAAAGTTTTTAGTGAATTAAATCACCTTTATTAGCATGTGTGTCCAACGTCCAAGACCTATGAGTGCGGACCTTTTTGTTGCATATATATATATATATATATATATATATATATATATATATATATATATATATATATATATCCTCCAAAAGAAAATACTCTTTTCACTTAGTTAGGACTGATGCATGGACACTGCTTTGGTGGGGCGCATCAGCTTATGCATACTTTTGCAAACCATGTAACTAAAAGTGTCTCTTTTTGCTAAATACAGACATTTTCCTTTCAATCTGTTTTTTCCAAAAGGCTATATAATAGGAGTTCTGGGTTAATTTTGTTTAGTTCAACATATGATATAAGCCACACACCCATGCACCCAACTGTTTTTAATTGCACATGGGGATGAACTGTATATATATATATATATATATATATATATATATATATATATATATATATATATACACAAATATATACCCCCTGAAAAAATATATTCTTGCAGGGGGTTATACTGTATATTGAGTGCTGGGGCTACCTTGTTTAGTGTGTGTGTGTATATATATATATATATATATATATATATATATATATATATATATATATATATATATATAGCAAGAAATGACCAGCAACACTGAGTTCTTTGGTGAAAAATATCAAAATGTATTCATGTTACATGTAAAGCCGACGTGACGTTTCGGTCCACTCAGGGACCTTTCTCAAGGCCTTGAGATTATTATTATTTAGCCTTCTAGCAAGGCCATGTCATCACTCATCCTGCCATTCAGAACATACATCAGGGGGCAGATTTATTAAGGGACCAATTGAAACTCAAATTCGACTATTCGCCACCTAAAACCTGCCGAATTGCTGTTTTAGTCAATGGGAGACGTCCTGGGATCAATTTGCAGTTGTTTGCAGACTTCCAGACATTCAAGTTTTTTTTCGGAGAAAAAAAATTAAAATCTACTTTTTTTAAAACTCAAATCGAATTTGATTCGAGTTTTCGGGTCGATCCTATTCACCCGAGTTTAGGAAATTAGATTTTTTTTTTTTGAATAAATTGTGATTAGTCGAATTTTGAGTTGGTGGGAGTTTTTAAAAACTCACATGAATCCGAAATTCGACCTTTGATAAATGTGCCTCTATATGTGCCGTACATAAGGGAGTATGGCTGAGCAGATATAAATGTGTGGGAACAGCAAGGCAGCTGCACTATGTATAGTGTTGCCCAAATTGTTCCCCGTGGTCTGGTATATTTTATACAACCCATAGGGCTCAACAGGACTCACAACCCCCAACTACCCCCAATTAACGACAGTACTGAAAGCTCCGAATTACGGAACGGTTATCTCCCATAGACTCCATTTCATCCAAATAATCCCCGTTTTTAAAAACGATTTCACTTTTTTCTGTAATAATAAAACAGTAGCTTGTACTTGATCCCAACTAAGATATAATTAATCCTTATTGGAAGCAAAACCAGCCTATTGGGTTTATTTAATGTTTACATGATTTTCTAGTAGACTTAAGGTATGAAGATCCAAATTACGTAAAAAATAGGTATCTGGAAAAGCCCAGGTCTCGAGCATTCTGGATAACAGGTCCCATACCTGTACTGCCTAGAGCTCAAATAGCTGGGACAGACTATAGATTAACAATGGCTGGGAGTAGCATGCTACATTTGCCTTCTCTTTTGCAAATACTATTACTTATATTTTGTTAGTTTCAGCTTAAATGCCCAGAAAGGTCTACATAGAACTGGCCTAATGAGTGTAGCAACTGCCACAGTTGTGCCATCTAATTCACAAAGATGAAGGCAGTTGTGCCTGACCTTGAAAGATCACCCAACAAACACCACCACCAGCTGTCATGGGACAAACTGCCAACTCACACTCATTCCAGCCTATTCACATAATCAATGTTTTAATTCTTATTGGGCAGGAATTTAATTTAACTTGAGCATGGTGCCTTTAAACTAATTGAATTTCTCTCATTAAGTGATCACATGCAAAGAACTGTGGTTGGACTCTCCCTGAGCGAATGATGGGTACGTCCATATTTGTAGGGGGGGAGCGTGGTTACACAATAGGGGCTGCCTGCCATATTATCCATCTTCCTGAAGTCCATTCTGCTCAGATAATGAATTCTATTGTGGCTGACATGATGTATAAATGAGAATGTCTGACAGATTGAACGCTCATAAATCAGAATAAATCTGATACCGACTTTATATAGAGTATGTCTAACCATCCATTGGCACTTTAACTGTTGCTGAACTACAGTTCCCAGCTGGAAGTTTACAAATTTATTATTTTGATAACAGACGAAGGGCACAGTTTGGGCAACACTAATATAAAAGGCCTCTGTCAACCTTCTTGCCCTTCTGTCATCATTCTGCCAATTAACATGGGGATGTTATTGCAGTTTACAACCCTTGTGCATAGGAATATACTTCAATTGTCATCACCCTTGGTCAGGCTGTACCAGATCAAACCAGTAGCCCTTGCTTAAGGGGGAAGTTTCCCTTTAAAGGAACAGTAAATCAAAACAAGAGTTTTTAATTAATGAATAAATAATGTAGTGTTGCCCTGAACTAGTACAACTGGGATGTTTGCTTCAGAAACAATACTATAGTTTATGTAAACAAGCTGCTGTGTATCCATGGGGGCAGCCATTCAAGCACAGGATACACATTAGATATCAGATAAGTACTACTATAGTTTATATAAACAAGCTGCTGTGTAGCCATGGGGGCAGCCATTCAAGCACAGAATACATAGTAGATAACAGATAAGTACTACTATAGTTTATATAAACAAGCTGCTGTGTAGCCATGGGGGCAGCCATTCAAGCACAGGATACACAGTAGATAACAGATAAGTACTACTATAGTTTATATAAACAAGCTGCTGTGTAGCCATGGGGGTAGCCATTCAAGCACAGGATACACAGTAGATAACAGATAAGTACTACTATAGTTTATATAAACAAGCTGCTGTGTAGCCATGGGGGCAGCCATTCAAGCACAGGATACACAGTAGATAACAGATAAGTACTACTATAGTTTATATAAACAAGCTGCTGTGTATCCATGGGGGCAGCCATTCAAGCACAGGATACACAGTAGATATCAGATAAGTACTACTATAGTTTATATAAACAAGCTACTGTGTAGCCATGGGGGCAGCCATTCAAGCACAGGATACACAGTAGATAACAGATAAGTACTACTATAGTTTATATAAACAAGATGCTGTGTAGCCATGAGGGCAGCCATTCAAGCACAGGATACACAGTAGATAACAGATAAGTACTACTATAGTTTATATAAACAAGCTGCTGTGTATCCATGGGGGCAGCTATTCAAGCACAGGACACATAGTAGATAGCATATAAATTCCGAATAACCCCATTGTATACTACAGAGCTTATCTGTAATGTATCCTTTGCCTTTTCTCCTTTTTCAGCTTTGAATGGCTGCCCAGCAGTTTTTTTTATATAAACTAAAGCAAACACAGACCTTTTACCAGCGCAGGACAACAGTACATTATTTATTAATAACTCTTAAAAACTCATTTTTTGTGTTACTGTTCCTTTAAATGAAAGTCTTTAAAAATGAATCCTTATGTGTGACAGCAGGTTCCGTTTCATTTCCTCCAAGGCTGGGATGAGTTACTAAGGGCCACACAGCTGGTGCTGAAAGGAAAAAGCTCGTTGTTGTTCAATTAGATCAGGCTCAGATTAAATGAAAATGTAAATTCAGCTCTGGCACATTTATAACTGGGTCCCAAAGGGAAGCAGATATAATAACCCTAAACACCAAAGATCTTATGAATTGTAGCTGCAAATGACTGGGGTCTGTGGGAAGTATAGATGGTTAGTACATGGGACAGGGTAGTTATCCCTAAGTATAGTCCTGTATCATGTGACTTTTTTTTACTATCCTCCACCAGATCCTAATATTGACCAAAATGCAAAAAATGCAATATTTTATATAGTAAACTTATTGCACGAGGCTAAAGTTTCAGCTTGTCAATAGCAGCAATGATCCAGGACTTCAAACTTGTCACAGGGGGTCACCATCTTGGAAAGTGTCTGTGACACTCACATGCTCAGTGGGCTCTGATTGGCTGTTGAGAAGCTAAGCTTAGGGCTCCTCACTAATTATCCAGCAGAAAATGAGCTTCCCTGGCTGTAATATAAGCTGATGCTACAGGTTTGCTGATTATTCAATTCTGATGCTAATTGCACTGGTTTCTGTGCTGCCATGTAGTAATTATCTGTATTAATTACTAATCAGCCTTATATTGTGACATTTCTATTCTATGTGTACTGTATATTGTGAGTGGGTCCCTAAGCTCAGTAAGTGACAGCAGCACAGAGCATGTGCAGTGAATCAGCAGAAAAGAAGATGGGGAGCTACTGGGGCATCTTTGGAGACACAGATCTTTACTGCTAAAGGGCTGTGGTTGCCTTGAGCTGATACAGAAGCACAAAACATAATGTACAACATTTCTAGACTACTTTGTCAGTTGTGTGCACTACTTGACGACGCTTATTTGTACTGCAAACAGCACTGGTGCTTCCTCATATCCCAGAATCACTTCTCATTTGCCCGTCAACTGCTCCACTGTTGACTCTACCCTGGGTGTTATCATGGCCCTTAAAATGCACAACACACATTGCATCTATTTGTTTAGGCTGGGGAAGAACGGCACTTGGACTGGGCTCTGAGCTTGAACGAGGCTCATTGCAAAAGTAAAATACAGATAAGTGTACAAGGGAGCTATTATGGAGCAATATATATATATATATATATATATATATATATACACAGTGTATACACCAGGGATGGGCAGCTGTCCAGCTTTTTTTGGACTACAAATGCCCTGTGTGACTTATGTGCAATATAGACTGACCCTCCACAAGGCCCAGATATGGCATTATGCCTTATAATACGAGTGATACACAGCGTTCCCTGTATAACTCAGCCTGCAGCCTCGTGCCTTTATATGGTCACAGAACAACCCCTCAGTGACTTCTAATATCCTTATCATTTACAGTAGGGGGTACATTATCCCTTATAATACATGAGTGATACTCAGAGTTCCCTGTATAACTCAGCCTGCAGCCTTGTGCCTTTATATGGTCACAGAACAACCCCTCAGTGACTTCTAATATCCTTATCATTTACAGTAGGGGGTACATTATCCCTTATAATACATGAGTGATACTCAGAGTTCCCTGTATAACTCAGCCTGCAGCCTTGTGCCTTTATATGGCCACAGAACAACCCCTCAGTGACTTCTAATATCCTTATCATTTACAGTAGGGGGTACATTATCCCTTATAATACTTGAATGATACTCAGAGTTCCCTGTATAACTCAGCCTGCAGCCTTGTGCCTTTATATGGTCACAGAACAACCCCTCAGTGACTTCTAATATCCTTATCATTTACAGTAGGGGGTACATTATCCCTTATAATACATGAGTGATACTCAAGAGTTCCCTGTATAACTCAGCCTGCAGCCTTGTGCCTTTATATGGTCACAGAACAACCGCTCAGTGACTTCTAATATCCTTATCATTTACAGTAGGGGGTACATTATCCCTTATAATACATGAGTGATACTCAAGAGTTCCCTGTATAACTCAGCCTGCAGCCTTGTGCCTTTATATGGTCACAGAACAAACCCTCAGTGACTTCTAATATCCTTATCATTTACAGTAGGGGGTACATTATCCCTTGTACATTATCCCTACATGAGTGATACTTACCCTGTAACCTTGCACTTTTATATGGCCACAGAACTTCTCAGGGACTGCTAATGTGCTAAGAACTTACAATAGGGGATCAGTTATATTAACAAGTACTATCATGACAAAAGACTGATAAGTGAAAGCCCCTTATCTATATTTCGGTCCTAGAGAGCAGCAGGCGAGGGCAAGCGTTAATGGCGAGACGGGCAGCTGGCGGATCCCTAAAACAAACAGGGGGGTCCTGCCAAGTGCAAATAATTCAGTGATCCATCCTCCCATGCACAACAGCTGCGTCACTGCAAAACGACAGCAGATATCTTATGTAACCGCAAGTAACAGTTGTCTGTCTCTATCAGATGAAGGCAGTCACGCTGCTAAATATAGAACCCATGCGCACTTTGTCTTTCTCAGAAAAGCTACTATACGACAGTAAACATGGCCGCGATCCAAGGCCGGAGCCAGGGCCTGGATTTACTTAGCAAAGAATCTGTTTTGTATGTGTAAGTAAAATGGCTTCCCTGTTGGATGGGGGCAAACAGTGTGACCCAACAAAGTTTTAGTTATTCGTAAGAACAGAGGAGAATAGCCACTATAGTAGAGCTAAATGGCGATAGTAATGTTAGCCATACACCATGCCGCCCAACATTTTGGAAAGAGGGACAAAAAGATTTGTTGCGTGGAGAAAACGTTTTGACCACACCCATTTGTTGTTGCCACACCCCCTAATTACCATGTTCATTTTACAAAATATGGCAGGTTGTGAAAGATTGAACACATTTCTGTGGTTTTTATGTGTAAATGCAGTTTTGCTAATAAAGGTGAATTGCCCTTTAAGCTGCAAGTCACAATTGTCTCCAAGAGACCTGCTTATCTTAAACTGTTACAATTGTTTCTTTGCTTTTCTTAAATTGCTACAAAAGTATCCAAGTCTACCTGCCATTAGTGATGTGCGGGTCGGGTTTTTCCTGACTCCGGGTCTCTTTTATAGGCCTGCGCAGCCCCGCCGATGATGTCACAAATGGGGCAGGGTAAGAGGCGCCTGTCTATATAAACTCAACCCAGAAGTCGGCATTTGGGAGAGCAGTAAGGAGAGCTCAACCCGCACCCGTCCGTGACCCGGAAAGAAGCGTGCAAGGTTGACCCGAAGCCGCGGATCCCACGGGTATTGGGTTGGCCTGCACATCACTATCTGCCATGTATTCTGGCATCTCTGCCAAAAGCCAATTAAGTTTTAGAAACTTTGTATCTTTTTTTCGGCTGTTCAGTGCAGGGGATCAAAGAGAAAGTCAGGACATTTCAGTAACAATTGCAGGTTGAGCAATTCGGTACTGCGAAAAACAGGACAGTTGGGAGGTATGACACAGCTGATAAAAGTCAGCAGCATATTGGCCCATGCTGTATGAATCCTTCCAGAATGCTCCTTGTTTTCAACTCTAAAAGGCCAAAGGTTATACAGTCCTATCTTATATAATATAATTAAGAGGACCCCATAGAGTCTGCTTATGCCAGTGTACCACCACAACTAAAGTCAAAGCTGATTATATATTTTGCAGCTACTTTTTCGGTAATGTGCAAATCTTAATAGGAAGCCTTTTGTGGCCCTGGCCAGGTCTTGGTCATGCTGTCTAGCTGCACTCTATGATATGCCACTTGCCCAGTGAATGGATTATTTTAGTGAGAGGTGATGTGTCAGTTAGAAAGCCTTCCCCATAAACACCCTCTTTCTCCAGGCCAGAATACAAAGGGGGCCATTCACAAGGCATTCACTGGGCTGCTCAAATACTTCCTTGTCTGCGGAAAACTTGTTTGGTGACAAATATTACCAAACATTCTTGCTCTGTAATGAGTTTGAGAACGTGGAACATGAAACTTATTTACTGAGGTTTCTTGATAACCTAGACATGTTACAATCTCACTCCCCAAGTGAATGGTAATTCCAAAAAAATGAATAGTATTCTTATTGTATACCGTATGAGCGATGTTCAGGTGCCTTCAAAGGTGCCCAATCAAAATTTTCCAGTCAGCCGATCGACGAGCCGACTGATATCCAAGTCTTCTGCCGATATCGGTTGGCTTGTCTCCCATCATGCACGCACTGAATATATTACGAGAATTAGTTTTGCGCGATATTATCGGGGTGTCTATGGCCATCTAAATAGCATATGGCCACGAAACCAATAGTTTAGCAATGCTTCCATCTTATACCAGAACTGGAGAAAATGTAGTACCTTCTATCACATTGTGCCAGCCTTTTGCCCATTTACACCACAGACTTTTTTTCTGATTGGTTCACATCTCCACCCCCCTACTCTACCTTTCCCTCATGCGAAGGAGATTTATGGCTACCAGATTTCACTCTTTCTAAAATTAGCCCGCAGGCAACTCAAATTAAATTTGGCAATCTCTGTGGCAGCATTCTGTCAAGTTTCACACAAGCAACTGGTAGTGTCTGCCCAATTTTGTGAACAGAGCTGAATTAGTTATAATAATCAAGTTTTTCTTCACTATTCCTCTCTCAGCATCTGTTTTTACTCATTCTGTCTTCATTCAGGAGTTAGAAGTCAGTTGAATGATCTTCTAATATATCTTATAGGGGGGCTCCTTTTGACTAGAAGATGTATTAGAGATTACTCTATTAAAATTAGGGATGCACCGAATCCAGGATTCGGTTCGCGATTCGGCCTTTTTCAGCAGGATTTGGATTCGGCCGAATCCTTCTGCACGGCCGAACCCAATCCGAACCCTAATTTACATATGCAAATTAGGGGAGGGAAATCGAGTGACTTTTTGACACAAAACAAGGAAGGAAAGGCAGATCCGGCTCTATAAATTGGCTTAAATCTTCAAAATGAAACAATTTTGCGGGTATTAATTATAGCTATTTGATTTGTCACGGACTGAACGCTGCTCACCGTAAAAAACGGTTGGTCCGGGTGCTAATTGCCCCGGAACCCACTCTTGAGTAAAAACACTGGGTTTTCAAAGTCTTTTGTTCATGTAATCAACGATGAAAAAACAAAGCTGTCCTGAAATTAAATGGATCTTTCAGCTGCATACTAGACAACCGGAAGGGCTAAACTCAGTCTTTGATATCAGTTGTTATTTTTAAATTTTTAATTCTAAAAGTTTATACTATAAAATAACATTGTATATGTCTGCAGGAATTGCTTATACATTGTTGCACAATCGCCACTTTAATAAGTTGAAACAAAACAGTTACATGTTTTCATATGAGTCTCCAGATCTTAACTATTGTGTCAAATTATATTTTAGTAATAAATAAATGTCAAAGTAAACTGAATGTCACATAAATGAAATTCTGTGTATATTTAAGACATGAAATGTGAAATTATATGGTGTTTATACATTGTATCAATTAAGAAGTGAACATATGGAATCATCCAGTTTTTAAGTATTCTTTTTGAATGTAACTGACGTGAAATTTTTAACGAATCAGATTGAAGCTCTCAATTTGAGAGGTATATTAACTTAATTAATGCACAGGTGTGCTGGGGGGGGGATTTAAACCTGGTGTAATGTGACAGGAAGTGAGGTCTCTGAGGAAGTGTTGTATCTCGAAACGCGTCAGACCTCAGATGCTAAGTTTGTCTGATTGATATTATGTCTAAATAAAGAACTTTTTAATTATCTGGAGAAGAACGATTTTTGTTTGATGCCCAGGAGTGCGCTGCCTCCAAATATTCCACAAAACAAGGAAGTCAAAAACGTTTCCCCCATCCCACCCCTAATTTACATATACAAATTAGGGTTCGGATTCAGTTCGGTATTCGGAACGAATCCTTCGCTAAGGATTCGGGGGTTCGGCCGAATCCAAAATAGTGGATTCGGTGCATCCCTAATTAAAATCACCAGACATCATGTCTCTCTACATGCAGGATTTGTGCAAAAGGCATTTATTTTGTTAGATTTTTTTTTTATCAGTTATTTGAGTGAGCTCTAATACATCTGCTAGGAAAGGAGCCCCCCCTATAAGATATATTGGATCATTCATCTGACATCCAACTGCTGCATGAAGACAGAATGAAGAGAAACAGAGAGGAATAGTGAATATAAACTTGATTATTTCAGAAACAATGCTGAAATTTTAATTGATTGTATAAGGAAGCTTATATTAGGAAGCTTATATTAAATTTTCATTTTCACAATAGTTCCCCTTTAAATAAACAGTCCATAATGAACAGAACACAAACCAGAGTGGCAACACTGTGCCCCATGACAAAATGACCAGCTGTCACAGCCAGACGATGAATGTGTTCTCAGCATATTGAGCTTGTACTTAATTAAGCCCCATTTTACCACTGTTATCTCGAAGGGACAGACCATGAGAAGTGACATTGAAAAGAAATGCAAGTATTCAAATGCCCCTTAATACTCTCCTACAAATCTATGAAACGTACATTCAATTAAAACTCATTTACAGCCATGAAAACCAGCACATTTATTAAATTAAAGGGATCCTGTCATCGGAAAACATGTTTTTTTCAAAACGCATCAGTTAATAGTGCTACTCCAGCAGAATTCTGCACTGAAATACATTTCTCAAAAGAGCAAACAGATTTTTTTATATTCAACTTTGAAATCTGACATGGGGCCAGACATTTTGTCAATTTCCCAGCTGCCCCTGGTCATGTGACTTGTGCCTGCACTTTAGGAGAGAAATGCTTTCTGGCAGGCTGCTGTTTTTCCTTCTCAATGTAACTGACTGTGTCTCAGTGAGACATGGCTTTTTACTACTGAGTGTTGTTCTTAGATCTACCAGGCAGCTCTTATCTTGTGTTAGGGAGCTGTTATCTGGTTACCTTCCCATTATTCTTTTGTTTGGCTGCTGGGGGGGAAAAGGGAGGGGTGATATCACTCCAACTTGCAGTACAGCAGTAAAGAGTGATTGAAGTTTTTCAGAGCACAAGTCACATGACTAGGGGCAGCTGGGAAATTGACAATATGTCTAGCCCCATGTCAGATTTCAAAATTGAATATAAAAAAATCTGTTTGAGAAATGGATTTCAGTGCAGAATTCTGCTGGAGCAGCACTATTAACTATTAAGCATCCACAATTTTATTATTGCTGAACAAATCACATCATCTGCATTAACCAGCAGGAAATAATCATTAATGTTCGGTTTTCTTGATCTGCGTGTTATTAAATATCGTTGGGGGAAGAATGGTCTATAAGAACAATTGGGCTGCACACATGGGGGTTTATGTAGAATTGAAGACAGGGCTGTAAGTAATGTTAATGCTAGGCTGGGAAGCTGCACTTCCATGTTTTTCCCAGCATGCTGTTGATTAGCTATGGAGGCACAGAATCTATTCGGATACAGATCTAGATTTCTCTGTTTACAATGCAAATAATTCATTCTACAATATAAAATTTAATTCCTGAACCAGCAAGTGTATTTTTTAGTTGTAATATTGGTGTGTAGGTGCATCTCAGGTCATTTTGCCTGGTCATGTGATTTCAGAAAGAGCCAGCACTTTAGGATGGAACTGCTTTCTGGCAGGCCTACTCAATGTAACTGAATGTGTCTCAGTGGGACCTGGATTTTACTATTGAGTGCTGTTCTTAGATCTACCAGGCAGCTGTTATCTTGTGTTAGGGAGCTGTTATCTGGTTACCTTCCCATTGTTCTGGTGTTGGGCTGCTGGGGGGGGGGGAAAGGAAATTTCATAGGAAATTTCAGGATTGACTGTTTTATTTGAAAAAAAGTAACATCTTTGGGCAAATCTACAGCTGTAATTCTGCAGTGGAACTGTTCTCCTGCTCAATACACAGCCCAGAACACAAGTGAGCATTCCTGCTGGCTTTGCTATTGACGCACTCTTTTTTTTTTTTTTGCTCCGGCAACAATCCACTTGTCAGTCTGTTTTTGTCATGTTAGGCCAGTTAGAGCAGACACAATAAGGGCAGGCTCAAGGATTCAGCAGGAAATTTCCCGCTCGGCATAGAACAGTTTTCAAGTGGAGCTGATTTCTTTCTTAACTTTCATTCTGTGCTTTCAAAAGAATAATTCTGGGCACAGCTGGAAAAGACAGAAACCAACGTCTGCACCAATCAAAGCTTTTCATTAAAATTTCAGCGTTCTGCCTTCATTTTGAATAGTTATATATGCAGAATAATTATATGGTGGGTGGCTAACAGAACTGGGCATCAGCATTCAAATGGCAAAAGACCCTGAGCAGAAATTTCAGCTACACCACAAATCTGCTCTCACAGAATGGAGACACGTCACCAGTGGTTGTTTACCTTCAAACAACTTGAATTTTTCAAGTTCTAAAGCAGCTCTGGCGGGGGGGGGGGGGTCGCTGACCCTGTAAACTGTTTTAAATTTATACATTTAGTTAATACATTTCTTATCTATATCCCTGCTGAGCAGAATCTCTGAGTTTCATTACAGGCAGCTGTTAGAATTGATACAATAGTCGCTGATACTCCAGAGATGCTGCTGAGAAATGGATCAACTAAATGTTGTAAAATTGTAACAGTTCAGAGACTGCACTAGTGATGTGCGGGCCAACCACATAACCGTGGGATCCGCGGGTTCGGGCCGTCCTAACTCTTCTTACTGCTGTCACCGCCTGCGACCTTCCAAATGCCGGCTTCCGGGTTGAGTTTATCAAGCAGGTATCTTGGGGAAACTGTGATTTGCAACTTAAAGACCAATTCACATTCATTAGCAAACTGTAATAACACATAAAAACCCCAGAAATGTGTTCTAACTTTCATAACCTGCCAAATGGTAATTAGGGGGTGTGGTCACAAAAATGGGCGTGGTCAACAAATTTTCTCTGCATGCAAAATCTTTTTGTCCCTCTTTCTTTTTCTAAAATATTGGGAGGTATGATACAGACTTCATGGACGCAACTGGTGGGGTACAAGTGAACAGTTATCTAGGTAACACTGGGGGGTAAATTATAATTCGCTTTTTTTGGAAATTGTTATGTATCTCTAATCTTGTAATGCTCTTTATTCCAAAGAAAAACTTTGAAAACCTCTGATAAATTGGAGCTTTCTGGATAACAGATTTCTGGATATTGGATCCTATACCTGTACATCATTAACACATCAGTCCCTGCCCCAGTGAAGCTTACAATCTAATTTCTCTATCACATTCACATGCACTATTGTCAGTTTTATCATGGGCCAGCTACCCCGCCTGTATGTTGTTGGGAGAGACAGCAACTCTGGCCCTGGTACAAATGTTCCCAAAATAACAGACATAAGTACATATAATTAGTACACACCAAGTTTACATAATTAGTTGTATAACCTTTGGGGAGGCCACGTACTGACCACCACTGACCACAACCTGCAATAAAGCACATTCTCCTTCTTCTCAAGTAAAGACCTGTATCCTTTCCAGATGGCTAACAAGGCTCCTCCATTATAATCATGGTTTGTGTATTTATCAGCTAGCCGAGGACTAGTATCATGTGTGTTTCAGAACTAGGAGCAGAGGCAAAGTGCAGAGAAACACACAGGTGCAGATGGCATATGAGAGAGAGAAGAGATAGAGAGAGATGGCCTTAGAATGTATGGAGACTAATCGTATTCTTCTGCATATAACAAATGCATTATGTACAAGTATGGGACCCGTTATCCTTGGGTACAATTCAACAAAATCTGATGGCACACAGGACTAAAGGAATTCTTCCAAATTTTATTTCAAAGCGGAATGCAGATGCAACGTTTCGGGGAATAAAATCCCCTTTGTCAAGCATCGATGACAAAGGGGATTTTATTCCCCGAAACGTTGCATCTGCATTCCGCTTTGAAATAAAATTTGGAAGAATTCCTTTAGTCCTGTGTGCCATCAGATTTTGTTGAATTGTACCCTGTCGTGAGGTGGCCCGAGCCTCTACCCTTGTGCACCAGGCGTCTTCGTTGTTCTACAGGGTGTGCGAGGTTCTGCACTGTTTTGAACCGTTATCCTTGGGACCTTGGGTTTTCCGGATAATGGATCTTTTTGTTTCAAAAAGCCACTTTATTTCCCTACCCAGGATCATAATTCGGTTCGGCCGGGCAGAAGGATTCGGCAGAATCCGAATCCTGCTGAAAAAGGCTGAATTGTGCCAGAATCCCGAACCGAATTCTGGATTCAGTGCATCCCTACCTTTAAGTTAACTTTGAATATGTTATAGAATTGTCAATCCTAAGGAATTTATTATTTATTTTTTACGTTTTTTTGAATTATTTGAGTATTTCCAGCTTTCAAATGGGGGTCACTGACCCCATCTAAAAAACACATGCTCTGTAAGGCTACAAATGTATTGTTATTGCTACTTTTTATTACTCATCTTTCTTTTCAGGCCTCTCCTATTCATATTCCAGTCTCTTATTCATATCAATTCATGGTTGCTATGGTAATTTGGACGCTAGCAACCAGACTGCTGAACTGCAAACTGGAGAGCTGCTGAATAAAAAAACTAAATAACTCAAAAACCACAAATAATAAAACATGAAAACCAATTGCAAAATGTCTCAGAATATCCCTCTATGTCATACTAAAAATGTATTTAAAAAGTGAACAACCCTTTAAGTCCACTAGAAAATCACGTAAACATTAAAGGTTTGGTTCACCTTTAATGTAACTTTTATTATGTTATAAAATGGCAAATTCTAACCAACTTTTCAATTGGTTTTCATTATTCACTTTTTATAGTTTTATAGTTATGTGTATTTTTCTTCTGACTCTTTGCAGCTTTCAAATGGGCGTTGAGGACTCCCTTCTAAAAAACAAAAGCTCTGTAAGGATACAAATGTTACTTTTTATTACTGATCCTTCTATTCAGGCCCTTTCCTGTTCATATTCCAGTCTCTTATTCCAATCAATGCATGGTTGCTAGGGTAATTTAGACCCTAGTTACCAGATTGCTTAAGATGCAAATTGAAGAGCTGCTGAATATAAAGCTAAATAACTCAAAAACCTTCAATAATAAAAAATGAAAATCAATTGCAAATATCTCTACATTATACTAAAAGTTTTCTCAAAGGTGAACAACCCTTTTAAATAACCCCAATAGGCTGGTTTTGCTTCCAATAAGGATTAATTATATCTTAGTTGGGATCAAGTACAAGTTACTGTTTTATTATTACAGAGAAAAAGGAAATTATTTAAAATGTAAAAATGGGAGATGGCCATTCTGTAATTCAGAGCTATCTGGATAACGGGTTTCTGAATAACAGAACCCATACCTGTACAATTTCTGAGCGGGGGGGGGTTCACATTAAGCTTTATTCTTCTTCTACTGGCCTGGACTGGGTTCCATTTGTGTAATTTTTAATTGGCAAGTTTTTACATGTGAAGACGTAAATGTCCCATAAGCAGACTAAGAGAAAAAAGATCTATATTGTATGTTTATGTTACCAGCACACAATGAGCTGCACTATATGAATATGATAAACCTGAACTCGGCATTCTCTTTTCTGCACATGGAGGTGCAAAATGCTTAATGTGCCCAGTATAAACAGTTAGCTCTCTATACACACTTGCCTTCTCTGGGCATCATAAGGAATCTACCTGCCAACTCAACATAAACACACTGTACAATGTATACACAGAGGACCATCCTTATAGGGTACTATATTCAGCTACGGTATAAACAACGGTCACACAACAAGGTAAATTATCCTTATACAAGTTCACTGGAACAACCAAGGGGGCTTAGGACACCAAGATCTTTGCTGTGTGCTTTGCTCATCTCTGACAGAGAGAACAGTAACATCAAAAAATAAGTGTTGTAAAGTAATACAAATGTAATGTAGTGTTGCCCTTCACTGGTAAAACTGGTGTGTTTGCTTTAGAAACACATTCAAGCACAGGATACACAGTAGATAACAGATAAGTACTACTATAGTTTATTTAAACAAGCTACTGTGTTGCCATGGGGGCAGCCATTCAAGCACAGGATACACAGTAGATAACAGATAAGTACTACTATAGTTTATATAAATGAGCTGCTGTGTAGCCATGGGGACAGCCATTCAAGCACAGGATACACAGTAGATAACAGATAAGTACTACTATAGTTTATATAAATAAGTTGCTGTGTAGCCATGGGGGCAGCCATTCAAGCACAGGATACACAGTAGATAACAGATAAGTACTACTATAGTTTATATAAACAAGCTGCTGCTGTGTAGATAGCAGATAAGCTCTATAGAACATAATGGTGTTATATGTTATCCACTATTTAACCTGTGCCATATAGCCTTTTTTCAATTTCCACCATTGCTACACAGCAGTTTGTTTATATAAACTATAGTAGTTTAAAATTGATTTTAAAAAAAATCTAATTTTAAAACTCGGATGAATGTAATCGACCTGGAAACTCGAACCAAATTAGATTTCCAAAATTCGATTCGAGTTTTTTCTCTGAAGAAAAATCAAATGCCAGGAAGGCTGCAAACAACTCAAAATTGATCCCTGGACGTCTTCCATTGACTTAAACAGCAATTCAGCAGGTTTTAGGTAGCGAATAGTCAAATTTGAGTTCTTAAAGTGCCAGAGTATGATAAATCTCAAAAATCTAATTTGAATTTTTTTTTAAAAACGCAAATTGAATTTTAATAACTCCCTAGTCGAATTTGACAGTTTGGACCATAAAATAAAACTTGGAAATTCGAATTTCCAATTCGACCCTTGATAAATCTGCCCCTAATGTTAACCTGGTCCATGCAAAATGCTTAGGAAGCTGGAGAGAAGTGTTTTTGCAGCTCCCAGCATTTAAAATTCAACATCAGCCAAAGGGTGGAAGTTAAGGCACCCCTCATTTATACAACTCCCTTTCCCCTAATCTCTTTATTCTTGGGCCCCAGGAACAGAAAGGCAGTGAATCCTGTTCATACGTTATCCATCCCTCAATGCATTTTCCATTAAACCTCTTTGTGGCCACGTCTGTAGAACAATTGAAAGCCGTGGCCACAAAGAGCTGATTTTATGATCCGGGATAAACAAACGTGCACAGAAGAGAGTAGAGGTTGCCCTGCTCACCTTTATACCGAATGCCTTGCAGAAGCCCCAAAAATATTTGTTCTGGGAAAAGCCTCAGCTGCTGAAATGAACTGAAAAGCAGGTGAGTTTATGGGAGGTAGCTGAACTAATATTCCCAAGCTTGTGGTGGGTCTCATAATAAGGCACATAATCCTTGTCCCAATTGCACTGCTTACCCTTCTGGCACGAAATCTTCCCAAAAAAATTAACCGATGTTTTAATTGATCTGTTTTTAAAGTGGACCCGTCACCCAGACACAAAAATCTGTATAATAAAAGTCCTTTTCAAATTAAACATGAAACACAATTTAAATTTTTTATTAAAGCATTCATAACTGTTGTAAACTCATTTAAAAATCTCAGCTGTCAATCAAATATTGTCTGCCCCTCCTCTATGCCTTAGGCAATTACTTTCACTTTCCATTCAGCACTTCCTACATGTCACTGCTCTCCCCACATTCCCCCGTTCTCTTCACCATTTAATTGTGTAGCCAGGGCACGGCGATGGACTTCAGGTCCCCTATTCTGGTGCACAAACAAGATTCTGAGATGATACAAAGCTTGTCTTAATAACACTGTCCACAAAATGGCCCCTGCCTGCTTGTTATAATTATGAATTCCCAGACTGAAGGAAACAAGATTCAAATAATTTATATAGTGTAAATAAAGTTCATTTTGCTTGACCAATGTGCTAAAATAAGATTTTGAATAATTTTTTTGGGTGACGGGTCCACTTTAAGAGTATTTTTCTTCTAGTTAATTTTTAATAATGTACAAAACAATTCAATTTTTATCTTTCTTACCTGCAACTTAGAATGCTTCTATTTAGTTGTCGGATTCACTGACCCCCCGACAGATAGACTGCAAGGCCTTACTTTTATAGGTATTCAGGCATGTACAATGCATCTCTCCTTCAGACTCTCCAATAGCTGCCCAGTTGCTAGGGTAATAAAGCCCTAGCAACCACACTGTCCATTATCAGCATTACCATCCTGCCACTTTCTTACTTGCAACTTTGAATGCTTCTATTTAGTTGTCTGGGTCACTGACCCAAACACCCAGAAACCAGACAGACTGCAGGGCTTTACTTTTATTTGTATTTAGGCCCCCTACAATGCATCTCCCATTCTGACTTCCCAATGGCTGCCTGGTTGCTAGGGTGATAAAGCCCTAGCAACCACACTGAGGTTGCAATTCCAAGCCTGACAGGTGCACAAGAAAAACAATTAAAATCCAATAGGAAATGAAGACCAATTGCAATTATATCGGAATGCCACTGTCTATATCATGCTAAGAGTTCATTTTATGGTGAATTAACCATTAATTGTTTTTCTTGTGCTTATTAAACCTTGTTATCTTGCAGTGCAAAGTACAGAATTAATGGGGCAGCTTCCCTTTCTGCAGGATCACTGTACTATGATAGCACTGCCTGGAGCATATTATGTGATAAAAGCAGTCAGACCAGAATCCCCTTCCTTTCCCCATGTGGAACACAGCCAGTGCTCTCAGATCTGCACATGTGCAAATAACAGCATTGTTGCCCCCAAAGCTGTTACCATAGCAACAGGAGAGGCGGGTATCAGTATGGAAGTGGGGAGAGACAGAAGCAAGTGCCAGTCTGGTCTGTGTGACAGTTGCACATGAATTCCTCTGCATTCTGTTCCTCTCCCATCAGACTTCACACAAAGGCTGGTGACTGCTGCTCCTGTGAATCGGAATCTACAAGACTGGCATTGGGAATCATTTGTATTTAATAGGCACAATTATCCTACACACAGTTTTCAGTTATTCACCTACAGGAATCTACAGAGGAGTGCGAATAACTGGATTTTCTATACATCTAATGGCAAGTGTTAAAGACACATGGAGCAACTCAGCATGGAGCAGTGACAGACGGACCTTGTACAAAGTCTCCATGTGCATTAAATAATATATTTTCATTCAGAGCTAGCAGGAGTAATGACAGTCAGTCAGATGCGTTTTTTCTTGTTGGATGAACAAAAGCGGCAGACAAAACACAAGATAGTCTTACCTATATCACAAACTGCGCCATTAAAACAACCAAAATAGGCTTATATTACTTCCCAGGGTCTCCATCAGAAATCTATACCGTTACAACTAATTCTAGGGCCAGATAGGGTTGCCACATGTCTGGTTTTGACCCGGACAGCCATTTATTTGAAGAGCTGCGCGGGTCAAAACTGTCTGCCTGGTTTTCCAAATTAGTAAAACTGGCAGGATTCCCTATTATTCCTGCCAATCCCTATGATTGACGCGGTGATCTGCCAACCACCGATTGCCACATCATAGCCCCACCCCTGATGTAATGATTTGCCCACTGCAGCATCACAGGCTCACCACACCATTGCATCATGGCCCCACCCCCTGCCCATATTCAACCAGGCCAAAAGGTGGCAACCATAGGGCGAGTTGATACAGATTCTCCTCAGGTGGAGAATCTGCTGCCTGGCTGCTCCCAAAATCTTTATGTAGACAGGGTAGATTCCGCTGCAAAATGTTGTGTTTTTACACAGCTCAAAATCGCCTGGCCCTAGTCTAAAGGAACAGTAACACCAAAAAACTCTAGGCTAAAAAAGGAGAAAAGGCACAGGACACACAAACTCTGTAGGGTACAACAGGATTCTTTAGAACTTATCTGTTATCTACTGTGTATCCTGTGCTTGAATGGCTGCCCCCATGGCTACACAGCAGCTTGTTTATATAAACTATAGTAGTACTTATCTGTTATATACTGTGTATCCTGTGCTTGAATGGCTGCCCCCATGGCTACACAGCAGCTTGTTTATATAAACTATAGTAGTACTTATCTGTTATCTACGGTGTATCCTGTGCTTGAATGGCTGCCCCATGGCTACACAGCAGCTTGTTTATATAAACTATAGTAGTACTTCTCTGTTATCTACTGTGTATCCTGTGCTTGAATGGCTGCCCCCATGGCTACACAGCAGCTTATTTATATAAACTATAGTAGTACTTATCTGTTATCTACTGTGTATCCTGTGCTTGATTGGCTGCCCCCATGGCTACACAGCAGCTTGTTTATATAAACTATAGTAGTACTTATCTGTTATCTACTGTGTATCCTGTGCTTGAATGACTCCTCCCATGGCTACACAGCAGCTTGTTTATATAAACTATAGTAGTACTTATCTGTTATCTACTGTGTATCCTGTGCTTGAATGACTCCTCCCATGGCTACACAGCAGCTTGTTTATATAAACTATAGTAGTACTTATCTGTTATCTACTGTGTATCCTGTGCTTGAATGACTCCTCCCATGGCTACACAGCAGGTCAACAGTATATTTTATATCATCATTCCATTAAAACACTTTGATGTTTTTGGTGTTACAGTTCCTTTAAAGCTGTTGTCCAGGCCATTTTGGCCTAAAATTGGGATGGCTGCACCAGTCCTGGCCGTCCCTGCAACTGTCGACACTGGTGCTCCCTATGAGAATAGTGTTAAAACACCTGTCATGCGACTCTCGCTGAAAAAACCCACACGGAACTACACAAAGTTAACAGGGGGCATCCCCAAAATTGTTTATCCCCTTCTGTGCTGCAGTTCTAAGACAATGGAATCTGTTCTCCCCCAGGTCTGTGAATGAGCGGGTTTCAGCAACATTGTTTTAGGAGTCAGACCCAGGAGTGCAGAGATTAAAGACAGCCAGATTTCAGATGTATTTCCATGGACAAATTATCTTCAAACCAGTGGAAATATGTAACAAATGTATACAGGAAAGATATTAGAATAACATTTTTCTTGCAGTTCCCCTTTATTGCTATGGTATATGCAAACATCACAATTCAGATCTGCATTGCATGTCTAAAGGCAGCCCAGCAGAGAATATACAGAGTATACAGCAATCCAGCAAATACCAACTGACCCATTCTTCAATCAGACAAATACAGCCAAAGTTTACTGATGTCAATGAAATGCAAACTTGCAGCAGAAGCCATTGAATTTCCCCAGTGAGATGGCCCTGGGCCTCCCTTTCAGAGAAGTGGGGTTATTGTCCTACTTGGTCACTTTGTTGGGAATGCAATGAGCTAACAACTCAGACATTTTCTTTGGGAACAAAACTTCTGTACAGTTCTCAGCATCTGCACAGTTCTTGCAAAGGGGGCAATTACTTAATTAACTCAGGCCCAGTTAAAGGAGAACTAATCCAGGACTTCAAACTTGTCACAGGGGGTCACCATCTTGGAAAGTGTCTGTGACACTCACATGCTCAGTGGGCTCTGATTGGCTGTTGAGTAGCTAAGCTTAGGGCTCGTCACTAATTATCGAGCAGAAAATGAGTTTCCCAAGCTGTAATATAAGCTGGTGCTACAGGTTTGCGGATTATTAAATTCTGATGCTAATTGCACTGGTTTCTGTGCTGCCATGTAGTAATTATGTGTATTAATTACTAATCAGCCTTATATTGTGACATTTCTATTCTATGTGTACTGTATATTGTGAGTGGGTCCCTAAGCTCAGTAAGTGACAGCAGCACAGAGCATGTGCAGTGAATCAGCAGAAAAGAAGATGGGGAGCTACTGGGGCATCTTTGGAGACACAGATCTTTACTGCTAAAGGGCTGTGGTTGACTTGGGCTGGTACAGCAGCACAAAACATCATGTACAACATTTCTAGCTACTTCTTTAGTTAGGCTTTAGTTCTCCTTTAAAGTTTTTTTTTTATTTTGCCTGGTCAGAAAAATAAGGATTCTGGGCTTATAAGAAAAATCTTCTATATATAATTTGCTACGTTTCTCCTCAAGACTCCTGTTTCAATCATACCATAATGTGATGGAACTGCATATAGTACACAATGGTCATGAAATGGGAACTAAAGTCGCCAATACTTTCCTATCCTTCGGGTTGCAGCAAAGAAACCATGAGGATGGATCCCTATGTTGTGTGTATTTCAGACGCGCAAGTTAGGGACCATCAGTGGCTCATTTTTGCCTTCCTTTAGTGTTTCTTGCTGCCAGAGAGAAGAGAACAGAGAGTCAAGCCGATAGTGGTCCCCAATACTGGCACCTTCCATCTAACAACTAGCTTGAATTCTATGATGTCAGGAGCGTTAAAATTCAAGGCAATAAGAAATCTATACAGTTTTTCAAAGAAGATGACGGATGAGATCCTATATTGATACTTTTTAGAAATGTCCATAAATGGCCCCTTCCTTTCTCTCAGAAAGCAGCAGTTCAGGCATGCCTTATAGTTGAGTTTGTAGCTATCATTATAACAAAACATTCTGACCACAGCAGTCTGAGATCTATCTGCAAACCCATTGTTTACATAACTGTAGGCCTTTGAATCTTTAGAAGAAAGGTAGAGCTAAAAAAGCTTAACAAGGCAAAGTAATAGATTTAAAATATGGACTTTTTTTGGGAACTAAAGGTGGCCATACACTGAGAGATCCGCTCGTTCGCTAAACGAAGGGATCTCTCCTCGATATGCCCATCTTGAGGTGGGCAATATCGGGCTGATCCGATCGTGGGCCCTAGGGCCCAACGATCGGATCCTAACGGTGGCTTTACGGGTGGTCAGATCCGACGGGATTTTTAGTCCCATCCGAAGTCGGGCAGATCTCGATCGGGGAAGCCCGTCGGGGGGGCCCATACTCGGGCCAATAAGCTGCCGACTCGGTCTGTCGGCAGCTTTTATCGGCACGTTTATGGCCACCTTTAGAGAGGCACTTGCACACCATTATCTTTCCTAACATTCCCAATTTTATCAAAAAAAAAAAACGCATTTATAAAAATGATTTCCTTTTTCTGTGTAATAATAAAACGGTCGCTTGTACTTGATCCAAACTAAGATATAATTAATCATTATTGGAAGCAAAATCAGTCTATTGGGTTTATTTCATGCTTACATGATTTTATAGTAGATTTAGGGGCAGATTTATCAAGGGTCGATTTCAAATTCTCAATAATTTTTTTAATGGTCAAAACAGTAAATTCACTAAGGAGTTATTCAAATTCGATTCAAGTTTTTTTAAAAAATGTAATTTGATTTTAGAGATTTATCATACTCTGGCCCTTTAGGAACTCTAATTCGCCACCTAAAACCTGCCGAATTGCTGTTTAAATCAATGGGTGAAGTCCAGTGATCAATTTTGAGTTGTTTGCAGCCTTCCTGACATTCAATCAAAAAACCTGAATTTTTAAAATTCGAATCAAATATGTATTGAGTTTTCTGGTCGATTCCATTCATCCGAGTTGATAAAAATTAATTTTTTTTTTTTTAAATAAATTTAGAATTGATGGGAGTTTAGGGGAATTTTTAAAAACTCACAGGAATTCGAAAAGTTGACCTTTGGTAAATGAGCCTCTTAATGTATGAAGATCCAAACTATGGAAATATCCGCTATCCGGAAAACTATCCGCAATCCTTGTTTGCCAGTGAATTTCTTGTATTTACTTTTTGGGAGACATATTATGTAGGACAACTGGTGCAAATTTTTTTTAAAGGGGAAACAACTGGAATTCTTTTATCCCTTTAGCCAAGGTCAGAATGGACTAAACAGATCAGCAGGACAGCTGGAGAGCTGACACTCTATTTCCTCCTACCCCCAATCCTACAACCCATATAACTGTGCCCTTTATGTCTGAAACTCAGTGAATCACAGGTAAGCTGACCCGACCCATCCGGGTTTCATTTTCCTGCAACCTAAAACCTCTGTATTAAGGTTTCATGTTTACGCTGTTGGTCGGCGGAAAGGCAACAACAAAGAGCAGCACTTTGGAGATGGTACGCTGAGACCTTTGAAAAGAAGGTATAATCTTCCAGGAAAAGCCGCAGAAGTGCAGCTCCAGCTCTTTGTATCTCAAGTGTGCCGGGGCATTAAGAGTCTTGCTTGCTCTTAGATCCTTTGAGTAAATTGTATACACAATTTGGAACATTCTGGTTGTCATGATCCCAAGTCCATTGCTTGTTTCTGTTACTGGCAGTGGAAACCCAAAATTCATTATTAACGTCCCAAACCAGGAATTCGAGGCAACTTGTCAATAGAAAGGGGCCTGCTGTTTTGTATATTTATAAAGGGTATGAAAAAAAGCCCTAAATGTATGCCAGTGCTAAATAGAATGTTTATTTGTTGCCCTTTACCTGTGTCAAAGCCAAAAAAGCATGTTTGTAAAAGCAACAAGCAATTAACGTAGCCCAAATGTAATGGGGGTAGAAAGAGATTGGTGCAGCTGTGTTTGCAGACCAGTCATGTTACATCATGGTGAGAATCCTAGGCCTGGAACTTCAGAATTCACCTGCAGCTTAAACTGCCCATTGAATTAGGGCTTTAGCACACAGGCAGATTTGCGGAGATTTAGTCACCGGGCGACAATCTCCCCAAACTGCCTTCCGCCTGCTAAAATGTAAAATTACCTGCGGCAATGAACTCGGGGCACTTCGATTTCCCAAGTCGTCTGAAGTTACCTTGTGAGGCAACATCAGAAATCGAACGCCGCAAGTGCATTGCCGCAGGCGATTTTTTATTTTAGCAGGCGGAAGGCAGTTGGGGGAGATTGTTGCCCCAAAGAAGAGGCGATTAGTCACCAGGCGACTAAATCTCCCTAAATCTGCCCGTGTGCTAAAGCCCTTAAAGGGATTCTGTCATCATTTTGATGGTGTCGTTTTTATTTCTAAATTACACTGTTTACACTGCAAATAATTCAGTCTAAAATATAACATTTCACTCCTGCACCAACAAGTGTATTTTTAGTTGTAATATTGGTGTGTAGGTGCATCTCAGGTCATTTTGCCTGGTCATGTGATTTCAGAAAGAGCCAGCACTTTAGGATGGAACTGCTTTCTGGAAGGCTGTTGTTTCTCCCACTCAATGTAACTGAATATATTGCAGTGGGACCTGGATTTTTACTATTGAGTGTTGTTCGTATATCTACCTTCCTATTGTTTTGTTGATTGGCTGCTGGGGGGGGGAGGGAGGGGTGATATCACTCCAACTTGCAGTAAAGAGTGACTGAAGTTTATCAGAGCACAAGTCACATGACTGGGGGCAGCTGGGAAACTAAAAATATGTCTAGTGCCATGTCAGATTACAAAATTAAATATAGAAAAATCTGTTTGCTCAGATTTCAGTGCAAAATTATGATGGAGCAGACATTTTGAAAAAAAAAAAAAAAACATGATTACCCATGACAGTATCCCTTTAAACTACATAAATAACAGATGGAGGGGTACAGGCTGGACAAACCTGGGCCAAACTTAGCAGACTGTTTTAAGCAGGGTACCTAGTGATAAACAGCCATGAGTAATATCAAGCTGAAAGCCCTCCAGCAGTTGTGCACTCAGTGCTCTGGAACAAGTTCTACCAACCAGTTATGGCTCAAAGTCAAGAGGTGTATAAACTAGACATCTCTGTATCCGTATGGCACTAGAGATCATACATTAGTCTGGTTACTTTTACATAACATCAAAGACATTCAGGATGACAGAGTGTTATATGTTGATATTCTGAGGGCACCTATGGGGGCCGGACTATTGTGATACACCGTACAACAATGAGACTGCAGACTGCTGAAGTGGACACATTTGAAGTTGAGAATGATTGAAGCTTTCAGCAAAGTCAACTCCAAACCATTTAGCAGAGAGACAAGTTATCTCCCAACACAATGCAACAGCTGTGGCCTCTCCATCAGTGAAAGTGCCGGCTGAGCTTATCCGAGTGGCATCCATCATGCACAGCTTTCCAGAGGCTATTCAGAGAAAGAAAACCTCCTGTTTTCCCCAATTTGTAAATACATTTCAATGCAAAGCAGACCCAAAGTCACTGCAAACAGCAGACAACTTTCATGGTACTCTTCCAAGGTCTATGTGTGCATAACTCCCAACTGTCTCATTTTTCACGGGACAATCCCAATTGAATTGTGACAGCTCAACCCGCAGTCCCTGATTTGTTACTGAAATGTCCCGACTTTCTCTTTGATCTCAACAGCCAGAAAAAGATACAACGTTTCTAAAACGTTGATAAGGAAAGAAACAATTGTAACAATTTAAGATAAGCAGGTCTCTTGGGGAAACTGACTTGCAGCTTAAAGGGCAATTCACCTTCATTAGCAAAACTGTAATCAGTGTCGGACTGGGCCAGCGGGAAACCGGGAAAAAACCCGGTGGGCCCCGGTCCTCTTGGGCCCCTGCCGGGCCAGTCCCGGTCCTAGATTGGCCCCCGAACGGAAATAAAAGTCGTTTGCGCATGCGTGCAGTGGGCCTACCGTTTGCGCATGCTCGCGTTGGGACTGACGTTCGCGCATGCGCACAAGCTTTTGCCCATGCGCATGGGGCCCCCGAGGTTCACAACCTGGTGGGCCCCGACTGCGCCAGTCCGACCCTGACTGTAATAACACATAAAAAACACAGAAATGTGTTCAAACTTTCCATAACCTGCCACATTTTGTGAAATTGACATGGTAATTAGGGGGTGTGGCCATAAAATGTTGCCACCACGCCGTTTTTGTGCCTCTTTCTATTTTCAGAATGTTGGTATATGTGAGTGTATACAGATAAACAGCTGGAACTAGGGTAACAAATCTGTCATTAGGGAACCCAAAAACAACTAAAAAAAGGAGCTGGATGATGGTAGACATAATAGGGAAATATGGCAGCAATAGCACTTTATATAAACGCATGTGCAACGCATGTGCAACTCCCTAAAACCCAAAAGATCGGTAGCTGAAGTATCAGAAGTATCAGAAGTCTGCCTGTCTAACATGTATTGTACCCCAAAAACCTATTTTGCTGCAGGTAAGGCTACTAGCAGACAGAAGATAGTGGAGGGGGCAATATTAAAGGGGCCTGAGGGTTATTTTTCTCAGAATACTACTAAAGGGAAAGCTATGCATAGCATATAACAAGCATAGGGAAATAAACCAATGGAAAGATGCAAAAGAAAGCTATTATAAGGCAGACACAACATTGTACGGAGTGAAATTTTTGCTTGCTACACACTCACGGCTATATACAGAAATACAGTGGGGCTCATTTATCAACACTGGGCAAATTTGCCCATGGGCAGTTATCTATAGCAACCAATCAGTGATTAGCTTTTTGAAGCCAGCTGCAAGTAGAACAATGAATGCAGCAATTTGATTGGTTGCCATGGGTTACTGCCCATGTGCAAATTTGCCCAGTGTTGATAAATGACACTCCCATTATGTTTATCTGATGTGAAATGAAAATGCAGTCAAACAATGTGTTTATTTTTTTAATTAAAAGAAACATCACCATGTTTGTTATCTCCAATGACTGGATATAGGCACTAGAATGGCTTTTATTTTACTATGCATCTTGAGGATAAATGAAATAAAAGGAGCAAAGTTTGCTGCAGGCTGGGTTGCCAGTGCCACCTTAAAGGAGAAGGAAAGACTAAGTAAGCTCTATCAGAGAGGTCTATATAAATACACAAGTAATACAGTAATACACCAGTAAACCCTTCAAGTAATGCTGCTTTGAGTCCTCTGTCAAAAGAAACATCACATTTCTTTCCTTCTATTGTGTACTCATGGGCTTCTGTATCAGACTTCCTGTTTTCAGCTTAAACCTCCAGGGCTAGGGCTTGAGCATGCTCAGTTTGCTCCTCTCCCTAGTCCCATGCCTGCTGTTATCTGAGCCCAGAGCTATGAGTGAGCAGGGAGAGACTCAGGCAGGAAGTGGTCACACCAAGCTAATATGGCAGCTGCTATCCTAAACAAAGAGAGAGTTTCTAGAGCTGTTACTCAGGTATGGTAAAGCATTCTGCAGAATAAATATATAGTGTTATAGCTTTCTCTATTGTGGCTAATCTATTGGCAATAATCTGCTTTGGTAGCTTTCCTTCTTCTTAAAAAAGAAAAAATCAGGGTCAAACGTAATGCAGGATTGAAGTAAATATAAAGGACATAAAGGGGGCAGGATGATAATGTAAAGGAGTGGCAGACCGGGTTTGGGTCTGGCGGATAGGGGTAAGCTAGACAGGATGTCTTGGGTGATCACCCCAATAGGCTTACCCCTGTCTTGGTGGGCCAGGAAAAAAAATGATTTGAAATTACAAATTTACCAACAAGTCTAGCCCCAGTTAGCTACAGGTCTAGTCAACTATAGCTGCAAACAGAAATTAATAGTCAACTGTTTGAAAGCAAAAATCTGATTGGTTGCTATAGGTTACTAGACTGAGCAAACGCTGCACCTTTTGTCACCTTACCCACATTTTTTGGAGACCAGCTAGACAGGAGACACAAGGTACATGAAGGGGGTTATTTACTAAACTTCGTAGTTCCAAAACCAGAAAGATTCTTGTTTTTTTACTATGAAATCTGAATTGTTAATGGGAAAAAAAAAAAAAAAAAAACATGTTTTTTTCTGGATTTATTATACCCAGAGGATGGAAAAAGTCAGAACCCGAAAATTTTGGCATCTCAGACCTGCCGAGGTTGCATATAAGTCAATGGGAGAAGTTCCAAACATATTTTGATCTGCGCTGGGTTTCGTGCAATAATCCGAATGATTTCTTGGTTTTTGGGTGGAAAATCCGAAAAATTTGTACGATTTGTTTTTTCACAAGTTTTTCCCTGCAAACAACATTTTCGGGAAAGTGTACTAATAAAAATGTTGTTCTCAGAAAGTATTGATATAAATTCAGACTTTGAAAAATGGGCCTCAAAATGAAGAGTTTGTCAGAATGGATGAAAACAGGGTTAATAGGTGCACCAGGGACCATAATAATAATGATCCTAATAATAAATAAGCTCTACATTGCTTTATAGGCCTGAATGCAACCTAATCTGGTTAACTGCCCGCCAGCTTTACGAGCGCTAGGCAATTTCAGGTCACAGTCACGCTGACCTATATTCTCCCCCTCAATATCACATGTGACTGTTCTGCCTCTCCATATAAATTGGCTTTTGCTCTACTAAACTCCATCGATGGCTCCGTACAACTCAATGTCAGGCCTGTCATAAAACCTTACCATCATGGAGAAGCCGGAGCTCACTCTCTCACATGCTATAGCCTTGCAGCCATTTCCATGGATTGCAACCTTTTTTGGGGGGGTTGCCATGGTAATTATTTTATCCTGCTAAGTGAAAAACCACCCTTGGTGAGTTGCAACAAAGCGGCACTAATTTAGGTTTGACGCGAACTCCAAAATGACCTTCAGAACACTGGAAAAACAGGAACACCCTCCTGGAACACATCGAATGGCTTTTAATTCTAATGTCCATGGCGACAAATGAGCAGCCGAAAATAAAAGAAGCCAATTAGAGTCATTAACAAGAGCAGAAGAAAACCTTAGAAAAAGTTCCTAAACACCAGTGTCAATTGGCGTAGCAAAAGTACAGTCATAGGCGTGAAGAGAAAAGAACTCTTACAATAAAAAACTTGGCCCCACGTATCTAACTATATTTTTTGGTGACATTTAAAGTAGAACTGAACCCTAAAAATAAAATATGGCTAAAATGCCATATTTTATATAGTGAACTTATTGCACCAGCCTAAAGTTTCAGCTTGTCAATAGCAGCAATGATCCAGGGCTTCAAACTTGTCACAGGGGGTCACCATCTTGGAAAGTGTCTGTGACACTCACATGCTCAGTGGGCTCTGATTGGCTGTTGAGAAGCTAAGCTTAGGGCTCGCCACTAATTATCCAGCAGAAAATGAGCTTCCCTGGCTGTAATATAAGCTGATGCTACAGGTTTGCTGATTATTAAATTCTGATGCTAATTGCACTGGTTTCTGTGCTGCCATGTAGTAATTATCTGTATTAATTACTAATCAGCCTTAAATTGTGACATTTCTATTCTATGTGTACTGTATATTGTGAGTGGCTCCCTAAGCTCAGTAAGTGACAGCAGCACAGAGCATGTGCAGTGAATCAGCAGAAAAGAAGATGGGGAGCTACTGGGGCATCTTTGGAGACACAGATCTTTACTGCTAAAGCACTTTGGTTGCCTTGGGCTGGTACAGAAGCACAAAACATCATGAACAACATCATGCAGTATGTTCTTAGCTGTCCATCAGTCCCTTAACTGTAGTTAATCCCATAACTGCATAATGTTCCCAGCTGCTCCTCAGTGCCTAACTGCAGTATGTTTATACAGACTTTAAGAATTCTAAAGCCTTCACTTGCCCACTGCTCGTCACTGGCATTGCATTCTTACACACACACACAACTGAAGGAATTCCAGCTGTCCAGCCCACTCGTTATTGCCTAAATTACACCAAGTTCATATACACAAGGAATTCAATCAGTCACAACAGCCCACTACTCCCTCACTTGCGTACAAGCCTGCCTAATCGTTGAGATGTTAAACTGTAGGTTGACATTTTAGAATTCAAATAATCCACAAGTGGCCACAGCTCCTGAAATTAAAGGATATGCCTAAACATACCCAGTACAGGAATTTGACCAATAGAAGTAACCCATACTGATTTCTGCAATTAAAGGTAAAATATTCTTAAAGATCAACATTCAGAAGGGCATATTTAAAAAGAATTATGGGACACAAAATCACAACCCTTAATGTAGTAAGCTTATGTGTCTAGACATTCTCCTTCTTGTGTGGAGTTAAAATCTGGCACAAGGAGCAAAACAAGGTGCACAACCCTGTATTTTAAGCATTGCTTGCACAGGGCATTTCAGCACCTTATGAACTAAATTATGTTCTGAATGGTGAAGCTGGGGCCTTCAAGGGGACACTCTTGCAATGCTGCTACTTTTGTGCTTTAATCCTAGAATGCAAAGATCTGTACCTGAGGTCACAACACATTTGGCAAGATGCAAAAATCGGAACTTTGAGACTTGCTCGATTAGTTAAATAAGGCCCAGAATGTTATGGCAGAGACACACGTTGCTATTTCGGGAGATTAGTCGCCCAGCGACAAATCGCTTCTTCTTCGGGCGATTAATCCCCCCGAACTGCCTTCCTAAAATGTAAATCACCAGAGGGATGGCACTCTGATCGATTTGGCTTTCCGAAGTCGCCGGAATTTTCCTCGTGAGGCAACTTCGGAAAACGAAGCGTTCCCAGTGCCATCCCGCCGGCGACTTTCTAGTGGGCATGAAGGCAGTTCAGGGAGATTAGTCGCCCAAAGAAGAAACGATTTGTCGCTGGGCGACTAATCTCCCGAAATAGCAACGCGTGTCTCTGCCCTTAAAGGGAGGAGAATACTAAATTATACTCTTGTCCTTTTATTTGCACCCATGGCATGTAATTTTATACCTCTATGTGGCTGCTAGGAAATTTTTCTTGCAAACGGAAAGTGGTTTCAATGTCATGTTAGATTGATTTATTGTTTTAAATAGAGATCTTTCTGTTCTGTCTTGTTCTGGTTGTTAAATAATGTGGAACAGTTTACCCTTTCTATTCAACCAGTGCAAGGTCAACAAATGTATTCCAGATAACACGGATACATCGAGAGTCACAAGCAAAGGTGGGAACAGGCAGACAATGCACCATATGAAAAGAGGTTGGGACAATGATACATATGGTGTCAATTACAAGCACTTGAGTACATAATATCTCGCTATAAGCCTAAGATAACCCTACATGTATGTGCAAGCTCTGAAATGTGCCCATATTGACTCATTACCACTGTCTCGGGATGCCCTACTCGTGTTGCTGGTTTAAGTATATCCTTCATTCCATGTGTAACCAGAATGCAGGCCCTGGGAACAGCCGGCAGCCTCTAGGTAACTGCTGAAGCCCAGCATGATGCGACACACCCAGCTATTAATCTTAGAAGACTCGCTATTCCCGTGTCAGTAAAATATTGGTTTCCTGGATGTGCATATTGCAAGACATAGCTGGAATGAAAACCTAGCGTGGCTTAGTTTCCCTTACAATATAACGTTACAGGAGGCAGCAAATAGAACTGGCAGAGGATACCACTAAAATGCACCTACAGCACCGACTATGCAACATGAAAACCTGATCCGGTTGAGATGAACAACCACGGGGAAATTTTATTTTGTCTTTAATGTAATTCAGTAAACAGCAACTAGACCCAAGGCCTATATCTACGTGTCATGGGAAGTCGTAGAGCAGATCTAGCATTTCATTAGATTGAAACATTTGCATCTTAATTATGTGCCCCATGTTCTTCAAGACTTCGTTCTGTGGTCCACTGATGTAACCCACCTCCTTTTCTTCTTCTCTTGGTGTAAAGTACATTAAAAATACAGCAGCACAAATCTGCTAAATGGTATATGTGCATCCTCTGGAGTAATGGAAGAAGGGTTGCACCAGTGTCCATTCGTCAAGCATAATGAAAGTCTACAGGGGGCTTTAATACTGAGTTGGCCTATTTAAAACAGACATAAGTAACCCTTCATATTGTCTTGGAGCATTAAGTGAGCAAAGAAATATAAAGCCTAGAGCAATGACTTGGTCAGACATTACTTAGAATATTCAACTTCATGTTAAATGAGGCCATGAAGAGAGAAGATAACTAAGGGATAAAACAAGGAGGATTAAACAACCTAATAAGAGATGACAATGCTTCAGAGGGTGGATATGGGAGCTGCACTCAGAAAATAGGAGGAAAAAAACAAGATCTCAGTCTTCCACACTTTACAGTAACCTTCATCCATCCAGGCATGCTGGGACTTTCAGTAAAACCACATTAGGAGAATGTTAGGTTGCTAAGCATAGCCAATCAAAGGGTTACTTTATGTAACATCTAATTTGCAGTGTTGACTGGCCCACCGGGATACCAGGAAAACTCCCGGTGGTCCCAGGTGTCAGTGGACCCTCTTGCTTCTAACCATTTGGCATATTTCATGGTCATTTCCTTTTTCTTTATGGGAACAAAGAGGCTTAATAATAGAAGAAGAGTATAGCATTAGTGATGTGCGGGCCGGCCCAATAGCCAAGGGACCCGCGGGTCAGTCGGGTTCGGGCCGATTTTGCAGCCCCATTTGCGGGTGGCGGCCGGGTCCGGGTTGAGCTTTTCTTTCTGCTCTCCCCGTCCACCACCTTACACTGCCGACTTCCACTTTTGTAGACACGCGCCTGCACGTCTCGCCTGCCCCTTTTGTGACGTCATCGATGGGACTATAAAAGGAACCCGGAAGTCGTGCGCGGGTGGGCGCGGGTGGAGGGAGGTCGTTTTTGGGTCGGGTTTTCCCGACCCACACATCACTATATAGTATGTAAAGATAAAATATACATATATATATATATATATATATATATATATATATAGCAATTAATAGAAAGGCTACAGAGGGCTTATAAACCTGGCTGGACCTATTCTTAATGTTTTATTGCACATTCAATACAAAAAGGAAGATCATTTGTTTTATTTAACACTTGGTCACATCTCATCAAATCTCTCTCTCACTCTCATATGCTCCTTTTCTATTATCTTGTGCGCCAACACATTGCTGCGCAATATGTTGGCGCTATATAAATACATGTTAATAATAAAATAATAATAATCTTCTCTCAATAGATTAAAAGAGAATTGTGTTGAGAAGCATTCAAGGTTCATTCAATAAATAGATAATGTATGTTGACCAGAGATTGCTTTCAAAAGAGTTTTTGGTCGGCCCCTTCAATATCTTAATGAATTCATTTTGGAAGGAAATTACTTTGGACCCATACACAGGGCAACAGGCTGCCCACATGCTCACTTTTGTCTTCACTTTAGTCTACAAGAACAGATATGCAGAGCTACACACCATGATCTGTAGCTCCATCAACTGCTGCTAAACTACAATTTCCATCTTCTCATCACAGAGATATAGACAATTGACCATTAAGAGCTTAAGAGTCACAAGTTTAAAATCTCTAGATGAGCCATAAACAAGTTAATCCCATAAAACATGCACTTATTAAATATTACTTGGATACATAAATAGGAAATCAGTACATACACACCTAG